>CM062811.1:244917556-246117556 GCA_031772625.1 Pinus tabuliformis
ACAATATACGAATGGCTGTCATGTCTTTAAAGGATATCCCGCTGCAATGCTTCCTTTCATTTGATACTTCAGCTCTTGAATGCTCGCTTGATGCTGTCCTTGAATCTTATTCTACCTGCATGCAAATTTGCCCAGTGAAACCCATTGTCAAAAGGAAAAACAAAATACCCTTCAACTTACCTCTGCGTGCAAAACACATATAAGTGCATAATAATGAATAAATACAAATTAAAATTACAATGCGTACCTGAAATGTTCTTGTCACTTTTGTTGTTGACTTGTTGCAGCAGTAAACAAAGACTCCCACTCTTGATATATGCCTGGACTCTATGCAAGACTATATCCAACACTAACCTAAAAATATATACAATAGAAACTGATGACAGACCTTAGACTTGCGATGAACCAAGTTCTAAATACAACAACAAAGACCATTCTATCAACTATGACAAGACAAGTAACATGAACTTACAACATCATATATATTTAGCAGACTTGGTATAGCATCGAATGTGTAGTATCAAGAATAGGACATCCGAAATGTGGTATCAAAACTAACTGTGACATATAGAGACATAGAGATATAATCGAGACCCTGTATATACTTATGTTGTCTTGCAAAAACATATGTCAGAGATGATACTCAAAATTCAAATGTAAACACTTAATCATACATACCTTGTTGTAGGAGACTTACCCTTGACTGTTGATGTGTGGTCCTTACTGCAGTGATCCTTGAATGCATGCTTTTTCTTGCCTTCTAGGAGCTCGATATTGAATCTATTGTATCTATGTAATTTCAGATCTCCAGGGTCTAAAATTTTGTCCCATGGTAGCCCTCTGAGTCCTCTTTGCAACGCCACAGGTCCGATCAAGATTGGATTCTTCAAGAAAGAGTTATGCCCAATCTCTCACGATGACCTTCTTATAGCCTTGTTCATTAGAGCGAACTTGTACAATGTTCCATGTGTCATTGTTGCGACCTTCGGCCCTGAAAATGTTACTCAACAAACTACAGTCCGTCCTCTTTTTGTGACTATTTACGAAATTTGAATCCAATGCTCAGAGAGAAAGTTATGACGATTTTTCCAACGTCACATGTTTGACATGGAATTCGGGAGCCTGCGAAAACCCTAACTTCCTCATATCATATCTCCGAAAATATAGTGAACCAAGATCTGAAATTCGGTCACGAGGTTCATCAAGATTTCGGCTCAAATGGTTTTTAATTTCAGCTTCTGAAGCTTTGCAGAAAAAAAAAGTTATAGTGAAAATTCCACGATGACCTGTTTGAAGCCATGAAATCCCTACTAGAGGAGGATATGAGGGTCATTATTTATATGAATGTCTTGAGTTGAGAGGGTCCTCAACAAGTGAACGTTGGAGGGATTTTAGGGGAAAAAAATATTTATTAATTATTGACTATTCAATGACCACAACCAATTATGAGTGCCATGCCACAACCCCATAGGGGTTTAGCCCATTAACTGGGGCTACTAACTTCAAACATGAATATCTCTCAAATCGTGAAGAATTACTTGGCGTGCCATATATCAACGGAAACATCTCGACGAGTAGAATCCATCTAGAAGATCCATGACTCAAAATAGAGTAAGTTGTCAAGTCAAAATACCCTTGCAAGATTGGGGAGCCCCTGGTGCTGCTTGGGTTGACATCAATGACAACCACTGATCAACATGTACCTGATCTGAAAAAGATCTTTGTCTCTATTTCTGTGATGGAAGACAAAGGTTTTTGTTGATTTGGGGTAGCATCGGATGTGGTCTAGCCACGAAATTTGGTGGAGAGGTTGGGGCACATGAGATCTTCAATACCCAGAAAGGGTTTGGGCAGATTCTAAACAGATCAGGAGATATTAAAATAATTAATATTTTTAATGGAGTCCCTAAGTCTAAACTTAGGGAAAATAAAATATTAATGTGTATTAATATGAATCTGTGTTAGAATGGTCCAAAATACATGGAGCAAGCCAGATTTAATCTTAGCCGTTGATTAGGGACTTAATCTCGGCCATTGAGATGTCAAAAAGTATAAGAGGAGGCTTGTGGGGCACTTGGATAACATACTGAGGGAGACCAGTCAGTTCAATTTCTGGAGTGGGGTTTGCTGAGAAATTGAACTAGTGGTCTGGAGAACAGTCAGGAGGCAGCAAGTACGGAATAAAGAGACGGGAGATTGGCGCAGAAGAGGCAGACGCAGAACCAGAGGAAGCCACGTAGAGGCAGCAGAGGTTGCGCAGAGCCAGAAGGGCCTGCATCATCCACGTAGAGGCTATAGGAGTGACGCAGAAGCCCAGGGAGGCTGCGCAGAGCCTCAGTAGACTGGCACAAAGGGTTTTAGGTTAATGCAGAGGGTTTCAGGCTGTAGCAGAGATCAGTAGGGCCTACGCTGGGTTTAGGAAAGTGTTGGAAGTTTGTCTATCTGTGGGTAAGCCAGTTTTGCAACCTGTTGTACAAGAAAATTTTTGAATAATAAAGTCCTCCCTTGCTGCACCGATTTTCCCACATTGGGTTTTTCCGGGGACATTAGTCCAAAATAACTGTGTCAACGTGTGCATATTTTTGTTTCTGCATTACGATGTGATATCTGAAGCAATATTTATTTTAATGTTTGTTGAAGTAATTTCATGAATAACTTATGATGAAATAAGTAGGAAAAGTAAATCAGTTGCTGTAGTGATAGAATTTTCACATGGTATCAGAGCAAGTAATTAGACACAGAAAGGGAAAATCAGTTGCGGGTTGAGAGCGCAATGCAGAGGCATCCACCTCAGGGGACTCATGCATATTTTTAGAAGATTGCACAAGAGAGAGACATTTCGATTTCTCTATGTTGGCTTCCAGGTTGGAAGAAGAAGTGGCGTGCATGACTAGCGCTGAATCAACAGAAGTATGGTATATAGATAGTGGAGCCTCGTGGCATATGACGAGAATCAGGGAGTGTTTCTCAGAATATCGAGAACAGAAGATGAACTTTCAGGTCACCATGGGAAACAAGGCAAAGTGTACTCTAGTAGGAAAGGGTACCATAGCTTTTCAGATAGAATCAGTAGAGCGGTTCCGTGCCACAAATGTGCTGCATGTGCCAGGATTGGGGATGAACTTACTTTCTGTGTCACAACTACAAGGCAAGGGCTATGACATCTACTTCATCAAGGAAAAGGTATACGTCAAACACCCGAGTTGGAAAAAGAAAGTGCAGACCAGGATCGAAAGTAATCTGTTGTACAAATTACAACTAGAATCTCCAATGGCACTAATAGGCAGTCATGGGGACAAAGACTTGAATGAACTATGGCACAGAAGGATGGGTCACTTGCACCATGGAGCTCTGAGAATTCTCAGGAGCACTGTAACAGGAGTTCCGGATCTGAGTACAGAATGAGATGATGTATGCAGGGGATGCGCTCTAGGAAAGTATACCAAGGCAGTGTTTCCTAGGAGCAACCACAGGGCCAAGAGTGTACTAGGATTGATACACTCAGATATCTGCGGACCTATGTCCGTCAAAGCTCTCAGTGGTGCCGAGTATTTCCTTACCTTCATTGATGACCACTCGAGGAAAACTTGGATCTATTTTTTGAAAACCAAGGATGAGGTTTTCTGTCGATTCAAGGAGTTCAAGGCTCTAGTGGAGAATCTGACAGGTAAGAAAATCAAAGTCTTGCGCTTAGATAATGGTGGAGAATATGTCAATAAGGACTTACTGATTATTGCGCTGAGGGCATCAAAAGAGAGTGGACAACTCCCTACAATCCAGAGCAGAATTGGGTGGCAGAAAGGAAAAACATGACTATTGTAGAAGCAGCTAGGGCCATGCTATATGATCAGGATATGCCAAAATTCCTGTGGGCAGAAGCATGCAACACAGCTGTCTACATTCAGAACAGGACTCCTCATCGGGCATTGGGCAAGATTACTCCAGAGAAAGTCTTCACTGGGAAGACACCTGAAGTCAGTCATTTCAGGATATTTGGGAGTTTGGCATATTGTCGCATACCCGTCGAAAAGAGGAAGAAGATGGATCAGACTGCAAAAAAAGGGTATCTGGCAGGATATAGCGAGAATGCTAAGGCATACGTGATCTATCTTCCATGGAGCAGGAAGGTAGTAGTACAATGAGATGTAAAGTTCATGGAGGACAAAGCTTTCAGAAGATCTCTCGAAATGCCTTCCAAGGAGCAGTCGAAAGAGGATTCGTTGGTCATGCCTCTTCAACCAACGGAAGTGAAGAATCCTTCCTCAGATCAGGAATATTCTCAGGATGAGGAAGAGGAGCAAACAGAAGCACCTATTGGCAGAGGGAGAACCAGTAGGGAGCTTCGTCAGATTCTGCGTGATGCAGAGAACTTCATCGGAGAGCCAAGGAACAGTAAAAGGGAGCGAAAACAGCCATACACGTTTCAAGCATTAGTAGCTCAGGATGGAGAGCCCGCCAGCTTCAAGGAGGCAGCTCAGCATCAGGTCTGGCTAGATGCGATGGTGGAGGAGTATAACTCGATAATGGTAAACGATGTCTGGGAGGTGGTGTCAAGGCCTCAAGACAGATCTGTCGTAGGTTCAAGATGGATCTACAAGATCAAATATGCTATGGACGACAGTATTGAAAAATACAAGGCCAGGTTTGTGGCTAAGGGCTATGCTCAAAAAGAAGGGATTGACTATGAGGAAACCTTCGCCCCGGTAGCCAAGTATACACCTATTAGGACTGTGATATCTCTTGCATCCTAGATGGGATGGGAGATCCATCAGATGGATGTCAAGACGACATTTCTAAATGGGGTAATAGAAGAAGTATACATTGAACAACTAGAGGGCTTTGAAATTCATGAGGAGAAGTCTCATGTATGTAGACTGAAGAAAGCCTTGTATGGGCTGAAGCAATCACCAAGAGCGTGGTATGGTCAAATAGATGGCTACTTGCAGAAGATGGGGTTTGTCAAGAGTGACGCGGATCCAAATCTCTACTATCTGGTTGTAGAGAGCGAGCCACTTATCTTAGTATTATATGTGGATGATCTCTTCCTGACAGGATCATCCAGATTCATTGAGGACTGCAAGAAGAATCTAGCCATAGAGTTCGATATGAAGGATCTGGGACGAATGCACTATTTTCTAGGGTTGGAAGTTTGGCAGAAGAAAGGAGAAATCTTCCTTGGGCAAGGAAGGTATGCTACAGAAATTTTGAAAAGGTTCAGGATGGGAGACTGTAGACCTATGGCTATGCCAATGATCACCAACTGGAAGAAGATTGATGCATCAGAAGACAAGGATGTCGATCCCACCCTATACCGACAGCTCATAGGGTCCCTGATGTATCTAGTCAATACCAGGCCAGATATTTGCTACGCTGTCAACACCCTCAGTTAGTTCATGGTGGAACCAAAGAGGGCTCACTGGGCAGCAGCCAAGCACATTCTCAGGTATTTACAGGGAACAGTTGATTATGGGCTCTTGTACAACAAGGGGAAGGATATCATATTGATTGGATTTACTGATGCAGATTGGGCAAGAAGTTCAGTGGATCAGAAAAGTACCTCTGGTTAATGTTTCAACATTGGATCAGGAATAACCTCCTGGTGCAGTAGGAAATAGAAGTCCGTGGCTCTGAGCTCGTCTGAGGCAGAATATATGGCAGCAAGCACAACTTCGTGTGAGGCCATATGGCTTAGAAAACTGTTGGTAAACCTATTCAGAAGAAATATGGAGGCGACCAAGATCATGTGTGATAATTAGAGTTGCATCAAACTCTCAGAGAATCCAGTCTTTCATGATAGGTCAAAGCATATTGATATCCGGTGTCACTTTGTCAGAGATTGTGTCCAACGTGGAGCTGTACAGTTGAGCTACACTCCTACAGGGGAACAAGTGGCAGATATCCTCACCAAGGCCCTTGGAAAGTCAAAATTTGACTACTTCAGGGAAAAGATGGGGATGGTAAAGAACCCCTTTCAGAAGTAGTGTGTTAGCAACGCGAATGAAGAGGGAGTTGCAGTGCAGATGCAGTGTTGGGAGATGTTATCACCCCAAGAAACTCACCTAGGTTGTATATCAGTGATGCTCGGGAACATTACAAACTCAATAAAATGTTGGATAAATTGGTGGATGAATGAAACAAATGCTGCATATTCAAGCCAGATAACCACTTCTACTGTGCTTGACCCCAGACATGGGTGAACACCCCCAGACTACAAGGCTTTTAACCACCAATTACTCACACTTTGAGGATAAGGTGATAATGGAGAAGATTGACCACACCAGCAGATGCACAGGACCCTGTGATGGCCGGCTGCAACCAGTTAAAAGGTTTGTAAATCTGTTTTCTAATACACAGACAGGATGACAGCTCTCTGGCATTAAAACAACAGAAACCTGCCTACAAATTCAATGATACATGCTAAAACCTAACACAGGGGTGGGATGACAGCCCCTCTAATGCTAAACATTAACCACACATGAATAAATGCAAAACAGGCACAACCTGGAACAAGAAGAAGAAGTGGACAGTGAGCAATTAATAGCAAAAGAAGCTTGCATTAGCTGAAAATGAAGACCAGACGCTGCAGGTATCACAGCAGTTACAATCTCCAGAAGTTGAACCTTACAACAAAATAACACTCACCCAACACTCATCAACCTATTACATTTTGTCTCTGGATATATATAGAGATTGGTTTACAAAATATCTCTGCTACTAAGCGGGGAGATGTCAATAAATAATCACCAACCACATTTACATTTAGAAATGGGCTCGGATACAGTCTGCTGGACAAAATCAGCCTTTTCTGATATTATGAAGTCCTTCTCTGTTAGCTGGGGTGAATTATGGATTGAATTCCATGCCTGATAAATGCTCTTCACTGCTCGAGGTCGTCCTGTTTGTCCTTTGGCCTCTTGTTGTTTAATTGCAGTTGGTGAAGCTTTAATTGTGCAAGTACAGGCAGCAGATCGCTGCTTTCTCCTTCCTCGGGCAGCAGAGAGCAGTTGGGAGCTCGAGACAGTCAAAACATGGCGGAAGCATGAGTAGAAGGCGAATAAACACTAGCCGTTAGATTAAACAATCGGACGGCGGAGATCGGTGTATGGAGGCTATCGGAAAACAGGGGAGCGGGGAGAGCATCGTGAGTCGTCGGATCATATAGATCAACGGCTACGATCATATCGGGAGGAGCTATCGGGATCAATCGCGGGTGACTGAATATGGGCCGTTGGATCAATAAAACCAACGGCGGAGATCGAGTTATGCGGGGTATCGGAGGTCAACGGGATCGGGACAATAAGGGCCGTCGAATCTGGACGCGGCAGATCCAACAGTGATCGCACGTGGAAGCTGCGCACACGTTAATGGGCGGGAGAATCGTAAAGGACGGCGGTTTTGCGGGTGGGCGGTATTCCCCGCACCGCTCATCGGGCAACGGTGGTATCCGTATAACAATGCGTGATGCAGTTAAATCACGCCGCGTGGCAGCGGGAAACCACCGCCCCTGCGGGTTAACAAGCGCACAGGTTGCGCGATCGGGAGGAGCGTCCACCGTAGATCTAGCGATGGACGGCTAGATGACGAGGAAGGTATGCGAAGTTTAACGCACGGGCTAGGGCGACAAGGACCGTTAGATCGGATTGATCAACGGCTGCGATTGCACAATAGACAGAGGGTTAATTTAGCGCGGGTTACGGAGGATTAAAAACTTAACGCAAGGGTATTAGACGAAGAATGATAATATTTGGGTAAAAACGCGGGGGAAAGGTTAGGAAATATGAGCGGGTTGAAGGGAAATGCGAATAATGGTGTGAGTTACACAGTATCGGGGTTATAAATAAAAATGACAGGGATTAAGGGGTAATGAGAGAAAATAAGGAGAATGAAGGGGAAGAACAAATCCACTGCTACAAACCTCTTGAAAGCACAAGCAGCACTGCCAAACCTGCTTTTTGCCTATCAAATGCTGCAAACTGTAGCAGAGCTAACACTGGCTCCTTCTAGGGATGAGATCCTCCCTGCGAGGTCTCAAGAACTTCAGACCAATGCCTTCATACAAAACCAGCGTTCAAAACACTTGCCTAGTATCCATTGGGCATGGAGTCAACTAAGCATACAACAGGAAACTGTAAAAGAACTTGATTACAATCATTAAAGCCTGAAAACTTAAACTTCAAAAAATTGCCCATTTGTTGGGCCACCAAAAATGCTTCCTATCATCTGGTTCATCATATATCAGCAAGACAAGATTTATTTGATCCTCTACCTCAAACAGCTTAGGACCTTTGACTTTGATAGGTAGATAGGGATCAAATTTCATTCCCTTTCTGTGTATTTTCCTCCTTGGATGTTCTTTAGAGGAGCCTTTGTACACTTGTTGAATAATCAGTGTTGCTGTGTACATGTCTGTGTCTTCATTGGCCTGCACAATTAATATGAAAGATGCACCATTGTGTTCTTATGCAGGGGGCACAGAGACATTTTCTGCTCCTGTATCTTCGTTTGAACAATCCTCATCCAAGGAGGCATTCCAAGACTACACACCCCCTTCCTCTGTCATCAGATAAGCTGCCCTTTCATTCTTTGTGTAGGCCACCTGAGCAGGTCTTAGAATATCAAGACTGAGATGATCAGTTTCAGCCTTGAGCATTGAATTTTGTCTTGTCTCAGTATTCAAGGGGCAACATGGAGGGATTGTTTTTTGAGTAGACAGAGAAACAAAAGATGATGGAGAACATTCCTCTCCCTTTTTAATCACTGGACTGGGGACAAAAGCAGGCTCGAAAATTGGCAGATCTGCATAGCCATGTGAAGATGAGCAAGCTTTGGGCACAAATTCTTGGAGGTTAATAGGAGCTGCTGCTGATCAGCTTATTGTTCTGCAGCTACAACAAACTGGCAAACAGTGCCTTTGGACAATGCTTTCTCATATGCAACCCTTGTTAAGAAAGGAGCACCTTCCAAAACATGGACCTCTTCCTTATGCTGCACCTCTTCCATGACTATATTCTGTAAAAGAGGCTTTACCCCTTTATCTTCATTTGCAATCTTATTTCTTTGCAAAATCTACAAATGCTCATGTGTTTCTGTAAATGGATTTGGAGTTGAAAAAGAAAAGTCACAAGGAGCTCCTGCTTCTTCAGGACACTGCTCAACCTTTAGTTTGGAAACTTCAGAGGCCAAAAACTCTATCATCCTTTTACATTCATCTATTTCAGAATCATAGGATGAAGAGGATTCACCTCCCTATCTTCTCCTTTCATCATCACCTTCAAGTCTTTCTGCAACAATAATGTTTGCTTCTACTTCAAAGGCTGCATCTTGCATATCAGCCAAAGAAGCACATTTTCTTTGTCTTAACAGCAGATAGAATTGAGAATCGAAGGCATTAGCATATGTGAGCATGGCAAAAGCAGGGGTAGGTCTTATTTCAGTTGGCATTCTGCTGTACATATGAATAAATCTGATATTAAATTCAGACAATAGCTCACCATCTTCTCTCTGCAAGTTCCCAAATTCATCATGATAAAAGAGCAGATCTTTATTATTTCCCCAGTTCTTTAAAAATACATCATCTAGGGCCTCAATATCTGCAATGGGCCTAGGGGGTAAATTTCTGAACCATTTTCTAGCCTCCCCATCTAGGCTTTGGACAAAAACCCTCATCCAGACATCCTCTTCATTGATATCCAGGTTATCAGCATAGCTGTAAAAAGATTCAAGATGCTATTTTGCTGATACTCCTTCAGAACTAGTAAACTTAGGCATAAATTCTTGATAATCCCATGCAGGCATGGCATTCAAAGGGGTAGGAAAGACTAAGGGTCCATACCTAGCAGCAACGATTCTTTCAATCTTTGTGAGGGCTTGCTGGCCTGCCATGACTGAGGTATACGAAGGGAATACTGGTGAGCCGATTGGTTTGAATCAATGAAGAGTATGACAGAAACAGAGGAATATAATGGATAGCATGGATGCTTCTTTCAACTGAGGTCCGAAAGGGAAATGAATGACTAAGGAGCTGTATGAAATTTGAATCTCTGAAGGTATTTCTACACTAGCAGAGATACATAAAAATTTCAAGGCTTACCTGATCTTGATGCTCCTCACTTAGATATTTTCTTCTGCTGAATGATCTTCTCAGGATCAGGCACTGGTTCAGCTGCTGATTTCTGAAGATATTTCCGAACATGCCTCACCAACTGCACCAAAACTGCAATGTGGAGTCGCCAAAGGATGGTCTTCCTCCAATGGAATCGCCAGACAGATGATTACAACCAGAAACTGTGTTCAAACCTTGTCTGTCATCAAAGTTTGAAGCTGTGTGATCCGGATTTAAACAGGAACGCAACAAATTACAGAGATAAACATATACACAAAGATGCAGCGGAAATAATACTTCATTTCATTAATGGAAAATACTGAAATATGCTTACAACCAGAAATGGAAATAAATCAGCTAGGGCGATGGTAGCTTATCTCTGAGAAGAGATGTGATGGCTACATGCCTCTGAACTGTGTTACAATGAGGCTCGAAGGCCTATTTATTGTTGAGAAACAATGGAAAACCCTTAACATTCCAAAACCTAACCCTAGGAGATGAAACGCCAAACTGTGGGCCCCGTTTGGGGGTAAGTTGGTACATCAACTTCCCGGGGTCGTAACTTTGGCATATGATCTCCGTTTGACGCGTACAATAGCTCATTAGAAAGATCTATCCGAGCACTATCATTGTTGGAACGGGCAACATCGGTCCATTCCATGGACCCATGTTGCCCCCGGATTCCCCAAAAAACGTCGTTTAGGGCCTCAAAACGGCGCCGGAAGTTACTGCTAAAAATAGTAAGTTGTGCTACAATTAAGGAAACTGAAAATGCTGAGAAAGACAATGGTGGGGGTCCAGGTGGACTTGGCAGGTGGCCACCAATATCCACCTGGATCACTGTGTCGTTCTCCCAGGGAAGCTGAGCTTCGATTCTCCTCTCCCCGGCAACGACGCCAATTAATGTTATCACCCCAAGAAACTCACTTAGGTTGTATATCAGTGATGCTCGGGAACATTACAAACTCAACAAAATGTTGGATAAATTGGTGGATGAATGAAACAAATGCTGCATATTCAAGCCAGATAACCACTTCTACTGTGCTTGACCCCAGACACGGTGAACACCCCCAGACTACAAGGCTTTTAACCACCAATTACTCACAATTTGAGGATAAGGTGATAATGGAGAAGATTGACCACACTAGCAGATGCACAGGACCCTGTGATGGCCGGCTGCAACCAGTTAAAAGCTCTGTAAATCTGTTTTCTAATACATAGATAGGATGACAGCTCTTTGGCATTAAAACAACAGAAATCTGCATACAAATTCAATGATACATGCTAAAACCTAACACCGAGGTGGGATGACAGCCCCTCTAATGCTAAACATTAACAACACATGAATAAATGCAAAACAGGCACAACCTGGAACAAGAAGAAGAAGTGGACAGTGAGCAATTAATAGCAAAAGAAGCTTGCATTAGCTGAAAATGAAGACCAGACGCTACAGGTATCACAGCAGTTACAATCTCCAGAAGTTGAACCTTACAACAAAATAACACTCGTCCAACACTCATCAACCTATTACATTTTGTCTCTGGATATATATAGAGATTGGTTTACAAAATATCTCTGCATCTAGCGGGGAGATGTCAATAAATAATCACCAACCACATTTACATTTAGAAATGGGCTTGGATACAGTCTGCTGGACAAAATCAACCTTTTCTGATATTCTGAAGTCCTTCTCTGTCAGCTGGGGTGAATTATGGATTGAATTTCATGCCTGATAAATGCTCTCCGCTGCTCGAGGTCGTCCTGTTTGTCCTTTGGCCATCCTGTTGTCTAATTGCAGTTGGTGAAGCTTTAATTGTGCAAGTACAGGCAACAGATCGCTGCTTTCTCCTTCCTCGGGCAGCAGAGAGCAGTTGGGATCTCGAGACACTCAAAACATGGCGGAAGTATGAGTAGAAGGCGAATAAACACTAGCCGTTAGATTAAACAATCGGACGGCGGAGATCGATGTATGGAGGCTATCGGAAAATAGGGGAGCGGGGAGAGCATCGTGAGTCGTCGGATCATATAGATCAACGGCTACGATCATATCGGGAGGAGCTATCGGGATCAATCGCGGGTGACTGAATATGGGCTGTTGGATCAATAAAACCAACGGCGGAGATCGAGTTACGCGGGGTATCGGAGGTCAACGGGATCGGGACAATAAGGGCCGTCGAATTTGGACGCGGCAGATCCGACAGTGATCGCACGTGGAAGCTGCGCACACGTTAATGGGCGGGAGAATCGTATAGGACGACGGTTTTGCGGGTGGGCGGTATTCCCCGCACCGCTCATCGGGCAACGGTGGTATCCGTTTAACAATGCGCGATGCAGTTAAATCACGCCGCGTGGCAGCGGGAAACCACCGCCCCTGCGGGTTAACAAGCGCACAGGTTGCGCGATCGGGAGGAGCGTCCACCGTAGATCTAGCGATGGACGGCTAGATGACGAGGAAGGTACGCGAAGTTTAACGCGCGGGCTAGGGCGACAAGGACTGTTAGATCGGATTGATCAACGGCTGCGGTTGCACAATAGACAAAGGGTTAATTTAGCGCGGGTTACGGAGGATTAAAAACTTAACGCAAGGGTATTAGACGAAGAATGATAATATTTGGGTAAAAAAGCGGGGGAAAGGTTAGGAAATATGAGCGGGTTGAAGGGAAATGCGAATAATGGTGTGAGTTACACAATATCGGGGTTATAAATAAAAATGACAGGGATTAAGGGGTAATGAGAGAAAATAAGGAGAATGAAGGGGAAGAACAAATCCACTGCTATGAACCTCTTGAAAGCACAAGCAGCACTGCCAAACTTGCTTTTTGCCCATCAAATGCTGCAAACTGTAGCATAGCTAACAGGAGAAAGGACCAACAATAGCATAGATGCAGAGGGAGTTGCAGTGTAGATGCAGTGTTGGGACAAAGGACCAACAGTAGCACAGGTGCAGTGCGGATGCAGTGCTGGGAGAAAGGACTAGCAGCAGCACGGATGCAGAGGGAGTTGTCGTACAGATGCAGCAGTGGCAGTGGCAGAACCATGGGCAGCAGTACAAGATGTAGTAGTGTAGAGAATGTTGGGAAGGGAGGCCTAGCATCAACACAGGTACCGATGCCGGATGATCAGGGTAATACTCAGTGAGGAGTATTGCTAGAGCACAATCCTGTCAAAGCATGTAAGGGAGCGACAATTAGGGAAAAGTTAGCAATAAACTTTCTCCAATATTCTGCTGCTCCTAGGAAGCTCCTAAGTTCTGTAGTAGATTTGGGTTTAGGCCAGTTCACAATGACTTCAACCTTAGAGGAATCTATCTTCAATTCACCACCCCCTACAATATGACCAAAATAATTCAAAGATGTTTTGCCAAATTCACATTTTGATAATTTAACATAGAGATTTTCTTTTTTCAAAACATCTAGAGTCTGCTTTACATGCTTCAAATGTTCTTCCCATGTTTTACTGAAAACAAGAATGTCATATAAATATACAATTACAAAATCATCAATAAAAGGTCGG
The DNA here is from genome assembly GCA_031772625.1 of Pinus tabuliformis. Classification (NCBI taxonomy): domain Eukaryota; kingdom Viridiplantae; phylum Streptophyta; class Pinopsida; order Pinales; family Pinaceae; genus Pinus; species Pinus tabuliformis. The sequence goes on from CM062811.1 coordinate 244,931,172, forward strand.
AGTACATCATTCATAACTCTCATGAAAGTGGCAGGAGCATTAGTTAAGCCAAAAGGCATAACTAGCCATTCATACAGCCCTTGCTTTGTTTTGAAAGCAGTCTTCCATGCATCTTGTTCTACAACTCTGACCTGATGGTAGCCACTACGCAAGTCCAACTTGGAAAAGTAAACAACTTCTTTCAACTGATCTAATTGATCATCTACCCTTTCTCGAGCAGCTCCTGTACCTGCTTCTTGATCTCTGCATTCTCTAAAGCGGATAACCTGTACATTCTGATGTTAGGCAATGGAGCATCTTGCTGCAAATGAATATCATGTACTATTTCCCTTTTGGGTGGCAGACCTTTAGGTTCTTGAAATATGATATCATATTCTAAAACAACTTTTTCTAAATCAGCTTTCTGTTTAGCATCACAGCCTTCAAATACATTGGTTTTATTAGGGGTCTTTTCCTTTACAACCATTAGTAAAAATTGCTTGCGTGCATTTACAATTCTTTTCATCTGCCCTGAGTTTATGAGAGTATAATTATTTTTGAGTTGATGAGCTCTTACAATATATTCTATTCTATCTTTTGTGAGTTGATACTTATTTTCAGCTCTATAGAAAATGGCTTTTCTATCATACAAGTAAGGACTTCCTAAAAAAATACCACATATATCCAAGGGAACTATGTCTAACTCAACCTCATCTACAAAAGTTGACCCGAAAGCAAACCTAAGTTTACATTGTCTAGTCACTTGTAGCTTTGCTTTATCACATACCCAACCTAATGGATATGGCTTCTTGTGAGGTGTGGTTAGTAGTCCCAACTTCTTTACAATTGCTTTAGAAATCAAGTTTACTTGTGAACCACTATCAAATAAAGTATCAATCTTTTGGTGCTTGGAAATAACTCTAATATGAAAAAGCTCATGTCTTTTCCTCTCATTTTCTTCATTATCAATAGATTGTGCAGAATTACTAGTAGATGCTTCAGAATTTTTACCTTTTATACCTGCAGCTGTGATTGTTGTTTCATCACCTGAGTCTGACCCCAAATCTTTCTTAATAGCAGCAACAATGTTCTTCTTCTTGCCATCGAACTTCTTGGGTTTTAGCTCCAGATGCAAAGACCAGCAATGTTCATCATCATGTCTATCCTTTTGCAGTGAGTGCATGAAAGTTTGTTTGTAAAGTTTTGTAGATGTTCTATGCTAAGAGCAATTTCACTTTTCTCACAGCAATCATACAAGTAGATAAGCAAAATGCAGATAGAACATATAAGCAGATCTTACAGAAGACAAATCAGAAACAAGAAAAATGTATGTGTTTGTTTCGGCGGTCAACAGGATGCTTCAACCAGCAAAGTCTCCTTTGGTCAGCCAGCCCAGCATGTGTCACAACAACCCTCCAACCAGTAGATGAGTCAACCCAAGTCAGTTCTACAAAAGTCAACGCTGTCCTGAAAAGTCAACGCAGGGGCAGCAAGCTAAAAATCAACGCAGCAGCAAAACGGTCAACCCTTTGACCTCGATTTTTGTGCCAGGTAGTATGGCCTTCAAAATCGAACCTCCCACAAGTTTTCAGCTTGTTTGGACCAAGCGTTGACCAAAGTCAACGCTGGTCAAACTTCTGCGAAACCCTAGCAGCAGAAAAATCCTCTTCATCCTTCCCACGTGTGGCTGAAATTCGTCCTCCAGGTAGCTCGTACTTTTAAGGATGAGAGAGGAAGATGTGAGTTGTGTTGTGATCAAATTCTCTCCAACTTTTCCTGTATATATATATCCATCAATGAGGGTGTGTGACACATCTGTTGGGCATGTGAGCCTACATTACAAAACTGGCTGACCTTTGCACATATAATTTATTAAGAATAATAAATTCAAAATATAAGTTCTGCTCATCGGATTAAGACTATTTTTATATGGATTTTACACCTCTCAGAAAGAGGAATCCAACAAAAATATTAGCCTCTTAATCTGAGCATCAGAACATGGAGTTTGGACCTAGTTGTCCAAATTTAACACTCCCTCTCAACTAGGGAGAACTCCATCTATTAGTGCAATTAACATCGTGAGTCATCCCGCCGAAACTTGCTTTGCTGGCTTCTTTATTTCAGAACAGAAGTGGGTCAGTCACAAAGACATCATTCCCCGACTGACATAATCAGTCCAGAGGTCCCAGACCTCACAAATCTTGATCCCAGATCAAGTGGTTGGACCATGCCATCCTAGATAGAGAGTACGGCAATCTCTGATGCGTCCATCAGTCTTTGCTAATAGTCTCTAGCTTTTCCACACCTCATTGGCCAAATGAGAGGTACTTCCCATGAGCCCTGAACTCAATGGGTAGGATGCATACGGGGCACAGATTAAATGAGTGGCGAACCAGCTCAATAATCACAAGGGTGGGGCAGAAGCATTATGAGTGCTTATAGCTCCGAGAAGCTATCCCCAAAGCCCCCCAGAGCTCCCAGAGCTCATTGTCCAACAGGACCCACATCATAGGGTCTTTCCACGACACCAAGACTCTCACGGAAGGTTAGGAACTTGACCTTCCCCAGGGGCTTAGTGAGAATATCCGCGACCTGCTCATCAGTTCCTATATGATCGAGCCTTACGGCGCCTCGCTGTACCATATCCCGGATAAAGTGGTACCTGATATCAATATGCTTGGATCGGTCGTGGAACACAGGATTCTCAGTCATACGAATCCCACTCTGATTATCACAGAGTATTACAGTGGTATCTAGCACATGTTGGAACAGCTCACTAAAGAGCTTCCTCAACCAAACTGCTTCACAACAGGCCATACTAGCAGCAATGTATTCGGCCTCCGCGGTGCTCAAAGCCACCGACTTCTGCTTCCTGCTCATCCATGAGATCGAAGCAGAACCAAGATTGAAATAGCATCCAGATGTGCTCTTACGATCCACCACACTGCCAGCCCAATCGGCATCAGTATATCCCCGGAGTATCACACTCCCGGCAGTGTATCTCAGCCCATGGTTTATCGTGCCCCGAAGATATCTCAAAGATTCTTGGCACCAACCCAGTGAAAATGATGAGGCTCAACCATCTGTTGACTCAAAGTATTCACTGCAAAACATATGTCCGGACGGGTGTTCACTAAGAACATCAAAGCTCCTATGAGTTGACGATACTCAGTAGGATTGGCCAAGATAGGCCCTGCAGCGCTGCCACTCAACTTCTTAAAGTTGAGTTCCATTGGTGTCGACACGGACTTACAGTCCACCATCCCAAATCTTTCCAGAAGCTTCACAATATACTTTCCTTGAGAAAGGAAAATCTCTCCAGGTCTCTGCCAGACCTCCAGGGCTAGGAAATAGTGCATCAGTCCTAGGTCTTTCATCTCGAACTCAGCAGCAAGCTCCCTCTTACATTGATGAATGAGAGGGTCATCACCTGTCAGGAAGAGGTCGTCCACATACAGCACTAGAATGAGAGGCTTTCCTTCCTCAACCTTAAAGTAAAGGTTTGGATCAGCATTGCTTCGAGTGAAGCCCAGCTTCATCAAGTAACTATCCATCCTCTCATACCAAGCTCTGGGTGCTTGCTTTAACCCATAGAGGGCTTTCTTCAACCTGCAGACATAAGTGTCTCGATCTTGAACTTCAAATCCCAGAGGTTGTTCTACATACACCTCTTCCTTTATTGCACCATGCAGAAAAGCAGTGTTGACATCCATCTGATGAAGACTCCATCCTTGCGTAGCAGCAAGGGCTATGATGGATCGGATGGTGGTATATCGAGCCACAGGTGCAAATATATCGTCATAGTCAATTCCTTCCTTTTGGGCAACAAATCTTGCCTTAAACTTTTCAGCACTCCCATCAGATCCATGTTTAATCTTGTAGAGCCATTTAGCGGTGACAACAGATTTGTCCTTCGGTCTCGGGACCACATCCCAGACATCATTCTTCATAATAGCCTCATATTCTTCATGCATAGCATCCTTCCAGACTTGATGCTTGATGGCTTCTTCAAAAGATCCAGGTTCAGATTGTATAATAGTACTCATGGCAGCTAGATACCCTTGGTATCTACACGGCTTCTTGCTTTCTCGGAATGTTCCCCTTGGGGCAGCATGACCCTCAGCATCTTCGAGGGTGTCCCTGAGCCATGATGGCCTCTTTCCTAGAGAAGGGGAAGGATCAATAGGGTCCATTGGCTCTTCAACATCAGGCATAGTCTCATCCTGGGGTTCTTCCAGATTTCCAGGTCTTTCTTCATGGTTTTCTTCAGATCTAGGAAGATCTACTACTTTCTTCGGGAAGCATCTTCGTCAAAAGTGACATCATGGCTTATCTCTACTTCCCTTTGACCAGGTACATAGACTCTATATGCCTTAGAAGTCTCACTGTAGCCCACAAACATTCCTTTCTTCCCAGTAGCATCCAGCTTACTTCTCTTTTCTTTCGGCACATGAAAATAGACAGGACATCCAAAAATTCTAAATGTGAGACATCAGGTTTCTTACCAGAGAAAACCTCTTCGGGAGTTTTGGAGTCCAAAGCGGAATGAGGGCATCGGTTTTGAATGTACACAGCAGTATTTGCAGCTTCTCCCCACAGAAACTTTGGAAGACCCTGGTCACATAGCATGGCACGGGCAGCTTCCACAATAGTCCTATTCTTGCGTTCAGCAACACCATTCTGCTCAGGAGTATATGCAGTGGTAGTCTCCCTCTTAATGCCAGCTTCTCTGCAAAAGTCTTTGAACTCATTTGACTCATATTCAGTGCCATTGTCAGTCCTCAAAATCTTGATCTTCTTTCCGGTCATATTTTCCACCAAGGCTTTGAAGGTACGGAACCACATGAAAGCCTCATTCTTCTTCTTCAAGAAGTATATCCAGGTTTTGCGAGAGAAGTCATCAGTAAATGTCATATAGTAAGAACATCCCCCCAGGGATGTTACAGGCAACATACCGGAAAGATCAGAATGGACCAGTTGCAATATCTCAGATGTCTTTGTGACACTTGAGGGGAAAGGTCCCCTTGTATGTTTTCCTTCAGCACAGCCCTTACATACACCTTTATGATTATTTCCAAAATCAGGCATCCCTGTCACCACCTTCCTTGCTTCGGGAAGAGCCTTGTAATGAAGGTGTCCAAATCTTCGGTGCCATAGTTCGGTTTGACGGATAGTATCACAAGTCATAGCTCCCAACGGACTCCCTCCAACCTGGTAGAGTGTACCAACTCTAAAACCAATTGAGATAGCTTCCTTGAAGCTCTTCTTCCACATGAGTACCTTTCCATCAGAGAAAGTTACATTGAATCCTTTGTCTTCCATGGCAGATACAGACACAAGGTTCTTCTTCAATTTGGGTACATAGAGTACATCTTGTAGATGGAGGACTTGTCCTTGAGACAAGTGGAGGGTCACAGTCCCGGTCCCTTTCACAGGATAAGTGGCATTATCCCCAAGGGTAATTTCTAGATTAGTATCCCTTTCAACCATGTCAGAAAGTGCTTCCTTGAATCCGGTGATGTGTCTTGAGGCACCACTATCGATTAGCCAGACATCCATAGTGTCGGGCGGAGATGCAGCTGAGAGAGCAGATATTAGAATATACTCATTTCTTTGATCAACAACATTAGACTCCTCATACCTGGTATTTCTGGTCCTTTTAGAAGGTGGATGGTTTCCTTCAAAGTGAGCCTTCCTCTTTCCTTTGGATTTGTCATTTCTTTGATTCCCATCCCTTCGGTTGTTGTTGTTGTCGTCACTATCGGGAGAATTCTTCTGGAAGGGGCATTCTCTAGCATAGTGTCCAGTCCTATGGCAGGTGAAACATTTACCCTTCTTCTTTTGAGTCTTAGTCCTTCCTTTGTCCTTGGAACCACCAGAGTTCTTCTTTCGGGAATGAGCAACATAGGCAGCATTTCTTTCATTATCAAATTCCTTCATCCTTGTTTCTTCTTGCATACATCTAGACAGAAGCTCATCAAAGTTAGGGATGGTATTATTGTTGAGAATGGTAGTTGTGAATACTTGCCATTCATATGGAAGTCCTCCAAGTGCGGTGAGAACCATCTCACGATCAACTATTGTCTCCCCAATAGCTAGCAGATTGTTCCTGGTTTCGGTCAACTTCATAAAGAAGGTTTGAATAGACTCGTCTCGGCCCTTCTTCATATTCTTCAACTTGTTCTTGAGGAATAGCACTTGGTTCACATTGTTTACTCGGAACATAAGTATCAGTTTGTCATACATCTCCTTGGATGTGCCTAGTTCAGATATGTAGGCAACCAGACTCTTATTTATGGATTCCCTGATCAACAGTTTTGCTCTGATTTCTCCCTTCTTATATTTGTGTTTAACAGCAGCAGAGGCATTTGATGGAGGTTCTTGAATCTTCCCTGTCACATGATCTAGGAGATCATGATCTTCTAATTTGAGATCTAATAACATCTTCCAGGCATGGAAGTCATCACTTCCAGTCAGCTTGTCATTCTCCCTGAATTCAAGCTTAGAGGAATCCATTTCCTTCGATGATGATTGCTATAGATAGAGTTTGTCTTCACCTCAGCTCTGATACCATGTAAAGTTTTGTAGATGTTCTATGCTAAGAGCAATTTCACTTTTCTCACAGCAATCATACAAGTAGATAAGCAAAATGCAGATAGAACATATAAGCAGATCTTACAGAAGACAAATCAGAAACAAGAAAAATGTATGTGTTTGTTTCGGCGGTCAACAGGATGCTTCAACCAGCAAAGTCTCCTTTGGTCAGCCAGCCCAGCATGTGTCACAACAACCCTCCAACCAGTAGATGAGTCAACCCAAGTCAGTTCTACAAAAGTCAACGCTGTCCTGAAAAGTCAACGCAGGGGCAGCAAGCTAAAAATCAACGCAGCAGCAAAACGGTCAACCCTTTGACCTCGATTTTTGTGCCAGGTAGTATGGCCTTCAAAATCGAACCTCCCACAAGTTTTCAGCTTGTTTGGACCAAGCGTTGACCAAAGTCAACGCTGGTCAAACTTCTGCGAAACCCTAGCAGCAGAAACCCTAGCAGCAGAAAAATCCTCTTCATCCTTCCCACGTGTGGCTGAAATTCGTCCTCCAGGTAGCTCGTACTTTTAAGGATGAGAGAGGAAGATGTGAGTTGTGTTGTGATCAAATTCTCTCCAACTTTTCCTGTATATATATATCCATCAATGAGGGTGTGTGACACATCTGTTGGGCATGTGAGCCTACATTACAAAACTGGCTGACCTTTGCACATATAATTTATTAAGAATAATAAATTCAAAATATAAGTTCTGCTCATCGGATTAAGACTATTTTTATATGGATTTTACACCTCTCAGAAAGAGGAATCCAACAAAAATATTAGCCTCTTAATCTGAGCATCAGAACATGGAGTTTGGACCTAGTTGTCCAAATTTAACATTGTTTTTCTGTACAGCGTTTGCCTTCCTCGGTTTCCATTTCTGCTTCCTCTTTTCCTTGTTCCTTTTTGCAGTGGGTTTTGATGATCCCCCAATCTTTGGGTTCACATTCTTGCCTCTAGCTTCTAGATGTGTAGCCTGAACTGATACCTCATCTATGCTAGTAGGGTTAAACATGAGAATGGTGTGCCTCAAATAGCTATGTAGACCACCTATATACTCCAGTAAAGTTTCAGGTGAGTCTAGAGAAATGCCTAGAATTAAAGCTCTTTTTCTAAATCCCTGGGTATAGCTTTGTACACTTTGCCCCTTTAATTGGTGAAGAGTTTGCCAACTCATCATAGCTTGCTGCATATAAGCTAGTGGATAGAATTGTTTTTTAATGGCAAAAACAAATTCACTCTAGGTAGAAAGAATTTTACCATGCTTCTTCAAATCATCTTGTGTCCTGTCTTCCCACCACACTAGGGTAGTTCCTCCAAGGCGAAGGTTGGCTAGCTGAATCTTTTTCCTTTTTGAATCGATGTTTTGCACCCTGCAATATACATCAATCTGTCTAATCCAGTTATCTAGCTTTTCTGCATTTAATTCTCCATCATATATTGGCAAATCAAATTTTACATCTAATTTAATCAAAGGGCTAGAAGGAGGTGTTGTTAGAGGAGGCTCTTTTCCTTTCCCTTTGCCTTCAGAATGGCCATCTAGAAGAGGTTCCTCCGTTCCTTTGTCTTGTTTGGAGGTTGAAGTATCTTCACTTCGACCTTTCTTAAATTCTCGATACATCTCTTCTACCATGGCTCTCATGGTCATGAAACTATCCATGAACTGAGAGTCTGATTCCAAGGGACTTTCTTCTGCCATTTTCCTCCTAAGATAGACTCTTCCTATTTCTGGGTTAGTCTCAACCAGTTCTCCTTCTAATTTGAGCTTTGACCTAGTTAGCATTCACCAATCCAGCACAAGCTTGTCTAACCTTAGCAAACCTAAAGCTCTGATACCACTTGATCTGATAATGAGATCTAAGACAACTATTAAGGTATTACAGACTCATGTGCATGGATATGCCTATGTTAGTTTGTGCAATGGATCGATAAGATTGTGAAATAGATAGACAATGAAGCAGTAAAAAAACATAATAGACAACACACATAAACACAACAAGTTTAATAAGGAGTTCACCTAACACTCCTGGGCTACATCTCCTGGTCCAACATTTAGTGGTGACCTCTCTATTATGTCTTCAAAACAGAGTTTTACAACAGTGAGCTCAATTTGAGCCTCACACAACAGATGCAAACAATAAGGCTTTACTTGGATCCCCTAAGTCTCTTTTGAGTACACAGACTCTCCTCACTGACTCTCTGTCTCTGTTGCTCTGTCTCAGCACTGCCTACTCCTTCCTGTCTTCTGTCTTTTGTGGCTTTAAAGCCAATCAGCACTGCCTGTTCGTTTCCTCTTCTCGGGCTCTCCGGCTTCCCGACCTCTGTCTGCTCAGATCCCCCTCTGAGCGTTAGCAATCATTGCTAAATGCTTTCAGGGATGGTGGCCACCTGTATTGTAATGGAATGGGTCATCGGGCCTTTGAAATCCTTCGAAATCCAAAAAACGGTCGTTTTCTGTTTACACAGAGAAACGCTGCAAAACACGGAAAAATTTGCCAAAACACTGTTCATCGGATTTGAAATATTCATAACTCTGCACTATTTTTCTATCGGGTCCGCCTTTAGGCCGCTTATCGCATCTCCACCATTGATCTGGGAGATCCAGATCCAACGGCTGTGGTTCGTTTCGGGCGGCTCTTTCATATGGAGGTTAACCGCCTGATGAGGGTGGTTTTCTCTCTCCTTAGCCTAGACACGTGGCAACCATTATATGGGATCGGGCGGAGCCTGGCCCAAACCATTTATCGCCTTTGGCTCTCCCGAAATTCTTCCTGTTTTGCGATTTCCCTTTATATTGGAAAATACATTAAAATATGAAAATCCCACTTTATCGGACTTGAAATAGTATTCAACAACATTAATAAACCCTTTCGGGTCCGTAATATCGCATTGGGCGTATTTCCTTTGTAATCCATTCATTTGGCGGAAAAGCGAAATACAAATGAAATTGACGTTTTCTGGACTTCAAATTATATCAAATATCGCCTATATTTCCACCGGGTCTAACCATCGCATCGCATATATGTAACGGCCCGGCTCCTTATTTTTGCCGATTGCGATATTACGATTCAACTTGGGTCGTCGATCTGCGCGCGTGATCGACGGTCCTCGTTGGCCCGCGCTAATCGTGATCACAACTATTATGTGGTTGTCCCTGATATCCTTCTCCTGTCACCACCGATTGCGATGTGCTGCTCAGATCTGGACCGTTGATTGGCCAGATCCGATAGCTCTTATGCAACACAGTTTTAAACTGCCAATACTCTGTTTTTCACAGTGTTCCACGGGGACTCGCCCCCCCTAGGGGTCTAGTTTGCTCGCTCCCCCGCGCTCCGGGGACTTGGGGACGTTTCCCCACGCTCCCAAAATGGAGGAAACTCAGGGGGACGTGCCAGGGAAACGTTTCCCTTCCCTGAGGGGGCGTTTCCGAAAAGGGGGACGTGGGGGGGCGTGGGGGGATGAGAGGGGATGAGGGGGGGCGAGAGAGGACGTGGGGGGACGTGGCACACTTTTAGTGCATTAAAAACCATTTTAAATTTTTAATTAACAAAACGCTGAACTTAATCTTTAATTAAGAGTTAATTAACGTTTAGGGTTTTGGAAAATCGTTGTTTCATGTTATAAAACTGACACCCTGAACCATGAACAACACACTCACAGTGGCACAGCCTTTGCAAGTTCGCTGAGCGCTCCACTCACAGCGTTGGATTTCATTGTTCGGATTCATCATTCCAGAGGGAGTTGATTTCATCTCATGTGAATATCTAACAGCCAACTGGCATACTTGAGTAAGGCCAGGTATTCATATATACATAAGAATTTTAAATTCAGTTCAATTTATCTAAAATATATATTTGCACATATGATCACTTTATTCTGTTTTTCTGTGTTGAACTTGGTGCAAATATCTAACTTCTCCAAGTTAAGGTCTCGTCTGTACTGGTTGATGTTTATCGAGGCTCTTTCTGAATAGAGGATTTGCAAGGTGGAGTAAAGCCCAACTTTCATATTTTCAGATTTGCAAATTTGCGGGTGTTTCAGAGATATAATATAATTCTGCATAAAAGCTGACCATATTCTGTTTGTGCAGTCTATCTCTCTCTCTCCAGGTGAAGTGAGGGCCCATTATTAGGTTGCCTTCATGAAAAGAGATCCATAATATATCATGTTGCGTTTCATTTCTTGCTGGAAATAAAAATCATATGCTTATTTCTCTCTCTCCAGGTGAAGCGAGGGTCCTTATTTGGTTGGCTTCATGAAAAGAGATCCATAGTATATCATGTTACTTTTCATTTCGTGCTGGAAATAAAATCATATGCTTATTTCTCTCTCCAGGTGAAGTGAGGGCCCATATTAGGTTGGCTTCATGAAAAGATATCCATAATATATCATGTTACTTTTCATTTCTTGCTAGAAATAAAAATCATATGCTTATTCTGAGTGAATCATTTCACATCGACAATGGTTAGAGTGGACAAACTAGGGATCCACAATGGGAGAAGCACTGTACAAGTATTGTAAATACTAAAAAAGCTATGTTACAGTTCAGAACATCTCAGGCTCCCTAGAAGGTTTTATGGTGCAGTCAGGCTATATTCGAACAAGATAATTATAATAAATTGGAGATTTATATGTTTTACGCTTTTAGTTTTAATCATGTCCATATTTATCTACTACTAACTATTTGTCTTGTGATAGCTGTTAAAGATTGAAGTTTATATTGCATGAAACATATCATTGCAGTTAGATACACTTATACCTATTGGAAGCTCAGTGTAATGTTCATTTCAAATTAAAGAAAGTTTCTACAACTGCAAAATGTGGCTTTTTTCAGGGTAATTTCAGCTGTGCCTAATAATATAAAATTGTTTTCTATAAAAATTTAGAGCATATGGGAGCCTTTAGCATTTGGCATTTTTTGCCAATGATGACTCTTGATGTATCAGACTTGACTTTAATCTTTTATAAATTTGAATAATGTGAAATGATATTCATATCAATGATCATGCTTTGCAGCTTTTCAATTCAAACCAAATTGTCATAGTGGACTCAATTAATAAATTATATTTTATATTTATAAATTTTTAAGACCCTGACGCTCCCCCACGTTTCCTAAAAAATGGTAGGGAGCTTTTGCATAGGCCGCTCCCACGCCCCCTCGCTCCCTCGCCCCCTCGTCCCAGAACCTTGGTGGAACATTGGTTTTTCACTATTTTCTCAATGTTTTTCATGTCCGATAGTGTTATCTGCCTCTTTTAAAGGTTTTCCCCTTTTCGATAGTTTTAACCATATGAAGACTTAGAGGGTCTTAGGATCCATTTGGATCATTATCCCTAGCATTCTTGTTGTCCTTAGCATGCTTGCTGTTGCATGCTAGCTGTCCCTTGCAAGCTATTTGTAACATTGCATGCTTGGTGTATTTGCTGCTAAGTACCATACAACTGTCCCAATGTTAGTTAGTTGTCCCTTGCACGCTGCTCTCCTTCGGAGACAGATGCTCTGGCCGTTCTGGCAATTCCCGACAATTTCAATAGTTCCAGTTGTTCCCGACAGTTCTGGATTTTCCCAGCAGTTCCGTCTTCTCCCCTCTGCATCAGCGTTCCTGGCAGTTCCGGCAATTCCCGGCAGTTCCAACTATTCCTGGCAGTTCCAGCTTTTCCTAGCAGTCTCGGCAGTTCCGACAGTTCTCGGCAGTTCCGGCTTCTACCCTCTGCATCAGCTTTCCCGGCTATTCCGGCAGTGCCCGGCAGTTTCAGCTATTCCTGGCAGTCCCGGCAATTCTGGTTATTCCCAGCAGTTCTGGCTTTTCCCGGCAGTTCCGACAGTTCCGGCTTTTCCCGGCAGTTCCGGCTATTCCAGTAGTTCCGACAATTCCAGCTATTCCTGGCAGTTCCAGCTTTTCCCAGCAGTTCCCAACAGTTTCGGCTTCTACCCTCCGCATCAGCTTTCTTGGCTGTTCTAGCAGTTCCTGACAGTTCCGGCAGTTCCGAAAATTTCGGCTATTCCCAGCAGTTCTGGCTTTTCCCAGTAGTTTCGGCTTTTCCCGGCAATTCCGCCTATTCCCGGCAGTTCTGGTTTCTACCCTCTGGATTTGGGCAGCGTTATCCCTTAGGATCTCTCCTCCTACTAAAACCCAAAGACAAGTAGAGAGGAAAAGATCCCAAGTGTGTTGAAATGACTTGAAGGCCACCTCTATTTATACTAAAACATTGAGCACAAGTGGGGTTTATTTGGTTGCTGGGCGACCTTGACGAATTGTCCCATAACACAAATAAATTCATATCTCTATGAATACTTATTGGAATCGGATGATCTTTAGATCAATCCTACACCTCTCGATGAGAGGGATCCAAGAAAAATATCAGCTTCCATTAATAAGATGACCCACATGGAGTTTGGCCCTAGTTGCCAATTTTAACACTCCCTCTCAACTAGGGAGAACTCCATCTGCTGATCCATATGTCTGACTGTACTATCTTTGCCATCAGTGCCCTGCACTGCTCTGCTCTGCTAAACCATGAAGAAGAAGAATTGATCGAGAATGTCTCATACCATTCTCTACTAACCCGAAGTCAGTTTCATCTGAAGAGAGTGTGTCGCATCACTCCTATTGGCCCGAAGTCAGTTTTATTGATCTCAGATCAATATCACAAGAGAGTGTCTCAAACCACTCATACTGATCCTAGATCAGTTTCATTGATCCCAGATCAATGGAGGTCATCCTAGCATAGGGAGTACGGTAGATACATCGATGCGTCCATCGATATTACTACTATGGTCCCTAACCCCATTTCCCTGCTCATTGATCAGATGAGAGGTTCTTCCCATTAGTCCCAGACTACATTGGTAGGATGCCTCGACAGGAGAACTAATCATGATGTCCACATGAGAACGAATCATCTTGCCCCATAGTCGCCACAGGAGAACTAATCATCCCGACCCACAGGAGAACTAATCATCCTGTTTCACAGTTGCCACGGGAGAACTAATCATCCCGGTCCACAGGAGAACTAATCATCCTATTCCATAGTTTCCACGGGAGAACTAATCATCCCGACCCACAGGAGAACTAGTCATCCTGTTCCACAGTTGCCACGGTAGAACTAATCATCCTATCCATAGTCGCCACGGGGTATCAGAGGGGAAGGTTGAACCTGTCATCCTGTACATAGCGCACCACCAGGGGAGGGTGAGTCGCCTTGTGGTCATATGTTGCTTCAGTAAGTACGTCAAGTCCCCCAGAGCTCCCAGAGCTCAATGCATGCGACATGCAGGACCCTTATAAGAAGGTATCTCAACGACTCCGAGTCGTTCGGGAAAGTCACAGATTTGACCTTTCCCCGGGCCTTTGACAAAATGTCTGTGACCTGTACATTAGTCTTAATGCGATGGAGCCTCCTCGCTCATCGACTTACCATATCCCAGATAAGGCAGTGTCTGATGTCTATCTGCTGGAGCAATCATCGAATGCGGGTTTCCTCAATAATCAAATCCCCCCTCTGGTTGTCACAAAGAATCACAGTGGTATTCATCATGTGTACAAACAACTCACTTAAGAGCTTCTGCAACCATGTAGCTTCACACGAGATCATACTTGTAGCTATGTATTCGGTCTCGGTGGTGCTTATAGAAACCGAAGTCTGCTTCCTGCCCATCCATGATATCGAAGCAGAATCCAAAGAGAACCAGCACTGAGAAGTGCTCTATTGATCCTCCACACTGCCTACCCAGTTAGCATTCGAATAATCATGCAATTTCATATTTCCGGTAGTGTATCTTAATCCATGAGAGATTGTGCCCTGAAGATATCTCAAAAGATTCTTGGCACCAATCCAGTAAGGCTCAACCAAATATGAGCTCACCATGCTAACTTCAAAACATATGTCCGGACGGAAGTTCACCAAGAACATCAACGCGAATGAGTTTATGAAACTCAGAGGCATTTCCCAAATCTGGTTCGACATCACTACCATATAACCTCTAAAAGTTAAGATCCTCGAGGTAGTGACAGGCTTGCAGTTTATCATTCCACATCCAGAATCCAACTCCCTCTTACTTCTGCAAATGAGAGGGTCTGCACCTATCAGAAATAGGTCGTCCTCATAAGGTGCCGGTATGAGAGGTCTATCATCCACAACCTTTGGGTAATGGTTTGGATCGGTTTCAATCCTAGTGAATGTCAGCTTCATCAGACAACTATCAATCTTCTCATACTATGCCCGGGGTGTTTTGTTTCAAGCCATAGAGGGCTTTCTTCCACCTGTATACATGAGATTCCCGATCATGAATCTCAAACTCCTCGGGTTGTTCCAAACCTGTGGACCTGCTGCATGAGGGAAATGGTCCCCTTATAAGATTTTCCTTCCATACATATCAGACATGTACCTTCATGCTCTTCTTGAATTCAGACATCCCTATCACCATCTGACTCACATCGGGTAGGGCCCCATAGGTAGACCTCCGGTGTTATAGATGCGATATGTCAATTGACATGATCCCCAATGGACCATCCTGCAACTTGATACAAATTGCCAACCCTGAACCCATGAGAAAAAGCATCTTTGAAAATTCTATTTTTTAACACGTACCTTTCCATCGATGAATGCCACCCTGAAACCTTTGACTTCCATTTCCGAGATGGACACCAGGTTCTTCTTACGATTAGGTACATAAAAGAGATTCTTGTAAATGAATAGAGTTACCCTCATTCAATTGAGGGGTAACATTCCCTACACCCTTTCCGGGATAGGTGGCATCAACTCCAAGTATAATCCCACGGTTGTTTTCGTCTCTACCAAATTCGAGAGAGCACCCTTCGATCCGATGAGGTGCCTTGAAGCACTACGATCAATAAGCCAATTTCCTAAAGAATCTGAAGGAGAGGGCCAATACAAGATAACACTTCTTTATCTTATCAGAAATAACATTTGATTCTTCATACCTGGGGTTCCTTGCTTTCTCTGAAGAGTCGACCATTTCCTTGATGACTTGCATTACCTGTCATTCCTCTAATCATTGAAGATGTCACTGGAATGATTGTTATCTTCATCAAGTGAAGTGTCCCTACCATTCGAACACTCCTTCGCATAATGGCCGGATTTATTACTACCAAGGCATCTGCCTTTCCTTCCACCCTTAGATCCAGATTTCACAATGAAGTGATCTTTAGGTGGGCCATCAGAAGCTTCCGCTGCGCCATTCTGATAATATTCTCTGCTTCAACTTCACCCTTGGCGAATATGAAGAGGGATGAGGAATCCATTGATTCTTTTTTTCCTTTCCCAACTGTCTTCAGTGATTGCTCTTTCACTCTTGCTTGGGCTTTGTCTTCACCTCACCTTTGATACCATGTTAATTTTAGGTATGTTCTATGCTTAGAGCAATTTATTTCAATTTTCACAGTTAGCTCAATATCTTTTCCATTTTAGCAATCACATCAGCATTAAAGTAAACTGCTGATAGAACATAAACATAAATCGCAGAAGACAAGCCAAGAGAAGAGAACACAAGATGTGGCGCTAGCTAGGGACAAACCCCAATGTGGGGAAACCCTTGGTCAATTCTTCTTATATGTTCTTCAATAGTTCAGCAGAGAGAGAGAGAGAGAGAGAGAGAGTACGTTTACAACAGAAGTCAACACTTTGACTTATCTAGATAAGAGCATAGATCATCTCTAAGAAGATGATACATGAAATCAGTTGAAGACATGTTGCTTTAACTGATTCTCCAAGGTGACTCCACCTATCATTGTGCTGCATTTCGTCATCATGCTGCACCTCACCGCGCTGCACGATGCTGCACCCATCATCACTATGCTGCATCTCATCACACTTCATTAATCATGATTGTACCCAGAAATCCCCTTTTTGTTCAGCATATGTTTTATTATTCAACCGATGATTACACCATTTTTTGAGTTTTCCTGGTGGTTGGTTTGGGGCAGATTCCTTTCTGGGTTTGGTTGAGTATTTTTGGGAGAAGCTACAACTGCATTTTCAGGCGATTCCGGGCACCACAAAGGGTCATTCTCAGCATTTCCAGTGCAACAACGTTTGCCAATTTCTAGGTCTGCATAAAAGGATATTGGGCCGAAGTTCCTAACTGTTGGGGATCATCTCTTCCACCTAGGTTGCTCCAACTTGCTTATGCAAGACCAAGTTCACTTGTTCCTTGCTATATGTACTCCTTACAACTCATAATTTAATAAAATGGCTCAACTTATTTGCCCAGTTTCTTGATGTTTTTGATGGTGCATGCATATTTGTGATTCCATTTGCGGTAGCCTAGTTCATGTGTTTGTCATTAGCTATAAAATTGAATTTGGAAAATTACAGTGGTATCAGAGCATGATCTTGGCCCAACTGTGGGTAACTAGTAAGATCATGGAAGATTCATGTATGTAGGCACAGTTACTGGTGAAACCGTAGACGTACCCATGGCTCGAGGGAAATTCAGTATGCATGAATTTTGCGGTGGAATTCGTTGGAACGATGAGAGGTTAACCCAGTTGAGGAGGGTGAAAACCAGACCCATCCTCATCCTTTCAATAGAGACACTAGAGGTACACAGACCATGGGGGTGAAACCATCTACACCATGTGGGGTAAGTCGACAGACTCAGGACACCAGATCTCCTCGAAAGGAGCAGGACAGGGACAGCTAGAGGGTGAGACCAGGGGGCGCTTTTGCTGGTGGAGACCTGGCTATAGATATCAAGAGCCTGAGGAGGAGGTTGAGCATGAGGTTGAGGGCACACTAGATTGTAGGGAGCACGTAGATACACCCAATGTGACGTAGGAGTCATCCTCATTGGAGACTCCCTTGACCACTCTGGTTGATATCTTAGTGGAGAGAGTAGAGCATACATCAGTAGTGCCATCTGTTGATGAGGTGACCGGGGGCGTGTTCGGGTTTTTGGGTGATATCAACACACAGCAGATGGGGAGGTGCTAGGAGATGTATCCCCCCTTGATGGGGCACTAGGAGATACAAAGGTATTAGATGATGGTCGTCCACAACAGTTCCATTAGTTTCAGGTTGACCTTCTAGCATTAAAAAGGAAGGCCACGTCAGTGCGAGAGTCTATTCTGCAGCAGAACGAGGAGCTAGAGGGCATGATAGTGGTTTGTGCCGAGTCCAAGGTCAAATTGACCCATGTTGGGGAGCGGTTGGATTCCCTACTAGTGCAGCTAGAGTGCACGTTGGAATGTCAAAGCCGCCCTCTTCAGGCGTACATAAACGGGGTTGGCAACACTATTAGGTTGCCTTTGCCCATTGGAGAGGGAGAGATAGAGCTACCTAGTCAGATTTCACGTGTTGACTAGGATGGCGATATGAGACGACCTAAGCTACATAGGGTGCAACATCCACATGATGGGGTTGTTCTATGTGCGGGAGTTTATGCATTCGATCCCTCTCTTGGGGTTGGATGGCAAGAGATTCCGAGTTGGTACCCAGTGGAGTGGTCTATGGAGATGGTAGTGGACTCGGGTGTAGCTTAGCAGGAGTTTCCAGGCACTGGGGATGCCGGAAGCCCAGACTGGCATTGGGATCTGGGAGGGACCACCTATCATTTCCCAGGTATACCGGTTGACTGCGACCTAGATGATATAGTTGACCTAATAGTTGAGCATGCACATTCGCTAGGGGAGTTTTGGTCAATACTAGTGGCCAACCAGTTTATGCGCAGACTCTTTGGGTTGTCTTGGTATGACAGTTGTGCATGGGATCACAGGATGATCAACATACTATGGTAGGAGTTTGTTGGAGGAGGTGGCATTGGTAGGCCACCAGACAGTGCCTTGTATGGAGCTGGGGATTCCTCACACTTGCATGGGGCACGAAGGACACAGAGGAGCAGAGCAGGGGTGGCATCGCTACTGGTACCTAGAGAGATTCACTTCTTGGGCCCCTTAGGGAGGATTTGGAGGGGAGATCCACTCATCAGAGAGTATGGTGATGCGACAGTGGAGGTGATGATACCGGTCGGGTGCGGGCCGACACATATGGACACAACTTTAGGCCATCACATCCAGGGATGGGTAGGAGCATCTAGCGTGGAGTAGTGGTCTGTAGATGGGCATGGAGACGCATGGGGGTGTGCCGTAGTATGTTGGACTGTGTTGTGGAGTGGGAGTGCCTCACATCACATTGAGTACATGCGGGGAGTGACAGGTGCAGTGACACAGGTGGGATACATGATGGTACAGGATGGTATAGCCGTAGCTGGGGTATCCATTGGTGTACAGGGACAGGTTGCGACATATAGTGGCATGTCAAGGAGTGCGGTGATACTGGGTGTATGCAGTGGTAGATGATGCAACACAACGGGCGCTTGGAGCATTACCTCCAAGGAGACTTAGGGACAGGGGCAATAGGTGTACCATTGGATGCAACTCACCTAGGATTGGGGAGGATATGGTTGAGCATTTGGTGACACTATGTTTAGTGGAGATAGGGCTTCGAGGGGGTTGTCAGCAAATCCGAGGCGGAGAGAGGGGCATCCATAGGGTTACTCTACTGTTTCCTTGCGGACTCTCGATCATAGCCTTGGGGACCTTGTGAAAATTCCTAGATCTAACAATCTCAGGAATCCTACTGCAACCAACTGAATCTACTTCACCTAGTTTGTAAATTACATTACAAGCTTATTTCATATTTTTTCTTAAAACATTGAAGTAAATTACTTAAGCAGCCTACACCAAATTAAATATGATTCTGAAACATAGGAACTGAGCAAGGAAAATAGAAACACATACGACACAATTATTTTTGGACAATAGTCCCTGGAAAAACCCAATGCAGGAAAACTGGTGCAACAACTCTGAGGGTTTATTATTATTAAGCAGTAGCAAATTCTGAATACATCTCTGAATACCTCATAGGGCTATTCAGTTACAGAGAGAAATACTGGTGGAAAACTTAGTGAGATTACCTCACACAATCAATGAGAAAATCTCGGCTGTTCTGACTGCTGGATGAGGTGCCCCTGGCAGGCCCTGCGCTATCTCTGTGCTGCCTCTATGTTGTCCAAGCGTCAACCGTCTCAAGCACAGCGTCACCCAACTGGGGAATTGATCAGTGATCCAGAATGGATTTTGTAAGTCAAGTCAGAATCTTACCATATGTTGACGACCAAGATGGTTCTAGGTGGCAAAGTTGTTCTTGACTTATGCAGAGTTTGATTGTCTCAGTTGACTACGAAACTAGTGCCAGGACGAAGGGTTCGACGCACAGATTTCGGTGATGTCTTCGAATTTTCGTTTGGCCTCCTGGTGATGGAGAAAGCATATGTCAAAGTGGAGGTGTCGTAAAGGTCCTTGTCAACCATGCGACTTCATATTCAAAAATTCTGTAGAAGAAAGGTGGTAAGAACCAAAGGTTGATTTGTATTTGGCACATTTGTAATTGGCGCAAATAATAAGGTGCAATAATGATAATGATGTAAAAAACCGTAAGGTGTTAAAACCTAAGATGGCATTCATAATAAGTTGTATTTTAGTTAGGGCACATATATTAACCTTGGTGGCAAATAGTATGTGTTACATTTTAATATGGCACACTTAAAAAAAACACTATATGCTAATGTTTTCGAATTGTGTTATTACAACGCATTCAAACTATGTCGATGGCATTATTAAAGGTTATATGTAATATCGCTGCATCAAAATTTTAGTACAATCCACGTCATGGTCAGCGAATATGGCGGAGTCCACGTGGTGCAAGTGGCAACGAAGCCTTTGGAGGATGGAACAGTGGCACAACAGTGCAGGTTATGTGACAAGTCCAGCACAGCGAAGTTAGTATGCCATAGGATGTGGCTACATCAGCAAACATGGTGGACATGGATCTGCAATCTTCCATCCTGAATCTAGCAGGTGAAGCAAGAAGAGAAGATCTAGCACTGACCTCAGCCTCCCGGTCTCACACCCCAGCTTTCGGCTGCTGAAACTGACTCTCTGCTTTGATTTTCGACTTTCTTTCTCTCCCTTTGCGCTGCTTCTGCGTGGCCGTTCTGGCCTTGCGTCAGACTCTGCATCAAGGCTACTGGATCACTCTCTGCCTCTCTCTGCTAATGATTCTCCGACTGAGAATCTCACTCTCTATGGAAGCTATCCCTGCGCCTCTGTTGCAAGAAATCTCCTCAATTGATTTTCTTCCTGAGAACTTCTCACTTCAGAAAAATCGATTTCCTTGATCTCTCAGTATGTTTTCCAAATGACCCTCAAGCCCCTTCTTATATCTTCCTATTGGACAACCAAAGGCCTAGATTAAATCTTAATCAAAGGCTCAATTCGTTTTGGCTTGATCCGTGGTTCTTTCTAGAACTTTCACCCCTGATTAGATTAATACCCATTAATATTTTAATTTTCCTAAGTTTAGACTTAGGAACCCCATTAAAAATATTAATTATTTTAATAAAATCACTTATGGGTGGAATTTCCCAAAATGTTTTCTGGGTTCTTTGGAATACATGAGCCTAAGCCTCCCTGCAAGATTTGAGGCTTATTGCACATTCAATGCTACCCCAAACCAACTCTCCCTCTTAGCGAGGAATGTGCTCTAGCAATACACTGCTACTACATATTGCCCTAACTCTGAAGCATCGTCCTCTGCACTGCTGATGTCTGACATGCTGTCCACCAACTACTGTGCTGTTGCTGTGACTGTCCTGTTGCCTTTGACACTGCCACTGCCAATGCTACATTTGTACTACAACTCCCTCTCAATTGCTGCATCTGCTATTTTTCTAGCACTATCACGGCTAACACTGCATCCATACTGCAACTTAGTTGCTAAGCGAAGCAATTGAAAACACCCAAAACTAGACAAGTATCCAGTGGATACACCTTGGTGCTGATATCTTGACTGCTACGAGTCCCACGCTGTCTTCTGAAGCCATTGCACTGCTGAACCTCTACACTGTGCCTCCATGAATTGCTGCCTCTCTGCTCTGCGCTGCTCACGTTCTGGCGCTACTAACTATTGCATCTATCGAATCAACACTCCATGGCACCAACTGAAAACTCCTCCATCTCGCTACTACTAACCATGGGCTCCTGTAGCAAGGTGATGATCCCAGAGGTGGGCTCCTCAAGGATCCTACCCATCTGTAGCTCTATCGAACTACAATTCTATATCAGCCCACCTCCCTCCTGGAGGTATCTTGGATGTCATGGCAAACTCCTCCTCTTGTTCAATCGTTGCGGCTGCAACCTTGGGATCATGCTTCTCATCCTTGTCCTTTTTCTTCAAGGGACATTGGGATGCATAGTGGCTCATCTCGCCACATCTGAACCATTTCACCTTGGAGACTTCCTTCTTTCGTCTCTGTTGCCCCTGTTGTCCCTTCGATGCAAGGGCTACGCCATCCTCCTCTTCTACTTTGGGCTTGGACCCACTGCTGCTGCTGCTTTTGTCAAGTTTGACTTTGAGCAGGTCTCTCCTTAACTCTTCTTGTTTCAGAGCTGCCTACATCTCATCCCAATTTGGCAATGCTGCTTTGCCTAGGATACTCTGGACAAAGACTTGCCATTCATCCGAGACGGAATTTAGAGCCAATCTCACTAACTCCAAATCCTGAGGTGTGTGCCTCACAACTAACAACTTATCACATGCCTCCTTCAGTTTTGTGAGGAATGGATCCACACGTTCTCCCTTCTGCATTTGAGCAAATCTCAACTTTTGCTCTAGATACATCTTCCACTGCTCGGAAGACCCCTCATACAATGTGGCCAAGGCATCCCACATCTCCTTAGCAGTCCCTTTGCTAGCAACGTGGCACACCACGTGATCCTTGACTCCATCCAGAATCATCCTTTTCGCGTTAGCCATCTCAGCTCCGTACTTTTTTAGCAGATCTGCATTCGCAGGGACAGCTACCAAACTATCAACATATGTCTTGAGGGCATGCTCATCTAGAAGGAAATACATTCTAGCCTTCCAAATGACATAGTTAGAAGCCCCTTCCAACCGGTCTTGGTCCCTCAAGCCACTGGTTGCCATATCTTCCAAAAACTCTCAAACATCTCCCTCTTTCTCCCTATTGCGTAGCTCCTAGCCTGCCTTATGCTCTCCCTGATGGAGCTGGTAAGTCTGCTACTCCTCTGCTGCTCAATAAATGATAAATACTGATTTCCTCGGCAAGAAATCACTAATGAAGTATTCCCTCACTATGTGATCTGCTTCCTCCTTCTGACGACTTTTCTGCCCAACACTCAGCTTGCAGAAAACTGCGTCCCTCTAGCTTTGCGTGGCTCTACGTAGCTCCCTCTGCCTCAGCAAATTCTCGATCCGACAGTCTTACCTCTCTGTCGGCTCACTCAAAGAGAGACAACCTCGAAAATATAGCCCTTTTGGCTAGAATTGCATGTTGATTTGGGGTAGCATCGGATGTGCTCTAGCCATGAAAATTGGTGGAGAGGCTAAAGCACATGAGATCTCCAAGACCCATAAATGGTTTGGACAGATTGTATTCGGTTTGGGAGATATTAAAATCAGTGTTGTGAAAATCGCGATAATATCACGATATTATCGCTTTATCGCGATTTTTTCCCGAAGCTGATATTATAGCGAGTAATAATCGCGGATTTTTTTTTATACCCGATAATTTCGAAAAAATCACGATAATTTGAAAAAATCCCAATTTTTTTCGAAAAAATCGCGTTTTTTTCCAAGTTATCGCCGAGGGTCAGGGCAACGCGGTTTTATAAGGGATGCTAAATGTTCGAAATGCAATTTTTTTTGAAAGAAACAAATAATTTTTGGTGGGGCAGCTTAATGATCAAGTCTAGGCCCTAGTATTGATATGTTATTCATGGTAATGTTAAATTCTTAAAGTAAAAGCGATATTCTCCTTGATCTTCATTTTCATCCTTTTACTTAAATTTTTAATCTTCATTTTCATCTTTTTACTTAAATTTTTAACATTACCATGAAATGACTCAGGATGTTTGAGAGTGGTTCCGACCTCATTGGATTTCATATGGAGAAAGTAGAATTTTAGATTTCATTCAAAATCCAGCAGACTTATCAGTTTTTCAGGATTGGGAGATTGTAATGTTTCTAGGGGACACCACCTACCCAGGCTACCCCTGCCACCAGTAGAGGACATGGTCTACCTCCTATAGCTCCTACTTCTAGTTCTTCAGCTTCTAGAGCACAATAGACTCCACTGCCAACTCCACTAGCACCAACATCTACATCTAGAGGGAAAGGGAAAGCTGTGGCATTTTCTCGCAAGAGGGGCAGAGGAAATCAATAGGATTAGACTTTAGTTATTTTCTTCATTTTATTGTATATGACATTATGACATGATGAGATACATTATTATATTTTTTGTCGATATTTTGAGGCTGAGTTGGGACTCGAGAGTCAGGACTTACTATTCAGGACATGATTCATTGTTATGTGTGATTTTAGCACTAGAAATGATATTAAACATCTTATATATTAGTTCTTTTATCATATTTATGTGTCAATGTATTTATTTTATGTTGTAGATGGTTTAGATATTAAAAAAATTGAAAAAAAATGAAAAAAATGAATATTTTTGTACCAAACGATTTTTTCCTGATTATTTCCGATTATTTCCCGATAATTATGATTTTTTCCGATTTTTTCCTCGCGCCAATATTATCCCGATAATGATTAATGCAACATTGATTAAAATAATTAATATTTTTAATGGAGTTCCTAAGTCTGAACTTAGGAAAAATAAAATATTAATGGGTATTAATATAAAACTAGGTTAGAGGTTCCAAAAGTCATGGCTCAAGCCAAATCTAATCTTAGCCATTGATTAGAGATTTAATCTCGGCCGTTGAAGGACCAAAGAGAAAAGTATAAGAAAAGGCTCGAGGGTTAGTTGGAGAATACAACAGAGTGATCGGTCATTCATTTTGCTAGAGCGGGGTTGCTAAGCAAAGTTGAATCAGTGATCAGTAGCGAGGCACAGTGAGTACTAGACAGAGAGGCAGAGACAGTGCCAAGAGACTAGTGTAGAGGCAGAGAGCGAGAGCACCAGCCAGTTCAGCCACGCAGAGCCCAGCAGAGACAACGCAGAGGCCAGAGGGAATGTGTCATCCACGCAGACG
Organism: Pinus tabuliformis; assembly: GCA_031772625.1. Lineage (NCBI taxonomy): Eukaryota > Viridiplantae > Streptophyta > Pinopsida > Pinales > Pinaceae > Pinus > Pinus tabuliformis. Next base: position 244,955,831 of record CM062811.1, read on the forward strand.
CTGCAGGAGTGACGCAAAGGGTTCCAGAGGCTGTGCAGTGCCTTAGAGGGTTGGCGTAGAGAGGTTTGAGGCTGACGCAGAGACCAGAAGGTACAACGCAGAGCTTCAGAGATGTTGGAGAGGGTTTCGTGGGACAGGTTTTTTGAATACCTATTTCCGAATACAGAGGTATTGCTGCCGTGTGTTTTTCTCTATTAGGTGAGCCGGTTAGGCACCCAATTGTACTCAAGGAAATACTGCACAATAATAACCCTCAAAATAGCTGCACCGGTTTTCCCGCATTGGTTTTTTCCGGGGACATTTGTCCAAAAATAACGGTGTCACTTGTCTGTTTGTTGTCTTTTAGCTGATGATCTGTAGATGTTGTGACTGTATTGTGTTTATATTGGTATTTAAATGTTTTAAATAGCTTGTTTAGAATCTACAAATAGAAGAAATAAACCAGCAGAATACAGATTAATTTTCTAACGGATAGACTTAGAAAATTCAACATGGTATCAAAGCGTGGTTGCAGATCACAGGAACGCTGAAGGCATCAGCTGAGTAGAGCATTTGCAGTAGATTCAGCTGCCCTAAGTGACAGAGCTAATCCTTGCAGAAAGCGACAGAGGAAGGGTTGACGTAGAGGGACTTCGTCATTAGTGCGGGCCTGAGAGAGGCCAACACAGAGGCTGAGAAGGGCAAAAACAGGCTCACGTAGAGAGACACAGTGGCCAAGAGGTCTGACGCAGTTGGCTGAGGGAGATGTTTTGCCGGTGCCGGGATTGCGTAGAGCCAAGAGGCTCAATTCTTCAGTTGCTGGGGCGAAGGAAGCTGTGGGCAGTTTGCGGGAGCGAAGCTGGCGGGGTACTGTGGTCAGAACAGTACCTAACAGGGCAAAACCAAGGTAGAGGGAGTTGCTGCCGAGGCAGACTTGCCAAGGAATCTGGATCAGTGTTGCAGTTGCACAGACGATCGGAGAGGGGCAACTTGGCGATTGGCACAAGTATTTCTAGGAGGGAAATCGGGACCTAGAGGGAGTCTAGAAGAGAACTTCTAGATGGGAAGTAGAGAGACTTGGAGGAGTCGAACCGAGAATTTCCAGACAGGAAGTAGAGAGACTTAGCAGGAGTCGAACCAAGAACTTCCAAGCAGGAAGTAGAGAGACTCGCAAGAGTCGACAGAGAAGAGTAGAGAGATGGCCGTGAATGGGTTGATGGATCAGGATAGGTTGGATGGAGCGTCCAACTTTGTGGTTTGGAAGGCCAGGATTCTGTCCATTCTAGACAGACATCACATCAAGGGCTTCACCTTGAGAGTAATGGCTATCCTAGTTGACCTGATAGCTAATGAAAGGTACGAGGCGAAAATGGCCACTGCAAAATGCATCATCCCTGATGGGGTCAAGGATCATGTGGTCCAACATATTGCTGAGAAGGAGATGGCAAAGGAAATGTGGGATACCTTGAAGACGTTGTACCAGCATACTTCTGTGCAGAGGAAGATGCTACTTGAGAATCAACTACGGTCATACTAGATGCAGAAGGGAGAGTAGATAGATCTCTTCCTCGGTCAGTTGAAGGAGATCTAGGACCAACTGACTTCCATAGGGGCCACGCCGGATCAGAAGTTGATGGTAAGAACTGCACTAAACGCAGTCTTTGAGGAGTGGGAGACATTTTTCCAGAGCATACTGGGTAGGGCGAATCTTCCAGATTGGGAAGAATTGTGGGCGACTCTTCGTCAAGAAGAGATAAGACAGTTGACCAAGACGGGAAGTAGCAGCAAATGAGTCTGGATCAAGAAGGAAGAGGAAGAGGATGCAGCTCTAGCATTTGCAGGAAAGCAAGAGAAAAGGAAGAAGAAGGACCTCTCCAAGGTCAAGTGCTTCCATTGTGGGGAACTGGGTCATTATGCGAACCAGTGTACGAGGAAGAAGAACAAGGGAGAGGTGTTTGACTCTAAGGCAGCGCCAATGAAGGCGGAGAAAGAAGTCGAGGAAGATGACAATTGTGCCATGAGTGCTCATGTGCCACTAGAGAAGAAGTGGGGAGACATTGAGCTGTACTCAAGAGGGCTACAGGCGATGAGGGGTAGGATTATTGAGGTACCCAACCTGTTGGATTATACCTTGCTACGGGAGCCCCGAAGAGAGAGTAGCAGGACTAGCGGATGTCGATAGAGATGGATGCAGATGAAGCGACAGAGAGTGCTACAGTGCAGGAGTCCCTAGGCAACGCGAGGCTAGTAGGCTACAACAGTGCGAGAGGCACGAGAGTGTTGCAGTGGTGCAGGATGACACAGAGAGGGTTGCAACGGTGCGAGATGCAGGGAGTTGTTGCAACAACGCAGAGGTTAGTAGAGGGAGCACTTGTTAGCAACAAAGGGAGCTTTAGCATCGAGAGTGTTTCTAGCTTGACAGGGATGTCAGACGTTGGGTGGGTCAGTTACTTACTTCTCAGTAACTGAGTTGCAGTGTAGTAGAAGTATGCAGTAGCACGATGTAGCATGATGAGAGGGGGATGCAGTGTAGATGCAGTGTTGGGAGGATGGACCAGTAGCAACACGGATGCAGAGGGAGCTGCCACACAGATGCAGCAGTGGTAGTGGCAGGGCCATGGACAGCAGTACAAGATGCAGCAATGCAGAGGATGTTAGGCGGGGAGGCCTAGCATCAACATAGGTACCGGTGCCATATAATTAGAGTAATGCCCAGTGAGGAGTATTACTAGAGCACAATCCTTGCTAAGAGGGAGTGTTGATTTGGAGTAGCATCAAATTTTCTCTAGCTATGAAAATTGGTGGAGGGGTTAAAGCACATGAGATCTCCAAGACCCAGAAATGGTTTGGACAGGTTGTACCCCGTTTGGGAGATATTAAAATAATTAATATTTTTAATGGAGTTCCTAAGTCTAAACTTAGGAAAAATAAAATATTAACGGGTATTAATATAAAACTGAGTTAGAAGGTTCCAAAAGTCATGGATCAAGCCAAATCTAATCTTAGCCATTGATTAGAGATTTAATCTCGGCCGTTGAAGGATCAACGAGAAAAGTATAAGAAGAGGCTCAAGGGTCAGTTGGAGAATACAACGGAGTGATCAGTCATTCATTTTGCTAGAGCGAGGTTGCTAAGCAAAGTTGAACCAGTGATCAACAACGAGGGGCAGTGAGTACTGGATAGAGAGGCAGAGATAATGCCAAGAGACTAGCGCAGAGACAGAGAGCGAGAGCAACAACCAGTTTAGGCCATGCAGAGCCCAGCGGAGACCACGCAGAGGCCAGAGGGACTGCGTCATCCACGCAGAGGCTGCAAGAGTGATGCAGAGGGTCCCAGAGGTTGCGCAGTGCCTCAGAGGGCTGATGCAGAGAGGTTTGAGGCTGACGGAGGGTAGCAAGAGGCTGACGCAGAGGCCAGAAGTGCCAACGCAGAGCTTCAGAGAAGCTGGAGAGGGTTTTGTGGGACAGGTTTTCTGAATACCTGTTTCCAAATAGAGAGGTATTGCTGCCATGTAATTTTCTCTGTTGAGGGAGTCAGTTAGGCACCCAATTGTACTTCAGGAAATACTGCACAATAATAAACCCTCAGAATAGCTGCACCGGTTTTCCTGCATTGGGTTTTTCCGAGGACTTTTGTCCAAAAATAACGGTGTCACTTGTGTGTTTGTTTTCTTTCAGCTGATGATCTGTAGATGTTGTGAGTCTGTGACTGTATTGTGTTTATTTCTGTATTTAAATGTTTTAAATAACTTGTTCAGAATTTACAAGTAGAAGAAATAAATCAGCATAATACAGATTAATTTTCTAATGGATAGACTTAGAAAATTCAACACTACGCAATCCCTCAATGGATTCGAACTGCTGCTTGTTGCAGCGAGTTAGCCCTTGCTTCAGTGCTAGATCTGCTCTTCCTGCTTCACCTGTAGCTCTAATACCATGTGAAAATTCCTAGATCTAACAATCTCAGGGATCCTACTGTAACCAATTGAATCTACTTCACCTAGATTGTAATTACATTACGAGCTTATTTCAGATTTCTTCTTGAAACATTGAAGTAAATTACTGAAACAACCTACACCAAATTAAATATGATTCTGAAACATAGAAACTGAGCAAGGAAAATAGAAACATGAAGGACACAGTTATTTTTGGACAATAGTCCCCGGAAAAACCCAATTTGGGAAAATTGGTGGAGCAACTCTGAGGGTTTATTATTATTAAGCAATAGCAAATTCTGAATACATCTCTGAATACCTCACAGGGTTATTCGGTTACAGAGAGAAATACTGGCAGAAAACTTAGTGAGATTCACAATCACTGAGTAAATCCTGGCTGTTTCGGCTGCTAGATGAGGTGCCCCTGGCAGGCCCTGCACTATATTTGCGCTGCCTCTACGATGTCCCATCATCAACCCTCTCAGGGACAGCATCACCCAACTGGGGAATCGATCAGTAGCCCATAATCACTGCTCTCAGCCTCTCGGTCTCACACCCTAGCTTCCAGCTGCTGAAACTGACTCTCTGCTCTGATTTTCGACTTTCTCTCTCCCTTTGCGCTGCTTTTGTGTGGCCCTTCTGGCCGTACGTCAGCCTCCGCGCCAAGGCTACTGGATCACTCTCTGCCTCTCTCTACTGATGATTCTCCGGCTGAGAATCTCACTTTCTCTCCTGAAGCTATCCCTGACCCTCTGCTGCAAGAAATGTCCTCAATCGATATTCTTCCTAAGTACTTCTCAGTTCAGAAAAATCGATTTCCTTGATCTTTCAGTATGTTTTCCAAATGACTCCCAAACCTCTTCTTATATCTTCTTGTTCGACAACCAACGACCTAGATTAAATCGTAATCAAAGACTCAGATCGTTTTGGCTTGATCCATGGGCTTTTCTAGAAGTTGCACCCCTGATTAGATTAATACCCCTAAATATTTTAATTTTCCCAAGTTTAGACTTAGGAACCCCATTAAAAATATTAATTATTTTAATAAAATCACTTCTTGGTGGAATATCCCAAAATGCTTTCTAGGTTCTTTGGAATACATGTGCCCAAGCCTCCTTGTAAAATTTGAGGCTTAGAGCACATCCGATGCTACCCCAAATCAATATACTTGCCCCAACATCATCCTCTAGTGTTGCTTACCTTCACAGAGCATTTTGTTGTTTTTCCATGATGCTCTCTGTTAAGGTGACAGGACATGGGAGGCCCACCCTAGGCAGCTGGGTGAGACCCCGTGGGTCATGGGCGGAGAGGAGACTCTCCAGTTGAGACATTTGATGGATGCACGAGCTAATGGATACAGGCTTAGGGATTAGGTGGCTAATTGCCGAGGTAGCATATGTTCCACCCTTGGGCTCACACGTGGGGAGGTGATTGCGAGGGAGCTACATGATGCACATTTGGCGAGACTGTATGAGGCGCTACAGAAGCCTGAGGGATAGTGGATGGTAGACTTTGTCTACAGAAGGGTGCCCAGAATTCGTGCTATATCTAGGCGTATCCTCAGGAGTTGGGATAGCATATTTCACAGTATGGGCTGGTAGGAGCATGGCAGATTGGCATGCTGGGATCAGGTTCTTAGCACTTGGGGTCCACCTACGGGGGATATATAGGGGTCAGACATGAGGGTTTGATGGGTTCTAGGCTCTAGCAGGTAATAGTGCTACGCAACAACAACCCATGGGGAGTGGGAATTGTGAGCTACCAGTATGGTTAGGGGATCCAGGGATTTGGTTGGCGAGAGGATCACTCCACTTATCGATGGGCAAGGTTACGGTGGAGGGTGATCTATCTTTTTCCCAGGATGACACATGTGGAGTCACTGAGACCTTCATGACATGGCGAGGCAGGTTGCCACTTAGGATTGAGGCTAGTCGTGGAGTGGTGGACTCGAGCATTGCAGAATTGTCCTGGCAAGTTGGTCAGAGTGCCGATCCTGATGGATATAGTGGTCGAGCGTTACTAGAGAGGAGGATCCGATACGTGCATATTGAGCGGTCAGACATGACCGAGGTGTCACGATGACAGCAGGATAGGTTCCTTCTACGAAGGGAAGGGTATTTTGGCATAACAGGGTTGAGCAGTTCAGCTACCCATAGAGGTGAGCTGGTTTATACAGGGGAAGGTCATCTGGATCTTCCATTTGGTTTTAGTGTCTCATTGATGGTGTGGGTAACTTCGCTGGTGTGGCAGGGTGATCGACTGGAGGAGATCAGGGAAAGCTCGGGCATACGAGGGTTCAATCCCACCAGGATTGGATTATGTCTTCAGGAGTCCACCCCTGAAGTGCACGAGAAGGACTATTCGATAAAGCAATTTCATGAGGAGATGATCAGGATCATATACTACCATGATGCTCTACCTAGTGGCGGCATGCAGAGGGCGTCGAGAGCCTATGATGAGCTGGACAATGAGTGGAGTGGGGGATGCTTCACGTCGATCAGGATGGCTTGGGATCCTGGCAAGATAGGGCAGAGATCAGAGATGACTTGGTGGTACATTTGGGACCCCGGTATTGTGTGCAGGGACTGTTGGGGTCAACTAATCGAGAGGGTGCTTGTTCAGGCATTGCTTGAGGACAAACAATTTTTGGTGGGGAGGACTGTAATGTCCCCAATTAAATTAATTTTGCTAAAATGAATTTCTATTTTTGCAATTGGGTGTTGGGAAATATTTTGGCATGTAAACTTAGGAAAACTGGGTGGAGGGAGTCCCCACTTAATTTTTGGAGAGATGGAGGCCACCAACATTAGAGAAAAGGAAAGATTAAATTAGTAGTGGGATGTGGGGGCCACCCAAAAGGGGAATTCAAACCCCTTAGGAAAATTGAATTACTAAGGGAAGGAGGTCAAAATATTGGATGGAGGGACCCACATGAGGAGGCAAGAAGAAATTATAAATAGGAGCATAGAAGCTATTGGGTCTTTTGTTCACTCATCTATTTTCTTTGTTGCTCAAGTTGTTTAGTTGGGTCACTAGTGCTGCTTAGCACAGAGTTCTCCAAGGGGAGAATTCACCCTTCTTTCAGTGGACTTTGAGTGCCACCCTAGGAAGGCAAGCTATTGCTATTTTGGTGAGAGGGTTGTGGAGTATTGCAACATATTTCAGCAGATTCCTTCAGCCAATTCGTACTCCAGGGAGGATGCAGTAGAGAAATTGTACCACTCATTTCAGCTAGCTTCCGAGGGTATTTTGCCAGGAGAAAATCAGTGGAGTTGCTTGAGGGAGAGCTCAGCCTTTGTGGAAAGTTTTGGAGTTGGAGGTGACTGCTATTGGGGGGAATGAATTTCTCTTCCTAGGGTTTGTGCAAGGGTCACTGGACAACGTGTTTGTGGAGTTGGGTTCAACTATCTTGCGTCGGGATTTGATGTAAATACTAAAACCTCTCCCCTACATCCGGGAAAATTTCTTTTATCATTCTTATTGCAGTTTGAGGAGAAACAAGGAAGATTTCAGCAGATTACATGATTGGGGAACACAATCTTGGTTTAGGAGGACATAGTGCCAAAAGTGGGCAATTTTGGAAAGTCAGAATTAGCCAAAACCATTTATGGGCTTTTGTGGGTTTGTTGAGAGGATTCCAGGGTTAAATTTGCAGAATTTTCCAGGCAATATTCAGGCCAGAAATCCCCTTTTTGTTCAGCAGTACGTTTTATTATTTAGCCGGTGATTGCACCATTTTGTGGGTTTTCCGGGTGGTTGGTTTGAGGTAGATTCCTATCTGGGTTTGGTTGAGTATTTTTGGGAGAAGCTACAACTGCTTCTTCAGGCAATTTCGGGCACCACAGAGGGTCATTCTTAGCATTTCCAGTGCAACAACAATTGCCAATTTCTGGGTCTGCGTAGAAGGATATTGGGCTGAAGTTTCCTAACTCTTGGGGGTCATCTCTTCCACCTGGGTTGCTTCAGCTTGCTTATGCAAGCCCAGGCTCACTTGTTCCTTGCTATATGTACTCCTTACAACTCATAATTTAATAAAATGGTTCAACTTATTTGCCCAATTTCTTGATGTTTTTGATGGTGCATGCATATTTGTGATTCCATTTGCTGTAGCCTAGTTCTTGTGTTTGTCATCAGCTGTAAAATTCAATTTGGAACATTACATAAAGAAACTCACAACAACTGAGTTTCTGCTCTCTAATCAACTCAAAAATCTCTCTTAGGGTGACACTCTAGGTTCACTAAAAGAGAGTTGGGATTCTCCGCCTGGAAATCACTATGCTAAACAACACCAGTTAACTTGGCTACACAACTCAAGCAAACTCTCAAATGTAAAATGCACAATCCAAGGAAACCGAAAAATAAGTTTGCTCCTATTATATATAGATGCTGCCCCTTCCAATCCTTGTGGGCCCACTAGATCGAACCCCTTTCCTTGCCTCCTCATGTGGTACGAATTCCTCCAAGGAGTTCAATTTTCCCTCTTGGGTGTCCCCCACAACCCACCAACTCTTAAATTATTTCATTTCTTCTTATGTTGGTCACCTTTGCCTCCACAAAATTAATTTGAGTCTCCAAATCTTTTCTTCTAAGTCAAACATTTAATAATAATCAAAATTGCAAAATTGTGAAGTTACCTTAGCAGATTTTATTTGTTGGGAACATGAAAGCAATAACTAATCTCCTCAATCCTAGCAACAATTTTTCCATATTTTAGTGACTAATCTCCTTGATCCTAGCAACCACCATATCTGAACAATGAGGTGTATGGCTAAGATTAGAACAAATCTAATTCACTAATATTTTAGAATTTCTAGAATATTTCATTTAGATTTATAAGAGTAGAAGAATATATAAAATTTTACTTTCGCTTTTATTTATTTAAATGAAATTACAAGATGGCATTATTTCCCACTTTAACTAAGTGGTAACTCGAAGTTGTCTCAAACTACTTTTCACCTGTTCACAACTAACTTGTGCAAGGAGCTCCTACCTGAACCATATTTCTCAGAAATTTTATCACATTTCATAACATCTTTTAAATTGAAAATTCTTAGAGTTAAGATTTGGGAAACCTCTAGGAAAGAAGTGAAATTTCTGAGGTTGCATTAATTGCCCTGAATCACAAAATTTCTGCAACTGCTATATTTGTGGATATGCATTTTACAATATTCCATGATAGTGGGAAAAATGTATTAGCCATTTTCTGAGATGAAAAAAGTGTTCTGTCCAATATTCTGTGACAACTTAGTCATGGGGGTGATGGAAAAGTATGTATCCCTTATTTATGCATGTTGGGATTTGCCTCGTAGTACTATAGAGTAATTAAGTACATAAGGCTGGTACTAACGGAAATAATAAAAAAACTAATTTTAAGGTCATGGCTCAGCCTGGCATTAAATTAATGCATGAGACACCCTTGTTTGTAGGACAAGGGATCCTCTCAATGTAGCGATTTGATTACTTAACTCTGTGGAGGTGGACATAACTTACCCACCTTTGGATTTAAATTTGTGACCTCCTAGCACAAAACAAATGTTCTTAACCATTATGTGCACTGCATGACTTATTTTTTTATTTTCCAAGAAATGCTTGTAGGGAAACCATGGGCACTTCCCCACATTTCATAGATTGTACTGTGTAAACTTGTTAGCACTGATAATGGCACCTGATCGACAAGAACATCAAGTTAGGGACACAATATAGGCTGCCAGCCTCTGGGATTGCCTCCAAGACCTCTTGCATGAAGCTTAAAGCACTGAACCACTTGAACTAGCCCACTGGACTTCACATACATGACTAATATAAGTTGACCTATTTTCTTATAAATTTTTCCTTTCATTTTTCAGAATAATGTACCATTTGATGTATTTAAAATGTGTAATGTCACTTCATTCTTAACATCAATCTTCTTAATAACTTTGTCTTTGTAGATCACCTTGTTCAAGCTTGTATGGACTCTGTTTTCTGAATTCAAACTGTCGACCGAAAACTTAGATACCATGAAGGGTGTGAAAGGGGCTAAAGATCGTAACATATTTTCCTTATTTTCAATTAAGAGATACATAATAATCCACTGTGAAAGTTAATCAATACAAATTGCAAACAATTGACATTTTCTATATCAGGGGACTATCCATGAGTTTGCTCTTGGTTTTTAATCTTGATCTGACAAAGATTACTTAGTCTGTAATTCACAACAACGCGTACCTTTTTTATGGATGAAAGTGTGAGTTTGATTTTTGAAGCGATGACTTATTGATCTGAAACAGATTGTCTATAAACCAAAAACAAGCTATTTGCTCACTCTAGTCAACATGGATTGCTCTCTCTTTTATTTATAGGCATAAATTGGATGCAATATTCCTAATGGAAATATACAATGTTAAACAAAGCAAACATAACAGAAACACATACAACAATTTACAACACATTTAACAACCAGAAATCTCTATGAATTTTGCTGATCTGAGCCATTTTATTAATAAATAAGAGGGTACAATGTGGTGCTGGAAATAGTGCACCTGGGCTTGCTCAAGGCAAGCTAACTAAGCCCAAATGAACAATAAGAAATCCATCTCAAATCTGTTGTTGCCCTCTCGTGGCTCTGCGCTGAAACTACCAAGAAAATATGCTGTTGGTTGCAAAGAACTGCTGCTAGGGCCTCCTCGGATGCTCAGAAAATTCCGGGAAATTATCCCGGGCTCTCCACCAATAACCTACAAAAACCCACGAAGGAATTGGCCAAATGTTGACCTTGGAATTTCAGCCCAATTTTCCCCTAGCTCCTCTAACTGTTGGCTGAGTTGGACATCCAGTTTGACCCCTCAAATCTGCCCAAAAAATTCTGCCAAATTAATCTTGGCCTCTCCTCAATAAACCTAGAAAAACCCAAAAAGGGTTTTTCCTAGTTTTGACGCTCCAAAATTGACCCCCAAATGCTTGGCCCTCCTCCATAAGCAGAAGATGTAACTTGTAGCAAATGTTGCATTTGCTACTCCGCCAAAACGCTGGAGAAGCTCCCCACAACACTTCCCCGGACTCCACCTCAATTTTCAACCCCTAACTCCCTTCACTCCTCAACCTCCAAGCGTGCCTCCTCCAAGAACTATGCAATCCCTATGTTGTTGCTGCCAATTCTCTCCACAAACTCGCACTCCCTGCTGCTGGTATGAACTGGTATAGGTAGGAATCCCTCCTTGGGCTGACACTCGAAGTCCACCGAAGCAAGGGTTGAGATCTCCACTCGGAGACACTTGTGTGCTAAATAGCACTGCAGAGTTGGCTTCAGCGCAATTGTGCTATGTCAAAGACATAATTTCTGAATAGATGAATGAACGCCCAAAATGTGTGCCTCTTGCTCTATTTATCAAAGAGCCTCCGAGATGCCCATGTGGGCCCAACTTGACTTTCCCCACCAACTTCGCTCCATTGAGAGTGTCTTCCACATGTGAGCCATAATTCTCCATGGGGTGGCCCCCACGCTCCACTAGAGCCGCAATATTTCCCTTCCTTCCTAATGTTTGAGCCCTCACTTAATCCCAAAATTCATGTGGGACCTCTGAACCCACATCTTCTAAGTGCAAACATGATAAGACAAAATTGTGCAAGATCGATATTTCTCTTTACAATATTGCTAAGTGGGAATATCGCATTGGAGCAAATGCCAGGGTAGGTTGAGAGGATAGATTACTTCGTTTTGATGCATTTTTTTGCTTGAATTTTGTATTACATTATGCTTGATTATGGTGAAATCATTTTTTTGGCATTGTTTTGAGTTGGTAAGGAATAACTCCTAAATGTTTGCATGTACCTGACCTTTGTCTTTACTATTGGTGGCAGATATTTCCATTCACATTAATTGTCTATAAAGGACAAGAAAGATAAAAAGTTATATGAGGTTAGAAAGACCTAGAGCTAGTTAAATAATTGTATTACCATGATCAAAACTTATCTGATTCTATACTGAATGACTATAACTTACTCTTGTTACCAATACTGAACATTCTGTAGAATATGTTCATGTGATGTAAAATTTTGAAGGATCAGAAAAGATTGTCCTTTTATGCATGGCGTCCCTTACTATTTTTACTATAACCTCTCCCTTCTGGTCAATTATTTGAAACTTTTTCTGATTGGTTGCAGGAATCACATCCTGAATGCAATTCTCGAGTTCCAGCAATCTTGGATACTCTCCAAAAGATGGAACTCACTCCAGAGGTTCACTTCTATGATCACCTGTTTAACGATTTTCTTCATGTCATTTTATGTTGCTGGATTTGTCTGTCAAAAGCTTTTAGATTGCCTTACTTCAGCGTGTTTTTCATTGACATGATTTGTGGGTATAATTAAATATGGCAAATGATGCATAACAAAACTACAAAATTTTATATAATTGGTTCTGAATATCTTTTTAAAATAAAACTGTGTTTTATAGGCATTTTTGAATCTAATAATTATCAACATAAGTTAGATTGTTTCAATTTTCAAACACTTGGGAGTGCTGCTGTTGAAAATACTATGAATTTCTTAGTTCTGAACCTTTGCAAGATAAGAAAGAAAAATAATCAGTATTTGGGTAAGTCACAATTGTAGGAAAGAGATCAAAGCAACAATTTTGATTTGATTTATTTATTATAATAGCAAAGTTACACTTTTTAGATGCTTCGAGAGCATGACAGATATCGACAAAGACCAAAATCTTTGCTGTAGAGTAACAGATCCACAACAATCTACAGCATATCTCATGTAATATCCCAAAAATATAAATTGGCTTCCCCAAAAATCCTGTATAACTTGGGTCCATGTATAATATGGCATCGTATGAACCTATCCAAAATAGTCCAATTCAGATATGTTCATTCTGTACATTAATCCAGTATAGTCCAGTGACAAAATCCAGATAAAACACAAGAACTGATTAAGAAAATAAAGATAGACAAATATAACTAAAACTAATTATCTATCAGTTGTAGCATAGCATAAATGTCAAGGTCAAACTTTGTGGAATAGGGGTTGATAATATTCTAAGCTTTATCCATCTGCATCCTCCAACATATGCAATCTTCCATGTCATATTGATGCCAGCTTTCAGCAGCGCGTCCATTGAGGAGTTCCTTTCTCTATAAATGTGCATGAAAGAGATATAAGTAAAATGAGGGGAGAAGATCGAGCATCTTAGCATCGTAGTCGGAAGAATTCATAACTATGGTGGCATTTCCTCTGTCAGCTTTTAAAATCACGATGTTCAGGTTCTGAATAGCAAGGAGTTCTTTTGTAAGATTGGGTTTGGGAAGCTTAGAATTGTGAAGTAATCTACCCACTTCTTGGCAAATTTCTTTGGCACTTTGGCTTCATGCAAGGGAAGGAGAGAAGTAATGGATTCAATAGAACAAAGGATGTCTTCATAGGGAATTTTATGGGGGACAATAGCATAGTTAAAGCCTTTATCAGGAAGGCTAAGAGCAAGGGGTGAAAGTTGTGTGTAAGAAAGATTGATCATGGTAGGGGGGCAGGAATTGTTAAGTTCCACAAGAGTGGGGTTGGTTTGAGTAGAGTTAGGTTTAGAATTTGAAAAAGAGGGGAGCTTGCAGCGTGATTGAGAGGAGTTAAGGTTCGAAGGGAAGTGGATTAAGAACAATTACAAGAAGGAAAAGTTGGAGAAACCATAGAGGAGGGGCAAAGAGAATTGGATGGGACGTGGGTCAGAGGAAGGAAGGGAGATATCGGGGAAGAAAAGTTAGATGAGGGGGGGGAGATGGGAGTACGAGCTTGTAAGTGAGGCACTCCTCAAGAGCTGAATTTTAACAGATTAACGGAGTCAAGAAGAGAAATGGAGTGAGGGGACGATAGTATGGAAGATTGGAGGAGGGGCGAGGGAATAGCAAGAAGAGTGATTGGTTCAACAGACCCAGTCGAAGGAAGGTTCGAATAATGAATGCAGTGTTAAACAAAGATCTCCTAGAGCTAATCAGTGAAGCTATAGAAGTGGACATGGTATGCATGTGATCTTGGTAATGCAATGTGGTGGAAGACAAGGAGGAGGGGGAGAGCGCAACTGGTAGCCTAGCTATTTTGCTAGGTGGAGAGTCAGTTGCGATAAGGGATTGACTAAAACCCTAGACTAGATAGAGTCTTGTTCCTGAGAGGTTTCATTAGAATAGGGAAGGGAGTTTTGGAAACTAGGGCCTAGTGAGGTTGAGCTTGAGACGACGAAGGTGGAAGGAACAAAGGAGGACTGAGCAAAGAGCTTAGAGGAGGAACTGAGAGAAGATCGAAAGGGAGAAGAGGTGGAGGTTGGGGTAAGGATCATGTAGGCACAATCCAAGTTTGAACAAGAGGGTTGATATCAATTTTCAATACTAGCTCAGATTTATTTATACCTCAACAATTTTAATTCCCATAAAATTGTTAAATAAAATTATGAATTGTTGTGAAAATAAAATCACTGGTATTTAACTTCTGAAATAAAATATTTGCAACAGAAAAATAAAATCAGAGAGATCAATCACATCACAACAGTAAGTATACACCCATAACAATTTTTCTTCATTAAAATCCTTGGGAAAATCTGGGCCTAGACCCACAGATACACAGGAAAAATGCATTTTTGGAACATGTAACTCACCCCCCCACACTAGCAAATCAGTTGTCTCCTTTCCTCCTCATACAACTTGTCCGTACTCAAGAAAATGGACCCACTAGATAAATTGACCTCTCCACAACTTGGTCTCCTCTGCAATTCAGCTGCTCGACCTCTTGATTTCTTGAACTTGGCCTCTTGGAAGTACTCCCGAAATTTCCCTGCACTCTTCCTCCCTTCTCTTTAGTCTAGCTGAGCCTCTCATTCTAGAAAAAAATGCCTTCTCCACTTATGTGTCTTCACATCTCCCTTAGCCTTATTTTATAACCTCATTAAGTCAAATCCCTAACCCTAATCTCCTTAGTGATTGAAGGTTGAAATTAGATCTTGCCTCATTTGAGATCGACGGTTGAGATCATATCTAATTCTCTTAAATAATTTTATTATCTATCCTTAATACTTTGGATTAATATTCCAAAAGAATTAATTGATTTTAATTATTGTCCTTTTCCTAATTTAGACTTCAGAAAGAAGTCATATGTCATGTTCTTTTTTTTTGGTTTCCCTTATGGCATGGTCAAGATGGATTTCCAGGGTCAGTGGTAGCGAGGCCACGAGAGTAGGTTTACTCCATCAGTGGGCCTAGGGGCTTCTAGAAGGGTTTCATGGGGTTTTGAGGAGTTTCTATGGGATTCAATGGCGTTTGCTTAGCATATTCCTTCATCCACACAACTTGCCTTTTGTTTCATTGCATTTCGACAAATTTCGAAAAACAGAGTTATTTTTGGGCCTAACTCAATTAATTACGCTTAAGGTGGCATTCTGGGAGGAATACTTGACGAAACACCTTAGTGTAATAGCTTGTTGGAACCAAAACGAGAATATCTACAAGATGAGATGGTGGGAAGTGACTTTCAGTGGCTTGAGGAGGGATGGTGGTCGATTTACCATTTTCCCGAATTAAAAGAGTATTTTAATTAAAATTAAAAGAGGGAAAAGTACCAAGTGATTAAAATAATAATAAAATAAGGCTTCTAGAGGGGTCCATCAGATCTATAAAAGAGGAGGAGGGGACCATTTGAGGATATCTTGGATTTGAACATTTGTCTTTGGTGTGGGTTGAAGAATTCGATTCGCTACCATAATAGCTCTGGGATAGAAACCCTCGGGTGATCCAGTGAGAGTGGGCGAGTACCCAACTCTCCCCTTGGTCAATTCATCCAGAATTCACAAGAGAGCCTAGTAGTTGCATTTTAGTTCAATTTTGGAGTACCAATGCAACATTGGAGCCAATCCCTAAGGCCACTTTCTCATCTCCACGATTTGGGTTGTATCAACATGTAAACTCCGATTTTATCTAATATAATAAGCTAAGGATTTTTCTTTTTATTGTGTTATTGGATTGCATTGGTCTATTTGTTATGTTTTACATGGAAACCTTCTGTTAAATGAATGAACTTTCTACGTATGCATTTTGTTGAGTTAAATTAGCCAATTTTTTTTTGTTGGAATATTACTGTGGTATCAAAGCTGGCGTTCTTGCCAGCCTGAGGGTCTTTCTCTAGTAAATTGGCGGCCAGATTTATCATTCGCAAGCACCATTTGTTGGAGAGTTTCATGTGGAAGAAAAAGGGCATTGAATAGATCTAGATTTGTATTTCGCACGAGAATTGCATCAATTATATTATTGCAACATTCGCAAGGGACAAAAGTCAAAAGGGTTGATTATTGAAGAATCATTACATTCGACCATTGCACTCCAGTTAGAGGCCAAATAGAAGTTGAATTAGTAGTGTGACTCCCTGCGACTCATAGAGAATGCGTTATCTGGGGAAGTGTGCGTAGATGGTTGTAATCAGCTTCCATTGAGTTGAAGGAAGTGCACAAAGGGACGTGAATTAACTCACAAATACAGATCCCTGTTGCCAAAATCCGCCATGTAAACATAACTTATCATCATTGCTGATAGATGCATGACACGAATTTGTGGGGGGCCATTCTGCCATTGTCTGATCGTGAAAGGTCGCATAATCTCAGAATCTGGGCCAAGTTGTAATTTTTTTCAGGGGCTTGATTACTCGTAGAAGGTTCGGTCTCTATTATCTACTGGTGGGGCTGATTTCTGAGTTTAAATATATTAAGAAGGGTCCCATTGAAACAATAACTATGGAGTCTAACCAATGTGAACAACCACGATTTCTCCCTAGTTAGACTGACGCATGTCGACTATTATTTCCGCCGCACAGCATATCAAGGTGGAGCCAACTCTCTTGACCAAGATCACATTGCGATTAATATTTCTCTTTGTGCAGTCGTTCGTGGTATAGTGCATTCATTATGCTGTGAACACAATTGGTTGGTGGGTGCAATTATTTTTTTCTTTGAGACCGACGTTGTAGAGCGATGGGCAGAGAGGGTCCGTTCTTGTCAAACGTTGAAGCCCCTGTATGTGGATGCCAAGCATTATTATAAGGCTAAATTTCTCTAATTGCTTGGACGTGAGAAAGGTGACTAGTGGATGAATTTGCTGAGGTCAAGCAAATCGGTGGGCCAATCTATATTTGTTTGCGTGTGAGTATCGTTACAGTAATCTCCGTTGCCAAAGGATGAGTCCAACCAAAATTGTTCGCCTTGACCGAGTCACCATTATTTGACTGCACCAAACCACGTTCCAAGTCAGGTAAATTTGTGTGTGAGCTGAGCTCTTTATTGATTCAGGGTGGAGTTGCTAGAACGGTATGTCATCGAGGCCAAGCAGGGAACCGAGATTGTGCTGTAGTCTAGTTGTCAAAAGGATCGTCATTGGGTTTGTACAAATCAAATTTATTCTTACAAGATCTGTGCCATAAGATTAAATTGACATCTCTGCATGCTTGAAGCTGTTGTGTGTTTGAGTGGAGAAATATAAGAAGTCGTCACCGAATGGCTTGAGCAATTAATCCTCTTGAGTTTCTTGTTTCGGCATATTATTTTAAATAGTGAATGCTATAGTTGTATTTACATCGATATTTACCGTAGAGTACAATAAATAACTTGTATGGATTAACAAGTAGGAGAAGTAACATCAGTTTGCTGCAGTAGGGATTCCGAGTTTAGGAATTTTCACAAAGTCAATATGTCAAGTTTATGTGTCAAGTCACTGTTAAATCTAAATGTCAAGACTCAAGTCTATTCTTCAAGTCATTTTTAAGTCTAAATGTCAAGTCTATTAAGTCTGAGTTACTTATTATTAGACAACAATCACATCATATGAATCAAATACTGCTACAACTATATATATATATATCATTGACCACAAGTGATGTTGTTATCACTGTCCAAGAGTACTTTCACAAACCCAATTAGTCATGTCACTAAGATCACCTGTATGTAATAGTATAGTACTACTTGTACATAAAACTGCTTTACCTTTACAACTTGTATAGTAGATGTGTTGTTCTCCTTATTAGTCTAGAAAGCTCTTAGTCTTGAAATGAATCTCTACTATTGAATCAAGGTTGCACGAAACAGGGAAACGGGTACGAGTTTCCGAAACGGGAAGCGATACGAAACACGACCTCCCCAAATTTTGGAAACGGGGAAACGTGATATATATATATATATATATATATATATATATATATATATATATATATATACATTTAAGAAATATGTGCAATCATAAAGCATATATGATACATTCTAATTTATTACATTATGATAAAACTGTCAATTGTCAATGCATAAACTATAAGTATCTAAATTTGCATCACATTTACTCATGAATAATCACATAATGAAAATAGAAATATCCAAAATCAGCCACGAGAAATTTCTAATTTCTTGTCTCGTGCTTGATTGGAAGTCTCCTCCTACATAGTCGAACAACCTTAATGCTCTTGATTAAATACAAGTTTCATACCCTAGTACCCTACATTCTCTTGATTATTGGGAGTCTCCCCTGCATAGAGGGCTTGGTTCTCTTTATTCAATACAAGTTCCATACCCTAGTACATGATAAAATCCAATGGAAACATTGCAATCCCCCCAATCCTGAAATCCTGAAAAACAGATAAGTCTGCTGGATTTTGAGTGAGATCTAAAATTCTACTTTCTCCATATGAAATCCAATGAGGGCGAAACCACTCTCAAACATCCTGAGTCATTTCATGGTAATGTTAAAAATTTGAGTAAAAGGATGAAAATGAAAAATAAAGGAGAATATCACTTTTACTTTAAGAAGTTAACATTACCATGAACTGCATATCAACGCTAGGGCAAAAGTTCACTTTTATAACTTTAGATAGGCATCTGGAAGCAACTAGAAGTCACTAGGTTAACGTAAGAATAGATTAGAAAACAAATAAAATAAAAAATAAATAAATAAAAAACAAGTAAATGCTGAAACGTGGGTTGTACGGCCTTGAAACGCGTTTCAGGCCGTACTGGCCACGTTTCAATTTCGTGAAACGTGGCAGTACGGCCTGAAACGCGTTTCAGGGCTGTACCAAACGCGTTTCAGCATTTCGTACCCGTTTCCGTACAGAAACGCCCTTCTGCCTCACGTTTCCTGCAACATAGTATTGAATGCTGTATAGTACTATAGTCTTCTATTTTTTGGACTCTTACAAACTCAACCTAATTTATGTATCTCTTAAACACGCCAAAATGCAGATAGAATCACAGATAGTCATAGAAACTTAGAAAGGAAATGCATTGAAATTTGAAAGTGAAAATTGAAATAAATTTTACTTGTAGCTTACCTAGCATCCTTGCGGTCTTGTCTTGGATAGCAATATCATACCCAAATGTCCCAGAACCCAACTTACATACCTTAAGTTGTTTGGAAATCTCATTGCGTTCAGCGAAAGTCAACACCATCCTCTAAATACATTGTTAAAATCCTTCCGTAACTTCTGCATCAAACTTGAATCCACATTCATAAGATAATGCAGGGTTGAGGTAGAGCCCTGCTGCATGAATCAAATAATGGAGATTGTTGTTCCATCGCTCGTCAATCACAACCCATATCTCATCTCGTCTAGTGAATCCCTCTTCCCCCTTGTCCTCATAGTATCGATGGATAGCTTCCTTGGCCCTATCCATGGCCTCATACAAGTAGCCCATTGCGAGCTTCTCACCATCAACCAAGTGAAGAACCTTTACTAAAGGTTCATTGATAGCACACAACTCCTCCACTCCCATCCAAAAACTTTGGTTGTGTCTAACAAGTTGGGCTATGGCTTGGCCATCCACTTTTGTGCTATAGACATAAGCATTCCACTCATCTGAGAAAAACATCCTCTGCAAATTAAACATCAAATTGCGAAGAGATTGAAGAGAAATGAAGTTAGTTGCAAAACATGTGATAGCAGGACGAACCAACTCCTTCCCCCCTACGAATTGTCTCAAGAGTGTTAGAAGTTAGAACAAATGTATGATTGTATATACATTTTGTAACACTCCTACCTGACTCAACAATTTCCTTGATCCAAGGATTTTTTCCGATGTCCTCTAGCATCAAATCAATGCAATGGGAAGCACAAGGATTCCAATATAAGGTTCAATAACTCTCCATGAGCAACTTGCTTGCAGCAACATAGTTAGTAGCATTGTTTATAATGACTTGGACAACATATTGCAGACCTATCTCTAGAATGAAGTTATCCAATAACTCACATAATAATTATGCATCTTTAACATATGTAGATGCATCAATAGATTTGATAAACATTGCCCCCCTGGGATAATTAACCAAGAAATTCATAATGGACTTGCCCTTCCCATCTATCCAACCATTTGACATAACGGTGCATCTTGTGATCTCCCATGATTCTTTCAACTCAACCAATCTCCTTGTGCAATCAACCTTTTCCCCTTGAAGGAGATGCCCTCTCAAGTCATTATAAGAAGGCCCCTTGTATGTCGAACCAACAATGGCAGCAACTTCAAACACAGAATGGTACAATGGGTTGTTCTTGGCAATGTTGAGTGGTATGTCACTCCATAGAAAGCATTTGGCCACAATTTTGTTAGCCTCTTCCTTCTTCGATTCCACCATCGACCGAATAGAAGGTTGCCCTCCAGGCACAAATCTTGGCACAAAGAAAGGTGAGGAATGTTATCGCTCAAACTAGCAGGGGACCTAAAGGGGATCCCTAAAGGGAAAATGCTAGGCCAAGGGCAACAAATGGAGACTTAGCCCACTGTCACCACATCTAAGGCTCCCTTCTATTCACAGACTTTCACCGATGGAAGGAGACTCGGTATATTATGGAGTGACCGATGAAGGATAAGTCAATAAAATGATATGGAGTGACCTAGACAATCCCCTTCCCGGAAGAGTTAGAAGGATAAGGATTGGTTGCTTCCTAAGCAAAGTACAATGTCTTCTAGGGAAAGGAAAGGAGGATTCAAGGGTTAGGTTTATGGTATATGATGTCATGTCCCTTCTCAAATACATTTGTAATAGGGTGTTGCTACAGAATTTTGCACAATTTTGGCTAAGGAAAAAAACCCAGCATTTTCGACTTAGGGACATAGGAGGAAATTCAACTTTATTTGGCTGCTAGTGGAATGTGGGGGCCACCCACATGTGAATTCGAACTAGGCCATTCAAATGGCTTGGAGGGAATTCAAATAGCTGGATGGAGGGGCCCACATGAGGCAAGGAAGGCCCAAGGAGATAAAAGGAGGAGGAAGCTCTCATTTGGAGTCATTCTTACACCTTGCAAATCGAAATTACTTGACTGTTCACTCTGCTATTTAGCTGAGTCAACTGACTATTTAGCCACAAATCTCTCAAGCGGGAGATTCAACCTTTCCTTCAGGGGACCTTCCGTGCCTGCCCTAGGGAGGCAGTTCCATAAGTATTTCAGGAGATCTAGGAGTGTGTCACAACACTACCATTCAACCACATACAAGGAGTGCATATTTCTGGGTTATCTGGAGAATACGCAAGAGGGGTTGGAGCCACCATTGATTAGTCATTTGCCGGGAGAGTCAGAGGATTAGGACAACAACAACAGGCGAACATTTCTTGAGAGTTTTGGAGCCAACATCCTAGCAGTTTGAATTACTGGGCTTGGGGACAGCGCAGAGGGCTAGTCCAGCATTTTCGTGGGGCTTAGGAGTAGGTGCTACAGGCCGGAAGCTCATCCGGGAAGTCAGGGGATTTGTAGTAGGGGTCAGCCCAACACTTTGGGACATTTTCCAGGAGGATTTACAGGCAGAATCCAACAGGCCGAGTTTTGCAGTTGTAGCTGAAGTTGGGCTCCTTGGGGGTCGAATTTCAGAAGTCTAAACCAACTAAATTCCTTCGTGGGTTTTTTTGGGTTTAGGCCAAGGAGTCTGGGGCTCAAATCTTATAATTTTCTGAGCACAGGAAGTGGTGTTTCCAGCCATTCGAACTTAGCAGAAAAGGCAGTTTTCTAGGCAGCGCAGTGCAGATTGGTGCAACAGTTGGAGCAGTCATCGGTTCAACCATTTCTCACCTGGGTTTGGTCATGCTTGTCCATTGAGACAAGCCCAGGTGCACCATTCTATTATCTATTGTATTTTTCCCTCAAAGAAGTAATAAAATGGCTCAGCAATTCATTATTTCTAGCATTTTTATGGGTGCTTAATACATATTTCGTTTTTATATTTTGTTGAACAAATTATTTGCTTTATATCACTAGTATTCCTATTTAGGAACATTACAGTGGTAGCAGAGCCTAATTCTTGGCTCAACTGTGGGGATTCTCTCCTATGGGAGAAGGGGACTAATAAAACATCACATACCGAAGGCAGAGGTACCAGAGCAAAGAAAGAGAGCTGGAGATTACTCCAGACACGGAGGACAGAGGGAAAATAGTGGTAGAAGGGGAGGACATGGTGGAACCCAAGAGCAGGGAAGAGATGGCTTTCGACAGCCTCCTGAGAGCCTTGAATGACTTTGCCAAGGGCCAAAAAGATATGCTGGAAGAGATAAAGCGGCAAACAGAGAGAGGACCACTCCTAGAGGGTTTCTATTTGGGGAAACTTCTAGAGCCTCTCAGCCATTTGGTCACCCCTTACCAGTTGCGCAACACCTATCTGCTAGTGGCCCAACTCACACCTCACTGCCCTTTTTCGTACCAGTAGCACAAATCAAACTAGCAAGGGGTGAAGATCCCATTCAGATGGGAGATTATTTCAGAGATGGCAATCTATGGATGCAGACTTTAGGGAAACACTCTCTTTCAGAGATTTTTGCAAGCTTAAGAAAAGTGAGAAGAACAAGGGTTATGGAGGACAGGGAACCCAGAATTATTTGCTGCAAAGGACCATAGGGAGTATGTACTTCCCTGCTTTCGATGGCACTTCCAAGTGCATAGCTTGGGCTTGGGTTGAGAAGATGGATACCTACTTCCAGCTCAACCAAATGACAAAATAGGAATCCATAAAGATGGCCACGTTGCATATGGAGGGGGAAGCCCGTGACTGGTGGTTTCATGGCTTGGCCATCCTAGGGCATGCCAATGTGGCTTCTTATGAGGATTTCACCAAGAGAGCAGTGGAGTGTTTTGACCAGAGAGATCCAGAGGCCCATTTCAGAGAGCTGACCCAACTGCGCCAGACAGACAACCCGAAGCAATACATCTCAGAGTTTCTGCGAGTATTAGTGATGGTTCTGGATCTATCAGAGGCGAGGAGGGTATACACCTTCATTGAGGGCTTACTTGAGCCCTTGCTTGGACTAGTGGAGTCACGCAGACCCTCCATGCTGTAGGAGGAAATTTTGTGCACCAGAGATCTACATGGGGCCATCCCCAAGACTAGAGCGCCTTTTCTTGCACGAACCCCTTTTCCATAGAAGGGGCATGAGACTAGACCTCCACCTCAGAGGACCACACAGGGGTGGGGGCAACTAGATGATGAGACACGAAAGGACCTCAGGAGGAGGAAGTTGTGCTTCACATGTAGGGAGCCCTGGGCACCAGGCCATCGGTGCACTGCCAACAAAGCACACTATATTGAGGTTTTTTTAGATAGTGACCAGGAGGACGAGGTGGAGCAGGAGTGTGGTGTGGGAGATGGTGAGAGTTCGGCAGCCACCGCCACCTCCACAGGGAGGGGCATCCCTTGCCCCATGCGAGGGAGTCCTTGCTTCCTTATGCGGGGTTCCCAAATTTTTGACATTGAGGATCAGAGGCACCATATAGGGGCAGCGGGTGTCAGTCCTAGTTGACAGTGGGGCTATCCACAACTTCATAGATGCCGAGTTGGTTCAGAGGAGGGGCCTCACCACGGTTGAGTTTGAGGGTTTTTTAGTCCTAGTACCAGGTGACCGCACCATACAGTGCACTCGATATGTGCCTTCCTTGACAATAGTTATGGGGAACTACTCAATGACAGACCATTTATTTGTGGTCGATGTGCCAAACACCAACATGGTGATGAGTGTCTAGTGGCTATACTCCCTTGGGTGAGTCACTACTGATTGGAGGAAGCCAAAGATGGAGTTCATTAGGCCAGATGGGAAACTGGTAGTTCTGAAAGGCATGTAGTCCTATCCACCTCAGACAGTCTCAACCCACAGGATGGAGGCAAATCTACGATATGGGGACATTGTGTGGGCAGTAGAGCTGAGATTTCGAAGGTTGGGGGACAGGCCCAACCACCACCACCAGACATACAGGCTTTACTAGACAGATACGCAGTTGTGGTTGGGGACATTCCACCAGGGCAGCCACCAAACAGGGGATTTGAGCACACTATTGAGTTGGAGCCGGGTGTGTAGGCAGTGATCACCACCCCTTATAGGCATCCCAAGACCTATAAGGATGAGATAGAGAAAGCCATTCAGGAGGTGTTAGCATTGGGCCATATCAGGCCAAGTTCTAGTCCCTTCGCTTCTTCAGTAGTACTGGCGAAAAATGATGGAACCCTTCGCATGTGCATTCACTGTTGGGCCCTCAACTGGAAGACATTGAAGAACCGGTACCCCATTCCCCGCATAGATGAGCTTAGAGGAGCCAGGTACTTCTCTAAGATCGATCTGCATTTGGGGTACCACTAAATCAGGGTGAGGGATCAGGATATCCTTAAGACAGCTTTACGGTGCCATTATGGGCACTTCGAGTTCCTAGTCATGCCATTTGGGCTGACCAACGCTCCGACCACTTTCTAGTCATGAATGAACCATGTCTTTCAGGGACAGTGGAGGAGGTTTGTGCTAGTTTTCTTCGATGACATTCTGATTTATAGCCGGACATGGGAGGAGCATCTCCAACACTTGGAGGAGGTACTACACATCCTGGAGGAGAAGCAGTTTTATGCCAAACTATCCAAGTGCGAGTTTGGCTTGACAAAGATGCTCTATCGGTGCTGATGGGGTGAAGATCCATGAGGAGAAGATACGGGCCATCCAGGACTGGCCGGTACCACGAGATGTGACTATGCTGAGGGGTTTCTTGGGAATTTGCACCTACTACAGGAAGTTTGTCAAGGGGTTCTCACAACTAGCAACAACCTTGACCGATTTGACCAAGAGAGGGGCTTTCGCATGGACTGATGGAGCACATGTTGCCTTTGATTGCCTCAAGGAGGTGATGAGAAATTGCCCGGTCTTGACACTTCCAGATTTTTCCCAGCCTTTCACCATGGAGTGTGATGCATCCGGGGTGGGAGTTGGAGCAGTTTTGTCACAGGATGGGCATCCCATTGCTTTCGAGAGTCAGAAGCTCCTACCACATGAGCTCATATTCCATATATGACAAAGAGATGCTGGCCATCATGCATGCATTGGCCAAATTTTGACAGTACTTGGTGGGCACCAAGTTTGGATGAAAACTGATCACAACAGTCTTCGTCACTTCATGGGGCAACAGGGCCTCAATGATAGGCAGCAGAGATGGGTTAGCAAGGTGCATGCCTATGACTTCGATATAGAGTATGTGCGGGGAAAGCACAATGTGGTGGCCAATGCTTTATCTCAGAGACCAGCTAGTCTACCCATGCAAATGAGCGTTACCGAGTGATGGATGAGGTCATCTATTACAAGGGGCGCATTTTCTTGGTACCCAACTCGCAGTTGAGAGAGAGAGTGCTCCAGGCAGCACATGACTCACCATTATCCGGGCACCAGGGGTTTCGGAAGACATATATGGCAGTCAGGGAGAGATTCACATGGAAGGGCCTCAAGGGGGACGTGTTGAAGCACGTACAGGAGTGTGAGGCATGTCAGCGGATCAAGGGGGAGCTGATTCACCCTGCAAAATTGCTACATCTGCTTCCCATCCCTGAGGGGAAATGGGAAAGTATATCTATGGATTTCATCATAGAGCTCCCCATAATGTAGGGGAAGGACTGCATTTATGTAGTGGTCAACAGTTTGACCAAATATGCCCACTTTTTTGCCATCCCCACCAGATACATGACTGCACAGGTTGCAGAATTGTTCTTTCGGGAGATCTTCCGATTGCACGAGCTCCCCAAGGACATCGTGAGTGATAGGGACAACAGGTTCATGGGAGGTTTTTGGCAGGAACTTTTCAGATTGGTCGGGACCGAGCTCACTCCTAGCACCAGCTACCACCCACAGACAAATGGCTAGACCGAGAGGGTTAATCAGTGGCTGGAGGGGTACTTGAGGAACTACGTGACAGGTTAGCAAAGGGCTTGGATCCGGTGGTTGCATCTAGGCAAGTAATGCTACAACACCACCCACCACATGTCCATTGGTATGACTCCTTTCCGTGCTTTATATGGATATTGCTGACATTGTTTTTGGAGACAGTTGGGCCCCAAAGGCCAAAGATTGGATCCAAGAGAGCCAAGACATCCTCAAGGCTCTCAAGGATAACTTGGTGACAACCCAAAACTAGCAGAAGGTGTACGTAGACCGGCATAGGACAGAGAGGCATTTCGAGGAGGGGGACTTGGTGTACCTTTGACTACAACCTTACAGGCAATCCACGTTGAAGCAGAAGGGGGTTGAAAAGCTATAATCCCGCTTCTATGGGCCATACTGAGTGATCAGACGAGTTGGGGAGGTGGCCTATGAGCTGGAGCTATTTCTGGGGAGTAGGATCCACTACGTATTTCATGTCTCATGCCTTGAAAAGGTGCTGGGGCAACAGGTGACAGGAGCAATAGAGTTACCCCCACTGGATGATGAGGGCTACTCGGTTTGGAACCTGAGGCTATCTTGGAGAAAAGGGAAAGGAAATTGAGGAGTAGGACCATCAGGGAGTTCTTGGTGCATTGGAAGAACTTGCCAGATGAGGATGCCACCTGGGAGGGTGAGCATATTTTGGAGCACCCAACTTTGAGGTTGCTTGAGGGCAAGCAACATTTGGGAGGGGAGGACTGTCATGTCCCTTCTCAAATACATTTGTAATAGGGTGTTGCTACACAATTTTGCACAATTTTGGCTAAGGAAAAGAACCCAACATTTTCGACTTAGGGACTTAGGAGGAAATTCGACTTTATTTGGCTGCTAGTGGAATGTGGGGGCCACCCACATGTGAATTCGAACTAGGCCATTCAAATGGCTTGGAGGGAATTCGAATAGCTGGATGGAGGGGCCCACATGAGGCAAGGAAGGCCCAAGGAGATAAAAGGAGGAGGAAGCTCTCATTTGGATTCATTCTTACACCTTGCAAATCGAAATTACTTGACTGTTCGCTCTGCTGTTTAGCTGAGTCAATCGGTTGTTTAGCCACGAATCTCTCAAGTTGGAGATTCAACCTTTCCTTCGAGGGAACTTTTGTGCCCGCCCTAGGGAGGCAATTCCATAAGCATTTCAGGAGATCTGAGAGTGTGTCACAACACTACCATTCAGCCACATACAGGGAGTGCGTATTTCTGGGCTATCTGGAGAATACGTAGGAGGAGTTGGAGCCACCATTGATCAGTCATTTGCTGGGAGAGTCAGAGGATTGGGAGAGCAGCAGTAGGCCAACATTTCTTGAGAGTTTTGGAGCCAACAAAGCTAGCATCCTAGCTGTTTGAATTACTGGGCTTGGGGACAGTGCAGAGGGCGAGTACAACATTTTTGTGGGGCTTAGGAGCAGGTGCTACAGACCGGAAATTCATCCGGAAATTCAAGGGATTTGTATTAGGGGTCAGCCCAACACTTTGGTACATTTTCCGGGAGGATTAAAATACAGAATCCAGCAAGCCGAGTTTGGCAGTTGCAGTTGAAGTTGGGCTCCTTGGGGATCGAATTTCAGAAGTCTAAATCAGTTAAATTGCTTTGTGGGTTTTTCTGAATTTAGGCCAAGGAGTTTGGGGCTCAAATCCTATAATTCTCTGAGCACAGGAAGTGGTGTTTCCAGCCATTTGAGCGTAACAGAAAAGGCAATTTTCTGGGCGGCACAGTGCAGATTGGTGCAACAGTTGGAGCAGTCATCGGTTCAACCATTTCTCACCTGGGTTTGGTTATGCTTGTCCATTGAGACAAGCCCATGTGCACCATTCTATTATCTATTGTATTTTTCCAATGTTGAAAATATCGGTATCGGCGACGGTCCAAAAAACATCTTATTGACAATATCGGCAAATACCAACAAGCATAAAAAATGCATAATATATTCATTTATTTATTTATTTTTATTTTTTCAGATTTTTAAACATATAAAGCAATAACAACATGAAATAAACACATTGGCACATAAATATGAAGAAAGCACTGATATATATGATGTCCAATAGAAATGATACATCAAAGGCAGTACCAAATCCTGTTGATCCCTGATAATTGTCCAATCAAGGACTCAAATGTGGAGAACCAATACAAAATAACATCACATATATAAAAGTATCTCATCATCATGAGTTATATGTAGCAAAACAAATAAAACTAGCAGTTATCTATCTGAAATCACTGCCCTCTCCCCCTTTTACAGGAAAACATGATGGGCTGTTTGCCAGGCTTGCCCCTAGTAGTAGAAGGCCCTGGCCCTACCTTTGCACCTAATGTCAAATAATGAGTGCTAGGTGTGGAGCTGTGCTCTCCTATATCTATAGCAGATGGTGTTGATGCTGATGCTCCCACAGTGTCCTCCTCCTCCTCCTCCTGCTCCTGCTCCTCCTCCTCCTCCTCCTCCTCCTCTTGCTACCCCTGTTCTAATGGATCATCTGGCTCTAACCATGAAGGTGACTCCTCCAAGATGGGCTCCTCAGACTCCACCCTCCACTGAGACAATACATCAATATTGTCTAAGGAAATGGCATCTGGATCCATTGGTGCTTCTATTTGCCTCACTCGAAGTCGGATGTTGTAATGCACATACACTAAATCATTGAGGCGTACGAACTCCAACCTGTAAGAGTGTCAAAAAAACTAATGAGTCTGTACTCTTGACTCTTGACACTTGAAGGTCATAAATTAAAAATTAAAAATTACAATAAGTGTAATTGCTCAACTGAAGGCTGGAGCTCAAAGTTATACCTATTGCGTTTTTTTGCGTGTATTTTCTCAAATACACTCCAATTGCACTCACACCTTGAAGAGCTACATGTTTGACTCAAGATTCTTATGGCCAATTTCTGCAAATTTGGTGCCCTTGCACCATAGCTTCGCCACCAAATATCTACAACAAAATAAAGAAATAAAAAATTCAAAAACTTAAAACATAATTAAACTTTCAAATAAAAGTTACATAATTGAATTTAAAAAAAAATAGAATTATAAGTAAGGTAATTCTAAATTGAAAATTCTAATTTCTAATGAGTGATGACTTGTCACTTACGTGGCATGAAGAGGGTCCTTTCCCTAATAGCATCATCAAAGACAAATAGGCCAACACAATCCCGATAAAACTGTATCTTGTGATTGATTTTGCTATGAAGCTCAGGATTAGGTACCATCCTATGAATATAGGAATGGAGCCCTTCCATCGCCTTGCCATCAAAATCAAAGCCGCATTTGTATGAAAATGCGGGGTTGAGGAAGAGTGCTGCTGCATGAATGGGTCGATGAAGCATCCCTGTCCACTGACTATCAATCACATCCCATAACATCATATGCCTATCAAGGCTAGCAA
This sequence comes from Pinus tabuliformis, assembly GCA_031772625.1. Classification (NCBI taxonomy): domain Eukaryota; kingdom Viridiplantae; phylum Streptophyta; class Pinopsida; order Pinales; family Pinaceae; genus Pinus; species Pinus tabuliformis. The sequence goes on from CM062811.1 coordinate 244,985,316, forward strand.
AACCCTTGTCTGCATAATAAGAACAAATGGCCTCCTTGGCTCTATCCATGGCCTCATACAAATAAGCCATTGCAGGCTTCTTCCCATCTACCAATCTGAGAAACTTTACTATAGGTTCACTAACTGAGCATGCTTCTTCTACTCCACGCCAAAACGTCTCAAAGTACACCATTTTTGCAATGGCTCTCCCGTCTCGTCTCCTGCTGTATCTACAATTACGCCAGTCATCGGACACAAACATTTGCTTCAACTCGAACTGACATCAAAGCAAAGACTGAAGAGTAATAAAGTTTGTGGAAAAACGTGTGATCGCAGGACGCCGCAACTCCTTGTTTCTAGTGAACCTCCTCATGAGGCTAAGAACAAAAGCATGGTTATAAATAAACTTGGGGACGCTCCTAGCCATATCAACCACCTCCTTGATGAAGGAGAGTTTCCCCATATCCTCAAGTAGCAAATCGAGACAATGTGCTGCACACGGAGTCCAGAACAATGTGTGATGCCTCTCCATAAGCATCTTGCCGGCAGACACATAATTAGCTGCATTGTCTGTTATGACTTGCACCACATTCTTGTTAAAGTTGGCAGCTAGGGCCAAACTCCATGTGGGTCAGCTTGTTTGTGGCAGCTGATATTTTTATTGGATCCCTCTCTTCGAGAGATGTAGAATTTATCTAAAGATCATCCGATTCCGATAAGTATTTACGGAGATATGAATTTATTTTGATTATGGAATTATTATCAATCCGACCAGCAACTTATGTAGGCTCGGAAGCCCCATAGTCATGTCCATTCATCATCTACGTTTTAGTATAAATAAGAGAGGACTTGAAGTCATTTGAGATACATTCTTCATGTGATCTCCTCTCCATGTCTTGGGTTTTTGGAGAAGGAGAGACACTAATGAAGAATACCCTAGTTTATACACTGAAATGGAGATACCTCATACGCTGGAATGGAAGACCTTATACGCAGTTATGGAGACGTCTATTCACAGCCAACGTGATGCCCTAATCCGTTGTCAATGGAGACACCTAGCCGCAGTCATGAAGGCATCTCAACACAGTCAATGAAGCTATCTTACATGCAGTTCTTGAAGACACTTATACGCTGTTCATTATGGAACATTCTTACGCTAATCATGGAGACCTATATATAGTTCATGAAGAGAAAATACACGCTGTTCATCATAAGAATATTCTAATGTAAATAGAGACATACACACAGATATATGTAGCTGTAAATGGAGACATATACGTAGATATATATAGTCACCTATTCCGCTGTAAATAGTAACACCTTATACGCAGGCAGAGGAAGGATTGTTGTAGGTAACAACATGACAAATTAGGTCTGCTGGCAGCATGCTGTATGAATGGACTGCATTATGTATAATGATGCATGATGATATGAGCATGGGCAGCATCATGATAGATGAGATCATGGGAAACATGGAGCATGGACAGCATCATGATGAATGAGATCATGAGCATGGGCAACATAATGATCATGGGCAGCATAATGATCATGCGCATCATGATAGATGAGATCATGGGCAACATGATGAATGGGCTGCATGATAGATGAGATCATGGGCAACATGATGCATGGGCAGCATGATGTATGAGATCATGGACAACATGATGTATAGTGATCATGAACAGCATGATGATGCATGATGCAGCATGATGGTGCTACACGGTAAGGTGCAGCGAATGGAAGAGATGCAGCACTATGATAGGTGAAGAAGTCACCTTAGAGAATTAGTTGAAGCAATATGTCTTCAACTGATCTCTACAGATATCAAAAGTCAAAATAATGACTTCTATTGTAAATGTACTCTCTCTCTCTTTCTCTGCTGAACTTTGAAGAATATAAAAGAAGAATTGATCAAGGGTTTCCCCACATTGTGGGGTTTGTCCCTGGCTAGCGCCACATCTTGTGTCCTCTTGTCTTGGCTTGTCTTCTGCGATTTATATTTATGTTCTATCTGCAGTTTACTTTAATGCTGATGTGATTGCTAACTGTGAAAATTTAAATAAATTGGTCTCGCATAGAACATACCTAAAATTAACATGGTATCAGAGCCGAGGTGAAGACAATGCCCAAGCAAGAGTGAAAGAGAAATCACCAAAGACAGTTGGGACAAGACAAAAGGATCAATGGGTTCCTCATAATTCACCCAGGGTGAAGTCGAAGCAGAGAATATTATCAGAATGGCGCAGCGGAAGTTTCTGATGGCCCATCTAAAGATCACTTCATTGGAAAGTTTGGATCTAAGGGTGGAAGGAAAGGCAGATGCCTTGGTTGCAATAAATTCGACCATCATGCAAAGGAGTGTCCGAAGGATAGGGACACATCTCTTGATGAAGAAAACAATCATTCCAAGGACATCTTCAATGATCAAAGGAATGACTGGTAATGTAGGTCATCAAGGAAATGGTCGACTCTTCAAAGAAAGAAAGGAACCCCAAAATCTCTTTTATGTACCTGATCGCAAGGAGAACCTGATGTCCATCTCGGAAATGGAAGTCAAACGTTTCAGGGTGGCACTCATTGATGGAAAGGTACATAGATTTTTTAAAGATGTTTTTGAGTTCAGGGTTGTATCAAGTTGCAGGAAGTCCACTGGGGACCATTTCCATTGACACAGCACCGGAGGTCTGTGAGTCAAATGATGATAGGGATGCCTGAATTCAAAAGGAGCATGAAGGTACATGTCTGAAATGTACCAAAGGAAAATCTTATGAGGGGGACCATTCCCCTCATGCAGCAGGTCCACAGGTTTGAAACAACTCGAGGAGTTTGAGATTCATGATCGGGAATCTCATGTATACAGGTGGAAGAAAGCCCTCTATGGCTTGAAGCAAAACACCTCGGGCGTAGTATGAGAGGATTGATAGCTATCTGATGAAGCTGAGATTCACTAGGAGTGAAACCGATCCAAACCATTACTCAAAGGTTGTGGATAATAGACCTCTCGTACCAGCACCTATGTTTGACAGGTGCAAACCCTCTCTTTTGTAGGAAACAGAGGGAGTTGGATTTCGAATGTGGAAATATAAACTGCAAACTTGTGACTATCTCGAGGATCTTAACTTTCAGAAGTTATATGGTAGTGATGTCGGACCAGATTTGGGAAATGCCTCTGAGTTTCATAAACTCATTCACGTATGATGTTCTTGGTGAACCTCTGTCGAGACATATGTTTTGCAGTTAGTATGGTGAGCTCATATTTGGTTGAGCTACACTAGGTTGGTGCCTAGAATCTTCTGAGATATCTTCAGGGCACAATTTCTCATGGATTGAGATACACTGCCTAAAATATTTCAAATGCTGAGTGGGAAGGCAATGTGGAGGATCACTAGAGCACTTCTCAGTGTTGGTTATCCTTGGGATCTGCTTTGATATCCTGGTTGAGCAGGAAGCAGAAGTTGGTGGCTTTGAGCACCTCCGAGGCAGAGTATATTGCTGCTAGCATGGCTACCTGAGAGGCAGTCTGGTTATGGAAGCTCTTCAGTGCGCTGTTTGTACACATGATGAATACCATTGTGATTCTCTGTGACAACTAGAGGTGGGATTCGATTATAAAGGAATCTCGTATTCAATGATTGCTCCAGCAGATAAACATCAAATGATGCCTTATCTGGTATATGGTAAGTCGATGAGCAAGGAGGCTCCATCGCATTGAGACTGATGTACAGGTTGCTGACATTTTGACAAAGCCCCAGGGAAAGATCAAATCTGTGATTTTCCTATATGACTTGGAGTCGTCAAGCGACCCTTGTAAAAGGTTCCTGCATGTTGCATACTTTGAGCTCTGGGGGCTTGCGATTCTTACTGGAACAACATACGGCCATAGGGTGACTCACCCTCCCCTGGTGGTGCGCACTGGAACAAGATGATTCGCTCTCTTGTGGGACAAGATGATTCGCTCTCTTGTGGGACAGGATGATTCGCTCTCCTATGTAGCAGGATGATTAGTTCTCCTGTGAGGTCTGGATGATGTGTTCTCCATGACAAAATGTAGTAGGATGATTAGTTCTCCTGTGAGGTCTGGATGATGTGTTCTCCATGACAATTGTAGCAGGATGATTAGTTCTCCTGTGAGGACGGGATTGATTAAGTTCTCCTGTCGAGGCATCCTACCCATGCAGTCAGGGACTCATGGGAAGTACCTCTCATCTGATCAATGAGCAGGGAAATGAAGATAGGGACCATAGTAGTACCGATGGACGCATCGTTGTATCTACCGTACTCCCTATGCTAAGATGACCTTCATTGATTTGGGATCAATGATACTGGTCTGGGACCAGTGGTAGGAGTTGTACCTACTATGACACTGACTTCAGGTCGGTTGAGACTGGTCTGGGATCAGTGGTACATACTCTGAGATTGACTTCGGGTCAGTGTAGGACTGGTCTGGGACCAGTGAGAGTGGTACATACTATGACGCTGACTTCAGGTTGGTTGAGACTGGTCTGGAACCAGTGGTACACACTCTGAGATTGATGATACTGGTCTGGGACCAGTGGTAGGAGTGCTACCCACTATGACGCTGACTTTGGGTCGGTTGAGACTGGTCTGGGACCAGTGGTACGCACTCTGAGACTGACTACGGGTCAGTGGAGAATGGTATGAGACATTCTCGATCAATTCTCATTCTTCATAGTTCAACAGAGCTAAGTTGAGTAGAGCAGAGCCAGCAGAGCTGAGCAGAGCCAACAGAGTTGAGCAGAGCAGAGCAGAGCCAGCAAAGCCAGCAAAGCTGAGCAAAGCAAAACAGAGCCAATAGAGCAGAGCAGAGCCAACAAAGCTGAGCAGAGCCAATAGAGCTGGGCAGAGGAATGCAGGGCACTGATGGCAGAGATAGTACAGTCGGACATATAGATCAGCAAATGGAGTTCTCCCTAGCTGAGAGGGAGTGTTAAAATTGGCAACTAGGGCCAAACTCCATGTGGGTCAGCTTGTTTGTGGCAGCTGATATTTTTATTGGATCCCTCCCGTCGAGAGGTGTAGGATTGATCTAAAGATCATCCGATTCCGATAAGTATTTACGGAGATATGAATATATTTTGATTATGGAATTATTATCAAGCCGACCAGCAACTTATGTAGGCTCGGAAGCCCCATAGTCATGTCCATTCATCATATACGTTTTAGCATAAATAAGAGAGGACTTGAAGTCATTTGAGATACATTCTTCATGTGATCTCCTCTCCACGTCCTGGGTTTTTGGAGAAGGAGAGACACTAATGAAGAATACCCTAGTTTATACGCTGAAATGGAGATACCTCATACGCTGGAATGGAAGACCTTATACACAGTTATGGAGACGTCTATTCACAGCCAACGTGATGCCCTAATCCGTTGTCAATGGAGACACCTAGCCGCAGTCATGAAGGCATCTCAATGCAGTCAATGAAGCTATCTTACATGCAGTTCTTGAAGACACTTATACGCTGTTCATTATGGAACATTCTTACACTAATCATGGAGACCTATATATAGTTCATGAAGAGAACATACACGTTGTTCATCATAAGGATATTCCAATGTAAATAGAGACATACACGCAGATATATGTAGCTGTAAATGGACACATATACGCAGATATATATAGTCACCTATTCCGCTGTAAATAGTAACACCTTATACACAGGCAGAGGAAGGATTGCTGTAGGTAACAACATGACAAATTAGGTCTACTGGCAGCATGACGTATGAATGGACTGCATGATGTATAATGATGCATGATGATATGAGCATGGGCAGCATCATGATAGATGAGATCATGGGCAACATGGAGCATGGACAACATCATGATGAATGAGATCATGAGCATGGGCAGCATAATGATCATGGGTAGCATGATAGATGAGATCATGGGCAACATAATGATCATGGGCAGCATGATGAATGGGCTGCATGATAGATGAGATCATGGGCAACGTGATGTATGAGATCATGGACAACATGATGTATAGTGATCATGAGCAGCATGATAATGCATGATGCAGCATGATGGTGCTACATGGTAAGGTGCAACTAATGGACGAGATGCAACACTATGATAGGTGAAGAAGTCACCTTAGAGAATCAGTTGAAGCAATATGTCTTCAACTGATCTCTGTAGATATCAAAAGTCAAAATATTGACTTCTATTGTAAATGTACTCTCTCTCTCTCTTTCTCTGCTGAACTTTGAAGAATATAAAAGAAGAATTGATCAAGGGTTTCCCCACATTGTGGGGTTTGTCCCTGGCTAGCACCACATCTTGTGTCCTCTTGTTTTGGCTTGTCTTCTGCAATTTATATTCTATCTGCAATTTACTTTAATGCTGATGTGATTGCTAACTGTGAAAATTTAAATAAATTGCTTTCACATAGAACATACCTAAAATTAACAATTCTGCACAACAATCCCCTGAATGAACCCATCTAACAACTCATATTTTAATATTCCTAATTAGCCCCAACAAATTGGAATATTCGATTTTGCCAAATTTTGCCTTGTATAGTTATTTTGTAAACAAAAAAGTGAGAAAGGGGGACATAACTCACTTTTAGAATAAAAGTCACTTCCTAGTAGCACAACGTTGTGACTTAAAGGGAGAGCCAAGGGGGCCAAAAGGGGGATGCAGAAATGGAGCCCACGTAGACACATGGAGGGACTGCACAGGAGGGGAGGAACATGTGGCAAAAGGGGAATCATGCAAGAGAAGGTGAGCATTGGGATTGAGAGAGGCAGAAGCTATAAAAGAGAGGAGCCCCCACATTTTGATCATTCGATTATGTGAATTTGTGATAGTCGTTTTGGCTTAGAGCACGCTGGCTGTTTAGCTAGTCTGCAACACTATTTAGTGCATTGAGTGTCTCCGTTCGGAGATCTCACCCTTAGCCCCGGGGGACTTCGAGTGCCTGCTCGGGCAAGGTATTTTCGTTGGCATTTCAGCAGCAGTATCTTCAGCATTTCAGCAGTGGTTTTATCAGTGTTTTGGAGGACTGCGCAACACTGGGAGAGGGACGCAGTTCTTTTTGGGAGCAGTCTGGATTGAGGGTTTGTGGAGGATTTGAGCCGAGGGATTGAGCAAGAGATCAGCTCTTGCATATTGGAGGAGTTTGGCAGAGTTTTGGGCTGAGTTTCGGAGGGTTCTATTCAGTGGCAGTGCAGAGCAGTGAGGAACTGCGCAGAACCCCAAGGGGGTGATTTTCGAGGGTCGGCCATTCCAGGAAAGCTTTCTGGGTTTTTTTGGGTTTCTTGAGTAGAGTCTGATTCCAGAGTTTCAGCTTTTTCTGAGGAGGGGAGCAGTCCCAAATCCTCGTTTGATTTCTAGCAGCAACAATAGCGCAACAGTTTTCCCAGCAGCTTGGACGCAGATCAGAGAGGGGCCATTCCTTTGCTATTCTGAGTGTATTTCTTCACTTGCCTTGTGCAAGTAGAGGTGCCATCTTCCTGATCACCTCCTGTACTCATTTTATTACTCAGTATAATAAAATGGCTTAGCATTCTCTCCGCATTTATTGTGTATCTGTTTATGGTTTATTTGACATATATAGTATCATTGTTACTTGTATCTCTGTGAGCATTCTCGGCTATTATACCACTTGTGTGTTTCTATTATACTCTTAGACAGAGTCTGGAAAGGGCCAGGTAGCCTCCGGATCTCGTCCTCTTTTTAGAGGCGACATATCTGGTAAATGCCCTCCCAATCCATCTCTGGTTGGAGTTTGCTTGTGTTTGGGGTATATTCCTGATATGGGATATTACAGTGGTATTAGAGCATAGATCTGGCTCAACCTGTGGAGCTAGCAATCTATGACATTGGGGGAGAAACCCTATATCTGTTACAGAGATTGGAGATACAGAGATGCTGGGCGTAGGTTGGAGAATACCTACAGAGAGGGAGACTATGTTCCGGTGGTGGACACAGAACAGGGGGAGCCTATGGTGGACGCAGAACAGAGGGAGCTGGTGGTGGACGCAGAGCAGGAGGCTCCAATGGCGGATGATGACGGGAAGAGATTTGCGGATATGCTACTCAAATCAGTAAAGGATCTATCGAGGCAGATTGAGGTGATGGGGCAGAGATTCACGGCAGTAGAGGCCAGACAACGTGAGAGCCCATGGGTTTTCCAGGTCAGTGAGGGATCAGGTGCATCCCACCATTTGCCAGAGCAACGTGATATTGCGCAGCAGGTGGCCTCACATGCCCCTACACGCTCTACCATGCCCACTTTCTTAGGAGCAGACATGGGGGCCGTAGCCCAGCAGGAGGCAGAGCCTGGACACATGGGTGATTATTTTGCAGAGTACCAGGCCTATGGGCAGGAGTTCAGGGAAGCCCTCTCATTCCGTGATTTTGTTCAGCTCCAGCGGGATAGTAGACCCCGCGACCATCACAGAGGGTACCGACATTATCATGATGGTGACACCCACCGTGCAGCGAGTAGATTCCACTTGCCTACGTTTGATGGCTCATCAAACAGTTCGGCAAGGTCTTGGGTGGAGAAGCTGGACATTTATTTCCAGCTTAACCAGATGTCGGAGACAGAGGCCATCAAGGTGGCGACATTGCATTTGGATGGTGAGGCCCAGGATTGGTGGTTTCATGGGATGGTTACACTAGGACACTCCATGGTGATGACATATGTCGAGTTCACCAGGAGATTGATGGAGCGATTTGATCGGAGGGATCCAGAGCAGCATTTTGTTGAGCTGACAAGGCTCAAACAGACAGGGAGCCCAGAGACCTACATTGCAGATTTCTTGAGGGTCTCAGTGATGGTGCCAGATCTATCCACGACACGGAGGATCTATATGTATGTTGAGGGGTTAGCAAAGCCACTTTGGGTGTAGTTAGATCCGCTAGACCAACCACCCTTCAGGATGCTATCAGCGATTCAGTAGGACCCGAGACCTACAGGATGTCTTACCGAGGACCCGGACACCTTACCCCTAGAGACAGACTTTCCAGTCTAAGGGGAAGGATGTGAGGATTCCACCTCCAAAGGGGAATCCAGGACGAATGCAGATTGACGATGATGTCAAGAGAGAGCTGAAGAAGAAGCGGTTGTGCTTCACATGTTAGGAGCCATGGGCACCAGGACATAGATGCGCTGCTGGCAAGACACATTTCATTGAGGTTTTCTCCGAGGGCAGTGGAGAAGAGGATGACGAGGATGGTGTGGAGGTAGGAGATAGCCATGATGGACAGGGACCTTTGCCACCTCCACCGCCAGCAGCAAGTGGTGCATATTTTTCACCCATCGGAGGGGCCCTTGCCGCATTGCGAGGAGTTCCCAAGTATCTGACGCTACGCGTACGAGGGACGGTACGTGGCTAGCGAGTGTTAGTTTTGGTTGACAGTGGGGCGACCCACAACTTTATCGATGCACAGATGGTTGAGTGGAGAGGCATACAGACAGAGAGCTTCGATGGGTTTTCAGTCTTGGTCCCAGGAGATTAGACCATGACGTGTGCTTGATATGTTCCAGAGCTTTTAGTGACGATGGGCACCTACACATTGACTGACCACTTTTTCGTGGTCGAGATTTCGGACACCAACATGATACTAGGTGTTCAATGGCTCATCACTCTAGGGAAGGTCACGACGGATTGGAAGACCCTAGAGATGGAGTGGGATGATGAGAAGACAGGAAGGCATGAGAAGATACGGGGACTGCATACGTATCCGCCTCAGATGTTTCGGCTCATCGGATGGAGGCAGTCTTCCGAAAGGGAGACATAGAGTGGGCAGTAGAGTTGCATGCATCGGAGGCAGGGACTACAGGGCAGACAATGCACCCGGAGATATAGTCCATCCTTGAGCGGTATGCCATAGTATTTGGGGAGATTCCGCCAGGTCAACCACGTGACCAGGGGTTTGGGCATAGTATTGAGCTTGAGCAGGGCATACAGGCTGTGATTACTACCCCCTATAGGCATCCCACAGCCTATTGGGACGAGATAGAGCGGGCCATTTAGGAGTTGCTGGCTCTTGGGCACATCCGACTGAGCACGAGTCCTTTTGCTTCTTCTGTGGTGTTGGTGAAGAAGAGGGATGGTACATTGAGGATGTGCATTGACTACAGGGCCCTGAACAAGAGGACACTGAAGAACAGGTACCCCATATCCAGGATTGATGAGTTGATGGATGAGTTGAGAGGAGCACGGTTCTTCTCAAAGATTGATTTGAGATCAGGGTACCATCAGATTCGTGTGAGGGAGCAGGACATTCCCAAGACCGCCTTCAGATGTCACTATGGGCACTTTGAGTTTTTGGCAATGCCCTTCTGCTAACCAACGCCCCAGCTACATTCCAGTCTTGCATGAATCACATCTTCCGTAGTCACTTGAGGAAGTTTGTGTTGGTGTTCTTTGATGATATACTCATTTACAGCAGGACGTGGGAGGAGCATCTCCAGCATATTGAGACAGTATTACGCATCTTGGAGGAGCAGCAGTTCTATGCCAAGCTCTCCAAATGTGAGTTCGGGTTGACGGAGATGTTATACTTGGGACACATCATTGGAGTGGATGGAGTGAGGGTCCACGAGGAGAAGATTAGGGCCATTAGAGATTGGCCGGAGCCGAGAAACATGACAGAACTTCGAGGATTCATTAGCATTTGTACTTACTATCGGAAGTTCGTCAAAGGTTTCTCACAGCTTGCTGCACCCCTGACAGATTTGACGAGGAGGGGGCATTCAGTTGGTTGGATACAGCACAACGAGCCTTTGACAGGCTCAAGGAGGTTTTGAGCAGCTGCCTAGTGCTTGCATTGCCAGATTTTACGTAGCCATTTGTTTTGGAGTGTGATGCGTCGGGAGAGGCGATCGGCGCAGTATTGATGCAGGGAGGTCACCCTATAGCCTTTGAGAGCCGGAAGCTCCTTCCGCATGAGAGGTTGTATTCTATATACGACAAGGAGATGCTGGCCATCATGCATGAATTGGCTAAGTACCGACAGTGTTTGGTGGGGAACAGGTTCAGGGTGAGGACTGATCACAACAGCCTCAAGTTCTTTTTGGAGCAGAAGCAGTTGTAGGAGAGGCAGCAGAAGTGGATCAGTAAGATCCAAGCATATGACTTTGACATTGAGTATGTCAAGGGTAAGAACAACGTGGTAGCAGATGCCCTTTCATGTAGACCAGCCACGTTGTCTCTTATGAGCTTGGATACAGACTGGAGGGCTCGACTCTTAGTGGAGTACTCCAAGGACAGGTTTGCATGTGAGATTCTGGACAAGCAGGTGGCAGATGACAGGTTCAGGGTGATTGATGAGATCATCTATTACAAGGATCAGATCTTCTTGACTGAGGGGTCTCAGCTCAAGAAGGAGATACTCCAGGAATCACATGATTCACCATTGGTAGGCCATCAAGGGTTTACCAAAACCTACAGGGCCATTAGAGAGAGGTTCTCCTGGAAGGGCCTCAAGGAGGACGTACTCTGGCATATCAGAGAGTGCGATGTTTGCCAGCGAAACAAGGGGGAGATGAGCCATCCCACAGGTTTATTGCAACCGCTACCCATTCTGGAGGGGAAATGGGAGAGCATTTCGATGGACTTCATCACAGGATTTCCCACGGTACAGGGCAAGGATTGTATCTTTGTCGTTGTTGACTGACTGACAAAGTATGCACATTTCTTTGCCATATCCGCACACTACATAGTAGCATAGGTGGCCGAGCTGTTCTTCAGGGAGATCTTCAGGCTACATGGTCTTCTTAAGACCATCGTCAGTGATAGGGACAGCCGTTTCATGGGCGGGTTTTGGCAGGAGCTTTTCCGGTTGGTGGGGACGGAGTTGACTCCAAGTACCAGTTATCACCCACAGATGGATGGGCAGACAGAGATAGTTAACAAGTGGCTGGAGGGCTACTTGCGTAACTATGTCAATGGGCAGCAGCGAGCATGGCTGAAGTGGCTGCATCTGGGGGAGTATTGCTACAATACTTCACATCACATATCCATTGGTATGTCACCATTCTATGCCTTATATGGGTATCATCCTTTATCTTTTGTTGACAGCAGGGCTCCTAGAGCCAAGATTTGGATCCAAGAGAGTCAAGATATCCTCTGAGCTCTCAAGGATAACATGGCTACAGCGCAGAACCAGCAGAAGCTGTATGCCGACATGGGTCGAGTAGAGAGGCAGTTTGAGGTGGGGGACATGGTCTACCTACGATTACAGCCATACCGACAGTCGTCATTGAAGCAGAAGGGGCCTGAAAAGCTCAAGCCCCGCTTTTATGGGCCATACAGGGTGATACGCAGGATTGGACAGGTTGCATATGAGTTGGAGCTGCCCCAAGGCAGCAAGATTCATAACATTTTTCATGTATCATGCCTGGAAAAGGCATTGGGGCAGCAGGTAACAGTGACAGATGAGCTACCACCTATGGATGATGAGGGGCATTTGGTATTGTAGCCGGAGGCTATCATTGATACCAGGGAGAGGCAGCTGCGGAGCAGGACGGTCCGAGAATTCTTGGTGAGGTGGAAGAATTTGCCGGATGAGGATGCCACTTGGGAGAATGAGAAGATCTTACAGCATCCATCACTTCAGTTGCTTGAGGACAAGCAACATTTTGCCAGGGGAGACTGTAATATTCCTAATTAGCCCCAGCTAATTGGAATATTCGATTTTGCCAAATTTTGCCTTGTATAGTTATTTTGTAAATAAAAAAAGTGAGAAAGGGGGACATAACTCACTTTTAGAATAAAAGTCACTTCCTAGTAGCACAACGTTGTGACTTAAAGGGAGAGCCAAGGGGGCCAAAAGGGGGACGCAGAAATGGAGCCCATACAGACACATGGAGGGACTGCGCAGGAGGGGAGGAACACGTGGCAAAAGGGGAATCACGCAGGAGAAGGTGAGCATTGGGATTGAGAGAGGCAGAAGCTATAAAAGAGAGAGGAGCCCCCTCATTTTGATCATTCGGTTATGTGCATTTGTGATAGTCGTTTTGGCTTAGAGCACATTGGCTGTTTAGCTAGTCTGCAGCACTGTTTAGTGCATTGAGTGTCTTCGTTCGGAGATCTCACCCTTAGCCCCGGGGGACTTCGAGTGCCTGCTCGGGCAAGGTATTTTCATTGGCATTTCAGCAACAGTATCTTCAGCATTTCAGCAGTGGTTTTATCAGTGTTCTGGAGGACTGCGCAGCACTGGGAGAGGGACGCAGTTCTTTTTGGGAGCAGTCTGGATTGAGGGTTTGTGGAGGATTTGAGCCGAGGGATTGAGCAAGAGATCAACTCTTGCATATTGGAGGAGTTTGGCAGAGTTCTGGGCTGAGTTTCGGAGGGTTCTATTCAGTGGCAGCGCAGAGCAGTGAGGAACTGCGCAGAACCCCAAGGGGGTGATTTTCGGGGGTCGGCCATTCCAGGAAAGCTTTCTGGGTTTTTCTGGGTTTCTTGAGTAGAGTCCGATTCCATAGTTTCAGCTTTTTCTGAGGGGAGCAGTCCCAAATCCTTGTTTGATTTCTAGCAGCAACAACAACGCAACAATTTTCCCAGCAGCTTGGACGCAGATCAGAGAGGGGCCATTCCTTTGCTATTCTGAGTGTATTTCTTCACTTGCCTTGTGCAAGTAGAGGTGCCATCTTCCTGATCACCTCCTGTACTCATTTTATTACTCAGTATAATAAAATGGCTTAGCATTCTCTCTGCATTTCTTGTGTATCTGTTTATGGTTTATTTAATATATATAGTATCTTTGTTACTTGTATGATGTATCTCTGTGAGCATTCTCGGCTATTATACCACTTGCGTGTTTCTATTATACTCTTAGATAGAGTCTGGAAAGGGCCAGGTAGCCTTCGGATCTCGTCCTCTTTTTAGAGGCGACATATCTGGTAAATGCCCTCCCAGTCCATCTGTGGTTGGAGTTTGCTTGTGTTTGGGGTATATTCCTGATATGGGATATTACACATATTGTTGTTTCATCTTTGATATGTTCTGATGCATCCTCTGATTTAATAAACATGGTACCTTTAGGACAATGTACCAAGATATTTAGAAGGGTCCTACCCTTCCTATCTATCCAACCATTAGACATCACTGTGCATCCAAAAACTTCCCATGTTTTCTTCAACTCCGCCAATCTAGAGTTGATGTCTTGCTTTTCTGCTTGAATAATTGGCCCTCGCAACTCCTCATATGTATCACTTTTGTACCCTGGGCCCACAACAACAATAGCATCACACATTGGCTGCCAAAATGGATTGGTTTTGGTGATGCCGAGAGGTAAGTCGCTCCAAACAAGACACCTCCCGATGACTCTATCTGCTTCTTGCTTCTCCTTTTCTTTAACAATTGATTTTATGCCAGGTTGTGCTCCATGTCCTGTTCGTGGAACAAAAAATGATGACCTCACACTAGCAGTAACAGGTGATGCTGTGGAGCCCCTCTCACTACCCTCAACATCAAAATCAGAAGAAGATATCCTGAAAGATCTACCTGCATGTTCAAGCACATAGCTCTCCCCTTCCTTCTCCAGCAATTAGAAATGAAAATGAATGAAAAAAAAACAAAATCGGCCTTTTCTAGCTGCAGCGACATTTTCTTCTATGCCTGGGCGATATTTTGCGTCGTAGCAAGATATTTTCCCGAGATATCGCCGATATTTCGGAAATATCACGATATTTTTGGGGAGACAAAATATCGCGATATTTCCTCGACGATATCTCGTCTCCCCGAACATATTGTGATATTTGCGAATATCCACGATATCTCGACGACATTGTCAACACTGTATTTTTCCCTCAAAGAAGTAATAAAATGGCTCAGCAGTTCACTATTTCTAGCATTTCTATGGGTGCTTAATAGATATTTCATTTTTATATTTTGCTGAACAGATTATTTGATTTATATCACTTGCATTGCTATTTAGGAACATTACATATGACTTATGAAGGAACTTCCCAATCCCTAAAATCCTTATTATAATTGGTATCATGGATGGTTCTTGAAGAATTATCTTTTCAAAGGAATGGGACCACATGGGAACAAGTGGACTTGGTTTAGGATAGGGGGAATGAGTATAGCAACCAATGATGTTCTTACCCTAGACAAGGTTGGGGAAAGGATCTAAGAAAGAATATTCACTTGAAGGTGTTGATTTGATCCTATGAGGTACTAGCCTTGGGGATGCTAAGGCAAAGTTTGATCCCGGAGCTAGGGATTGGCTTTTCTCTAAACTCCACTGTCGGAATGGCTTCAAAATTGGAGGAGACCTTAGGGAAACACCAGCACAGGAGACCCTAGGAGATCAAACTTTTTGGAGGGCTAGCTTGTCGGGAAATTGATGCCCTAGGTGCCCCAACTTGGATAGACATGGAAGAAGGTGAAAGAATGTGATTTTTGGTGACCACCTTTGGTAGACCAGTGCCTTAGTCTTTGGGAGAATGGAGTCTATGATGAATATGAGTAGGATTTCTTGGTTCCCAGTCAAGGAGGCTTTAAGACCACTTGGCTAGCCTTCTAGGTCAAGGAGAAGGAATCTTTCAGCTTTTATACTTCGATGCATAAAGGGAATACCTTATCAAGGGCAAATTATTTTATAGAATTACCCCTAGGAAATTTTGTTCATATTACATGGCCCATACATTGAGAGATGCTATAATAGAGACAAAATTCCACAATTTAAAGCATTAAATGCATGCAACAATTTGTTGGAAAATGTAACTAGGTTTGGTCTTCATTAAATGTATTTGAGTCATCTTGTAATGTACTTGTCAAAAGAATAAAGAAAATAATTATTATTATTATTATTGTGACTTATTAAAGCATGGGTTTCATGCTTGGGTCACCATGTTTTAGGTCAAAGTTCCCATTGAGGACTTCTAGGATTTATTCCGAGTCAATAGAGTCATTGTACTTTTAAAGAGACCCTTCTTGGGCTTTTGAATCATGTAAAAAGGTTAAGTATTGAGTCAAATATAATTTATGTATCCTCCACATCAAGTTGGCCTAGAAGAGATCAAGTCGGCCTAAGGACATCAATTCGACCTCCCTTGAAGCCTATAAATAGAAGCAAGTCGAATTCATTTTGAACACGCTCTCTCACAAGACAAGTTCAATTTCTCTTGAAGCTGAAAGAAGTGCGAAGTAGAATAAGAAGGGGAAGGAAGTGCGAGTTGGTTGGAGTCTAAGGAGTAGAATAAAAACGAAATTTTGGTGCCTCTTTCTCTTTGTTTCGTGCCCTAGTTTGGGAGATCAAAGTATTCCAAGTTTTGTTGAAGCCAGACATTGCTTGATGGCGGAAGCTACTACATAGTCGAAGTTGCTGGAAGAGAGGTCGAAGATCTGGGAGGCTGACTTGGTGTGGAGGGAAGGTTTGGTCTTTGTCTAGGGTGAAGAATCTCAAAGAATACTATTGAACGAAAAAGAATTTTGATGGATTTTCCCCTCGAGGGGGTTTTGCCCTGGCATAGTGCCTATATCTGGTGTCCATTGTTTTATGTGTTTTCGCCTTGATAATTTCTTGATGAACTAAAGAAAGAAGATATAAAGAAAACTTAATAAGAAGTTAAGAACATCACAAGTAATTATCATGTATAAGAAAATCTTTCTGCCTTTCTAATTTTCTAACATGGTTTCAGAGCTTTGGTGAAGAAAGAAGAGAACGGGAGTCTCAAGCACTTGATCAAGGAACTATTCAAAAGGATTATCTCAGGAAAGGAGTCTACTATATTTAAGGAAGATGTCTAACATAATGAAGGGAGAGAACAAACTTGAAGGAGCCTCAAACTACAGGTCTTGGAAGAAGATGATTGACGTCATCCTTGAAAAGAACAAAGTACTTGACTTGGTCAAAGGAAACGTTAAGAAGCCTACAAATGACTCCAGTGGCGCTGACAAAGTAAAATTCAGAGAACTAGAATTGGTGGCCATGACTCTAATGGTAGAAGGAATAAAGGACAATCTTGTCCCATTTATAGCCAACATCAATCATGCTCAGGAAATGTATGAAGCCTTGTCAAATTTATTCACTATTAAGAACATTGGTCAAGTGGCAAGCTTGAAGAATGAACTAAGGACTATAAAGATGACTAAAGAAGATACAGTGGCCTCCTTCTTTGTGAAGATATCAAGAATCAAAGATGATCTTTTGGCCATTGATGAAATTGTTCCAGACAAAGAACTCGTGATCACTGCTCTATTAGGATTGTCACCTACTTGGGGTGCATTTGCTGCAGGACTTAATAGTTGGAAGGAAGCTCCCACTTTTGAAGAACTATGGATTGTCTGTAGTCAAGAAGAATTGAGGATCTCTCTAGTTGCCAATCCTGAAGAGGTATCTAATGCCTACACTGCTCATTACAAAGGAAAGAAATTGAAAGGACCAAGGAAGAAAGTAGATATGTCCAAAGTAGAATGCTATCTAGTATCAATGTCATAAGAAGAGTCACTACAAGAGTGACTATCCCGACAATCCAAAGAATAAGAAGAGAGATAAAGATCACATTAACATTGTTGAAGAAGAAGATCCAAAGAAAGTCAAACCTGAAGAATTTGACATAAGGGACCTACACTATGTAGTCCTTTGCTTCTAGTCCTAGATATTCTATTTTGTATTTTTGATGTTTTAGAATTTATAGGTTTTTAACATGTTTTTGGAAAAATACACTTTTTGTTTTTGTAAGTTTATAGGTATCCGTCAAGCTTTGGACGGAGCCCCCAACAACTCCCAAAGTCAAGTATCTCATTTCTTTTCAATTTTTTGTTTCATGTACTCATTTAGTTGTGATTATATTAAATACTAATCATCATTCTCCCTTTATTGTCTTGATTAGGAAAACATCTGCTATATTCTTAAGGAGTATGAAAGAGGACCTCTCAAGACAAGGTTTGTCAAGGAACAAAGGTATGCTTTAAAACATTGATTTCTTTATAATAAATGTTTATTCATTTGACAATCTATTACTAACATTGTTGTGACTAGCTATAGTGAATCATATTGATTCTTATTTTTGGGTGATTCATCACTTGATAAATCCACCCCACTCCTATTCTTAACTGATTTTATAGAACCCTACACAAGTTCTCTGGAAAACCCTAACCTAAGGGTATGCTAATATGAATGTCTGAAATCCTAAACTACATAGGGATATTAAGAAATGCTATTTGAAGTTTTATTGATGATGTCATGTTTAGGATTTTGGTATGATTAAGAAAACCTAACCTGTTAGGGTTGAATGATAAAGTCTAAAATCCTGAACCTTTGGAATATTGGTAATCTTGGGTTTTCTATGTTCTTATATTGAAACCCTGACTCATTAGGGTTTGGTGGAATGTGTAAGCAAGACCCTTATAATGTCTTAGAAATGATTTCCTTGGTATGTGTGTGTTTGTCTGATCAAACCCTAGTCTAATCAAGTTTGTTGTATGTCTAACTCTTATTGATCTTTGTGAAGTTGGGTTTGACTAACACGTGATATGAAATGCCTATGTATGATGATGAAGTCCTAAATGTATGAGTTGACCTGTTTGTCAGTGGTCATGGATCTTAGGGTTTGGAACTAAGACCTAGTCAAAGTTTGTTTCTCTAGGATAATAGTATTTGTGAAATTCTAGGGTTTTGGAGTTTAACCTTAGTAGAAGTGAAAATCTATGATGAATGATGACAATATGATAATTTGAGATTTGTGTAAGATTGTTGAAATCTGAGTTTTAGTTGGGATTGATGTTTGATTGAAAATCTAGGGTTTGCAACTAACCCTAGTGGAAGCTGGTCATGTTAATGACTAAGTTGTGATTGGTTTTGATTGATTCTTTTGAAATCTAAGATTTGTATGAATCCCTAGTGGAAAGTCTAACATGTGAATTCCGAAAGTTGTTAGATACCTTGTAGATCTATATTTGTTTGAATTGTTTCTAAGGTTTTGCTATATTTTGTAATAGGGTATGTCATACCTTTGAAAGAAACATTGAAACCCTAGATGGAATGAAAGTTGTTATGAAGTAGTCTAGGGTTTATGACAAAGTCCCTAGCAAGATGTTGAAGAGTATGTGTTTCTTGTTTAAGTTTGGGTATCTGATATATGTAAGGTTGAAATGCTTCCGTAATTCTGATATGGCTAACTTCATGCTTCTATAGTTTTGGTTGTACTTGCTATCTAAGTTGTGCAGGTACACAATCTTCAATATGGTGAAGATGTTCGTTGATGTGATAAGCATGATGGGGATGATGATAACTTTGATGAAATGGTTGGAAGCCATGAAAGATTCTCTGATGACGAAAAGAAGAATAGATCTCCCTAAGATTAAGAGGGAGTCTGGATAAAGAGATGCTCCCTGGTTGAGAGGGAGGGCATAGCTTGGTTTTGATTGAAGAATGAATTTCAGAGGATATGTTGCTGCATGGGAAGTAGGAACTGAAAGTATATGATTGAGGAATCCTCTGTGAGAGATTCGGTTGATAGTCCTACAATGAAAAGTTGAGAAGCAACATCAAGTTGTTTGGAAGACCCCGGAGGTTTGTATTTGATTATGTACATATGAAAGTATATTATTGATTGGGGTTGTGTTTGTATAGGTGAATCTCTCGAAGGTGTTGATAGCATGCTGGTTACCAATCAGTTTGATTGGGAGAGATTGGTTATCCTTGATCTGCTGGATCTATGAGTGTTAAGGTTTTGTGAGTTAAGCATTGCCTGGAAGGACATCTGGCTGACACTTTATGTTAATGTCTAGGTCTCGAAGTTGGAAAAGGTGGTGTTGGTTATAGAGCTATGTTTTTGGATACACACCTGGATCTTTGGGTTAGTGGTTATCAAGTAAGCTTGATGGTACCTAGAGAGGTTGAAAGCTTGAGTCCATCTTATTCCCACTCGGATAAATTTCTCTGGTCAGGAATCTAGTCCGTGGCATTGCGGTACCTAAATTGTTGAGAGACCAATGGATAGATTGCCCTGGTCAAAAATCTTGTCCATGGCATGGTGGTGCCTAAAGTTCTTCATGGTTCATATAGTTGAGATCTGTTAAAATTGGCAACCAAGGCAAAACTTCATGTGGGTCATCTTATTCATGGCTGAGAATATTTTTATTAGATTCCTCTCGTCGAGAGGTGTAGGATTGATATAAAGATCATCCGATTCCGATAAGTATTCATGGAGATATGAATTTATTTTGATTATGGAATTATTATCAAGCCGACCTACAACTCATGTAGGCTTAGAAGCCCAACAGTCGCATCTATTCACCCACCAACGTTGTGTATAAATATAAGAGGACTTTTCCTCATTTGGACTCACTCATCTCATCACATCTCTCTCTCTCTACTGCGCAGATATGAGTCTCTTCTCTACTGCGCTGAAATGGGTCTCTCTCTCTCTCACATGTGAAGCCGGAAACTGCTGAAACTGACGCTGCAACTGCAGAAGTAAAGATTGACTTGCGTGGCCTAGAAGATCTCCTCATCTGAACTGCGCTGTAGGTTCATCTGAACCTCCTCTGGAAGCCGAAACTTTTGGTGGTGGAATGAAGTCAATCCGACTGTCGGTTTGTGAGATATGGTCTGCCCTAGTTTGATAATGAAGCCGCTAATGCTGATGCTACTGATCTAGGGTTTGCTACTGCTGATATGAATCAGATTTATTGTACTATTTCTCTCTGCTGAATTATTGAAGATAAAAGAAGATTTGATCAAAGGGTTTCCCCACACATTGTGGGGTTTGTCCCTGGCTAGCCGCCACATCTTGTGTCTCTTGTCTTGGCTTGTTTTCTGTCGATCGTTTAATGTTCTATCTGCACTTTACTTTATGTACATGTGATTGCTAATCGGTGGAATATAATAAGAAAAAGAAGTAAACTGTTATAAGCATAGAACATACCATAACTTAACAAGATCTTCCTTGTACTTGTATATGATGAATACCTCCCTAGTTAAGAGGGAGTGTTGGAAAATGTAACTAGGTTCGGTCCTCATTAAATGTATTTGAGTCATCTTATAATGTACTTGTCAAAAGAATAAAGAAAAGAATTATTATTATTATTATTATTGTGACTTATTAAAGCATGTGTTTCATGCTTGGGTCACCATGTTTTAGGTCAAAGTCCCCATTGAGGAGTTCGAGGATTTATTCTGAGTCAATAGAGTCATTGTACTTTTAAAGAGACCATTCTTGGGTTTTTGAATCATGTAAAAATGTTAAGTATTGAGTCAAATATAATTTATGTATCCTCCACATCATGTCGGCCTAGAAGAGATCAAGTCGGCTTAAAGACATCAATTCAACCTCCCTTGAAGCCTATAAATAGAAGTAAGTCGAATTCATTTTGAGCACACTCTCTCACAAGACAAGTTCAATATCTCTTGAAGCTGGAAGAGGTGCGAAGTAGAATAAGAAGGGGAAGGAAGTGCGAGTTGGGTGGAGTCTATGGAGAAGAAGAAAAATGAAATTTTGGTGCCTCTCTCTTTTTGTTTCGTGCCCTAGTTTGGGATATCGAAGTCTTCCAAGTTTTGTTGATGTCGGAAGCTGCTACATAGTCGAAGTTTGTGGAAGAGAGGTTGAAGATATTGGAGGCTAACTTGGTGTGGAGGGAAGGTTTGGTCTTTGTCTAGGGTGAAGAATCTCAAAGAACACTGTTGAAAGGAAGAGAATTTTGACTGGGTTTTCCCCTTGAGGGGGGTTTTGCCCGGGCATAGTGCCTAGATCTAGTGTCCATTGTTTTATGTGCTTTTGTTTTGGTAATTGCTTGATGACCTAAATAAAGAAGATATAAAGAAAACTTAATAAGAAGTCAAGAACATCACAAGTAATTATCAAGTATAAGAAAATCTTTTTGCCTTTCTGATTTACTAACACAATTAGCCCTAAAAATAGCGAAAACCCCAGTCCAATGTATATGACAGAGTAAAACAAGAAACACATTAAAAGCATGTACTTACATGTAATAGAATATATCCAATCATCCACAATTGACAAGAGAGAAGCTCCAAGACAAGATAGACCAATATCCACACATCAAAGTTCATCCATAAAGCTCCAATTCATCCGTTAGAAAAAGTGCGAAATTCTCAAGAGAGAGAAAAGATCCAATCCAAAGTGATGATGAACAAATGAGCTCATCTCCCTTGTATTTATACACAAATTATGTAATGTTCCAAACTTGGATAAACAATGATATGTAAAGAAAAAACAAATACAACACCAAAAATTTTAAACATTCAACAAATACTCATAAAAACTCCAGAAGCAAGAACCAGCTGAGCCATTTTATTAATCCAATGGAGCAAGTACAATAGTATGAAGAAGTGCACTTGGGCTTGCCTCAATGGCAAGCGCGACAGAACCTAGGTGATAAAACAATAATCTCAAACGCTGATAATAACTGCTCCAACGATGCTCTGCGCTGCCCAAAAAACTACACTGCTGGCTGGAAAGGAACTGCTAGAAACCCCACCTCCGGTGCTTAGAAAATGTTGCAAAATTAACCCCAAGCTCCTTGACCAAAACCCACCAAAACCCAGAAATGGTTTGGTTTGGTTCCAACCTCCCAAAATCGACCCCCAAGAGGCCCTACGCCCTCCAAGACTACTGAAGCACACAGCCTGCAAATATACCAACAAAATCCTCCTCCAGTGCTCCGAAAAGTAGAAATCACTTCCACTAGTGTTTCCCTTATCACTCTCGAGAAGGATCAACCTCAATAATTGAGACTCCACCTCCCACGTGTGCACAATATTCTCCCTCTGTGCTGGCCGAAGAAGTGCAAAAACCCCACTGAATAGAAGCTCTCTCTCTTAGCTCAAAAACTCACCCAAAAGGTAGCAAAACACCCAAGCCTCCCTTCCGGAATTTCTCCCGGCCAAAGCTCCTTTGAAAGATGTCAAAATCACAACTTGGCCTCCCCTCATTGTGTCCTTTAGGAATACGTACCACTTGGAGACACTAGATACAATTGCTGGAAATCACAATGAAAACCTCCTCCAAAAGAATGTAGATGAACCTCTCTAGGGTGGCACTCGAAGTCCCCCGAAGAAAGGGTGAGCTCTCCGCTTGAAGAACTCTTGCTAAACAACAAGTGACTCAGCTAAGCAGCTTGAGCAACCAAAGAGAAATTCGATATGCCAAAGATGATCAAATGAGGAGTGTTGCCTTCCTTTTATAGATTTCGTGGAGCACTTTTCCCTCCATTTTCCCTCCATCGTGGGTCCCTCACTTAACCATCGACTTCCCCTCTCATGCAATTCGAACTAGGGAGTGCGTATTTTCCTAGTGTGGGTGGCCCCCACGTGTAACTTAACCAAACCAAAATAACTTGCTACTAAAGTCTAAGCCTCCTAATAAAATTGAATGGGCCCCATCTCCTCCAAAATTGGCCCCAAAATGTAGAGATTAATCCTGTTCCAAATTAATTTAGGAAGGGACATTACAGTCCTCCCCTCCCAAATGTTGCTTGTCCCCAAGCAACTTCAATGCTGGATGCTCAAGTATGTGCTCACCCTCCCAAGTAGCATCCTCATCTAGTAAGCTCTTCCAACGCACCAAGTATTCTCTAATTATCCTGCTTCTGAGCTTCCTTTCCCTGGTCTCCAAGATGGCCTTTGGTTCTAAAACCAGGTGCCCCTCATCATCAAGTGGAGGCAACTCCACAACTGCTGTAACTTGTTGCCCCAACACCCTCTTGAGGCATGAAACATGGAAACTATTATGGATCCTACTCCTTGGTGGTAGCTCCAACTCATAAGCTACCTCTCCAACCCTCTTGATCACCCTGTAGGGCCCAAAAATCGTGCTTGAAGCTTTTCGGCCTCCTTCTGTTTCAAAGTGGACTGCTGGTATGGCTGCAATCGAAGGTACACCAAGTCCCCTTCCTCAAAATGCCTCTCCACCTGATGCCTGTCAACATATATCTTCTATTGATTTTGAGTTGTCTGTAAATTATCCTTAAGAGCCTTGAGGATATCTTGGCTCTCTAGGATCCAATCTTTGGCCTTTGGGGCCCGATTGTCTCCAAAAACAATGTCAGCAAAAGATAAAGCATCATAACCATATAGAGCACGGAAAGGAGTCATACCAATGGACATATGATGTGTCGTGTTGTAACAATACTCTCCCAAATGCAGCCATCGAATCCAAGCCTTTTGTTGCCCTGTCACATAGTTCCTGAGATAACCCTCTAGCCATTTGTTCACCCTCTCTGTCTGGCCGTCGGTCTGTGGATGGTAACTGATGCTCAGGGTGAGCATGGTGCCAACTAGCCTGAAAAGCTCATGCCAAAATCCCCCATGAATCAACTATCTCAGTCACTGACTATAGTCTTAGGGGGTCCGTGTAGGAGAAAGACCTCCTTAAAGAACAACTCTGCTACCTGTGAAGTTGAATACCATGTCGGAATGGCAAAGAAATGTGAAAACTTGGTCAGCTGGTCGACCACCACAAAAATGCAATCTTTCCCCTACACCGTGGGAAGCCTGGTGATGAAGTTGTTAATTTTAGGCAACAATGGTGTGTTCTATGCTTTAGAGCAATTTTACTTCAATTTCGTTATTAGCCCAGTATCAATATTCAGATTAGCAATCACATCAACATGATAGTAAAATGCGGATAGAACATAAACATAAATAGTAGAAGACAAGCCAAGACAAGAGGACACAAGATGTGGCACCAACCAGGGACAAACCCCAATGTGGGGAAACCCTTGATCAAATCTTCTTTTAGCCTTTAATAGTTAAACAGAGAGATAGTACAATTTACAAATCTGATAATTTATAGTAGCAGCGAAAGAGCCCTAACTAGAAAAGTCAATGTTGGTCAACAGGGCAGCTTTGACCCTCAGCAAATCGATCAACTTCAGTCAACTTCAACCTCCAAACAACAAGATAAAACAACCCTCAAAACAATCAAATTCATCCTGGTCAAAGTTTGTCTAATAACCCACCTGTGGTCAACCCTAGCTGCAGTCAACGTTGGTCAACAGTCAACGTTTAGCCTCGATTTCTGTGCCCAGAAATGCAGGCTGCCCAAACAGAGATGGCCCTCACAAAAACACAGTGAAAGGAGGTCAACGCATGTTGGTCAACGCTTGGTCAAACTGTCCAAATTCGGTCTCCTGAAATTTCGGCCTCTTGAAATTTCGCTCTCCTGAAATTTCGGACGTGTGGAGAGAGAGAGGCCCAGAAATCCGTACCCAATCAATGAGGAGAGAGAGAGACATGTTAATATGAGTGTGTTCAAATGAGGCTAAGTCACCTTCTATTTATATCCAACGTTGAGGATGAATAGACGTCACTGTTGGGCTTCTGAGCCTACATAAGTTTGTTGACCAACCTTGACAATTTGACCATAATCAAAATAAATTCATAACTTCATTTGTACATGTCAGAATCGAATGATCTTTAGATCAATCCTACACCTCCCGGAGAGAGGAATCCAAGAAAAATATCAGTTGTCATAAATAAGATGACCCATGTGGATTTTGGCTCTAGTTGCCAATTTTAGCACTCCCTCTCAACTAGGGAGAACTCCATCTGCTAATCCATCTACCAATCTGTACTATCTTTGCCATCAATGCACTGCTTTGCACTGCTCTGCTTTGCTGAACTATGACGAAGAAGAAGTGATCGAGATTGTATCATACCATTCTCTACTGACCCGAAGTCAGTCCCAATCAAAGGAGAGTGTGTCATACCACTCTTACTGACTCAAAGTCAGTGCCAATCAAAAGAGAGTGTCTCATACCACTCTTACTGACCCGAAGTAAGTTCCAATTGATTCTAGATCAATATCGGTCATCCTAGCATAGGGAGTATGGTAGTACATGATGTGTCCATTGGTAGTACTATGGTCCCTATCCTCATTTCCCTACCCATTAGCTAGATGAGAGATACTTCCCATGAGTCCCAGACTACATGGTTAGGATGTCTCAGCAGGAGAAGGATGAACCACTCATCCTGCCTACACGTCGTCAAGGGATATCGCAGGGGAAGGCTGAACCACTCACCTTGTACACAACAAACCACTAGGGGAAGGCTGAACCACACACCCTATGGTTGTTCATCGCTCCAAGAAGTACCCCAAGCCCCCCGGAGCTCCTAGAGCTCAATGTCCATCTCATACAGGACCCTCATAAGAGGGTCTCTCCACGACTCCAAGTCGTTCTCGGAAGGCCAAGAACTTGACCTTCCCTAGGGGCTTTGTCAGAGTATCGGCGACCTGCTCATGAGTCCTAATGTGATGGAGCATTATTGCTACTTATTATACCATATCCCGAATAAAGTGGTACCTGATATCTATGTGCTTGGAGCGATTATGAAACACAAGATTTTCTGATAATCGGATCCCACTCTGGTTGTCGCAAAGGATCATGGTGTTATCCAGCTCATGTCCAAACAACTTGTTGTCGCACAGATTGTCTAGGCAACGCTCAGACCGGGGGCTGTCACCCTAATCCCCGATCCCTCCGTTTAAGCTGTCTCCTTGAAGCAGGCTAAGGGGGGTAGACCCTATGGGAAAAAGGAAGACCAACTGGGAACCAGTTGGGTTGGGAGACACAGCAGGGGGAAACAAGCACTTGATCGATTTTAGAATTTGATTAGATCTTTAAATGCTTAAGACCAATGCCTTAGGCTGCTGCTGCTTATGAAGTAATTTAATGATTGCTTAAAAATATTTACAAAATATCAAACATGTAACGAGCATTATATAATCCAAGCAATGATTAATTTCACCAGATGCAAAATATTCAATAGATACGCAATGTTCTTAGCAAATAAATTTCAAAAGGTCAAATACTTCAAGAAACCACGAAATTTAAATGCTAACCAGTTTCAAATAGTTAATCTCCAGATATAAACATTTAAGCACAGTTAACTATACCACAACAAAAAAAAGGAATTTCCAATTTTTAATTAGTCTTTTTTTTCAAATTTTTTAATTTTTTTTTATTTTTTATAAAAAATAAATCTAAATCTAAATAAAACAAAGTCTGACTTTTAGATTTTTAATTTTGAAAATTTTAAAATGATTTTTATTTTTATTTTTATGAAAGTTAAAAAAAAAAAAAAAATCTAAATCTAAAGCTAACACCTTATCATATATACATAAAATGGGGAAAACTTATAAAATCTAAATTCTAAAAAAACTCAAATCTAAAACCTAAAAAAGAAACCTTTTTTATGCCCTTTTATTTATTTATTTTATTTTTGATTTTATGAATATTTTTTATGTTTTATATTTTTTAGAATTTTTTATTCTAAAGCCTTAGAATCCTTTAAACTAAACTAAGCTAATTCTAAGCTGAAATCTATTTAAATGAAATCGAAACTTTAACAAAGGTAATTAAATTCTAAACTATAAAAAATCAAATCAAATCTAAATTCTAATTAAAAATTTCAAAACACTCAAATCTGAATACATGAAACTAAAAAGAAAATCACGCTAACCCTAAGCTAAACTATACACATACATTTAAATCAAAAGATGAAATTGATGTGTGTAATGTGTTGAACGCAGGTCAGCAAACTGGACCACAGAGAGAAGAGTCTCACGTAGATTGTAAATGGTGAATCGAACCGGCGAGGGAGCCACGGAAGGGAAGCGCTGGACGGCTATGCAGAAATCCAGAGAAGGCCAGCGTAATGATGAAATTGCTGGGCCGAGATGTCAATAGACGGGTTGGAGGAAGCTTGTGCTGGGAACTACGTAGGGGGCTGGAGACTGCGTGAGAGTGAATGGCCAGCTCAAAAGAACGAGAATGGGAGTGCGATGCAGGTGGGCAACAAAGGCTGTGTGAAGAGTGAAGGAGGGTCAGCAGCAAACATAGTGGAATGAGGGTTTGCAGAAGGTATGACAACGTTTTTCGTGAAAAGAAGTGTGAGAGGGAAGTGAGATACGCATGGAGAAGGAGCAAAATGAAGAATGCAGGAAGGCGGAATATTAAATAGAAGATCAGATGAGATGGAGCAGAGGAATTCGTGTGAAAGGGAATGGATATGCAGCCAGGAAAGAGCTGTGTTTGCTTGGCGAGAGAGCTGGACTGGAGCAGCGTAAGGAAACGAGGATGGGGCAACGGATTTGATACAAGGACAGAGAAATGACAGCATGGAGAGGGTTTGGGAGATATCTACGTGGAGGTTTGGCAGTAATCCAGCTTGCTTAGAAAAAAAATTCGAAATTTTTTTCTGCAACAAAAATGAAACCCCGAGCAACAGAACTGTACACCTGCAAAAAATTGGTTATGAGGCCAGATCTTATCCTCCAGGGCCTAGATCTAGCTTTAAGATTGGAGCTCACCTTCAGATCTGCAACCTGTAAAAACAAGTACCCAGAAAATGTATGCGAGAATGAAACTAAAACCCTAAAAACCAACTAAATAATTACAATAATTACAAACTGAAGGCTCTAGGTAGCCAGATCTATCAGTATGCCACACAAAAAATATTTTCAGAATTTTGATTTTAACGTGAGATGCTTCATAAAACCCTTCATGCATTCATAAGAAAAATTCAAATGATAAGCTCAGGATCAAAATTGGCTGGGCCCTTCATAAAATGCCCTTTTCAGGAGTTGGCTGGTTCAGCCGAGAACTTCCCCAAACACCCGTTGATCTTCGAAATCTAGATTTTCCTACACAACTTACTTCAACCATTAACAAAGGAGGAGAAAACGATACTAAAATCCAAATGTAATGGAGATACCTACCATCATATTTAGAAATTTAACTACCATTCAAACCCTAGCGACTAAACAAGATACCTGTGTTTAAAATCACTCTTCATAAAGCTATCATCAATGGCTGAAATTAAAATCATGCACAGAAATAAAACATCTTACAACATTTCCAGAAGAGTAACACTAGCAAGATTTCAACCCCAAAGTCTTTCTTTATTGCACATGAAAAATGACTACAAGAGAGCTTTCTTTAGCACAAGACTCACAGATCGAATGATCTCAAATGACCCTTGACACCCTATTTAAAGGAAAATTTCCCCAACGGCTAGTTCGAGTGATCCATGTCAAAATGATCTCGACCGTTGATGAGGATCAAAATCTCTTTTAATCTCATCCGTCGAAATTTTAAATGCATTTTAATATATTAAAAAATTAAAATCTTGATTTCATTTCCTCAAAACTTTTACTTATTATTATTTTATTTTATTTTTCAATTTTATTTTATTTTATTTTTAATTTTTTAATTTTTTTAGTTTTATTATTTTTTATTATTCTTACTAGACCCTCGAACTTAGCCTTTGGAAAAAACACCTACGACCTAAGACTTATGAGGGGATAAAACATTTTCTAACCCTCAAGACACTTTACATCATGACTTGGACAATTTTACATCTCAAGGGGGAAAACCCATTTGACATATACCCTCATAGACTACCCAGTTCTATGACTCAAACATAATCTAGCAGATCAAGCAATTTGTAATAACCTAACCAAATAGTTAGAATTATCTCCAAATTACTTTTACATAAACTCGACCTAGCACACTAGGATTCCCCTTAGATTCTAATGACAAAATCCATTCCGGCTTTGGGGTTAGGATGAAGGAAAACTCTACCGATCATGGATCGGTGAGACAAAAAACCTTCTGGAACGTAGATTATCACTAGAAAATTAGGTTTGCCTAGGCAATTTTCATACATGATTTAGATCTGCTAAGATTATTTACAATTTACATATGCAGATTGGGTTTATAACATAACATGATCGGGCAGATGATGATAGTCGAATGGCACGGACACGTCGATCAAGCACTATCCCTTTTGTGAAAAGGGGGTGTACTGCTAAGGGTAGTTGACACGTAGTGGTCAACACAACTCACTGAAGAGCTTCCTCAACCAGCCAACTTCACAGGAGGCCATACTAACAACTATGTATTCGGCCTCGGCGGCGCTGAAGGCAATCGATTTCTGCTCCCTGCTCATCCAGGATATCGAAGTAGAACCCAAAGAAAAACAACATCCATAAGTGCTCTTGCGATCCACCACACTGCTATCCCAATCAGCATCAGAATAACCATGCAACCTCACATCTCCCACAGTGTATCTCAGTCCATGAGTGATTGTGCCCCGAAGATATCTCAGAAAATTCTTTGCACCAATCCAATGTATATGATGAGGCTCAACCATATATTGGCTCAATGTGTTAACTGCAAAACATATGTCCGGACGAGAGTTCACCAAGAACATCAGTGCTCCTATGAGTTGACGATACTCAGAAGCATTTCCCAATTCAGGTCCAACAACACTACCACATAACTTCTTAAAGTTAAGTTCCATCGGAGTAGTCACAGGCTTGCAGTCCACCATCCCAAATCTTTCCAATATCTTCACAACATATTTTCCTTGAGAGAGGAAAATTTCCCTTAGCTTCTGCCAAACCTCCAACCGTAGGAAATAGTGCATCGGTCCTAGGGCCTTCTTCTCAAATTCAAAAGCCAACTCCCTCTTACATTTGTGAATGAGAGGGTCTGCACTTCCATTAGCTCCATGCTTGATTTTGTAGAGCCACTTAGAGGTGACAACTGATTTGTCCTGGGGTCTAGGGACCACATCCTAGACATCATTCTTCATAATTGACTCGTATTCTTCATTCATAGCATCCTTCCATACTTGATGCTTCACGGCTTCTTCGAATGATGAAGGCTCATTTTGAATGATAGTGCTCATGGCGGTCAAATATCCTTGATACCTGTTTGGCTTCTTTCTTTCACGAAAAGTCCCCCTTGGTGCAATGTGTCTCTCGGCATCTTCGAGAGTCTCCCTAAGCCATGAGGGTCTCCTTTTGGAGGAGGAGGGCTCATGAGGAGGAGGATCAATAGGATCCATAGGTTCATCAACATCAGGCATCGTTTCGTCTTCTTTTGCACCCTGATTTCCGGTGTCAGCTTCTTTGTCCTTCCTTAGGATAGAAGGTTGTTGATCTTCCCGAGGGCCATATCTTCGTCGAAGGTGACATCATGACTTATCTCAACTTCCTTTTGACTAGCCACATAAATTCTATATCCCTTAGAATTTTCACTATAGCCCACAAAGATTCTGTTCTTCCCAGATGCACCCAATTTGCTTCTTTTCCCTTTTGGCACATGAAAATATGCAGGACTTCCAAAAATTCTAAAATGAGAGACATCGGGTTTCTTACCAGTGAACATTTCTTTGAGAGCCTTGGAGTCCAATGCTTGACGAGGGCATCGGTTTTGAACATACATGGCGGTATTTGCACCTTCAGCCCATAGGAACTTCAAAAGGCCTTGATCATGAAGCATGGCATTAATTGCTTCTACAATAGAGTGATTCTTCCTTTCAGCCACACCATTCTGCTCCGGAGTGTATGGCATTGTAGTCTCCCTCTTAATGGCAACTTCTTTGCAATAATCTTGGAATTCATTGGATTCGTACTCGGTCCCATTATCAGTCCTCAATATCTTGATTTTCTTCTCAGATTGGTTTTTGATCAAGGCTTTGAAGTGTTGGAACCAGGTGAACACTTCATCCTTCTTCAAGAAGTAGATCCAGGTCTTGTGAGAATAATCATCCGTAAAGGTGAGATAATATAAGTATCCTCCCAAAGAGTTTACGGGCATCATACTAGATATGTCGGAGTGGATCAATTGCAATATATCTGTGGTCTTGCTATTACTTGAGGGGAATGGTCCCCTTGTAAGTTTTCCTTTGGCACATCCCGGACATACACCTTCATGCTCTACTTTGAACTCGGGCATACCTGTCACCATCTGTCTCACATCGGGTAGGGCCTTATAATGAAGATGGGCAAACCTCCAGTGCCATAGTTCAGATTGTAGAGATGTGTCGCAAGACATGGCTCCCAATGGACTTCCTCCAACTTGATACAATGTGTCAACCCTGAACCCCAGAGTAAAAGCATCTTTAAAATTTCTTTTCCAAACATGTACCTTTCCATCGATGAATTCCACCTTGAATCCTTTGTCCTCCATGGCTGAAATGGATAGCAGGTTCTTCTTGAAATCAGATACGTATAGTACTTCTTGCAAATGATTAGTGTTACCTTGATTCAATTGAAGGGTAACATTCCCTACTCCCTTCACGAGATAGGTGGCATCGTCTCCAAGGATGATCTCCAAGTTTGTCTCCTTTTCTATTAGATTAGAGAGGGCTTCCTTGTATCTGGTGAAGTGCCTTGAGGCACCACTATCAATCAGCCAATTTCACAAAGTGTCCTGAGGAGAGGTAGTGGAGAGGGCCGATATAAGATAGTACTCTTTTTGCTTATTGTTAACAAAATTTGGTTCTTCATACCTGGAGTTCCTTGATTTCTTAGAGGGTTGACCATGTCCTTAGTGTCCCACATTCCTTTTTTCTTTGCCATTGGACTTGCCATTTCTTTGATTGTTGTTGTTGAAGTTGCCCCTGGAATGATTGTGATCATCATTATGTGTTAAAATTGCCAACTAGGGCCAAACTCCATGTGGGTCATCTTATTTAGGGCAGCTGATATTTTTCATGGATCCCTCTCATCGAGACGTGTAGGATTGATCTAAAGATCATCCGATCTTGATAAGTATTCATGGAGTTATGAATTTATTTGTGTTATAAGACAATTCGTCAAGGTCGGCCAACAACCAAATAAACCCCACATGTGCTCAACATTTTAGTATAAAAGGAGATGACTTGAGAGTCATTTCACACACAACTTCTCTCTTGATTTCTCTCCACTTGTCTTGGGTTTTAGTGTGAGAGAAATCTAGGAGGAAGTAGCCCTAACGCAGTCCTAAGGAGGATGCCCTAGCGCAGTCCTAAGGAGGATGATCTAGCTCTCAACGCAGTTATGGAGGAGAGATCTAAATGCTGTCCTAAAGGGATCATGACACCTAGCCGCAGTCAAGGAAGTCTATCTACGCTGCTGTCTAAGGAAGACCCACACACACAATCCCTAACTGCAGTCAAGGAGGGTTAGGTGCCCTAGATAATGAGTGATGACTCAGCCATCCCATACGCTATCCTAACCAGGCTGTCTAAAGCCTATCACAATTAGAT
The DNA here is from genome assembly GCA_031772625.1 of Pinus tabuliformis. Classification (NCBI taxonomy): domain Eukaryota; kingdom Viridiplantae; phylum Streptophyta; class Pinopsida; order Pinales; family Pinaceae; genus Pinus; species Pinus tabuliformis. The sequence goes on from CM062811.1 coordinate 245,018,293, forward strand.
TAAGAAGGCCAAGGAGATTCTGGACAACGTGATATTAAGGAGGTCGAGCAATGGATGTATTTGAGGACGGTTCTCTCGTGTAACAAGTCGAGTAAATGGATGACTAGGCCATAGCTAAGGCAACATTCCAACGAGGGAAAAAGTACTATCTCAAGGCCATTTCAGGTAACCGAATTATTGGAAGGAGGGCCGTGAAGCTTTGCTAGAGGGTCGAGGCTAGAAGAGACTGTTTAGAGGTGGGCAAACCCTTAACCAGGTTGCTGCAAATCTATGGAAGCTTGCTGTGAGGGCAGGCCGTGGACCTTGTAAGGACTAGAACCGCCCAAGATTATTGTGAAGGGTCACATCCCCACAAGGAAGGGTAGCGGCATCACCTTGGAGCAAATTTGGGCGGAAAAGAAGGTTGGCAAAGGGACTGTGATATGCCCTAACCAGGCCTAGTTTGCAGCAAACTAATCAGACCTCAAAACAGTGAGTTAAGGTATGTTGTCTATGACACTTCTTGTAGGTGTTGGATCCTAGATGAGGATCAGTTTGGACCAGATTGTTGGGCAGTCAGTGGAGGTCAAATTGGTGGCTGTTCATAATGGTATGATACATGGGACAACAACAACAACAAGGGTCCTTGTTGGAGCAAGGTAAATGGGATAGCTAGGTAATAGAGCTTGGTGCAACAAACTATCTTAGGAGTAGTTGTCACTAACAGTGCTGTCACTAACAGTGGGACAACAATGCTAGTAGCTATGACAACATGATAACAGCAATGTTATAATGATGGCTTGGTTCAGCAGTGCTAAACATTGGAACAACATGTGTGACAACAAGGTACAACAGTGCTAAACATTGGGATAAGCAGTGTGACAACATGGTGCAACAATGGCACATGAGACAACAAGCACATGATGCAGTACAATGATGGGTACAGTCATGATTAGTGAAGCATGATGAGATGCAACATAGTGATGATGGGTGCAGCATGATGCAACACGGTGAAGTGCAACATGATGACGAGGTGCAGCACAACGATAGGTGAAGGAGTCACCTTGGAGAATCAGTTGAAGCAGCATGTCTTCAACTGATCTCCTGTATCATCTTCTTAGAGATGATCTATGCTCTTATTTAGATAAGTCAAAGTGTTGACTTCTATTGTAAATGTACTATCTCTTTCTCTCTCTATCTCTCTACTGAACTATTGAAGAACATATGAGAAGAATTGATCAAGGGTTTCCCCACATTGGGGTTTGTCCCTAGCTAGTGCTACATCTTGTGTCCTCTTGTCTTGGCTTGTCTTCTGCGATTTATGTTTATGTTCTGTCTGCAGTTTACTTTAATGCTGATGTGATTGCTAATCTGGAAAAGATATTGAGCTAACTGTGAAAATTGAAATAAATTGCTCTAAGCATAGAACATACCTAAAATTAACATTATGGGATGTGTCCCTTCTGTTTGGACACTCCCTTGCATAGTGGCCAAACTTATTGCAAACAAAGCACCTGCCCTTCCTTCCACCCTTATATGCATGCTTTCCATGGAAATGACCTTTAGACCCTGCATTATTTCTCCTTTTGGCAAGAGTGGAGAATGCAGTGGGGTTGCTTCTATTAGAAGGCATTTCTTGCTCTAGCATTCTTGTTTCTTCGTGAATGCATCTCGACATCAATTCTTCAAACCCTGGATTCGATCATTGTTGAGGACAGTGGTTCTAAATACATACCACTCAGGTGGGAGTCCTCCAAGGATGGTGAGAGTAAGTTCTTTGTTAGGAATGACGTCTCCAATTGAGAGTAGATCATTCTTGATCTCAGTAATTCTCAAGAAATAGGTTGAATATCCTCGTCCTTGCCCTTCTTAATATCCTTCAACTTATTCTTGAGAAATAGAATTTGATTAGCATTACTAACCTTGAACATGCCGACCAACTTGCCGTAGATCTCCTTGGATGTCTTCAATTCGGAGATGTAGGCCACTAGATGCTTGTCAATGGAATCCCTGATAATCTTCTTTGCTTTGACTTCAGCCCTATTGTACTTGGTCTTCGCAGAAATCAGTGCATTTGAAGGAGGTTTAGGGATTTTACCCTGCACATAGTCCATCACTTCTTTTTCTTCCAAGGTCAAATCAAGAGACATCTTCCATCCATGATAGTCAGATTTATCATGGAGCTTGTCTTCAACAGAGAACTAGGATGAGGAACCCATTGAACCTTTTGTCCTTGTCCAACTGCCTTTGGTGATTTCTTTTTCACTCTTGCTTGGGCTTTGTCTTCATCTCACCTCTGATACCATGTTAATTTTAGCAACAATGGTATGTTCTATGCTTTAGAGCAATTTTACTTCAATTTCTTTATTAGCCCAGTATCAATATTTAGATTAGCAATCACATCAACGTGATAGTAAAATGCAGATAGAACATAAACATAAACAGTGGAAGACAAGCCAAGACAAGAGGACACTAGATGTGGCACCATCCAGTGACAAACCCCAATGTGGGGAAACCCTTGATCAAATCTTCTTTTAGTCTTCAATAGTTCAGCAGAGAGAGATTGTACAATTTGCAAATCTGATAGTAGCAGCAAAAGAGCCCTAACCAGAAAAGTCAACACTCGTCAACATGGCAGATTTGACCCTCAGCAAATCGGTCAACTTCAGTCAACTTTGGCCTCCAAAAAACAAGATAAAATAGCTTTCAAAAAAGTCAAATTTAGCCAAGTCAAAGTCTGGTCAAACAACCCACCTGCGGTCAGCGCTGGTCAACAATCAATGTTTAGCCTCGATTTTTGTGCCCAAAAATGCGGGCTGCCCAAACAGAGATAGCCCTCACAAAAACACAGTGAAAGGAGGTCAATGCATGTTGGTCAAAGCTTGGTCAAATTGTCCAAATTGGGTCTCCTGAAATTTCACTTGTGAAATTTCGGCCTCCCTAAATTTTGGCCTCCTGAAATTTCGCTCTCCTAAAATTTCGGATGTGTGGAGAGAGAGAGGCCCAGAAATCCGTACCCAATCAATGAGGAGAGAGAGAGAGAAGTGTGAAGACGAGTGTGTTCAAATGAGGCTAAGTCACCTTCTATTTATATGCAACATTGAGGATGAATAGACGTGACTGTTGGGCTTTTGAGCCTACATAAGTTTGTTGGCCGACCTTGACAATTTGACCATAATCAAAATAAATTCATAACTTCATTTGTACATGTCAGAATCGAATGATCTTTAGATCAATCCTACACCTCTCGGAGAGAGGAATCCAAGAAAAATATCCACTGTCATAAATAATACGATCCATGTGGAGTTTGGCCCTAGTTGCCAATTTTAACAGAAGTCCATAGAGATACTCTCCCATTTCCCCTTAGAAATGGGAAGAGGCTGTAATAGTCTTGCTGGATGGGTCAATCTGAAAATTTCTAAATAGAAATCCTACTGTAGTGATTAATATTATTTCTTCTACTTATTATCTCAGAAATAAGTTATCTACAGTGTTCTTCCGACAAATATTGAAATATATTCTACTGCAGCCTTCACAACTGAAACATAAATGTAAGGAATTATACTGGCACAAATACAATCACAATGACACAATTATTTTTGGATAATCATCCCCAGAAAAACCCAATGTGACAAAACTGGTGAAGTAGATGAGGTTTTTTATTATTCTTCAGCAAATTTGTACAAAATATAGTGAGCAAAATAGGAATGAGAAATTTTACAGACACTTCTTGACCAAGTTCCACCTTAGATGAAGCACTTCTTCCCTGGAATCCTTCTGATCCTCTCTACATCAAACTGATCCTCTTTGATACTTGGTGTTGAATAGCCTCCAGAAAGCTAGAGGGTTCTTCAACATGAGCAACCAATGCTTGGTATCTATCTGGTTGTCTACGCTGCCTCTTCTCGGCTCTAGGAGATCCAACAAACTCCTCTTCATCCCTCAGTGTCTGTCGTACTTCTCTGCTGTAATATCCGTTATTAGGAATATTCCTCAAACACAAGCAATCTCCAACCAGAGATGGACTAGGAGGGCATTTACCAGATATGTTGCCTCTGAAAAGAGGATGAGATCTGGAGGCTACCTGGCCCTTTCCAGACTTTGTCTAAGAGTATAGGAGAAAACACACAAGTGGTATAATAGCCGAGAAGCTCAAGAGATAAAAATAACAATGGTGCAACATATAACAATATAACCATAAGCAGATACTCAAGAAATGCAGAGAGAAATGCTAAGCCATTTTATTATACTGAGTAATAGAATGAGTACAGGAGGTGATCAGAAAGATGGCACCTCGACTTGCACAAGGCAAGTGAAGAAATACACTCAGAACAACAAAGGAATGGCTCCTCTGAACTGCATCCAAGTTGCTGGAGAACTGCCGTGCTGCTGCTACTGCTAGAAATCAAATGAGGATTTGGGCCTGCTCCCCTCCTCAGAAAAGGCTGAAACTCTGGAATCAGACTCTACTCAAGAAACCTAGAAAAACCCAGAAGGCTTTTATGAAATGGCCGACCCCCGAAAATCACCCCCTTGGGGTTCTGCACAGTCCCTCAATGCTCTGCGCTGCCACTGAATGGAACCCTCCAGAAATCTGCCTGAAACCTCTTCCCAAACTCTCCAATATGCAAGGGCTGATCTCCTGCTCTATCTCTCAGCACAAATCCCACTGTAGACCCTCAACCCAGACCTCCTGCTAGAAAGAACTGCATCACCCCTCTCAGTCCTGCGCAGTCCTCCAAAACGCTGGTGAAACTGCTGCTAAAATGCTGATGAAACTACTGCTGAAATGCCAATGGAAATACCTTGCCCGAGCAGGCACTCGAAGTCCCCCGGGCCTAAGGGTGAGGAATGTGGACCTAATGGAGGAATGTGGACCCAGTGGAGGAATGTGGACCCAGGTGGGAGAAATGATGAATGGGGTAATAATGAATGGAAAGAGGGTAACATAAGTGGATAAGGGAGCGGGACCACGCAACCCAAATCAGGGTTTCCCATGAAATACCATCCCTAGAGCCAAATAGTCAGTAAAAGAGGTCCCACGGGACTAGAATCCAAGGTTAATACCTAAAAGGGGTCGAGGGGACAAGGACACAAACCTAACCCATTCTTTTTGCCAAATCCCTCCATTAATGCATGCCCAGAAGTTTCGATGATAAACAAACTACAATACTCAATTTCCAAATGACAAGGCATACCTTTAGGTTCGGAGGCCCACCTTTAAACATACGATCATGGCAGATGGGCGAGGGACCACTTGGCTGGCTCAGGTGGCGGAGAAATGGCACAATGAGCTAGCTAGTGGCTACAAGGGCTACTAGCTGCTGATTTAGGACCATCTTGGAGAAATTTTTTTCTCCTAGGGATATCACCCCCAAAATGGTGGGTAACAAGGATGTGGAAGGGCTAGGCATTGTAGAAGGTGTGCGCGAGGATTGGGTTTCCCCCACTGCTGAGAAGCTTGTGGATCTATTTGCAAGCTCAAGCCTTGCTTCTTCTTTTTGATCTCTCTTCTTATGCATTTGAAAAATGGATTGGTTTGCAATATGGATAATTTTTGTGGTGGCTACTGGGAAAATGTCCACTTCATTCTTTGGTATTCTGGCAAGGTGGTATTTCAAATGGCTAATTCCACCAAGCATTTCCATACCACATAGCTTGCAATTTAACCCCATTCTATTATGACCCTCATAGGGTAGACCACACTCCTAGATTGGATCAGCATTTTGATTCTTGGAATGTGTAGTTTATAGACTCTAGTCTAGAGCACTGATTCAATTTGTAAACCTATGGGACAAAAAAATGAGAGGAACTTAGAATTACAAATTTTGAAATAGAATACAAATCCACAAAATTGAAAAAACATGAAAAATGCTCCAATGAAAATACTCTAGCTACATAAGTATTAAATTCTCCATTCAAAGGGAGAAAAAAGACTTATATCTAATGAACATTGCATACCCTATACTAGATCTTGAAAAACAAAGAAAATGAAGGAGATTTTTTTTTACATACCTGGAAATGTGGAAATGGTATATTGGAATAGATATCCACTCCACAAATACTCAACTAATAGCAAATAAATCTATGGAAATCCCTTTGTTCGCTAGTTATAGTCAGGTCACAAGGTCACTATACCTCTCAGAGCTTAATCCCAGCAAGCAAAAAACCGAAATGATAAAAAAAAAACTAGACCTGGACACTTAAAAATGAAATTCGGTGCAGCAGGGCAATAATTTCGTTCGACTTGCAATAATTTCCGGAATTTATTTTGATAAATTAAATTATCGTGACAATTTCGAATTCCCCAATTTATTGCAATAATTACCGATGATAATATCGGCAAGGTTTATTTCGGCAATAATATCGTGATAATTCCGATATTATCGCAATATGTGCAACACTGAGAATAATAATAAAATAGTAAAATAAAATACTTTTGGAAGATTGGGGATCTATCTATCGGGCCTTTAAAAGGAGGAGGAAGAGATCATTTGGGACATCTTGGATTTGAGTATTTGTCTTTGTGAGAGGTATTGAGAACGTAGTTCTCAACTTCAGTCAGCCCCGGGATGAAAACCCTCGGGTGATTCGGTGAGGGTGGAAGAAAACCCTTCTTATCCCTTGGTGAATTCATTCAGAATTCACAGGTGCAACTATTGATTTTTCAGAGAGTTTTGGAAGCCAGTTTATCCATCTCAGCTATGTTCATGTAATCTTATATTTAGTAATTAAATAAAGTCTAGTTCTGGAGTATTTCTTATGAGTTTATAGCATTTCTGGTTTTCACATTGCAATTCTATTTTATTTTTGCCATAATTTCATGGTACCTGTTCTGCAATTGCTTGAAGAAATTTATGGTAAAAAATTTTAAGCAGTTTTTCAAGAAATTTAGGCATAAATGTAATTGGGGGTATTACGATCTTAATAATAAATTTCTTTTCCAAGTTCTTTCAACCTACAAAAATTGAACATTTTATAGCTTTCATGTGGGCCACTTGGTTATAGTTTGTTTACAATGTGATTTTAATGGATGATTGTGTAGCTAAATCAGACGTGTTTTTTTACAGCTCGTTACTTCATATTGTAAGAGTGAACAAGCTGAATAATGCATTATATTTGTTACTTTTGACTGTAGTTTTCTCAATTAACATCGAACAGATTATTTACTGTGATTTAAATGCTTTTCTATTGTTTCCTCTACGGCGGTTAAAATTTACTGTCAGTTTAGGATTGAAACATATTCTGTTGTATCCAGTTTCGTGGCAAGGAAGTAATACGTATCCAAAACTTTAGATCTGCTTCTGTGTATGACATTGCAGCTGTCCATTCGAGTGCTTATGTAATGGGCTTGGAAAAGGTAGTTTCTTTCACACTGCTATTTAGGATATATATGCCTCGTTGCTTCTCAATAAATGGTGTATTCTGGTGTTGGAAAGACCACACTACTTTTTGTTTCTTTGTTCTTTATGGACAATAGATCTCGGTTATTAGCTTTTTTTTTTGAATAGTACTTATATTATGCAGAAAGGCATACTGATACAAGTACAGTTCTTATCTATCTTAGTGAGTTAAAACTGCAAAGAAATCATAATAAGCCTTACCAGATATATTCTAAGCATGCTGTATCGACAAAAAGCCTTTATCTAACTTGAGCAGATAACGTATCAAATGCTAGCATCCAAAAGGACTGAGTCATCCTTCCAAAACCATCAAATACATACCTATAGAGAATCCTCAACTGCGAATACAAATATGAGGATCAAATATTATAGCAGGTGTCACTATAATAACTCAATCCAGGAGATCAGCAATCAATGAGTAGGGAAGCACGCATGGATGTCTCCTTCTAGGAGGATATGAATTTTTCCTATATAATATTCCAACATGTTGCTTAGCCTAGGAGCAGAGATATGCTTGACTGTCTCTGGTCTTCCACAATGTGGGAACTTGCCATTTGTTACATCAGTTTTGACTATTTTAGACCAAGTAGGCAGTCCTTGGTATAAAACCAGCCATTCAAACGCTTGAATATTATAGGATAATCTATATGACCAGACAGTACTAACTCTGGTGATCCAATGAAATTCACTATCCTAAGTACCCTTCTCTTGTTCAATACTGAGGTCAGCAGGGCTTGTTTGTGTATGAACAAATAGAGTTTCCTGCTACTGTACTCAAACATAGATTTAACATTTGCATAACAATTTCTCCAAATAAGGCCATGTAAGAGTCTATTCATTTTAGACAGATCCTACACTGAACAAGTGACTATAATATAATTGTCTAACAATATGTTTCACAGAGGTGAAAAGAACCTTGTTGGACAGTTACACTTCATATTGTATGACATATCATATTTGCAGATGATATCTTGGAGCATTGTAATGTTCCCAAATTTTGTGAGTGCAAAATTCACTAAGGAGTTTTGCCGATTTTTGGTGATATTAAATAAAAAAGAGAAGTGGGAGAAAAGTGGTAATTATTATTTTAGTGAAGAATGGCGGCAAACTAATATTTTATTAGTGGAAGGTGGTGATCACCAAGGAAGAGGGATAACAATTATAAATAAAGCTTGGAGGCCTCCATTTGGTATCTTTTGATTATTTGACAATTTAACACTAGTTCTCTTGAGCTGCTTAGCCAAGACAGTCTGTGCTATTCTGCACAAGGAATTTCTGAGCGGGAATTCCACCCTCATTTCGGAGAACTTCACATGTCTCCCTAGTGAGGCAATTTGGGGAGCTCAATTCAGAGCTTCCATTGGACATCATTGTAGGAGTTTACTTAGTAGTGCACATTTCTTGAGTGCAAAGGTATTTTTGTGGAGCACATTGTGGGAGCACACGTGGGTTAGAGGCTCCGGGCTTTTGCAGGGAATTTTCTTATTGTTAGCCCAAAGTTTGGACAATGATTTGCCAGGTTGGATTGGAGGTTATTATCTGGGTCGATTTTTCTGTCTTTTGGCAAGGGCGCAGAAGCTATTTGGACAAGTGTTGCGCAAGGGTTTAAAGAAGTGGTGCTGGGAGGGATAAGGGCTGAAGATAGGAAGTATTTCTTATTGGCGAATTTCGCTGGAGTTGGGAGAATTTTCCCATGGTAGATTTGGGCATAATTCAGTAGTATCAAATTCTGGGGCGTTTTCTGGCCAAATTGGGCAATTCACACTTGTTGGGGGTCACCAGGGGTCGGTGGATTTAGCCCAAACCCTTTTTGGGTTTATGGAAAGGAGCCTCCGGCTAATTTTACAAAATTTTCTAGGCGATATTCGAGTTTGAAATCCTCATTCTTATAGCAGGGTATATTGTTGATTAACTAGTAAATTTGCATAACTTTGTGGGTTCAGTTTTGGCTTGGAGTTGGGCCAAATTTTTGAGTATTTTTGGGTACGAAGAGTGGAGCCCGTGGTTGCAATTTCAAAGTGATCCAGGCATTCTTCAGAGCAAAATATTTAGTCCCACTCTAGCAGCAACAACACTAATTTCTAGGGTAGCGCGCAGTACTAGTTTGGGCCAATATTTCCTTCTCATCAAAGTTGTCTCACCTGAGTTTTGCATAGCTTGCAGTAGCAAGACCAGGTTCAATTTTCCTTATTCATTGTACTCATCATTTTCGAGATTATTAAAATGGCTCAACTGTTTTGCTTTATTTTCTTGGTGTTTTGATATGCATGTGCAGTGTTTGTTTATGGTTGTTGTTCCTTTTGTTGATTTTGGGTAGCATCGGATGTGCTCTAGCCACGAAAATTGGTGGAGAGGCTAAGGCACATGAGATTTCCATACCCAGAAAGGGTTTGGGCAGATTCTAAACAGTTTGGGAGATATTAAAATAATTAATATTTTAATGGAGTCCCTAAGTCTAAACTTAGGGAAAATAAAATATTGATGTGAATTAATATAAAACTGTGTTAGAATGGTCCAAAAGTCATGGATCAAGCTAGATCTAATCTTAGCCGTTGATTAGGGACTTAATCTCGGCCGTTCATTTGTCAATGAGAAAAGTATAAGAGGAGGCTTGAGGGTCACTTGGAGAACATGCCAAGAGATCAAGATTTCGACTTTTTGGGGCTGGGTTTGCTGAGAAAGTTGAGAGAGTGATCAGAGTTGCAGCTGAGGGGCAGTGAATACAAAAGCAGAGAGGCAGAGATAATGCTAGGAGGATCAACGCAACAGCCAGGAAAGCTGATGCAGAGGGCAGAAGCCGGAACTGCCGGGAACAACCAGAATTGCTGGAAAAGCTGACATAGAGGGCAGATGTCGGAACTGCCGGGAATAGCTGGAACAACCAGAACTGCCGAGAAAGCTGACGCAGAGGACAGAAGCCGAAACTGTTGGGAACAGCCGAAACTACTGGAACAACCGGGAAAGCTGATGTAGAGGGTAGAAGCCGAAATTGCCGAGAACAGCCAGAACATTCGGGAAAGCTAACGCAGAGGGCAGAAGAGGCTGATGCTGTCCCTAGAGGCTGAGACTGGCGTTTTTCGTGGGGCAGATTGGAGCTGAGAAGTTGCCGGAGTACTACTACCGGGATTATTCTCTATTGGGTGAGCTAGTTTTGGCACCCAGATTGTATTCAGAAACTGCATAATAATAAAACCCTTAGATAGCTGCATCGGTTTTCCCGCATTGGGTTTTTCTAGGGACATTGGTCCAAAAACAACGGTGTCACTTGTGTGCTTGTTTTGTTTCCTTCAGTTGATGATCTGTAATGTGTTGAGCATGTACTTGTATTTATTTCCAGTATTTACATGGTAAATAACTTGTTAATTATCAGAACAAGTAGGTAGGAATAAATCAGAAAGTACATAAAGGGTTTGTAACGGGTTAGACTTAGAAATTCCAACACCTTGTACATGTTTATGTTATTTACTGTAAATTTTCAATTTGGAATATTACAGTGGTATCAAAGCATGATCTTGGCCAACTATGGGGAAGCTAGCAAGATCATGAAGGTGTTGGGGCATGTATACACAGTGACGGGTGAAACCATAGACAAATCCATGGCTCAAGGAAGATTCAGTATGCAAGAATTTTGGGGTGGATTTTGCTGGAATGATGAGAGGTTGGTTTAGTTGAGGAAGGTGACAGACCAAATCCATCCTCTGCCTTACAACAGAGACAATAGAAGTGCACAGGCCATGGGGGTGCAACCATTTACACCATGTCGGGAAAGTCGACAAAATCTGGGCACTAGACCTCCTCAAAGGTAGTGGGCAAAACAACAACAGTTAGAGGGTGAGACCAGGGGGCTATTCTGCTGGTGGAGACCTGGCTTTAGATATCAGGAGCTTGAGGACGAGGGTGAACATGAGGTAGAGGGTACGCAGTGTTGTGAGGAGCATGTAGATACACCCAGTGTGACACAGGCTTCACCCTTGTTGGAGATCCCCATGCTAGCTCTAGTTGACTCCTCAGTGGAGAAAGCAGAGCATATAGTTGATGAGGTACCCACCACTGTGACCGAGTTTTTAGACGATGACTGCCCAGAGTAGATTGATGAGGTTCCTGGACATATATTTGTCATTGACGAGGTGCCAGAAGACACCGAGGGGTCCAAAGATGTGACCAAGTTTACAGATGATAGCTGCCCACAACAGTTTTGTCAGTTCCAGGCCGACCTTTTTACATTGAAAAAGAAGGCTACGATAGTACGAGAGGCCATTCTGCAACAAAATGAGGAGCTGGAGGGCATGGGATTTGTTTGTACTGAGTCAACGACCAAACTGGCTCACGTTGGAGAATAGTTGAATTCCCTAATGGTACAACTAGAGCACACATTGGAGCGCTAGAGTAGCACTCTTCAGACATAGAAAGATTGGGCTTGTAGCACTAGTAGGTTGCCTCTGTACATTGGAGAGGGAGAGGCAGAGCTACCTAGATAGATTATATGTGTTGACCACACTAGTGAGACGAGACGACATGCGCTGCGTAGGGTGCAACATTTACAGGTTGGAGGGTTAGTTCCATGTATGGGGGTTTGTGCTTTCGATCCTTCCATTGGGGTTGGATGGCGAGAGATTTTGAGTTGGTACCTAGTGGAGTGGGCTAGGCATATAGAGTCGGTCATAAGCCAGAGTGGGAGTCGATAGGCGCGTTCAGGCATCAGGGATACTGGAGGCCCAGGTTGACATTGGGATCTAGGTGGGACTACCTACCATTTACTAGATACGCTGATTGACTATGGCGTTGGTGGTATAGCTTACCCAATAGTCGAGTGCACACATTTGCTAGAGAAGTTTCAGTCATCACTAGTGGCCAATCAGTTTGTGAGGGGACTCCATGGGTCATCTGGTTATGCTGGTTGTGCGTGGGGTCATGGGATGATTAACACACTCTTGGCAAGAGATTGTTGAAGGTGGTGGCATTGGAAGGCCTCCAGACAGTGCCTTGAATGGGGCTTGGGATTCTCCATATTTATGTGGGGCACAGAGGACACAGAGGATCAAAGCAGTGGTGGCATCGCTACTGGTACCTAGGGAGATTCACTTCTTAGGTCCCTTAGGGAGGATTTGGAGGGGAGATCCATTCATCGGAGGGTATGGTGATGCGACAATGGAGGTGATGATGCCAGTCGGGTGTGGGCCGACGCGTACTGTCACAACTTTAGGCCATGACATCCAAGGATGTGTAGGAGCATCCAACATTGAGCAGTGGTTTGCAGGTGGGCATGGAGATGCATGGTGGTGTGCCGTAGTGTGTTGGATTGCACTAGGGAGTAGGAGGAGCATCTCACATCGCATTGAGTACACGCAGGGAGTGATAGGTACAATGACATAGGCAGAACACGAGACGATCTAGGATGGTATAGCAGTAGCAGTGGAAGATAAAGGCTTCAAGGTAGCATTCTTTGATGGAAAGGTACGTATTTGAAAATAAACCCTAGAGGTGCATTCACACTTGGATTTAGGGTTGATGGTCTCTATCAAGTTGGAGGAAGTCCTTTGGGAGCCTTGACTTACGATACTTCTCTTCAATTTGAATTATGGCACTGAATACTTTCCCACCTTCATTATGGTATGCCCGAGTTCAACATAAATCATGGAGTTTGTCAGTGTTATGCAACTGGGAAACTTACAAGGGGACAATTCCCTTCAAGTGAAAGCCAAACTACTGATATTCTTCAATTGGTTCATTCTGACCTATCTGGTATGTTGTCCGTAATATCATTGGGAGGATACTTATACTATGCAATTTTTGTGGATTACTTCTCTCACAAAACATGGATCTATTTCTTGAAGAAGGATGAAGTGTTCAAATGGTTTCGTTCTTTCAAAGCCTTGATGGAGAATCAAATAGGGAAGAAGATCAAAATATTGGGGACTGACAATGGAACCAAATATGAATCAAATGAATTCAATGACTTTTGCAGAGAGGCTAGTATTAAGAGGGAGACAACCATTCCATACACTACTAAGCAAAATGGAGTTGCTGAATGGAAGAATCGAACAATCATGGAAACACACACTACCCATCTAGTCCGAGGGGTGAACCATGCTCTGATACCACTCTGTAACACCCTCTTCACACATCTACCCATCTAGTTTGAGGGGTGAACCATGCTCTGATACCACTCTTTAACACCCTCCTCACACATCTACCCAAATAACTAGCCAACCAGGGTAAACATGCTACGAGAGGCTACTATGATTGGATTTGACCTCCTATGTGATCATAAGGAAGTGGAATCGACAAAACACATGAATCAACCTGTTGACCACTACGTGTCAACGACCCATAGCAGTACACCCCCTTTTTTCTCAAAAGGGATAGCGCTTGATTGATGTGTCTGTGCTGTACAACTATCATCATTAGCTTCACTTCCAAGATGTTATGTAAACCCTTTATGCGTGTATATAATGTAAATAATCTCAACAGATCTGTGTCATGTATGTAACGACCTAGGTAAACCTACTTTTCTAGTGACGATTTCCATTCTAGGAGGTCTTTTATCTCACTGATCTATTCTCGGATGGTCGACAGAGTTTTCCTCCATCCTTCCCCAAAGTTGGAATGGATTTTGTCGCTAGGATCTTAGGCAAGTCCTAGTGTTCTAGATCGAGTATATGTAAAAGTAATTTGGGAATAATCCTAACTATTTGGTTAGGTTATTTTATTACAAATTGCTTGGTCTGCTGGATTATATTTGTGTTGCAGAAATGGGTGGTCTGTGAGGGTCTATTACAAATGGGTTTCCCCCCTTATAATGTAAAATATATGAAAATCATGATGTAAAGTGTCTTGAGGGTTGGAAAGATAATTTATCCCCTCATAGGTTAATTAATTAAATTTTCTGGCCAAGAATTAATTAAAATCCTAAGCCAAAAATTTACTTGATTCTAGGTCCTAGGTAAATTTAAATTTTCCAAAGGAAAAATTCGTCGGTCCTTAAAATATAAATTTTAAAAGATCTCGGGACTAAGGTAAATTAATTATTTCACTAAATTTTAAACCTTTGATCCCTGTGGATTAAGTCAAAGTCAAATTTTTGGGGAAATTAACTCAACTTATTTTTATTTTTGAGTTAATTAAAGTGCATTTAATTAAAAAATTCGAATTTCTCCAAATATTTAAATATTTCGACGGATGAAATTAAAAGGAAATTTAATCCTCATCAATGATCGAGATTGCTTTGACGAGAATCACTCGAACTAGCCGTTGAAGGATTTATTTTTAAATTGGAAGTCATTTGTCAGTCGATCTATCCGACTTTTGAGTCGTGTGCTTAGCGAAAAACTCTTGTGTAATCTTTTTCCTGGATAATAAAGAAAGACTTTCGGGTTAAGTTTGTTGGTGTTACTCTTCATGGGAATATTGTAAGATGTGTTTTTTCATGCATAATTTTTTCTAAAAGCCATTGATAATAGCTTCTAAAGAGTGATTTGAGTACAGGTATCTTTCTCAGTAGCTGGGGTTTGAATAATAATCTAAATTTTGAATGTAATAGCAGGTATCTCTATTTGTCTGAGTTTTATTATTATTTTCTCTCTTTATTTTTAATGGCTGGATTGAGTTTTGCAGGAAAATCTTGATTTTAGATCCTCGGGCGTTAAAGGAAGTTTTCAGTTGGACCAGTCAACTCTCGATCCGTGTTTTCTGAAGGGCCCAGTAAAATTAATCCTGAGCTTATCATAAGATTTTTTGTTGGTGATGCACGAAGGGTTTTGAGTTAGCACCTCCTTAAATTTTTTTTTAATTTTTATGTGAGAAATTGATAGATCTGACTGTTGAGAGCCTTATATTATCAAATCTGGGAGCGGAGTTGGACTCATACTCCTCAGATTTGATAGATCTACTATTCTTGTGTAGTTTGTAAATTCTGTAATTATTTTTCTAACATGGTTTTTTCTGGGTTTTAGTTTTTATCATTGTATATATATATCGTTTGGGTGTTTTCTTGTTGTCGTGCGGCGATAGATCTAAGGAGGAAATCTGTGTAGAGTCCTAATGTAGGCCCTGGAGGGTAAGATCTGGATCTCTGGGGGTTTATCAACATAATTTTCCATGGATATTATTCAATTTAGTTAAAGTCCAAGGGTTGTGAAATTTTTAGATTTGGAAACTTTCATGAGGGTTTCAGGAATAAATCTGAAGCATAAAAAATATATTGACATGGAATTTGATTTTCTAAGTTTATTTTCGGTTTCTTGAGCCTACCGTTGGCTGCTTGGAAATGCTCCCTGGGTTCTTCTTTTTATCCTTCTTACTGGAAAAATTTCGATTTTTCTTTAAGAAATCCCATAGCCTTTTGCTGCTACCTGCTACCCTCATCCCTCTCTGCAAACCTCTCCACCTTCGACCCTCATCATTTCGCCGTTGCCTTTCCCTCCATCGAACTGCAAACTCTCAGCTCCCCACGCGGCTTTTTCTCCCTCGACCTGCAGATCTGTGTAGCCTCATTCCTCACATTTCTGCATCCCTCTTGGTCTGCGTCCAAAAATCCCTCTTGGCCTGCGTCCAAGCATCTTCCTTCCCTCAAAACGCTGCTTTCTGTTGTGTTCTTTCCAAAAACCCGCAACCCTTCTCTTCTGTTGCTGCCATACCCCTACAAGCAATTCCGCTGCCTCTACTCTTCTCCATCCACAACCCATTTCCATTGCTGCCAAGCCCCTCGCTCCTATCTGCATCTCTCTACGTTCTCTCCTCCATCTAGCTTGCGTTTGTCATTTACTGTGGATCCCGATATCCTATGCTGCTCCATCCCTCTCTCATCACCCTCCTCTCCATCTGCGTGTGGCCTCAACCTACCTTCGTTGTCCTCCCACTGCTCCAAACCCACATCTGCAGCTCATCCTCTTGCTGTATATCCAACAGCTCTTGGCATTTCATTGTCCTCCGTCAAGCTCCAACCTGCACACAGAAAACACGATTTTTCCTTGCTTTTTCTTTTGTTTTTGTATGTTTTAGCGTATTAGGGTTAGGATTCTTTTTTACAATTCGATTTTTCAACTTTTTCATTTTGTTTCATTTGTAGTATAGGTAGGTTTTAGTTAGTTCTTTTTTTGTTATTTTTGATTTTTTTTGTTATTTTGATTTTGTTTTAAAAATTTTTAAAAATCATAAAATTTTTTAAAAATCATAAAAATTTAAAAGGATTCTAATAAATTAAAAATTCTAAAACCTTAAAACATTAAAAAATCTAAAAAATTTAAAAATTTAAAAAATCTAATACATTAAAATTTTTAATGTGGCCCATGGCCCATTAAAATTTCGATTTATTAACCCTTTTAATTTACTTTTGTCACATTAAAAACTTAATCTCTTCATTTACCACATTAAATTAATTTCCTAAGGAACAATTAAAATTCTAATCTAAAGTTCCTTGGTGTCTTTTGTGTTAAGTGTAAGATTTTAAATTTTGTGGTAATATTTCTCTATTGTCAAGTGCGATTAATGTTTTAAAAATTATATTGGCGATAGGAGAAAGATAATTAATTCTAGATCTGGGTTATTGAAGAAAATAATTTTTAATCTAGAATCATTGTTTAGCATTTAATTTTCATAAGTCTTCATGGAATTTAATTGCTAGATATATTGCAGTTTTGAGCATTCACACTTAATTGTTCATGATCGTCGCTTTGCCACATATATAAATTACTTGGGATATCTTGTTTCTGTTTAGTCTATGGTTAATCGAATACTAAGGCACTGGTCTATAATAATTTCTATCCCGTGGTTGCGTCTTGTGTTTAATCTATTCATCTCATTTGACCAAGATTTGTTCTAAATTCATCAGGTTGTCCATCTTCAGGTCTCCTAGAGCCTGTGTTCCACAGGCTATTCTCATTCATTCACCTTAAGGACTTCCCCCCTTGACTTGTCTAGGAGAGAGTCCAAACAGAGTGAGTAAAGATTAGAGTGACAACCCTTACTCTGAGCGTTGTTGTGGTGTCTAGACACTTGGTGCGACAACATTTTTTGACGCCGTTGCCGGGGACAGGGTTTTTTTGTCTTTGGTCCTCACGACACTTTCTAATCATGTCATCTTTTCCACCATTCATTAACCCATCAAACGACACAACATTTTTTGGCTCCGTTGCTGGGAACATTTTATTCTCGGCGTTTCAACGATATTTCCTCATCATTCTTCTCATTTCTCATCTCTCATTCGAGTTGGCAAAGTCAACACTTCTTGGCATTGCCACCAAGGACCAATTTTTTGGACCTTGGCTTTATGGCATTTCATCTCATTTTTCTAGCGTCATTTCATCTCTTCATTTCTTACCTTCCTAACTCTCGTCACCTCTCATCTAGTCCTCTCATCTTCTCTTTCTACACCCGGACATTTCGGTTGGTTCCCTATTTGGGTGGCGACTCCACTTATTCATTCATTTAATCCCAGACAAGGAGCCCTCCCTAGATATCCATCTACCTCCATCCACTAACTTTTTCGGTTTCACCTTTAGTCCTTTTGTGAGAGATTCATGCTCAAGTGGCGACTCCACGTTTTCCATTTCTTACAAGAATTTCTGCTAGAAGCTCGCTTCTTGTAGATGTTTACATTTTCTTGAGCAGAGATCTCTCTCTTTGATATCCATTTGGCCCATATTTTTCCCATTAATAAAATCATCATGGATTATGACTTGTTTGCTCCTTGTGATTTTACTAATATTCAGGGAGCTCTGCATGGTTATCCTTCTTTTTTTGGTATTGCCATCGATGAATTTCCTCCTTTTCAAGGTGACAATGCTTTTACTGCTGAAACTCACCTTTAGAATGTCAGCCTCTGTATAAGCAAGTGTCTCCCATATTCCAAATATGAAGATGAAGATTTTCATTCTTACCTTATTTGGAGATGCTTTTGATTGGTATGTTAAGTTCCCTAATAACACTTTTGATTCTCTACAATCAATCATTGATGCCTTTGAAGATAAATATGGAGATAAAGACAAAGTCAAAGAAAAAGCTGAAGTAAAGAAAACTATAGAAGTTGAAAATGATTTCAAGGAGTTAATTCAAATGGTTAAAGACATACAGTTAAATCAGGCTCAAGTAAGCAAGAATGTAGAAGTTAATCATGCTCAACTTATTAAAGATATGGAACTTAATAAAGCAACATTAACAACTAATCATGCCAAGGAAATTAATTCTATGTGTTGTCACTTTGAATGTCTAGGCACCATGACAACGGCTCAGATCGGGGGCTATCACCCTAATCCCCAATCTCTCCGTTTAAGCTGTCTCCCTACAACAGGCTAAGGGGGGTAGACCCTATGGAAAAATGGAATAAAGAAGAGCTAGTCAGGAACCGACCAGTTCGGGAGACACAGCGAGGCGAGCAAGTACTTGATCGAGGTTTAAAAAGACTTAGAAATTGATTAGATTTTAAATGATTAATACCAGTGCCTTACGGAGTCAACGATCTTGCTAAAAAAATGAAAACCAAGTAATTGATTAGCAACTGTTGCTGAAGAAACAAATATATGAAATCTATTTATAATTTCACGATAAAACTCTTTAACAATCGCTTGAAAATATTTGCAAAATGTCTAACATGTAACGAGCATTAAATAATTCAAGCAATGACGATCAATTTCAATAGATGCACAGTGTTCTATCAATTAAATTTCAAGAGATACAAATACTTTAATCAACCACGAGATTTAAACGCTGACCAGTTCAGATCCGAAAATTTAAATGATTATGCTTAGTGACCCAAATCTAGGAAATTCACCACTTTCAAATAGTTAATCTTCAGACATAAAAATTTAAGCACATTTAACTATAGAGAAATGGCAAATACTAATACCACAAAAGTTCACCTTTAGATTTTATCCTTAGCACAAAAGATACCGAGAAGGAATTAAAAATTGACAAATTTAGCTAGTCCTTTAGGAAATCTTTTTCAATGTGCCAAATAAGACTTAATCAAGATTTTCTTTTTAATGTGACCCAAGTAAATCAAAAGATTAAATAACTTTTAAATTTTTTAATGGGCCAGAGGCCACCAAAAAAAAAATTAAAATATTTTAACGCTAAAAAATTACTTTTGATTTAAAAAATTTAGGATGTTTTGAAATCACAAAAATGAAAACTTTTTCTTGTGTATTGAGCTTTATTTTTATTTTTATTTTTTTTAATCTTAGGATTTCTTTTTTTTTTAATTTTTATGATTTTAAAAGAAACTTAGATTTTTTTTTTTGAATGCTTCTAGATTAACAAACAAAATTAAAATAATTCATGACAAAACCAAATTCATAGACCCCAAAAAAACAAAATCGAACCTAGCTTAACAAAATAAAATGAAAATCGAAATGAAAAATTTGTTTATTTGTTAAAGTCTTAATGCTAAAATCTAATGAAACTAACTAAAAACATATACATCCTAGCTACTTACCAACTTAAAACTAACCAACGCACATATTCATAATGAAAAATAAAAATGAACTAACTAATGAAAATCGAACTACGCTAATGGACGCATAGCTTAAAAATTTGAATGTTTTTGTTTGTTTGCTACAGGCCGAACTCGACGGCAGATAGCGATAGCTTGATGGAATGGAGAAGGGACGCTGGGATGATGGAGATAGTTGAGTGGAACAAGGGCAGCGTTTGGATAAGGCTGAGAGCGGACTGCGAGAAGTTGTTTGAAGGGGCGCGGTAGCGTGGAAGGGCTTCGACTTTAACGGTGAGGATGAAGATTGCTGCAGGTTGAAGGTTGTGAGCGGGTTCACCTGGACGTGAAGGATAGTTATCAGGCAGTGGAGTTGAAGGATACTGGAGCAACAAGGAGATACGAGCAACAACAAAAAAATCAAAGTGTTCGCTGTGCGTGCAGGTTTTGGAGCGATGGTGAGAGCAGCGAAAGAGGAGCTGCAGGTTTAGAGACAGCGTTGGCAACGGACAGGAGCAAGGTATGGAGTGCGATGAAGGGAGCAACCTAAAAATGCGTGGAATAGAAAAATCTGTGGGTGAAGAGATCAACAGATCTAGGTGAGGTTAAGAGCTGCGGGTGAATGGAAGAAAGGCGTGCAGGATTTGAGGAGATACGACGCAGGTTAGGATAGATGGTAAGGAAAAATGGGAATGCAGGTTGCAAGAAAGGCAACGAAGTTTGCAGGTGAGGGAATATATGCGGGAGCTGAGAGAGAGTTTTCACAGGAAGGCAAGGGTAAATGACACAACAGAAAATCGAAAAATTCCTAGAGATTGGAAACACAGCACGAAAAAACCCCAGGCAACAGAAACGACCTCAAAACGATTTCGAAAGCCTCGGGAAGGCAACCCAATAAAACCCAGAAATTTCCAAGTTAACTTGATATGTTTTGATTTTAGATTTATAATCGAAGTCCCTTCCAGATTTAGAAAAAAAATTTTAAGAAACACTTGGACTGTGAATAATGCCCCTGCAAAAGTTGGTTTTGAGGCCAGATCTTACCCTCCAGGGCCTAGATTTGGCTTCAAAATCAAACTTCACCTTTAGATCTGCCACCTGTTCCTGAAAAGACAAAAACCCAGAATCCCGATATACAAAAAAAATGAAACCCCAGAAACCCAAGTCAGAAGAACCAAAAATTTTACAGATCTATGCACAAGAATAGCAGATGTACCAGATCTGGCGAGTGCGAGTCCAACTCAGCTCCCAGATCTGATAATCTAAGGCTCTTAAAAGCCAAATTTATCAATTTAGCACAATTTTTTTTTGAAATTTTAAATTTAAGAGGTGCTTCGCCCAAAACCCTTCATGCATCACCAATAAATTTCTTAGGATAAGCCCGAGATTAAATCAATCTGGGCTCTTCAGAAAATACTAATCGGGAGTTGGCTGGTCCAACTGAAAACTTCCCCGAATGCCCGATGATCTAAAAAAATCAAGAATTTCCTGCACAACTTAGTTCAACCATCAACATAGGGCGAGAAAACGATAATAAAATTCAGATTTAATAGAGATACCTGCTATTATATTCAAAATCTAAATTACCATTCAAACCCCAGTGATTGAGCAAGATACCTGTGCTCAAATCACTCTTCAGAAAGCTATCATCAATGGCTAAAAGAAAATCTATGCACGAAGAGTAACACCAGCAGAAATTAACCCCAAAGTCTTTCTTTATTGCTCATAAAAAAAAATTACAAGAGAGCTTTCACTTAGCACACGACTCAAAGATCGAATGATTTCAACTGACAACTGACCTCCTATTTAAAGATAAATCTTCCAACGGCTAGTTCGAGTGATCCTTGTCAAAGTGATCTTGACCGTTGATGAACCAAAATTTCTTTTAATCTCATCCGTCGAAATTTTAAATATTGAGGAAATTTCGAAATTTTCAATTAAACGCATTTTAATTAATTCAAAAATTGAATTTTTGAATTAATTTCCTCGAAACTTTGACTTTGACTTTGACTTAACCCCAGGGACCAAAGGCCTAAAATTTAGCAAAATAATCAGTTTACCTCTGTCCCTGTGCCTCTTAAAATTTGAATTTTAAGGATCCTGAATTTCCCCTTTGGAAAATTTAAATTTACATAGGACCTACAATTAAATTTCTGGCTTATGATTTTAATTAATTTTGTCCAGAAAATTTAATTAATTAACCTATGAGGGGATAAATTATTTTTCTAACCCTCAATACACTTTACATCATGATTTTTACACCTTTTATATCTCAAGGGGGAATACCCATCTGAAATAGACCCTCACAGACTACCCATTTCTGTGACACAAATATAATCCATCAGACGAAGAAATTTGTAATAAAATGACCTAACCAAATAGTTAGGATTATTCCCAAATCACTTTTACACACACTCGATCTATAACACTAGGACTCGCCTAAGATCCTGATGACAAATTTTATTCCGGCTTTGGGGTAAAGGAAAACTCTGCCGACCATTCGAGACTGGATTGGTGACACAAAAAACCTCCCGGAATGTAGATCATCACCAAAAAAGTAGGTTTACCTAGGCAATTACATACATGACACGAATCTGCTGAGATTATTTACATCACATACATGCAGAATGGGTTTACATTATAACATGACAATCAAGCTGATGATGATAGCTGGACGACGCAGACACATTGATCAGGTGCTATCCCTTTTGCGAAAAAAGGGGGTGTACTGCTATGGGTCGTTGACACATAGTGGTCAACATCTGGCTCTACTTGGGGACACGTTGCTGCACTGTAGGAATGTGAGAATCCAGAATCTGCATCCATGCAACACACAATATAACATAAGTAGCGTCCATTCAAAATCATCATATAACATTAAGCACAGGAAAGATATAAGCTCTTCATTTATTAACTATCTAGTAACATGAAAAGTAAATCTAATCCTAAAATAGAAATGAAATGTTGAAATGACAAGGTGTAGGGTTAGAAATACAATACAGAGGATGCCCCATGGCATCAGATGTCATCTTTGAAGAATAACTTGAGCATTTGGCCATTCGCAGGTAAGTCAATTGGTTCTCCATCCAATCTGCTCAAGTAGAATGAATTTGGCCCAACGATGTCTCGGATAATGTATGGTCCCGGCCACAAACTGTCAAATTTCTTATGTTTTCCCGATTTTTCATTTTTGCGATCCCAAAGGAGTACCATATCTCTAACCTGCAAAGATCTAGATCGATATGATTTATCAAAGCTTTTCTTAATGTTAGGTTGAATTTTATATATATTATCAAAAGTTGTCCTACGAGTTTCATCCAACTCCAGAATTTGATCAATTCTATTTTGAACAACATCCTTATTAGTGGAAAAATGTTGGAGTTGATAAGTTGGCAATTTCAATGCACAGGTAAGTTTACATCCAAGCGATAAACTAATTCAAAGGGACTTTTACCAGTAGCTTTCTTTTTAGTAATCCTATTTGCCCATAAAGCATACTTGATTTTGCTATCCCAAGCTCTTTTATTATCCCCTACTATCTTCTTGATAATGGTTATGAGATTTTTATTACTTGATTCAGCAAGTCCATTACCTTGAGGATAGTAATTTGATGAATAAGATAAAACAATGCCATATCTGAAACAAAAAGATGAAAATTCTGAAGAACTAAAAGCCTTGGCATTATCAGAGTGATTTTACCAGGGACACCAAATCTAGTAATGATATTATTTTCAATGAAATCCATAATGACCTTTTCAGTGGCATTCTTAGTAGGGATGGCTTCAACCCATTTAGTGAAATAATCGGTAGCAGTCAAAATCCATGAGTAGCCATTGCTAGAATTTTCATGAAACTTCCCGATGAAGTCCAGACCCCAATGCTGAAAAGGTGCCTCCACAACCACAGGTTGTAAGGGCAGGGCAACAAGCTTCTGTTTCCCAGTGAACAGTTGGCAGGCTTGACAACTTCTAACAAACTTATGCACATTAGAAAAAATCGAAGGCCAATAATAACTAGCTCTTAGAATTTTGTGGGCAGTAGTTCTAGCAGCATAATAACCACCACAAAACCCAGAATGAAACTCAGAAACTAACTTCTTGGACTCAATATCGTCAACACACCTAAATACTATGCCCTCAGGATTTCTCCATCCAAGGCCATCCTTCATCAGGCAATACTTAGTGGCTTTTAATCTAAAAGCCCTTCTCTTATGAGCGACTAAATGGTTAAGACATGTAAGATTTAACGAGTAATAAATAATGTCTTTGTACCACTCATGCTCTCCTAATCTTTGTAGCTCAGGTGAAGATGAATCGTTAAGACAAATCAAACCAAGAGCTTTCTCATTACCTTTGGTCATCATTTGAGCCAACTCTTGGCCTTTGACTAACTTGGTGGGTCTAATCTCTAAGTCATATTCTTGTATTTTTGTAACTCACCTAGCACGAGTCCCTAAGCAATCGGTTTGAGTTAATATATCTTTAACCGCAGAATGTGGGACAAAAGCAATGATTTTGGAATAACCCACATAAGTTTTGAAATGCTTAAGAGATTTGACTAAGGCATAGGCTTGCTTTTCCATGGTATTGTATTTTAATTCCGAATTTTGAAGCGCTCTACTCATGAAAGCAATAGGTTGCTTGTGACCATCCTTATTTTTTTGCAATAAGACACTAGCAATGGTATCTTTAGAAGCGAAAGAGAAAATCGTGAAATCCTTAGAAAAATCAGGGCTAACTAAAATAGGGGCTTTTGCAATAGCACCTTTGATTTCCTGTAGAGCCTTTTTGCCATCTTCTTTCCAAACAATTTTTACATCTTTTTTTAGAAGACTTTGAATAGGCTTAGCTACTTCACGTAATTTGGAATAAATCTTCTAAGAAAATTTGTTTTTCCAAGAAAAGATTGAAGGGATTTAAGATTATGGGGAAGAAGAATATTTTGGATTGCCTCAACTCTTTCAGGATCAATCTTGATTCCATCTTTAGAAATGATGTGACCAAGTAATTTCCCTTCAGTTACTCCAAAAACAGACTTAGTCGGATTTAAAGAAATCCCGTACTCTCTACATTTATCAAAAACTTGCCTAAGATGACTTATATGACTAATACCATCCTTAGAAAAAATAGTAAGATCATCCTGATAAATTTCAATAAACTTCCCAATTAAACCTTTGAAGGCATAATCCATAGCCCTTTGAAATGTAGCCCCAACATTGGTTAATCCAAACGACATTCTAATATATTCGAAAGTACCCCATGGTGTGGTGAATGTAGTTTTGTGACGATCCTCCTTCTTAACCCATACCTGATTATATCCAGAAAAACCATCTAGCAATGACATCATTCCAGAACCAGTTACTCTTTGCAACATAGTCTCCATGTTTGGAAAAGGGTAATTATCTTTCTTACATGCTAGATTAAGGTTTCGAAAATCGACACAAAGTCTTATTGTACCATTCCTTTTCCTAACAATCACCAGGTTGGAACACCATGTTGAATGCCTCGTTTGAGCAATAATTCCTGTTGCAAGCATCTTTGAAAGCTCCTTTTGAACCAAAGGGGCTATCTTAGGATTTATTTGCCTAAGCTTTTAACGAAAGGGTTTAACATTTCCATCTTTCAAAGGGATAGTGTGCTCTATGACATCTTCCCTATAACCTTTTAATTCATCATAAGAAAATGCTAAAACATCTCGATATTCACGAAGTAAATTGGTTAACTTTTTTCTTTCTTCAGCATTAGTACCCTTACCAATTTTGATAATCTTTGGATCCCTAGAAGTACCAATGTTTACCTCGATGTATTCGCCTGGATCCATTTTATTTTCCTCTTTCATCTTTGTGGCATCATGCCGATCAAAGTGTTGTTCTAAAGAAACCACATTCCTAGGAGTAGGATTTATGATATCTTCATGATCATCAGACTCATACTCCTTAGAATCTATCTGGAAATTTTCAAACTCATCCAAATTATCAAGAAAACGAATCACTTGTTTCTCGTCATCAAAAACTTGCCAATGCTCTGAGTTATCTGGAACAGAAGGCCTAAATATAACTTCCATTTTTATCTTATCCTTAATCAGCCCATCAGATAACAACAAAGTAGAAGCAGCTACGTAAGCTCATCTGTAGAACTATTCTGCTCTCTTGGGATAGCCTCAAGGTCAAGAGCATCAAAGTATTCCATAGTATCCCATACAACATTTCGATAATTCTTTAACCTTTGATTTTTACATGTAAATTTATTTTTAATTTGCATGATAATTAAGTCAGAATCCCCCTTGATACTAAGAAACTTAACTCTTAAAGCTTTTGCCAACTCAAGACCCAACAACAAAGCTTCATATTCAGCAATGTTGTTGGTTGCTTCAAATTCCAACTTATAGGCAAACTTGAAAATATGACCAAGGGGTGATTTTAATACTACTCCTGCACCTTTACCGTGCCCAGACGATGCACCATCAAAATACATGTACCAAAATTTATCCTTGAGATCCCCAATCTTTTTATCAACCTTATCATTGGGAAGAACTATGGAATTGGACATGATAGCATAATTCCCAATGTCAGATTGTTCTTTAATTATCTCATTATGAGGTCTCTTAGGATCTTCAACATGGAATCTTCTCTCAGGCTCTCTATTAAGTCTCACAAAACAATCACCTCTAGGAGAAGGAATCATAGCATATGACCAATTCATTTTAATACTCCTTCCTAGATCAGAGGCCCATTTTCTAGATAAAAGCATACCCCAAGCATCAGGCACATCAACAACGACAATGTGCATAACAATCATAATGTCAGGGTAAACTGATAAATGAACCTGTAAATCCTTGATTGGACCGTGAACTTCAATCTTCTTAGAATCCATGGCGCATATATTGTAGTAAGGCCTAGAAACTCTTAAATTAAGTTGTTCCATGACCCTCTTGGTCATGACACAAGCTGACGCACCAGAATCCATCATGAAATTATTCAATTTATATCCATTAACCATCAAAGTAATAAAGAAAGGCTGATGATCCTTGTTATTTGAATCTAAACTTTGCAAATATATAGGAGCATCTTGATAATCAACCTCAGGTGCCTTCTGTTGAGAAACATTCACTTGAGGAGCTTCAATAGCTTTTAGTAACTTAGCCCTTTGGGAAGGAATCTTCGCAATCTCGGAGACAGGAACCTAGATTTTTGCATTATTAAACCAACTTCCCAGATCGACATCTAATCCAGAGTTTGAACCCGGGTTAAAAATTCGAGGGGGAATTTGATTCCTGGTTTGATCTTTATCCCTTCTTTGATAAGTTAAACCCTTATCTTTAGCAATTTCCATGATTCGCTCTGGAGAAGGCTTCTCACCATATAATTTAACCATCATATCATCTTCATTCTCAAAATTATTTATACTAAAAGCTGATGTGGGAGGCATAACATCTCGACTGTTTTCCTTAACTTCCATCCAGTCTTTCATAGACAAAGAAAACTCTTTACCCACACAATTTATTTGATTACCTGCCCCAAACATTCCATTATCCAAAATCCTTCTAACTATGGGGCAAGTTGCCTCCTCATGAAGAGCATCACAAACCCGACAATAAAGCGGAGCATCATCGACCAAATTAGTATGCTCAAGCGAATTAGGTGATCTCTGCTCACTAGACTAACCTTTCTTGTGCTAATTATTATTTCGATTATTATTATTGTTTCTAGGTTGGAAATTTTGCGTTTGAGCTCTTTCCATTTGGACCAACCTATTCTGCAAAGTAGTTATTTCCTTAGCATGGTTAGAGGTTAATTTCGCTTGGTTAATCTCCATGCTTTCAATTTTTTGCAGTAATTTCTGAACAAGGTCGTTATCAGATTCTTGAACCTCTTTTCCTTTAGGTTCTTTCAATTTCATTGAAGCCCTATCAAAACCTGGGATTTCAGACTTCCCAGATGCTGCCTTATCCTTTTCAAGCTCTACTGCTAAAGCTTGACAATCCCTATAATCAGGAAGTTTAGCATGTCTTAACTCATAAGAGGGCTCAGGGCTAAAGGCATCAATATAAAAGTCCCGAAGAGATTTATCAGTAGGTTTATAATCTTGAGGTAATTCCTTAATAATATCATTGAACCTCTTGTTAAATTCTTCTGCGGTCTCATTTTCTCTCTTTTTAATGATACTAATAGCTTTTACGAGATGCCTTCCTTCTCTCTTATCTCCATACTTTTCCTTAAAGGCATTAACAATCAATTGCAAAGAATCAAATGAATTTTTAGGCTTTTCCATAAACCAATCTAAAGTATCCCCCTCCAAGGTAAGAACAAAAAGGGTCATTTATACATCTTCATGATTAAAATCAGTTGCCCTTGCATACTTACCTAGCCATGAACTAAAATATTTTAGATGAGAGTTAGCACTAACTGCATTATTGCCCTGAAAGATAGGCAATTTATCCATCCCATGCTTTGGAATATCATTGGGATAATGTTGAATGTTAGCAAAGTTACAAGGGGCGAATATGTCCATGATGTCGTGCTCCACTGGGTTAGCAAAAAGCAAACGGATATCAGAGAGGGCTTCTTGTCCGAGATTAACAAGAAGGGTACAAGAAGAGAGTTTGTGTAATCGTACTCTTAGAGCCCTTTCAGGGTCAGGAGTAAGATTAACCAAACTGCTTGGATGTTTTCTAGTATATACTCTTGCAGAAGATAGATGAAGTGGAGTCGCCTCCCGAACAAAAAGTCTAACTTAGAATAACCCGAAAGCAAGGAACCAAGGACAAGGAACTTATTATGGCAAGAGATGAAAGGATGAGAAGCAGGGAAAATTTTAAGAACCCCCCCTAAATTTATAAATATAATAAATGGGCGAATCTCCATGGTATATAGGAAAAATGGAAGGCGATTTTATCAATAATATAATATGTATATATAATTTTTTGGCGAATCTCTCACCAGGCATGGCGAATATTTTACTCAATTATAAAATATTGTAAGATCTTAGCAAGTCTTTCACTAAATAATAAAAATTTGTAAAGTCCTAGTGAATCTTAGCATAGGCTACATGCTGGTTTAATTCCCCCATTTAAATAGGCTACATTTTAGGTGAATACCATGGGTCAATACCATGTGCCATTTTGGTGAATACCATGGGTCAATACCATGTGCCATTTTTATTTTTATTAATTCTAATATTAGGGTTAATAATGGTTTTTTGCATGGTATTAATAACAATCTAGTCCATGGTATTTGTCCCATAGTATTTTGGCCATAGGTTTCACCTAAATATAACCCATTTTTTTAGTGTTCGTAAATATAAGGTGACTTATGGAGTAAATATAAAAAAATGTTTTATTTGTTTACCATGCCTCTCGTTTATTTATATTTTTATTAATTTACCATACCTCTTTTACAAATATGGTATTTGGCCCATAGGATTCACTTAAATAAAACCTCTTTCTTGAGCCTTCATAAATAGAATGAGGGTTATGGAATAAATATAAAAAGAGGTTTATTTATTTACGATACGTCTAGTTTATTTATATTTTTATTTATTTACCATACCTTTTGAGTAAGTATAAAAATACGTTTTATTTATTTACCATATCTCCACTTTACTTATATTTTTATTTGTTTACACCCTTACATGTATGTAAGGTGACTTATGGAGTAAATATAAAAAATGTTTTATTTATTTACCATACCTCTCATTTATTTATATTTTTATTAATTTACCATGCCTCTTTTATAAATATGGTATTTGGCCCATAGGATTCACTTAAATAAAACCTATTCTTGAAAATGGGCGAATGGATTCACTTAAATAAAACCTATTCTTGAAAATGGGCGAATGGAAGGTTGTAAGTCCTAATTTCAAGGGCTAAATTTACCTTTTTTACCCTCTCCCTTAAAATAAGGTGGGCTATTTGAGGTGATTTGTAAAAATGTACTATGATACAAAATATTCGCCCACTAAAAATTTAAAACCCCTTAATTTCGCCAAAGGGCGAACATTCGCCCCTAAAATTATCCTTGATGGGAAGAAAGGAATGAGATGAATGTCGAAGAAACCAAAGACAGAAAAACTCTATCCTCGGCAACGGCGCCAAAAAATGTTGTTGCATAGAATGTCTAGGCATTGTGACAACGGCTCCAATCGGGGGCTGTCACCCTAATCCCCAATCTCTCCATTTAAGCTGTCTCCCTACAGCAGGTTAAGGGGGGTAGACCCTATGGAAAAATGGAATAAAGAAGAGCTAGTCAGGAACCGACCAGTTCGGGGGACACAGTGAGGAGAGCAAAGTACTTGATCGAGGTTTAACAAGGCTTAGAAATTGATTAGATTTTAAATGATTAATACCAGTGTCTTTTTTTTCTATATTAAGACTAACCTACGTACCCACGGGAGATTGAACCGGTGACCTATCGCAAGGAGTGCCTTAACAGCGCACCCATTCACCGTCAATCCAAACCCCCGTGGGCATTAATACCAGTGTCTTACGGAGTCAATGATCTTGCAAAAAAAATGAAAACCAAGTAATTGATTAGCAACTGTTGCTGAAGAAACAGAGATATGAAATCTCTTTATAATTTCACGATAAAACTCTTTAACAATTGCTTGAAAATATTTGCAAAATGTTTAACATGTAACAAGCATTAAATAATACAAGCAATGACGATCAATTTCAATAGATGCACAATGTTCTAGCAATTAAATTTCAAGAGATACAAATACTTTAATCAACCACGAGATTTAAACGCTAACCAGTTCAAATCCTATAATTTAAATGATTATGCTTAGTGACCCAAATCTAAGAAATTCACCGCTTTCAAATAGTTAATTTTTAGACATAAAATTTTTAGCACATTTAATTATAGAGAAATGGCAAATACTAATACCACAAAAGTTCACCTTTAGATTTTATCCTTAGCACAAGAGATATCAAGAAGGAATTAAAAATTGACAAATTTAGCTAGTCCTTTAGGAAATCTTTTTCAATGTGCCAAATAAGACTTAATCAAGATTTTCTTTTTAATGTGACCCAAGTAAATCAAAATATTAAATAATTTTTAAATTTTTTAATGGGCCAGAGGCCACAAAAAAAAAAAAATTTAAATCTTTTAACGCTAAAAATTTATTTTTGATTTAAAAAATTTAGGATGTCTTGAAATCACAAAGATAAAAACCTTTTCTTGTGTATTGAGCTTTATTTTATTTTTTTTTTATTATTATTCTTAATTTTTTTTTAGATCTTAGGATTTTTTTTTTTTGATTTTTATGATTTTAAAAGAAATTTAGATTTTTATTTTTTAATACTTCTAGATTAACAAACAAAATTAAAATAATTCATGACAAAACCAAATTCATAGACCAAAAAAAAAACAAAATCGAACCTAACTTAACAAAATAAAATGAAAATCGAAATTAAAATCTTTTATTTGTTTATTTGTTAAAGTCTTAATGCTAAAATCTAATGAAACTAACTAAAAATATATACATCCTAGCTACTTACCAACTTAAAACTAAGCCAACGCACATATTCATAATGAAAAATAAAAATGAACTAACCAATGAAAATCGAACTACGCTAATGGACGCATAGCATAAAAATTCGAATGTTTTTGTTTGTTTGCTATAGGCAGAACTCGATGGTGGACAGGGATAGCTCGATGGAATGGAGAAGGGACACTGGGATGATGGAGATAGCTGAGTGGAACAAGGGCAGCGTTTGGATAAGGCTGAGAGCGGACTGCGTGAATTTGTTTGCAGGTGCGCGACAGCATGGAAGGTCTTCGAATATGACGGTGAGGATGAAGATTGTTGCAGGTTGAAGGTTGTGAGCGGATTCACGTGGAGGTGAAGGATAGTTATCAGGCAGTAGAGCTGAAGGATACTGGAGTAGCAAGGAGATACGAGCAACAACAACAAAAAATCGAAGTGTTTGCTGTGCATGCAGGTTTTGGAGCGATGGTGAGAGCATCGAAAGAGGAGCTGCAGGTTTAGAGACAACATTGGCAACGGACAAGAGCAAGGTATGGAGTGTGATGAAGGGAGCAGCCTAAAAATGCGTGGAACAAAAAATCAAGTGGGTGAAGAGATCAACAGATCTAGGTGAGGTTGAGAGCTGCGGGAGAATGGAAGAAAGGCGTGCAGGATCTGAGGAGATACGATGCAGGTTAGGAAAAATGGGAATGTAGGGAGCAAGAAAGGCAACGAAGTTTGCAGGTGAGGGAATATATGTAGGAGCTGAGAGAGATTTTTCACAGGAAGGTAAGGGTAAATGACACAACAAAAAATCGAAAAATTCTCAGAGATTGGAAACGCAACACGAAAAAACCCCAGGCAACAAAAATGGTCTCAAAACGATTTCGAAAGGCTTAGGAAGGCAGCCCAATAAAACCAGAAATTTCCAAGTTAACTTGATATGTTTTGATTTCAGATTTATAATCGAAGTCCCTTCCAGATTTAAATTTTTTTTTTAAGAAACCCTTCAACTGCGAATAATGTCCCTGCAAAAGTTGGTTTTGAGGCCAAATCTTACCCTCCAAGGCCTAGATCTGGCTTCAAAATCAAACTTCACCTTCAGATCTGCCACCTGTTCTTGAAAACACAAACACCCAGAATCCCGATATACAAAAAAAATGAAACCCCAAAAACCCAAGTCAGAAGAACCAAAAATTTTACAGATCTATGCACAAGAATAACAGATCTACCAGATCTGGCGAGTGTGAGTCCAACTCAGCTCTCAGATTTGATAATCTAAAGCTCTTAAAAGCCAGATTTATCAATTTAGCACAGAAAAATTTTGAAATTTTAAATTAAAAGGAGGTGCTTCGCCCAAAACCCTTCATGCATCACCAATAAAATTTCTTAGGATAAGCCCGGGATCAAATCAAGCTAGGCTCTTTAGAAAATACTAATCGGGAGTTGGCTGGTCCAACTGAAAACTTCCCCGAACGCCCGATGATCTAAAAAAATCAAGAATTTCTTGCACAACTCAGTTCAACCATCAACATAGGGTGAGAAAACGATAATAAAATTTAGATTTAATAGAGATACTTGCTATTATATTCAAAATCTAAATTACCATTCAAACCCCCGTGATTGAGCAAGATACCTGTGCTTAAATCACTCTTTAGAAAGTTATCATCAATGGCTAAAAGAAAATCTATGCATGAAAATAACACATCTTACAACATTTCCACGAAGAGTAACACCAACAGAGATTAACCCCAAAGTCTTTCTTTATTGCTCATAAAAAAAAGATTACAAGAGAGCTTTCACTTAGCACACGACTCAAAGATCGAATGATCTCAACTGACAACTGACCTCCTATTTAAAGATAAATCTTCCAATTGCTAGTTCGAGTGATCCTTGTCAAAGTGATCTCGACCGTTGATGAGGATCAAAATTTCTTTTAATCTCATCCATCAAAATTTTAAATATTGAGGAAATTTCGAAATTTTCAATTAAATGCATTTTAATTAATTCAAAAATTAAATTTTTGAATTAATTTCCTCAAAATTTTGACTTTGACTTAATCCCGGGGACCAAAGGCCTAAAATTTAGCAAAATAATGAATTTACTTTAGTCCCTGGGCCTCTTAAAATTTGAATTTTAAGGACCCACGAATTTCCCCTTTGGAAAATTTAAATTTACCCAGGACCTATAATTAATAAAATTTATGTCTTATGATTTTAATTAATTTTGTGCAGAAAATTCAATTAATTAACCTATAAGGAGATAAATTAATTTTCCAACCCTCAAGACACTTTACATCGTGATTTTTACACTTTTTACATCTCAAGGGGGAAAACCCATCTGAAATAGACCCTCATAGACTACCCATTTCTGCGACGCAAATATAATCCAGCAGACTAAGAAATTTGTAATAAAATAACCTAACCAAATAGTTAGGATTATTCCCAAATCACTTTTACATAGACTCGATCTATAATACTAGGACTCGCCTAAGATCTTGGTGACAAAATTTATTTCGGCTTTGGGGTAAGGATGAAGGAAAACTTTGCCGACCATTCGAGAATGGATCGGTGGGAGAAAAAACCTCCCGGAATGTAGATCATCACCAAAAAAGTAGGTTTTACCTATGGAATTACATATATGACATGAATATGCTGAGATTATATACATCACATACATGCAGAATGGGTTTACATTATAACATGACAATCAAGCTGATGATGATAACTGGACAACGCGGACACATTGATCAGGTGCTATCCCTTTTGTGAAAAAAGGGGGTGTACTGCTATGGGTCGTTGACACTTAGTGGTCAACACTATGCAAAAGCAAGTTACTAGCCCTAGAGGAAAAAATGACGATCATGGAATTTAATCATTCAAATAAAGTGACTGCCATGGAAGCAAGTTATCAAGAAAAAATAAGTTCGATTCAGAACAAATTGTCAACTATGGATGAAGAGATGACCATCATGAGATTCGATTATAGTAATGAGTTAGCTACCATACAAGAAAATCATAAGAAAGAGATAAACTATATGCAAAACTGCTTCATGGGCATGAAAACAAAGAATGCTAAAATTATAAAGGACATGGAAGCTGGTCAAATATGTATTCAGAATAGGTTATTGACCATGGAGGAAAACCATGCCAAGGAAGTCAGTGCTATGAAGGTGGAACACTCTAACCAGATGGATGCCATAACAATGGAAAAGATACAGGTATAGAAATTTCAGCATTAGTGAGAGGATGAAAGAAACAAGGAAATGTCAACGGATCATAAGCCTCCCTGTCTGCTGCAACAAGCTCCATCTTATTATGAGGAGGTCATTTATTCCATTGAAAAGTGGCTAATTGTAGGTGACCCAAATAAAATGGAAATTAATAAGAATCAGGTTGATGCTCACATGGTTGATCCACTAGTCATAACAGATCAGGTTCATAAAGAAGCGCAGGTCATAGAAGTCTTGAACATTCCAAATTTTCCATAAGAGCGTTTTTCGGATCAAGAAGGAAGTTGTACGTCGACCACAACATCATCAACATCACAACCTACCACAAAGAAAAAGTGCAAGAGAAAGAGAATGAGAAAGTGGTTTGATCCATCTGATTGTCGTGAGCAATTTGATTTTTGGATAGGAAAAAGTCCTATCGTGTGTATGATTGGACATGGCACATTTGAGAAACAACCAACAGATTTGCCTTAAAGCAGGAAAATGCTCAGCATGCACTACATTGAACGCATCTGATGCCATGGGGCATCCTTTGTATTGTATTCCTAACTCTACACCCTTTTATTTCAGTATTTTATTTTTGTAGGTAGATGTTTTTCATGTTATTAGGATAGTTAATAAATGAAGAGCTTATATCTTTCCTGTGCTTAACGTTATATGATGATTTTTGGATGGACGCTACTTATGTTATATTGTGTGTTGCGTGGATGCAGATTCTGGATTCTCACATTCCTCTGGTGCAACAACATGTCCCCAAGTAGAGCCAGATGTTGACCACTACGTGTCAACGACCCATAGCAGTACACCCCATTTTTTCGCAAAAGGGATAGCGCTTGATCGATGTGTCCGTGTTGTACAACTATTATCATCAGCTTCACTTCCAAGATGTTATGTAAACCCTTTCTGCATGTATATAATGTAAATAATCTTAGCAGATCCGTGTTATTTATGTAACAACCTAGGTAAACCTACTTTTCTAGTGACGATCTCCATTCTGGGATGTTTTTTGTCTCACCGATCCATTCTCGGATGGTCGGCAGAGTTTTCCTCCAGTCTTCCCCCAAAGCTAGGATGGATTTTGTCGCTAGGATTTTAGGCAAATTCTAGTGTTCTAGATCGAGTCTATGTAAAATTAATTTAAATAATCCTAACTATTTGGTTAGGTTATTTTATTACAAATTGCTTGGTCTGCTGGATTATATTTGTGTCGCAGAAATGGGTGATCTGTGAGGGTCTATTACAGATGGGTTTTCTCCCTTATAATGTAAAAAAATTGAAAATCATGATGTAAGTGTCTTGAGGGTTGGAAAAATAATTTATCCCCTTATAGGTTATTTAATTAAATTTTCTGGCCAAGAATTAATTAAAATCCTAAGCCAGAAATTTAATTAATTCTAGGTCCTATGTAAATTTAAATTCTCCAAAGGCAAAATTTGTCGGTGCTTAAAATTTAAATTTTAAAAGGTCCCAGGACTAAGGTAAATTAATTATTTTGCTAAATTTTAAACCTTTGATCCCTAGGGGTTAATTCAAAGTCAAATTTTGGGGAAATTAATTCAAATTTTTTATTTTTGGGTTAATTAAAATGCATTTAATTGAAATTTTCAAATTTCCCCAAATATTTAAATATTTGACGAATGAAACTAAAAGGAATTTTAATCTTCATCAATGATCAAGATTGCTTTGACAAGGATCACTCGAATTAGCCATTGGAGGTATCTGTAAATAGGAAGTCATTTGTAAGTTGATCTATCCGACCATTGAGTTGTGTGCTTAGTGAAAAGCTCTTGTGTAATCTTTTTCCTGGATAATAAAGAAAGACTTTGGGGTTACATTTGCTGGTGTTACTCTTCATGGGAATACTGTAAGATGTGTTGTTTTCATTCATAATTTTTTCTAAAAGCCATTGATATTAGCTTCTAAAGAGTGATTTGAGTACATGTATCTTGCTCAGTTGCAGGGGTTTGAATAATTATCTAAATTTTGAACGTAATAGCAGGTATCTCTATTTGTCTGAGTTTTATTATTATTTTCTCGCTCTATTTTTAATGGCTGGATTGGGTTTTATAGGAAAATCTTGATTTTAGATTCTCAGGTGTTAGGGGAAGTTTGCAGTTGGACCAACGAACTCTCAATCCATGTTTTCTGAAGAGCCCAGTAAAATTAATCCCAGGCTTATCATAAGTTTTTTTGCTGGTGATGCACGAAGGGTTTTGAGTTAGCACCTCCTTATTTTTTTTTTTATGTGAGAAATTGATAGATCTAGCTGTTGAGAGCCTTAGATTATTAGATCTAATAGCGAAGTTAGACTCATACTCCTCAGATCTGATAGATCTACCATTATTGTGCAACTTGTAAATTCTGTAATTATTTTTCTAACAAGGGTTTTTCTGGGTTTTAATTTTTATAATTGTATATATCGTTTGGGTGTTTTCTTCTTGTCGTGCAGCTACGAATGTAAGGAGAAAATTTGTGTAGAGTCGAGATCTAGGCCCTGGAGGGTAAGATCTGGATCTTTGGGGGTTTATCAACGTAATTTTCCAGGGATATTATTCAATTTT
The DNA here is from genome assembly GCA_031772625.1 of Pinus tabuliformis. NCBI lineage: Eukaryota > Viridiplantae > Streptophyta > Pinopsida > Pinales > Pinaceae > Pinus > Pinus tabuliformis. The sequence goes on from CM062811.1 coordinate 245,055,360, forward strand.
GTTACAGTCCAAGGGTTGTAAAATTTTTAGATCTGGAAACTTTCATGAGGGTTTCAGGTATAAATCTCAAGCATAAAAAATATATTGATGTGGAATTCGATTTTCTGGGTTTATTTTGGGTTTCTTGAGGCTACCGTTGGCTGCCTGGAAATGCTCCCTGGGTTCTTCTTTTTATTCTTCTTATTGCAAAAATTTTGTTTTTTTTAGAAAGCCCACAACCTTTTGCTGCTACCTACTATCTCCATCCCTCTCTACAAACCTCTCCACCTTCGACCCTCATCATTTTGCTATTGCCTTTCCCTCCATTGAATTGCAAACTCTCATCTCCCCACGCGGCTTTTTCTCCCTCGACCTGCAGATCCGTGTAGCTATATTCCTCATACCTCTGCATCACTCTTGGTTTGCATCCAAGCATCCCTCTTGGCCTATGTCCAAGCATCTTCCTTCCCTCAAAACGCTGCTTTCTACTGCATTCTTTCCACAAACCCGCAACCCTTCTCTTTCGTTGCTGTCATACCCCTGCAAGCAATTCCGTTGCCTCTGCTCTTCTCCATCCGCAACCCATTTCCATTGCTACCAAGCCCCTCGTTCCTGTCTGCGTCCCTCTGCATTCTCTCCTCCATCCAGCCCATGTTTTTCATTTACTACGGATCCCGATCTCCTACGATGCTCCATCCCTCTCTCATTGCCCTCCTCCCCATCTGCATGTGGCCTCAACCTGCCTTCGTTGTCCTCCCGCTTCTCCAAACTCACATCTGCAGCTCATCCTCTCGCTGTATATCCAACAACTCTTCGCATTTCGCTATACGCCGTCGAGCTCCAACCTGCACACAACAAATACGATTTTTCCTTGCTTTTTTTTGTTTTTCTATGTTTTAACGTATTAGGGTTAGGAATTTTTTTTACAATTCGATTTTCGACTTTTTCATTTTATTTCATTTGTAGTTGGGTAGGTTTTAGTCAGTTTTTATTTTTTATTTTATCGTTTTGATTTTTTTTGAAATTTTGATTTTGTTTTAAAACTTTTTAAAAATCATAAAAATTTAAAAAGATTCCAATAAATTAAAAAGTCTAAAACATTAGAACATTAAAAAATCTAAAAAAAATTAAAATTTTAAAATTTTAAAAATCTAAAATATTTTAAACATCTTCATTTTTGTGACTTGAAATTTACTAAAGAAATAAATTAAAAGAGGATTTGCGCTAATACATTAAAATTTTTAATGTGGCCCATGTCCCATTAAAATTTCAATTTATTAACCCTTTTAATTTACTTTTTTTACATTAAAAACTTAATCTCTTCATTTACCACATTAAATTAATTTCCTAAGGAACAATTAAAATTATAATCTTAAGTTCCTTGGTGTCTTTTGTGTTAAGTATAATATTTTAAATTTTGTGGTGATATTTCTCTATCGTCAAGTGCGATTAATGTTTTAAAAATTATATTGACGATAGGAGAAAGATAATTAATTCTAGATCTGGGTTATTGAAGAAAATCATTTTTAATCTAGAATCATTGTTTAGCATTTAATTTTCATAAGTCTTCATGGAATTTAATTGCTAGATATATTGCAGTTTTGAGCATTTACACCTAATTGTTCATGATTGTCGCTTTGCCACATATATAAATTACTTGGGATATCTTGTTTCTGTTTAGTCTATGGTTAATCGAATACTAAGGCATTGGCCTATAATCATTTCTATCCTGTGGTTGTGTCTTGTGTTTAATCTATTCATCTTAGTTGACCAAGATTTGTTCTAAATTCATCAGGTTGTCCATCTTCAGGTCTCGTAGAGTCCTCATTCATTCACCTTAGGGACTACCCGTCTTGACTTGTCTAGGAGAGAGTCTAAACGGAGTGTTAGGATATTCCGACACATAGGAAATAGTTAAGTATAACTTGGTCTAGTGTAGAGTTAGGTAAAGTGTGTTTCTTTACTATGTGATTTTGTAACTTACAATCTGACAGTCACGATATGTTCTAGACATGAAGTGATTTGACGGTTCATTCTCTCCTGGGTATTATCGACACTTGATCCATGGCTTAAAACCCGATTGGTCCATTATCTCTATTTAAAGAGCATGGAGGGTCATTTGTAGGGTGATCGTTCATGAGAGAAGCTTATGTAAATTTTCATTATTTTATTAATAAATTGCCTGAAGTGGCCGCATTTTCTCAGGCGGTGGACTGTCTCCCGCTTTCAGGGTTTTAACCACGTCAAGAATACTGGTGTATTGATCTGTGATCTGTTTGTGAGTGGTGTCCTCTGCAGTTCTATCTAAGGAACTTACCCTGTAAATTCCTACATGGTATCGGAGCTATTTGAGGGTCGCATCCGTTGGTGATCGAAATATGAAGCTAGTACAACTGCATCCGCTTGTCGTTTCCTAGATCTACTGTTTCTGACTAGTTTCAGGCCGAGAGGACTGCTCTATTGTGTTAGGAGCATCTGTTCCAGTGAGGAACCCCTTTCGTTTCACATGAAAATGTTTCCGATAGCCCTAGCTACGTCAGTTTTAAGATCTGGAGGTATACAATTTTTTTTGCAGTTCTAGTTATTCATCTCTCTGTTTATTTCAGTTTATTTTGTTCTATGTTTTTTATTACTGGATCTATACCTTTCATTTCTGCGTATGCTCTTTGCCCTGCGACTCTGTGCAATCTCGACAAATCAGAAACTTAAAGGAAGGATTTTTCTCATGCGTATGCCGTTTTCCTCCGCGCTTTAGTGTGATCTTAGAAAATCAGAAACATAGAAGAAAATATTTAGTTTTCGGCGAAAGCTAACTTCAAGCCATAAGGTTTGGTTTTTTTTGTATGTTTTGTAGGCAAAAAGAGTCTTTTCAAGTAAGCACACACCCCAAAGCTTCAGTGACTAAAAAAAAAACCCTTCCTCTTTTCCAAAATTTACTAACCTTTTAAACTAGCTCACTTGGTCCAAAGTTACTTTATGAGAATAGAGGTCTTGAGTTCAAGTCTTTCTTTTTGTTGAGTTACTTTTTCAAAAAACACATGTAATTTCTGTTTTAAAGTTACTTTATGTAAAAATGTTCTCATCCATTATAAAAAGTGAGTCATTTATAATTCTAAAGTCTCTTTATCTTTTATTTAAGTTACAATTTAGTGGGTAGCCCATAAAGTACTACTGTAAAAGTGACTTTCACTTATTTATAAAAGTGGGTCACATGATTTTTTTTTAAAGTGAGCTAATTAGATTAAGTTTGGAAAGGGGGGGGGATTTAAAAAAAAAATATAACATTATCACTCATTTCCGCACATTCACGCACTTTGTCGGCATCTTCAACAACTTTTCTTCAAAAAGCCATAACTTTTTCATCCGAGAGCCGTTTTTTTTAATCAGCCTAATTTTTCGAGATATTTCCATTGAAACGCTTAGTTTCGGCATCTACAACTTCAGTTTCTATTAAAATGGAAAGTCCATGCCAAGTTATTCTTGACAGCACCAACTACTTCCAATGGTGGTCCTACATTGTGGATTTACTTAGAAGTAAAAGTCTTTACAGAATAACCTCAGGCCAAGAAACTAAACCTAAAGATGAAGATAAGGCAACCAAATGGGAAAATAGGCAAGATCAAGCACATGGGTTGATAGGGATGTCTATTTCTCCAAACCTTAGATTCCATATCGCAGAACTTGATACCCCTAATGAAGCAATGAAACAACTCACTAAAGTTTTTGGAATTAAAAATGAAATTAGAGCCCATCAACTCGAAAATGAGTTGCTTACGTTGGACCCCAATAATTTTTCTTCCATTGAAGATTTTTTGTCCAAGTTCAAGACCCTTAGACTTCTCTTGGAAGGTGTTAAGGTTAAGAAAGAAGATGGTAGCCTTATCTATTCCATTCTTACTAAGTTGGGACCAGCCTACTCTGTGTTTGTTTCCACCTTCCATTCTGCTAGAGAAGCATTTATTTTTCAAGGACAAGAATACAAGTCCCACTCTTTTGATGCTTTTTGTGATTCTTTAATAAGAAAACAAGAAAAACTCTTACATCTTGGTCTTCTTAATCTTGGAAACTCTTCTAAGAAAGCCTTAGCCACCCAGCAACAACCAAATTCAAAGAATCCTAAGAAACAGTATCCTAAAAAGAATGGTCCTAAACCAAACAAGGGTCCCAAGCAATTTTAGTCTCAAAATGAAAAATCAATTCAACAAAATGATAAGGCAAATAAAAACAAAGGGAAGAAGATTGATAAACATTGCAACTTTTGTAATTGAGATGGCCACTTAGAATCCAAATGCTTTAAGAAGATGGAAGTCTTGGAAGCAACAATGAAGAAGCATAACATCCATTTGGAGCACTCTTCAACTTCAACTTCATCTTCAGGAATTGCACTTTCTGCATGTGGTTGTCAAGCATCTCGGTCTGGTTATGCAGTAAATGTATCTCCTTCTTCTCATTCTCATGAGTGGCTCATTGATTCTGGAGCTTCTTATCAGATGGCCAAAAACAAAGCCATGTTTTCTTCTTTAAATGATTGTAACACCAAAAATATATATGTTGGTGATGATAGATCTCCTAGTGTTGTAGGGACTGGAACTATTCATCTAGACAATGGTCAATTTAATGATGTATTATGTGTTCCAACCTTATCATGCAACCTTCTATCTATATATCAGATAACTCATTCAGGTGAAGGTAAAACCGTTGAATTCTCACCTCATGATGTTGTAATTAAGGACCTAAGAGATCCTAGACAGATTTTAGCTACTGGCATTGCTGATGATTCTACAAGGTTGTATAAGTTTAACAACTTTGGGTCATCAACTCTTCATTCGGTATTTGTTGTTCATAATGATGAAGTGAGCAAACTTTGGCATGAGCGATTTGGTCACTTAAACTATCGCTCCCTTCAAAATCTATGTAAAGAAAATATGGTGACAGGTCTTCCTATGGTATCTTGCAGAGATGGTGTTTGTTCCGGATGTGTACTCGGAAAACATCATTGGGATAGTTTTGAAAAACGTGCCTCTTGGCATGCCTCAACCCCTTTACAGCTTGTGCATAGTGATTTATGTGGTCCACTTCCAGTTGTTTTATTCTCTGGCTACAAGTATTTCTTAACTTTCATTGATGATTTCTCTAGACGCACTTGGGTATACTTCTTAAAACTCAAGAGTGAAGTATTTAACATGTTCTTAGCCTTTAAGGCCTTTGTTGAGAAACAATCTAGACATCAAATTCTTAAGCTAAGATCTCATAATGGCGGAGAATATGTTAACAACAAATTCATCAACTTTTGCACTGAGCATGGAATTCAAATGCAACATGCTGTTCCATATACTCCACAACAAAATGGTGTAGCTGAAAGGAAGAATCGCACCCTAAAGGAAATGGCTAATTGTATGCTTCAATCTAAAGGACTTAGTCTTAATTTTTGGGCAGAAGCAATTAACTGTGCAAATTACATAGTAAATCACACTCCTACTAAGGTTTTAAAGGTATCACTCCAGAAGAAAAATGGAGCTCAATTAAACCAGATGTAAGTCACTTTTGTGTTTTTGGAAGTGAAGCATGGGCCCATATTCTAGATGAGAAACATAAAGCTTTAGAACCTAAGAATGAAAAATGTATTTTTTTTTTTATATTTTGAAGATCTCAAAGGATATAGACTTATTCCACTTAAGTCCAAAAATGTTATCATTAGAGGAGATGTAAAGTTTGCTGAAAATATATCGGCCTACGAGCCTAGTTCGGCGGATGTGCCACCTCTCTCTATCCCTTCTACTTCTGAAAATATTTCTTCTTCAGATGATGATAGCGAGGATGACACCTTCTCAGGATCCTCCTTCAGTTCCTCAACTTCCAAAATGGGTCCGTGCTACTTGGTATGCAGCAGGTGCTCTTGCAGGTGATCCTACAGATCAACGATGTACACATTCTCAATTCGATAGAGCCTCTTCTTTATTGGCTTAAGCTTCAGCGAATTATGATCTTGACACCTTTGCAGAAGCTTCAGGCTGTCTGGATTGGGACACAACTATGAGTGAAGAATATCGTTCATTATTGGCAAATGATACATGGGATCTTGTTCCTCTTCCAAAGGGACAAAAACTTGTTAGATGCAAATGGGTTTATAGAACCAAGTATGGACCAGATGGAAAAGTTGATAAACATAAAGCTCGTCTTGTTGCTAAGGGTTTTTCACAAGTTGAAGGCATTGACTATACTGAAATCTTCTCCCCTCTTGCCAAAATGAACTCTATCCGCCTTGTTCTTTCCCTTGCTGCCTCTTTCAAATGGGAAGTGCATCAGATGGATGTTAAATCTTCCTTTTTGCATGGGCACTTGCATGAAAAAATCTATATGGAACAACCTCTTGGCTTTATACAAACAGACTCCAGCCTTGTATGTCGGCTTGAGAAATCCCTTTATGGTCTCAAGGAAGCCCCTAGGACTTGGTATGCCAAAATGGATAGGTTTCTTTTAGATATTGGCTTTTCTAGGTGTCATTCTGACAATACTATCTACACCAAGAAAGTGGGTAAGTCTCTTATCATTCTTGTTCTTTATGTTGATCATCTTATCCTTACTGGTAGTGATCCCAACCTTATAAACCATGTGAAGTCCAACCTTAAAAAGAAGTTTGAAATGACAGACTTAGGACACTTGCGTTATTTTCTTGGTCTTCAAGTCTTGCAAACCAAAGAAGGTATTTCCCTTTCCCAGTGCAAGTATGCTTGTGATCTTCTACACCACTTTCACATGGAAGACTATAAGCCAACCCCTTCTCCCTTTCAGTTTGGAGCCAAACTTTCAGTCACTTGTACTTCCCTTGAAGTTGATGATACCTTATACCATCAACTTGTAGGAAAACTTTTGTATTCAACCCATACTCGTCCTGCTCTTTCCTTTGTTGTTGGCCTTATTGCTCGGTTTATGCAAAACCCACATGAAAGTCATTAGAAAGCAACTAAAACAATACTTTGTTATGTTTGAGGTACAGTTCAGTTTGGGATTCATTACAGTGCAGAAGCATCTCCTCTATTGGTTGGTTTCACTGATTCCAATTGGGCTGGTGACCCTGATGATCAGAAGTCTACTACAGGTTATGTCTTCACTCTTGGTTCTAGACCTATTACATGGGCTTGCAAGAAACAAAGTGCCATTTCTCTTTCTTCAGTAGAAGCAGAGTATCATGGCACCATAGAAGCTAGTAAGGAAGCCCTGTGGCTTTGTCAGATCTTGTTAGAGTTTGGCTTTCAGCAACAACATCCGACTACACTTTGGTGTGATAATCAAAGTGTCATTCAACTATGCAAAGATCCAGTCCAACATCAGTGCAACAAACACATTGAACTACACATGCACTTCATCAGAAAGCTCATTCATGACCATGTTCTTGAAGTGCAATATTGTTCAACAGATGATCAAGTTGCAGACATCTTTACAAAGGCTCTCACAGAGGCGAAGTTTACTAAACTTCGATTTATGGTTGGAGTTCAGGAAGTTATCACTAAGGGGGGATAGGCTCTAGTGCCTCCTTCCTTCTCCTATTGTGTCATATTTGTACATCCTTCAATCCTATCCCAACTTGTTCTTAAGGGGGGATGTTAGGATATTTCGAAACATAGGAAATAGTTAAGGAAATAGTTCATTCACCTTAGGGACTACCCGCCTTGACTTGTCTAGGAAAGAGTCTAAACGGAGTGAGTAAGGATTAGAGTGAAAACTCTTACTCTGAGTGTTGTCGCAGTGCCTAGACACTTTGTCCGACAACACAACTTATCCACATCAGCAACAAAACTCCCAGGAGACATGTCAGCCACTCAAACATCCTGTCCCTGAGTCTCACTGATGTTATGGACATCTTAAGCCTCAGTCGCTCTCATGCTATAGGCATGACAACGTCCACAAATCCAAAGTCGCTCTGACAGGCTTGCCTGCCAGCGTCCAGAGACCCAATTTGCCAGTGTTATGCCAACGTCCCTGGGATTTGAGCCACTTTTTCAGGCACAGATACCAGGTCACTGACCAGAATGGAATGATAAGTTAATATCAGTAAAAGAACAGGGAAACAATGATGCAAAAGCAATAAGTTAAACATGAACTTAACCAGACCCCTGCTAGCCAGGACAGGCATTTCGTCAAACATATCATCAACATGTAACCTATAGGTGTAAAAGACAAAATTAAGTGCAGGGATCTCATACTTATCTGAGAATCGTTATGAACCATTGTTCCCTCATGTCATTTGTTGCATTATCATCTATTAGGCCATAGATACATTATCCATTCTTTACAAGTAAAACATGCTGAGAGCCATACATAGTTGCTATCATAAAACATACATATATCCAAGATAATAGGGACAAAAATATCATAAGCATATCAGCCATAAAATCCACATATACATCAATACATTTACACATGAGAATCAAGGGAATGAATTTCTCATTAATAAATGCAATAAACCAACCGGAGATGGGACTACCACGTTCCACCCGACCATAGATTGGCTAAGCCATGTCTCTCTTCAACCAATCACCCCCGTGCCATATTCCAAGCATGAATGTGGGACTCATAGAACACACCAAAAACACCAAATAAGCATGGATGCCACTAGAGTTCTCCACCTACACCGTGAGGAATTTGAGTGCCTTCTAGTCTCTCAGGCTTTACCATAATCCATAGTCTGATCTAGGGATCACTATGCCCTACACCGAGACACACTCTCCAGGATTTACCGTACATCCCATCTCGGACTATGAGGCCCAATAGAGAGAAATCCACCTCTTGGCTTTACCGTATTTCTCGCCTTTCACCGACAAGGATTCCTTGGCCCGCTGAGGCACACAAACCTGGCTTTACCGCAACCCACAGTTTGGTTCAGGGGTTACTAGGCCAGTGGATTTACCATGATCCACAGTTCGGTTCAGGGACCACTAGGCCATGTGTTTGTCATTTCGGAGATCCACCCCACTAAGCTTCGAATCTATTTGGCCATCCCACATTAACCGAGTATGAGAACCCATCTCATCAAAGTTATTAGGAAATGGCAAGGCTAGGCTGAAGAACACTGTCACACCTGGCAAAACCCATGCCATGATAGAAAATAACCACATGCAATCCCATGCATGCCAAATATAGCAAGGAAAATACACATGCAAGTCGATACCTGCAATGAAGCCTGTTGTAGCTGCTTGATCCTGCCTTTCCCTACTTGATCTTTGCTTCTTCTTGCCTTCTTTGCCTTTCTTGCTCCAATGCCAAAGTGCTCCAAGAAAACTTTATGTGTCCAAGAGTGAGAGAGAGAGAGAATAATGAGAGAGCTCCAAAGCTAAACTGACAAAAGGTTACCAACTAATCCTCAGAAGCCTTTTTATGAATGAGGCCTCTATTTTCTTCATTTTCCATTATTTTGCTTCATTTTCCTCCTCACATGCAACCTGTGACCTTTCGCCTCCTTTTTCTCCTAATTTTCATTATTTTCATAAATAATTGTGCCAAAAATGCCATTTTTCCTTTCCAAAGCCTTAGCCATTGCCTTTGCCAATTTCCTTAGCCATAAACGATCAAATGAACACCCCCTAGGATGTCTTGCCGAACATTTAGCTTGGAATAAGTGTCCCATCAACCGTGGTTATTATTTTTAACTTTTATTACATGGAATTTTCACCAGGGCTGTTACATCAGTCACTGAGTAGTTCCCCATGATCACCATCAAAGAGGAAACATACTGCGTGCACTGCATGGTCCTGTCTCCAGGCATAAGGATTGAGAAGCCCTCAAAATCCTCCATGGAATGCCCCTCCTCTGTACCATCTATGCATCAATACAATTGTGGTCACCCCATTGTCCACCAATACTAAGCCACGCTGCCCCTGCACAGTGCCTTTGATCTGTAGGGTTAAATATCTCGGAACCCCATGCAATGAAGTAAGCACTCCTCCAGAAGGTGCGAAAGGTGCTTCCCTTGGTGGTGGTGGTGGAGGTGGTCCTCCTGCTACATGCAACTTACTGTCACCTCCATCTACCCCTGGCTCTATATCATCGTCATGGTCGTTGTCCGAGAAGACCTCAATGTAATGGGCCTTGCCTATGGTGCATCTATGGCCTGGTGACCAAGGCTCCTGACAGGTGAAGCATAACTTCCTTTGCCGGAGGTCCCTCCCAGTTTGCTCATCCAACCCCCCATGAGTGAGTGCCTCATGCTATGGTGGGGTCTAGTGTCTCGGCCCCTCTGCTGGAAAACATGTTTGGTGGGTGCCTCTGCTTTAGTCCTGGGAAGTGCATCCTGTAAATCCCGTGCTCTGCCCACTGCATCCTCTAAAGTGGTGGGCCTGTTGGCTCTCACCAAGCCTCTCAATGGCTCTGCTAACCCCTCCACGAACATGAATAGTTTCCTAGCCTCTGATAGATCTGGCAACATCACTGATATCCTCAGAAACTCCAAGATATATGTCTTGGTACTACCAGTATGCTTGAGTCGGGTTAGCTCTCCAGAGTCCGAAGTGCTCCTAAGGGCCCCTCCACTCAAAACACCCTCCGTGTGAACTCCTCATATGTAGTAATGCCTGCATGCCCCAAGGTAGCCAGCCCATGGAACCACCAATTATGAGCCTCTCCCTCCAAATGTAAAGTGGAAATCTTGATGGCCTCCACCTCTGTCATCTGGTTAAGATGGAAATAGACATCCAGTTTTTCAACCCATGGCCTGGCTGAGCTCTTAGAAGAGCCACCAAAAGTCGAAAGGAATAACCTTCCCACTGTGTGTTGTAGATCAGTGCCATGCATGTACGCTCCTCCACTCGGCTCCTTGCTCCTATTGTTATTCTTGAGTTGGCAGAAGTCTTTGAACGTGATGGCTTCTCTAAAATCAACCACATATGTCTGGTACTCCATAAAGTAATCTCTCATGGGCATATCCTCTTACCTCTATTTCCCTCCATTACCAGATGCTAGAAACATAGGGATGGTCAACCAGGGTGGTGCGCTGCAAATGAGAGGCGTACTATGTGGATCTGTGGCTTGGTGGCTCGACTGTCCCTGGTGGTGAGAGGTGCCTAATCCCTCTCCCAAATGGATGTCTCCTTGGCTACCCTTACCCTTATTATTATTTCTATTTTGCTGCCTCAACTCATCAAAACCCTTATCCAAATCTTTGATAGCCTTCAAGAGGCTTTGAGCAAACTCCTCATCTCTCTTATCTTTGCCATTAAGATTATCCCCCATGTCTGGTTCCTCAACCTCTTGCTCAAGGGTTTTTGGGTCCGCAGTGATCTACAACTCTCTTTTCCTGCTCCTATATCTCGGTTTCCTGTAAGTGATATTTTGCCTGTCCCTTGGTGTCATAGAATGAAGGGTTCGCCACAAGCTGTGTTAAATTTATGCAACTGTAGCCAAATTCCACTTTGGACAACTCGTATGATGATGATAATAATTGCAATAGGTTCCTCTTTTCGTGAGGACCAAATTGACCTAAAGATGACCTTATTTGGATAAGCGGAAGTTGGTTTTTGAATTTATTTATTTACTCATGTATATTGGATTAGGTCGGCCCTAAGGACATGTACAATTGGACAGGTCGGCCTCAACATCAAGTGGACCGTCATGAAAGCCTATATATAGAACGGATCTCAAGCTCATTTGGACACAATCATCAAGCTCTCTCTTCTCTCCTCTATTTGTTTGGTTCGCACAGGTTTGACGGAGGAAAAATCACACAAAGGGTCTGAAACTATAGGGTCGAAGCTCGCATGTGTCTAGGGTTTTTGAGTCTCGGATGCTCACACGTAACTAAGGTTTTTCGCCCCTAGACGCTGGCACAATATGGTCTTGGGAGCTTCTGGGAAGTCTTGGGCGCTCACACAGGGTGTCTAATAGAGCGTCCGAGAGGCTAGGGTTTCCGCAGTGCAGTTGAACCTCGGATGCTCGCATGCAGTTCTCCTAGGAGTGTCCAGATCAGTCCCAGATGCACTCATCCAGTTCTCCAGAGAGCGTCCAGATCAACCTTAGATGCTCACACACAATATCTTTGCATGCATCTGAGACCAAAAGATGAGTTATCCGTATGCATCAGTGTTCAACGCTGTGACAGCAATATCCAACAGTTAACTACAGTCAGTGACAGTGCATTACAGTCCTCAGAATCAGGGTCTTTGAGTATAAGCATGTTTAAGGTCATGTTATGGATGTTCTAGTTGTTTTGTTGCATAGATAAAGATATGGATCATTGTACTCTATTTTGCTGAATCATTTGATGATGATCTAAGAAGAAGAAGAATTTGCAAGGGTTTTCCCCGTAGTGGGTTTTGCCCTAGTCTCTGACCAATCCTGGTGTCTCTATGTGTGCATGCTTTTCTTCTATTGTTCCTTTATGTTCCGCTGCATAGATGATGATGATATTGTTCTTTCTACATAGTTGCATATGCTGATGAATAATAATGTAAATCTGAATAATGTTATAATGTTATGGGGTGAACTTAATGTGTTAATGAAGAAATGCAATTATCAAAGCAAAGAACAATGTAGCCCTATGAAAAATTAACAAGCTGAGCCAAAATTATTGCTTTGATACAACTGTAATATTCCTAAGGGAAAATTAACAGTGATAATCAAAACAATAACAACACATGCAACACTAAATTTCACACATGTAATTAAACACCCAAAAATTCTCCAAAAACTGCGCCATGCTAAACCATTTATTATAAATCATGGAGAGTACAATGTAAGCATGGAGTAGGTGCACCTGGGCTTGCAAAAGCAAGCTAGACAAGTCCCAGGTGTGAAAAGAGGATGCCCAGATGCTAGCAATGGCCTCTCCTCCAACTTCTGTGTTGGCCCTGAAATTTTGTTGTTGCTGGATGAAAAGGGACTGGTGTTTTACCCCTATGGAGTGCTCAAAAAATTCTGAGAAATTAATTGTCGACTCTCCTCACCAAACCCACAAAAACCCAGAAAGGAATGGGCCTCATCCCAACCTCCCGAAAATGACCCCAAAAAAGCATGAATTCCTCCTCTGACTGCGTTTTCGCACCACCTGTATCTCCGCTGCCAAATGAGCTCCCAAATCTTGAGAAATATCCTCCAAAATTCCCCTTATGCCTCATGGTAAATTTCAACTCCAAACCCCCGGCCAATCCTCCCACAACTAAGTCTCTTCCTAAGGAACTGTGCATGTCCAATGATACTGCCTCTACGTGAGCACCTGAAGAAGAATTTCGGCTTGAGGAGTAGCCACTGAATCAACGCACCTAACCCCCACAAAATGGCTGTGAAATACCCAAGTGATGTGTCCCAAAAAGCCCGGTGCCAGCACTATTCTGAAGCTCCCTCTCCCAGGAAGTGCGTATTTCCCTTCTGCGTCCATAATGCCCCATGAACAGTTCGATATCACCTGTAGAATTCTCCTGCATTAGCTGATGAGTGTAGCTATGACTCCCCTAGGGTGGCACTCATAGTCCACTGAAGATGGAGGTGAGATCTCCCTTGGAAATCTCTTGTGTTGGACAACATGGTGTAGACTTGGCTCAGCAGCTCAAGCGTACAAGAGGGTTCGAATGGCAAATGATCAAAAGCCCCAGAATGATGCATGGTCCTCCTATCTATCATTGAGCTCCCCCTTTGCCCCTGTAGGTCCCATGCATTGACCTCCTTTCATTTTCGTCCCTACGAAGTGTGAGTTTCTCTAAGGGGTGTGTATTTCCCCCTTGGGTGGCCCCACCTCTCACTAACATTTTAATTTTTCCTTTTCTAATGTTTTAACTATGCTTCCTTCCATCAAAATGAGGTGATCCTTCCACTTTCAACCCACTTACCCTAAGTTGGCCAAAATTAATTAACTTAGGCAAAATTGCAAAAATGGGTACAGCTGCTAGGTGGACTCAAGTAGAGGGGACATTACAGATTCCCCTACAGACATTTTCCATTTGTGCATTGGTATATTCATAATGGTAGACAATGATTGTCCTTGCTCCTTTTTATTTCTAGTGCATATTGATGCTTCTCTTCTTCCTTTAGTACCTATTTCTATTTCTTTGTTGAGGATTTACCTGTTTTGTTCATTCCTTGTATACTTCATATTTATATGTAGTTATTTTGTGCCTAGTAGTTTCCTTCAGTACTCCAAAATTTTCCATTATGACATGTACCTTCTAGTCACATTGATCTATTTTGCTCATCTATGGAGATTAATTTGTTTCTTTCTTTCTTCTCTAGCAATTGTTGTTTTGTAAGTTATAATTTTTCTTTTGCTCATTCCCTTGTATACTTTATATTTATATGTAGTTATTTTATGCCTAGGAGTTTCCTTTGGTACTGCAACATTGCCATTATGGCATGTTGTACCTTCTAGTCCCATTGAACTATTTTTCTCATCTATGGAATTTAGTACAATTTCTTTCTTTCTTCTCTTGCAATTGTTGTTTTGTAAGGTATAATTTTTATTTCTTTTGATATAATTTTTTTAAGCCTAGTCACTTTGAAATAGTGTTAAGATTACTCTCCTTGAAACTATTTAACAGGATGAAACCGTAATAGTTCAGGCTTAGCAATTTTATTTTATTTCAGGCTATGGAGACAGCTGCCCAAGAAGGCTTGATACACATAGAGGGATCTGGTCCTACCTATGCCACTTCAACAGTAAGTTTGTTATTACCTTGTTGGTTGCAAATGCGATTGTTGCAAGTTACAGGTGTTTTTTATCTACTTTTAATTTGAGTCCATTAAAATACCTTTTTTATTATATATATAAAAAAATTGAATTTGGAGTAGTCCCTAGAATGAATACATACAGTAGTGATTGAATATTGTTGCTTGAGATCCTTATAATAAGATTGTCATGGAAATATAAAATTTCTTCTTGGTCATTTGGCTCTATCTCTAGAGTCTAGGATTCAAGAGATTGTAAACCCATCAGATGACTTTCATTAATTTACTCTTCATGCTTCTTTTGTTTTTCATATTCACCTGCATGGTGTTATCACTCAAACTCTCACCTAGGAGGAAAGGTCCTAACCTTAATGGGAAAATATAGAGGCAACTTGCAGGTAAACTACCCATTGTCACCTCAGTGGTCTTGCCCCACACTTCAGAGTATGGAAATGAGTTATCCTAGTCTAAAGAGGAATCCCTAAGTGCCAATCTAGATAAACTTGTTATAGAAGAGTGAGTATCGATTGGCTTAGATTGATTATCAACCAAACAACCCAATTTTCTTTAAGATACGAAAATTAAAATATACAAAGTGTTTGCTTGATTAATAATCATGATTCTAACACAAGTTCCAAGTAAATTGTGAGCTAAAAACATGTATGAAAGTGCTGGAAGTGACTCAAATGAGTATGACAATATTAAATTACCAATTATGATCAGATTTTACCAAATGATATATTGGCCATTTATCATTATCCAACAAAAATATTCAAATGCGGTAATAACAATCTGATTTGAGAGGTTGCGGCATCCATGGAGTTGTGCTTACAAGATATCATGAACATTCATAAAACAAATTTTAAGATCTGTCTATCAACACCATATAGCTGACATGGTTCTGATGTAAGAGTGATTAGGTTTGAGAAATATTATCCATTAACATCATTATACCGTCCCATAGATTATGCATGAAGACCATAAAATTATTAAAAGCTCTACTTGTGAAATGTTGTCAATATTATAGTGTTATATTGATATGACATTAGTCAATTGAGTGTATCCCAGGTGGTTGGAAGGGTTTAATGATAACCTCCCCACACAGCTTCAAGGCTCATGGTAACCTGATGCTCCATTGGGAGCCACCTTTGTACTGATTATCTTGACAATTTGACTCTTCCTTGGTTCTTGCGAATAGCCGGAAGAGTACACAAAATTGAAAAAACAAATATTAATATGACATTGAACTCAATGGACAGATCTATGAAACTGCTGTAATTAATTTAGATTGCAGAACTAGTTCAGATTGTAATCAAGCATGTCTAAAGATTTCAAGCATTCATATCAACGCTAGAGCATAAATTCTACCTCGATAGATGAACATTGGAGGGATAAGCAGATTTAAGTACTGCCTCAAATGGATCATTCCATGTCATGTCCCTTCCTAAATTATTTTGGTACAATATTAATTTCTGTATTATGGGGCCAATTTTGGACCTAGTGGACCCCATTTGATTTCATTAGGAGAATAGACTTGGGAAAAGTTATTTGTGTTGTAGCTAATGTTGAAGTTTCTAAATTTACTTAGTTTAGAAACCCTTCATGCACTTTTTCGGATTTATTCCTACCTACTTGTTATTTTTTCTTTAACAAGTTATTTACAAAGTAAATACTAAAAATAAACACTAGTGCATGTTCAACATATTACAGATCAGCAACTAAAAGAAACAAGAACAAACACACCACATGACACCATTGTTTTTGGACTAATGTCCCCGGAAAACCCCAATGCGGGAAAACTGGTGCAACTATCTGAGGGTTTTCTTATTAAGCAATATCAGAGTACAATCTGGGTGCCGAAACTGGCCTACCCAATAGATAATTTCCTTAGCAGCTATACCTCACAGTATGAGAGAAATCTCATGGTTGAAACCCTAGAAAATCCTTTCGGCAGCTCCTCAACACAAAACTGCTCTGCAACCCCAGAGTCTGCCCAAACTGGACTGCGGCAGCCCCTCTTTGTCTCACGTTGGCCCTGCATTAGTCTTTCTAGGCATGCGTCAGGCCCAAGAGGCCCTTCGTCAGCTCTGGGAGCCTCTGCATCAAATGCGCTGGCCCCTCTGGTGCTCTGCGCAGCACTTGGCTACCTTTGCGTGGCCCTGCGTGAGCCCTTGCTAGCTCTGCGTCACCCTCCTTGGTTGCTGCACTGCTCTCCCGACACAATCTCTGCCTTCTCTGTTTCTTTGTACTCAATGCCCCTCAGCTGCTCTCCTGATCACTGATTCTATTTCTCTTAGCAAACCTCGCTCTAGAGAATAGAATGACTCATCATCTGGTGTACTCTCCAAGTGACCCTCAAGCCTCCTCTTATACTTTTCCTGTTGACATCTCAACGGCCGAGATTAAGTCCCTAATCAACGGTTAGATCTGGCTTGATCCATGTCTTTTGGACCATTCTAACACAGATTCATATTAATACACATTAATATTTTATTTTCCCTAAGTTTAGACTTAGGGACTCCATTAAAAATATTAATTATTTTAATATATGTTGATTTGTTTAGAATCTGCCCAAATCCTTTCTGGGTATTGGAGATCTCATGTGCCCCAACCTGTCCACCAAATTTTGTGGCTAAAGCACATCTGATTCTACCTCAAATCAACAACTAAGTTACACATGGAGGCCACCCTCACTAGGGAAATACGCATTCCCTAGTTCGATTTGCATGGAGGTGGTTAAGTTTTGCATAATGTTGGTTAAGTGAGGGCCCACGATGGAGGACGAATTGGAGGGAAAAGTGCTACATGAAATCTATGTAAGGAAGTCAACTCTCCTCATCTAGATCATCTTTTTGGGTATATCGATTTCTCTTAGTTGTTCGAGCTGCTTAGATGAGTCACTAGCTGTTTAACACGAGTTCTTCAAGCGAAGAGCTCACCCTTTCTTCGGGGGACTTCGAGTGCCACCGTAGGAAGGTTTTCTTCATTTCTTCAGGAGGAGGATCTCATTGTGATTTCCAGCAATGGCATTCACTTCCAAGTGGCGCGTATTATTGGAGGACGTAGTGGAGAGGAGGCCGAGTTTGTTATTGGTGTCTTGCAACAGAGTTTTGGCGTGAGATTTTTCAGAGAGGAGGATAGGGAGGATTGTCAGCATTTGGGAGAGTTTGGGAATTGGTTGAGCTTGTTGCTTGGCAGTGTGACTTTCATACTACTTGGGCCAGTGCAGAGGCATTACTGAGAGCTCACTTGGTGGGTAGTGTATCAACCCTTGAGGTTGAGCTTTGCCGTGGAGGTTAGAGGAGATACTTGGAGTGGTATTTGCTTTCCTTTCCGAGCTTGGAGGAGGATTTCATTGCCATTTTTTGCAGGCCGTATTCTTGGAGCAGTTTGGAGGGTGTAGGCCATAAAGGAGGTCAAATTTTGGAGGTTGGATTCAAGCCAAACCCTTTCTGGGTTTTTGTGGGTTTTGGCCAAGGAGTGTGGGGCTGAAGTTTCATCATTTTCTGAGCATTGGAGATGGGGTTTCTTGCAGTTCCTTTCCAGCAAGTAGTGAATTTACTAGGAGACAACACAAAGCATTAGAGGAGTAGTTATCTTTCCAGCATTGTGATTATTGTTTGACACCAGGGTTCTATCAAGTTTTCCCTTGAGGTAAGCCCAGGTGCATTTCCATACTATTGCACTTGCTCCATTCCATTAATAAAATGGCTCAGCTGGTTCTCATTTCTAATGTGTATTGAGTATTCACTATTCACTGATCGTTTTAATTTTTCTGTATATGAACGTATTTTCTTTTGCATATCACTGTTTGTTTAAGTTTGGAACATTACAGTGGTATCAAAGCTTAGGTTCTGGCTTGGCTGTCCGAAAGCTTTTCTATGAGTGAGGAGGACTGGAAGAATATTACTTACAGAAGACAGAGGTACTGGAGTAGGGAAAGGGAGTTGGAAATAACTCCAGATTCAGAGGATATTGGGAAGATTGCGGTAACAAAAGATATGGGTGAGCCCAAGAGTAGGGAGCAGATGACCTTCGATAGTTTCTTGAAGGCTTTGAGTGATTTGGCAAAAGGGCAGAAGGAGATGCTGGATGAGATCAAGATGCTGAACAAGGACCGGGCTTTTGTAGTTGGAGAGACTTCAGGGGCCTCTCAACAGTTCGATCACCTTTCACCTACTGCGCAGCGGCCATGCTCAAGTGAGCCAACTCGAGCTATTTTACCCTAGTTTGTACCTTTGGCGCAGGGTGAGATTGGTGGAGGAGAGGATCCATCGTTGATGGGGGAGCATTTCTGGGAATGGAAGTTTATGGGGGTAGACTTCAGAGAATCTCTGACCTTCAAAGACTTGCAAACTCAAGAAGAACGAGAAGGGGAAAGGCTATGGGACGCAAAACTATGAGCTGCATCGTTCTATTGGGAAAATGTATTTTCCTACATATGATGGCACTACCAAGTTCACAACTCATTGGTTGGGTAGAGAAGATGGACACATACTTCCAGTTGAATCAGATGACAGAGGTAGAGGCCATCAAGATGGCCACATTGGACCTAGAGGGGGAGGCACACGATTGGTGGTCTCATGGTTTATCCATTGTGGGGCATGCTAGCATGACCTGCTATGAGGACTTCACGCAAAGAGTAGTGCAACACTTTGATCGAAAGGATCCAGAGGCTCACTTCGGGGAGTTGACCCAGCTCAGATAGATAGGGCATCTAGAGCATTATATCTTGGAGTTTTTGAGGGTCTCAGTCATGGTACTTGATTTGTCAGATGCAAGGAGAGTATATACATTTGTAGAGGGGTTGGCAGAGCCATTGCGGGCACTAGTGAAGTCTTGCAAACCATCTACTCTTTTGGAGGCAGTGTCTTGCACCCGGGATTTGCAAGGGGCTATTCCCAAGATTCGAGCACCATTTCCTTCACGCACTCCCTACCCTTGGAAGGGAAGTGACACTAGAGCACCCATAGCGCAAAGAGCAACTCAAGGGCAGGGTTAGTTGGATGACGAGACCAGGAGAGACCTCAGGAGGAGGATGTTGTGTTTTACATGCTGAGAGCCTTAGGCACCTGGTCATTAGTGCACAGCGGGCAAGGCCCATTACATCGAGGTCTTCTCGGATAGTGATCAGGAGGATGATGAGGAGTTGGAGTTTGGTGGCGGAGACAACGAGGATCCAGCAAGGAGAGGACCACCACCACCACCACCTTAGGGAGGAGCATCTTTCGCACCAGCCAGGGGAGTCCTAGCTTCTTTGTGCAGGATTCCCAAATTTTTGACTATGAGGATCAAAGGTACGGTTCAAGGGCAACATATCTTAGTCTTGGTAGACAGTGGGGCTACCCACAATTTTATTGATGCTCAAATGGTCCAGAGGAGGGGCATCACCACTACAGAGTTAGAGGGATTTTCAGTCCTAATACTAAGAGACAAGACTATGCAGTGCACTCGATATGTTCCCGCCCTCACAGTGACTATCAGAAACTATTTGATGACAGACCACTTTTTTGTGGTGGCTATGTCAGACACCAATGTGGTGCTGGGTGTCTAATGGTTGCATTCCCTTGGTCGGGTTACCACCGATTGGAAACAGTTGGTTATGGAGTTTGTTTTACCGGATGGAAAGTCGGTGGTTCTTAGGGGCATGCATTCGTACCCCCCTCAGACAGTTTCGGCCCATCGGATGGAGGCCGATTTGATGCATGGAGACATAGCATGGGCAGTAGAGATGAGGATTTCAGAGGCTAGGGGAAAGACCACACCATCACATCCCAACATACAGGCAGTGCTAGATAGATATCCGGTAGTCTTTGGAGATATACCGCTGGGGCAACCACTTGACAGGGGATTCAAGCACACTATAGAGTTGGAGCCTGGTGTGCATGCAGTGATCACTACACCCTATAGGCATCCCAAGGCCTATAAGGATGAGATCGTGAGAGCCATCAGGGAGTTATTGGCGTTGGGTGACATCAGATTGAGTTCTAGTTCGTTTGCTTCTTCAGTTGTGTTGGTGAAGAAGGACGAGACTCTTCGCATGTGTATTGATTACAGGGCCCTCAACAAGAAGACACTGAAGAACATGTACCCCATCTCGCGCATTGATGAGTTGATGGACGAGCTTAGAGGAGCCAAGTACTTCTCTAAGATAGATGGAATATTCCTAATTAGCCATGGCTAATTGGAATATTCGATTTTGCCCAATTTTTGCCTTCTATAGTTATTTATAAATAAAAAAGTGAGGACAGGGGACATAACTCACTTTAAGAATAAAAAGTCACTTCCTAGTAGCACAACGTTGTGACTTAAGGAGGAGCCAAGGGGGCCAAAGGGGGACGCAGAAATGGGGCCCATGCAGACACATGGAGGGACTGCGCAGGAGGGAAGAACACATGGCAAGAGGGGAATCACGCAGGAGGAGGTGAGCCTAGGGATTGTGAGAGGCAGAGGCTATAAAATAGAGAGGAGCCCCCTCATTTTGGATCATTCGGTTATGTGCATTTTGAGCTAGTCGTTTCGACTTCTGAGCACGCTGGCTGTTTAGCTAGTCTGCAGCACTGTTTAGTGCATTGAGTGTCTCCGTTCGGAGATCTCACCCTTAGCCCCGGGGGACTTCGAGTGCCTGCTCGGGCAAGGTATTTCCTTTGGCATTTCAGCAGTAGTTTTATCAGTATTCCAACAACAGTTTCAGCAGCGTTTTGGAGGCCTGCGCAGCACTGGGAGAGGGACGCAGTTCTTTCTGGCAGCAGTGTTGGATTGGGGTTTTTGCAGGAGGATTTATGCTGGGTGATTGAGCAGGGGATCAGCCCTTGCATCCTGGAGGATTTTGGCAGAGTTTCGGGTAGAGTTCTGGAGGGGTTTCTTCAGTGGCAGCGCAGAGCATTGAGGGACTGCGCAAATTCCCCAAGGGGGCGATTTTCGAGGATCAGCTATTCCAGGAAAGCTTTCTGGGTTTTTCTGGGTTTTTGGAGTAGAGCCCGATTCTAGAGTTTCAACATTTTTTGAGGAGGGGAGCAGCCCCAAATCATCATTTGTTTTCTAGCAGCAGCAACATCCACGCAGAGAGGCCATTTTTGTCATTTTGAGAGTATTTCTTCACTTGCCTTGTGCAAGTCGAGGTGCCATCTATCTGTTCACCTCTTGTGCTCAGCTTATTGCTCAGTATAATAAAATGGCTTAGCATTTTCTCGCTGCATTTCTTGTGTATCTGCTTATATTTCCAGTTTATATTATTATATGTTGTTCCACTATTATTTTACTACTCGGTTATTATATCATTTGCACATACTTGGTTGGAGTTTTTGCTGGGGTTTTAGGAATATTCTAGGTTAGGAATATTACAGTGGTATCAGAGCATAAATCTGGCTCAGCCTATGGAGCTAGCAATCTATGACACCAAGGGAAAAACCCTACATTTGTTATAGAAGTAGGAGGTACAGAGACACTGGACGTAGGTTGGAGAATACCTACAGGGAGGGAGACTGTGTCCCTGTGGTGGACGCAGAACAGGTGGAGCTTGTGGTAGACGTAGAACAGAGAGAGCCAATAGTGGACGCAGAACAGATGGCCGACGAGGACGGGAAGAGATTTGCAGATATGCTCCTCAAATCAGTGCAGGATCTGTCAAGGCAGATTGAGGTGATAGGGTAGATATTCACGGCAGTAGAGGCCAGACAGCGTGAGAGCCCACGAGTTTTTCAGATTGGTGAGGGATCAAGTGCATCCCATCACTTGCTAGAGCAGCGTGATACTGCGCAGCAGGTGGCCTCACATGCCCCTACACGCTCTACCATGCCCACTTTCCTAATAGCAGACACGGGGGCTGTAGCCCAGTAGGAGGTAGAGCTCGGACATATGGGCGATTATTTTGCAGAGTACCAGGCCTATGGGTAGGAGTTCAGGGAAGCCCTCTCATTCAGAGATTTTGTTCAGCTCCAGCGGGATAGCAGACCCCGCGACCATCAAAGAGGGTACAGGCATTACCGTGATGGCAACACCCACCGTGCAACGAGTAGATTCCACTTGCCTACGTTTGATGGCTCATCAAACAATTCAGCAAAGTCTTGGGTGGAGAAGCTGGACATTTATTTTCAACTTAACCAGATGTCGGAGGTAGAGGCCATCAAGGTGGCAACATTGCATTTGGATGATGAGGCCCAGGATTGGTGGTTTGATGGGATGGTTACACTGGGGCACTCCGCAGTGACGACATATGCTGAGTTTACCAGGAGACTAATGGAGCGATTTGATCAGAGGATCCAGAGCAACATTTCGTTGAGCTGACGAGGCTCAAATAGACAGGGAGCCCAGAGACGTACATTGCAGATTTCTTGAGGGTCTCCGTGATGGTGCCAAACCTATGCACGACACGGAGGGTCTATATGTATGTTGAGGGGTTAGCAGAGCCACTTCGGGGTTTAGTCCGATCCACTAAACCAGCCACACTCCAGGACGCTATCAGTAGGACCCGGGACTTACAGGATGTCTTACCCAGGACCCGGACACCTTACCCCCAGAGACAGACTTTTCAGTCTAAGGGGAAGGATGTGAGGATTCCTCCTCCAAAGGGGAATCCAGGATGAGTACAGCTTGACGACGATGCCAGGAGGGAGCTGAAGAAGAAGCGGTTGTGCTTCACCTGTCAGGAGCCATGGGCACCAGGACATAGATGTGCTGCTAGCAAAGCACATTTTATTGAGGTCTTCTCCGAGAGCAGTGGAGAAGAGGATGACGAGGAGGATGTGGAGGCAGGAGATAGCCATGCGATACAAGGACCTTTGCCACCTCCACCACCAGTAGCAGGTGGTGCATCTTTTGCACCCACTGGAGGGGCCCTTGCAGCGTTGCGAGGAGTTCCTAAGTATCTGACGCTACACGTGCGAGGGACAGTATGTGGCCAGCATGTATCAGTTTTGGTTGACAGTGGGGCAACCACAACTTCGTCGATGCATAGATGGTTGAGCAGAGAGGTATTCAGACAGAGAGCTTCGATGGGTTTTCAATATTTGTCCCAGGAGATCAGACCATGACGTGTGCTCGTTATATCCCAGAGCTTTCAGTGACGATGGGCACCTACACATTGATTGACCACTTTTTCGTGGTCGATATTCCGGACACCAACATGATACTGGGTGTTCAGTGGCTTATTACTCTAGGGAAGGTCACGACGGATTGGAAGACCCTAGAGATGGAGTGGGATGATGAGAAGACAGGGAGGCATGAGAAGATACGGGGACAGCACACATATCCGCCTTAGACTGTGTCGGCTCATCGGATGGAGGCAGTCTTTTGGAAGGGAGACATGGAGTGGGCAGTGGAGCTGCGTGCATCAGAGGCAGGGACTACAGGGCAGACGGTACATCTAGAGATCCAGTCCATCCTTGATTCGTATGCCATAGTGTTTGGAGAGATTCCACCAAGACAGCCACCGAATCGGGGGTTTGAGCACACTATTGAGCTTGAGCAAGGCATACAGGCTGTGATCACCACCCCCTATAGGCACCCCAATGCCTATTGGATGAGATTGAGGGGGCTATCCAGGATTTGCTGGCTCTTGGGCATATCTGACCGAGCACGAGTCCTTTTGCTTCTTCCGTGGTGTTGGTGAAGAAGAAGGACGATACATTGAGGATGTGCATTGACTACAGGGCCCTGAACAAGAAGATCCTGAAGATCAAGTACCCCATACCCAGGATCGATGAGTTGATGGACGATTTGAGAGGGGCAAGTTTCTTCTCAAAGATTGATTTGAGGTCTGGGTACTATCAGATTCGCTTGAGGGAGCAAGACATTCCCAAGACCGCCTTCAGGTGTCACTATGGGCACTTTGAGTTCTTGGTGATGCCTTTTGGGCTAACCAACGCCCCAGCTACATTTCAGTCCTGTATGAATCACATCTTCCGTAGTCACCTGAGGAAGTTTGTGTTGGTATTCTTCGATGACATTCTCATTTACAACAGAACTTGGGAGGAGCATCTCCAGCACATTGAGATAGTATTGCGTATCTTACAGGAGCAGCAGTTCTATGCCAAACTCTCCAAGTGTGAGTTTGGGTTGACGAAGATGTTGTATCTGGGACACATCATAGGGGTGGACAGAGTGAGGGTCCACGAGGAGAAGATCAGGGCCATCAGAGAATGGCCGGAGCCGAGAAATGTGACGGAACTTCGAGGATTCATTGGCATTTGTACTTACTACCGGAAGTTCGTCAAATGTTTCTTGTAGCTTGCTGCACCCCTGACAAATTTGACGAGGAAGGGGGCATTCAGTTGGTCAGATACAACGCATCGAGCCTTTGACAGGCTCAAGGAGGTTATGAGCAGTTGCCCAGTGCTTGCGTTGCCAGATTTTACCTAGCGATTTTTTTTTGGAGTGTGATGCGTCGGGAGAGGGGATCGGCGCAGTATTGATGCAGGGAGGTCACCCTATAGCCTTCGAGAGCCGGAAACTCCTTCTGCACGAGAGGTTGTATTCTATATACGACAAGGAGATGCTGGTCATCATGCATGCATTGGCTAAGTACCGGTAGTATCTGGTGGTTAACAGGTTCAGGGTGAGGATTGATCACAATAGCCTCAAGTTCTTTTTGGAGCAGAAGCAGATACAGGAGAGGCAGCAGAAGTGGATCAACAAGATCCAAGCATATGACTTTGACATTGAGTATGTCAAGGGTAAGAACAACGTGGTAGCAGATGCCCTTTCACGTAGACCAGCCACGTTGTCTCTTATGAGCTTGGATACAGACTGGAGGGCTCGACTCTTCGTAGAGTACTCCAAAGACAGGTTTGCATGTGAGGTTCCGGATGGGCAGGTGGCAGATGACAGGTACAGGGTGGTCGATGAGATCATCTTTTACAGGGACCGGATCTTCTTGACTGAGGGGTCTCAGCTCAAGAAGAAGATACTCCAGGCATCACATGATTCACCGTTGGCAGGACATCAGGGGTTTACCAAAACCTACAGGGCCATTAGGGAGAGGTTCTCATGGAAGGGCCTCAAGGAAGACATACTTGTCACATCCGGGAGTGCGATGTTTGCCAGAGGAACAAAGGAGAGATGAGCCATCCCACGGGATTATTGCAACCCCTTCCCATTTTGGAGGGGAAATGGGAGAGTATTTCGATGGACTTCATCACAGGGTTGCCCATGGTACAGGGCAAGGATTGCATCTTTGTTGTTGTTGACCGATTGACAAAGTACGCACACTTTGTTGCCATATCCGCACACTATACAGCAGCACAGCTGGTCGAGTTGTTCTTTAGAGAGATCTTCATGCTACATGGTCTTCCTAAGACCATTGTCAGTAATAGGGACAACCGTTTCATGGGCGGGCTTTGGCAGGAGCTTTTCCGGTTGGTGGACGGAGTTGACACCGAGTACCAGTTATCACCCACAGACGGATGGGCAGACAGAGGTAGTTAACAAGTGGCTAGAGGGCTACTTACGTAACTATGTCAGTGGGCAGTAGCGAGCATGGTTGAGGTGGTTGCATCTAGGGGAGTACTGCTACAATACTTCACATCACATGTCCATTGGTATGTCACCATTCTATGCTTTATATGGGTATCACCCTTTATCATTTGCTGATGTGATGTTTGGTGATAGCAAGGCTCCCAAAGCCAAGATATGGATCCAAGAGAGTCAGGATATTCTCCGAGCTCTCAAGGATAACATGGCTACAGCATAGAACCAGCAAAAGCTGTATGCCGACAGGGGTCGGGTGGAGAGACAGTTCGAGGTAGGGGACATGGTCTACCTACGGTTACAACCATACCGACAATCGTCACTAAAACAAAAGGGGGCTGAGAAGCTTAAGCCCTGCTTTTATGGGCCGTACAGGGTGATACGCAGGGTTGGACAGGTTGCATATGAGTTGGAGCTGCCCCAAGGCAGCAAGATTCATAACGTTTTCCATGTATCATGCCTAAAAAAGGCATTGGGGCAGCAGGTGACAGTGACACATGAGCTACCACCCATGGATGACGAGGGGCATTTGGTATTGCAGCCGGAGGCTATTATTGATACCAGGGAGAGGCAGCTGCGGATCAGGATGGTCCGAGAATTCTTGGTGAGGTGGAAGAATTTGTCGGAAGAGGATGCCACTTGGGAGAGTGAGAAGATCTTGTAGCATCCAACACTTCAGTTGCTTGAGGACAAGCAACATTTTGCCAGGGGAGACTATAATATTCCTAATTAGCCATGGCTAATTGGAATATTCGATTTTGCCCAATTTTTGTCTTCTATAGTTATTTATAAAGAAAAAAGTGAGGACGGGGGACATAACTCACTTTAAGAATAAAAAGTCACTTCCTAGTAACACAATGTTGTGACTTAAGGAGGAGCCAAGGGGGCCAAAGGGCGACGCAGAAATGGGGCCCACGTAGACACATGGAAGGACTGCGCCGGAGGGAAGAACACATGGCAAGAGGGGAATCACGCAGGAGGAGGTGAGCCTAGGGATTGTGAGAGGCAGAGGCTATAAAATAGAGAGGAGCCCCCTCATTTTGGATCATTCGGTTATGTGCATTTTGAGCTAGTCGTTTCAACTTCTGAGCACGCTGGCTGTTTAGCTAGTCTGCAGCACTGTTTAGTGCATTGAGTGTCTCCGTTCGGAGATCTCACCCTTAGCCCTGGGGGACTTCAAGTGCTTGCTCGGGCAAGTTATTTCCTTTGGCATTTCAGCAGTAGTTTTATCAGTATACCAACAGTAGTTTCAACAGTGTTTTGGAGGCCTGCGCAACACTAGGAGAGGGACGTAGTTCTTTCTGGTAGCAGTGTTGGATTGGGGTTTTTGCAGGAGGATTTATGCTGGGTGATTGAGCAGGGGATCAGCCCTTGCATCTTGGAGGATTTTGGCAAAGTTTCGGGCAGAGTTCTGGAGGGGTTTCTTCAGTGGCAGCGCAGAGCATTGAGGGACTGTGCAGATTCCCCAAGGGGGCGATTTTCGAGGGTCGGGTATTCCAGGAAAGCTTTCTGGGTTTTCTGGGTTTTTGGAGTAGAGCTTGATTCCAGAGTTTCAACATTTTTCGAGGAGGGGAGCAGCCCCAAATCATCGTTTTTTGTCTAGCAGCAGCAGTAGCATCCATGCAGAGAGGCCATTTTTGTCATTCTGAGATTATTTCTTCACTTGCCTTGTGCAAGTCGAGGTGCCATCTGTCTGTTCACCTCTTGTACTCAGTTTATTGCTCAGTATAATAAAATGGCTTAGCATTTTCTCGCTGCATTTGTTGTGTATCTGCTTATATTTCTAGTTTACATTATTATATGCTGTTCCACTGTTATTTTACCACTTCTTGGTTATTATATCATTTGCACATATTTGGTTGGAGTTTTGCTGGGGTTTTAGGAATATTCTGGGTTAGGAATATTACAATAGATTTGCGGTTAGGGTATCATCAGATCTGAGTGAGAGAGCGGGACATTCCGAAGACAGCCTTCAGGTGTCATTATGGGCATTTCGAGTTCCTGGTCATGCTTTTTGGGTTGACCAATGCCCCGACTACTTTTCTGTCATGCATGAACCATGTGTTCCGAGCCCAGTTGAGGAGGTTTGTAACTTTGTACTAGTATTCTTTGATGACATTTTGATCTACAACAGGACATGGGAGGAGCACCTGTAGCACTAAGAGACAATCTTGCGTATATTGTAGGAGGAGCAACTCTACTTAAGATGTCCAAGTGTGAGTTCGGGTTGAGAAAGATGCTTTACTTGGGAGTCGGGACACATCATAGGTGCAGATGGGGTCAAGGTGCATGAGGAGAAGATTCGGGCCATTCGGGATTGGCCAAAGCCTCGAGATGTGATAATGTTTAGAGGATTTTTGGGCATCTATACCTATTATCAGAAGTTCGTGAAGGGCTTCTCACAGTTGGCAACACCCCTTACTGATCTGACTAAGAAGGGGGCTTTTGTGCAGACAGAGGGAGCTTAGGCAGCATTTGATCGCCTCAAGGAGGTGATGAGTTGTTGTCCAGTATTGGCACTCCTAGATTTTACTCAGCCTTTCACATTGGAGTGCGATGCATCAGGTGTAGGGATCGGGGCAGTCTTGTCCCAAGGAGGGCACCCCATTGCTTTCAAGAGCTGGAAGCTTCTACCTCATGAGTTGTCGTATTCCATTTACGACAAGGAGATGTTGGCCATAATGCATGTATTGGCCAAATTTAGACAGTTCTTGGTGGGGAATCGATTTCGGGTGAAGACAGATCACAACTATCTTCGCCATTTCATGGGGCAACAACGCCTTGATGAAAGACAACGGAGATGGGTCAACAAAGTGCAGGCCTATGATTTTGGTATTGAGTATGTGCGGGGGAAGCACAACATAGTGGCAGATGCATTGTCCAAGAGATTAGCTGTTCTTTCACTCATGAGCATTTGTCATGACTGGAAGGCTCAGTTATTGGTAGAGTACTCCAAGGATCGTCGGGCGTGTGAGATCTTGGAGGCTAGCTGTGCGGACGAGCGCTACAGGATGATGGATGAGGTTATTTATTATAAGGGGCACATATTTTTGGTATCGGGATGACAGTTGAGGGAGCACATCCTTCGAGCAGCTCATGATTCTCCTTTGTCAGGGCACCAGGGGTTTATGAAGACTTATATGGCAGTGAGAGAGCGCTTCACTTGGGGGGGCCTGAAGGGAAATGTGTTGAGGCATTTGCAGGAGTGTGAAGCTTTCCAGAGGATAAAAGGAGAGTTGACCCATCCAGCAGGATTGTTGCAGCCTCTTCCCATCCCTAAGGGGAAATGGGAGAGCATTTCCATGGATTTCATCATCGGACTTCCCTCAGTGCAAGTGAAGGATTGTATTTTTGTGGTGGTCGACTAGTTGACCAAATTTGCATACTTCTTTTCCATACCGACATGATATTCAGCTTCATAGGTGGCAAAGTTGTTCTTTCGGAATGTCTTTCGTTTACACGGACTCCCTAAGACCATAGTCAGTGATAGGGATAGCCGATTCATGGGAGGATTTTGGCAGGAGCTCTTCAGAGTAGTCGACATTGAGCTCACACCGAGCACCAGCTATCATCCGCAGACCGATGGTCAGACAAAGAGGGTGAACTAGTGGTTAGAGGGCTATCTCAGGAATTATGTGACAGGGCAGCAGAGGGCTTGGATTCGATGGTTGCATCTAGGAGAGTGTTGACCACTGCGTGTCAACGATCCATGGCAGTACACCCCATTTTTTCACAAAAGGAATAGCGCCTGATCGATGTGTTTGTGCCGTCCAGCTATCATCATCAGCTTGATCATCATCTTATAATGTAAACCCAATCTGCATGTGTATAATGTAAATAATCTCAGTAGATCCATGTCGTGTATGTAATCACCTAGGTAAACCTACTTTTTTGGTGATGATCTACATTCCGGGAGGTTTTTTATCTCACCGATCCATTCTCGGATGGTCGGCAGAGTTTTCCTTCAGCCTTACCCCAAAGCCGGAATGGATTTTGTCACTGGGATCTTAGGGAGTCCTAGTGTTCTAGATCGAGTCTATGTAAAAGTGATTTGGGAATAATCTTAACTATTTGGTTAGGTTATTTTATTACAAATTGCTTGATCTGCTAGATTATATTTGTGTCGCAGAACTGGGTAGTCTGTGAGGGTCCTTTTCAAATGGGTTTTCCCCTTTGAGATGTAAAAAATGTGAAAAATCATGATGTAAAAGTGTCCTGAGGGTTGGAAAAATAATTTATCCCCTCATAGGCTAATTAATTAAATTTTTTGGCCAAAATTAATTAAAATCCTAAGCCGGAAATTTGATTAATTCTAGATCCCAAGTGAATTTAATTTTTCCAAAGGCAAAATTCGTGGGTCTTTTAAAAAATTAAATTTTAAGAGGTCCAGGGACTAAGGTTAATTGATTATTTTGCTAAATTTTATGCCTTTGGTCCCTGGGGTTAAGTCAAAGTCAAAATTTTGAGGAAATTAATTCAAAAATTTAATTTTGAATTAATTAAAATGCATTTAATTGAAAAATTCGAAATTTCCTCAATATTTAAAATTTCGATGGATGAGATTAAAAGAAATTTTGATCCTCATCAACGGTCAAGATTATTTTGACAATGATCACTCGAACTAGCTGTTGGAGGATTTATCTTTAAATAGGAGGTCATTTATCAGTCAGTATCATCCGATCTCTGGATCGTGTACTAAGCGAAAAACTCTCTTGTAATCTTTTTCTGAGCAATAAAGAAAGACTTTGGGGTTAATTTCTGCTGGTGTTACTCTTCGTGGAAATACTGTAAGATGTGTCATTTTCATGTACGGATTTCTTTTTAGCCATTGATGTAGCTTTCTGAAGAGTGATTTGAGTACAGGTATCTTGCTCAGTCGTTGGGGTTTGAATGATAATTTAAGTTTTGAATATAATAGCAGGTATCTCTATTGAATTTGAATTTTATTATCGTTTTCTCGCTCTATGTTGATGGTTAAATTGAGTTTTGCAGGAAAGTCTTGATTTTTTAGATCATCCGGCGTTCAGGGAAGGTCTCGGTTGAACTAGTCAACTCCCGATCCGTGTTTTCTGAAGAGCCCAACTTAAATTTGATCCTGGGCTTATCATAAGATATTTTTTATGGGTGATGCATGAAGGGTTTCGAGCTCGGTACCTCCTTTAAAAATTCAGAAAATTTAATTTTTCTGTGCTAAATTGTTAGATCTGGCTGTTGAGAGCCTCAAATCATCAGATTTGGGAGCGCATTCGGTCTCACACTCCCTAGATCTGATAGATATGCTATTTATGTACATAGATCTGTAATTTTCTTCAGTTTTCTAACTTGGGTTTTTCTGGGTTTTAGTTTTTTGGGTCATTGTATATATCGTTTGGGTGTTTCTTGTTGTCCTGTAGCTACATATCTGAAGCTGAAATTTGTGCATAGTCTAGATCTAGGCCCTGGAGGGTAAGATCTGGATCTCTGGAGGTCCATCAACATCATTTTTAGTAGGGTTTCTGTCCAAAGATTTTGCAATCCAAGAGTTTTAAAATCTGGAAATTTTATAAGGGTTTCAAAGAAATATGAAGCAGAGCGATTTAAAAATTTAATTAAGATTTCTAGAAAATTTTTTAGAGGTTCTGGTGCAAGTTCTGGGCCACCATTTTGCAGGTTGATTGGCTGCCTGGTTTTTCCTATGCAGAAAAATTTCGAATTTGTTTTTACTGTTGTTTTCTAGAGAATTTCGAAATTATTTTTATTTTAAGAGTTTTAAATCTGAAATTTTTTATGAGATCTGGAAAATCTTGGGTTTCTTCTTGCGTTTTTCTGCTGTAGCGGTGACCTTTCCAAACCCTCATTCAGCTGCCCACTGTTTTCGTAGCTGCTAAACCTACAAAAGAAAACAAAATTCTTAGCTATTCCCTCCATTTCTCCTCTGCTCTACCTGCAAAACAAATCTCAAACCCTCGTTGGCAGCTATACCCCCATATCCTTGCATTTTCCCTTCTCTATCCGCGGCTCTTCTCTTCATTCCCTCACTTTCTCATCCCTATCCTGCTCATCACTATACGTTGTCCTCCTTACACTCATCAACCTCGCAACCACGCTTCAACTGCAAACAACAAACATATCTGCTCTTTTCTGCTGCTCGAAATCCTCATGTTGCTCTCAAGCCCTGAAAAAAAAAGGAGAGGCCTACAGTCTAATCTGTGCTATCCATTGTTCATACTCCTCCCAGCTCTTCCAACACGTGGTCTCCCCTCCGTCCAAGCAGCTTTCTTGCTCTACGATTTTCCTCTTGTCCGCTGCCATTGCTCTCAATACGCAACTCCCTTGTTCCTCTTACATTCCATGCCTCGCGGCTCCCATCTCTCATACCCTTTTGCGAGCTAGCTCAGCTGCTACCCGTCCATCTATGCTGCCTACCCTCGCTGCCGCCATCGAGCTCTCACCTGCGGAGCTGCAACAGCAAACGACAAATGCGTTTCTCGTTTCTTCCTTTTCTTTTTCTATTTGACTTTGTATGATTTAAGTTAGGTTTTAGTGCTTGTATATAGTTAGGCGTTAGGTTAGATATATATTTTCAATTTCATGTCTTTAGTGAGATTTCATTAAGGTTTTAAAAAACAAAAAATTTCGGTTTGGTTTTTATTCCTTTTTTTTTTCATTCCATTTTTTTGATATTATGATTTTTATTTAAAATCCCAAAATCTAAAAAAATTAAAAAACAAAAACTTATAAAAAAAAAAAAAAACTAACCTTTTGACATTAAAATTTTTCCATTTTTTATCTCTAATTTAAAAAAAATCATAAAAAAATCTAATTTTGGTGACTAAAGAAATGAATTAAAGGGATTTGCTTTCACGTTAAATTTTTTTTTCTATGTGGCCTATGTTCCATTAAAATTTTAAATTTTTTAACCCTTTGATTCGTTTTTTCGTCGCATTAAAAGATTTTGATTTTTTTTAGTTACCATTAAAGTTATCGCCTAAGGAATAATTAAAATTTAAATTTGAAGTTCCTTAGTGTTATTAAATGTATTTTTCTATGGTCAAGGTGCAATAAACATTTTAAATCATGTTCCGCTGTTGTAGAAGGTTAATTGAATCTAGATCTGGGCAGTTAATGAAAATCATTTTAGATCTGGAATCTTTTGCATGCTACAGTGTTGGGCGTTTATATCGATTATTTATGATTTTCACTATTCATCACATATTGAAAGTCGTTTTGGATAACTTGTTTTATTTAGTTGATGGTTAATTCAAATATTAAAGGCACTGGTCTATAATTATTTATATCTTGTGGTCTCGTCTTGTTTATGTTGGCGTTTAATCTATTCATATGAATTAATCGAGATTCATTTAGATTTATCAGGTTGTCCATCATTAAAATCTCCTAGAGCTTGTGATCCACAGGTTTTCTCATCCATTTACCTTAGGGACTACCCCCCTTGACTTGTCTAGGAGAGAGTCTAAATGGGGTGAGTAAGGATCAAGAGTGACAGCCCTTACTCTGAGCGTTGTCGCGGTGCTTAGACAGTTTGTGCGACAACATTTTTTGGTGCCATTGCCAGGGAACGATTTATTGGGCCTTGGCTCTTCGACATTCATCTATCATCTTTCTCATCTCTCATTCAAGCCGACAAGGTCAACACTCCATGGAATTGCCATCGGGGACAGTTTTTTATGTCTTTGGTTTCTTCGACATCGTTTTAATCATCTCATCTTTTCCGCCATTCATTAGCCTGTCAAGCGGCACAACATTTATTGGCGTCATTTGATCTTTTCATCACCCTATCTTTCGTCATCTCATTAATCATTTCATCTGCACCTTTAGCACCTGGACATTTCGGTTCGTTTCTTGTTTGGTTGGCGACTCCACTTCTTTCATTTATTATTTCTCAGGCAAGAAGCCCTCCCCTATATCCAATTGTTTTTGCCTTTTGGATCCTAGAGTTAGATTCATGTTCAAGTGGTGACTCCACTTCTTTCATTTTTTACAAGAATTTCTACTAGAAGCTCGCTTCTTGTAGATCCCTTGATTTTCTTGAGCAGGGGTCTCTCTCTATCATCCATTTGGTCCCTCATTATTCCTTCAGGGAATTCATCATGGATGATTCGTTTACCCTGTGTCACTTTGCTGGTGTTCTCCATGATATTCCAGAAGTGGCCATTCATAAATTGTCTTTGTTCTCGAGTGGTGATTCAGTCGCTGTTAGAAAGCATCTATGCAGGTTTACTCATACAATACTTAGATATTATTGATCTCCCCAATATGATCATGAAGATGTCAAAATGCGTTTATTTTCCTTTTCTTTAGAGGGTGATGCTTTGAATTGGTCTAATAATTGTCGTGAAGATTCTTTCGCTTCTTTACAAGACATCGTCAAAGCTTTTAAAGATAGATATGGTTATCAAGATAGCTCGCCTTGTGCCCCTAAAATTATGCAACATAATGAAACTGATCTTGTGAAGGATCCAGCTATCGATGAAAGATTTCAAGACAATTCTCCATATCAGAGTGTGCCATCCACTTGTACCATTGCAGATCAAATCCATGACAGTGGGAAAACAGGGACAAGTTGTCAAATCAGCGTCGACAATGAAAGGGAAAATGATAATCAAATTATAGAAGAACTAAAGCAATTGGTTAGAGACATGCAATTCAGTCAAACGCAGCTGGTAAAAAATATGGAGCTTAATCAAGAAAAAATTGTAACTGATGACGTCAAGGATATGAGGTCTTTATACACTCAACTGGGAAAACGTGATGAGGAGATGGAAACAATGAAAATTAAACACTCCGTTCACGTAACCACCATAGTAGAAAAGTGTGGTCAGAATATGGAGGATATGAGGACCGACATGCAGAAGGAAATGGAAACCATGAAAATTAATCATGGCTGAGAAATTAATTCTATGCAAAGCAAGTTTTTAACTATGGATGAAGAAATGACCATCATAAGATTCGATTATAATAATCAGTTGGCTACCATGCAAGCAAATCATAAGAAAGAGATAAACTATATGCAAAATTGTTTCATGGGCATGAAAGCAAAGAATGAAAAAGTAATAAAAGATGTGGAAGCTGGTCATATATGTCTTCAGAATAAGTTATTGACCATGGAGGAAAACTATGCCAAGGAAGTCAGTGCTATGAAGGTTGAAAACTCTAGCCAGATGGATGGCATAACAATACAGGTATATAAATTTCAACATCGGTCAGAGGATGAAAGAAACAAGGAAACGTCAACAAATCAGAAGCCTCCTTATCTGCGGCAGCAAGCTCCATCTTATTATGAGGAGGTCATTTGTTCCATTGAAAAGTGGTTAATTGAAGGTGACCCAGATAAAATTGAAATTGATAAGAATCAGGTTGACGGTCACATGGTTAATCCACCAGTCATAGAAAATCAAGTTATAACTCATGACACCTGTGAGACTGATCCATCATTCTAGACAGAGCAGATGAAAAACGAAGATAGACATGGCATGCATATCTTACATACTTCATCTAAGAGTTTTGAAGCAGAATGTTCCACATCATTAGTGATACACCCTGCCATAAAGAAAAAGCGCAAGAGAAAGAGAATGAGAAAGCGATTTGATGCATTAGATGGACGCGAGTAGCTTGATTTTCGGATAGGAAAAAGTCCTACTGTATGCAGAATTGGACAATGCACATCCGAGAAACAGCCGACAGATTTGCCTAAAAGCAAGCAAATGCTCAGTATGCACTATATTGAACGCATCTGATGCTGTGGGCATCTTTGTATTATATTTCTAACCTTATGCCCTGTTATTTCAGTATTTCATTTTGTAGTTAGATTTGGTTTTTCATGTTGTTAGACTAGTTAAAAAATGAAGAGCTTATATCTTTCCTGGGCTTAACGTTATATGAAGATTTTTTGATTGACGCTACTTATGTTTTGTTCTGTGTTGCGTGGATGCAGATTTTGGATTCTCACATTCCTCCAATGCAGCAACGTGTCCCTAAGTAGAGCTAGATGTTGACCACTACGTGTAAACGACCCATAGCAGTACACCCGCTTTTTTCACAAAAGGGATAACACTTGATCGGTGTGTTCATGCCATCCAACTATCATCATCAGCTTGATCATCATCTTATAATGTAAATAATCTCAGCAGATTCGTGTCGTGTATGTATTCACCTAGGTAAGCCTACTTTTCTGGTGATGATCTATGTTCCGAGGGTTTTTTCTTTCACCGATCCATTCTCGGATGGTCGACAGAGTTTTCCTTCAGCCTTACCCCAAAGCCGGAATGGATTTAGTCACTGGGATCTTCAGGGAGTCCTAGTGTTCTAGATCGAGTCTATGTAAAAGTGATTTGGGAATAATCCTAACTATTTGGTTAGGTTATTTTATTACAAATTTCTTGATCTGCTAGATTATATTTGTGTCGCAGAACTGGGTAGTCTGTGAGGGTCCTTTTCAGATGGATTTTCCCCCTTGAGATGTAAAAAATGTGAAAAATCATGATGTAAAAGTGTCCTGAGGGTTGGAAAAATAATTTATCCCCTCATAGATTAATTAATTAAATTTTCTGGCCAAAATTAATTAAAATCTTAAGCCATAAATTTGATTAATTCTAGGTCCTAAGTGAATTTAAATTTTCCGAAGGCAAAATTCATGGGTCTTTTAAAAAATTAAATTTTAAGAGGTCTAGGGACTAAGGTTAATTGATTATTTTGCTAAATTTCATGCCTTTGGTCCTTGGGGTTAAGTCAAAGTCAAAATTTTGAGGAAATTAATTCAAAACTTTAATTTTTGAATTAATTAAAATGCATTTAATTGAAACATTCGAAATTTCCTCAATATTTAAAATTTCGACAGATTAGATTAAAAGAAATTTTGATCCTCATCAACGGTCGAGATTGCTTTGACAAGGATCACTCGAACTAGCCCTTGGAGGATTTATCTTTAAATAGGAGGTGTTGTCGCACAGATTGTCACAACAACGCTCAGACCGGGGGCTGTCACCTTGATCCCCGATCTCTCTGTTTAAGCCTGTCTCCCGCGGCTAAGGGGGGTAGACCTATGGGATAATGGATGACCAACTGGGGACCTGTTGGGTTGGGAGACAC
The DNA here is from genome assembly GCA_031772625.1 of Pinus tabuliformis. Taxonomy (NCBI): domain Eukaryota; kingdom Viridiplantae; phylum Streptophyta; class Pinopsida; order Pinales; family Pinaceae; genus Pinus; species Pinus tabuliformis. The sequence continues at coordinate 245,092,536 of CM062811.1, forward strand.
GAAGGGAAACAAGCACTTAATTGATTTGATTAAATAAATAGACCAGTGCCTTATCAAATAAATGATTAAACGATTATTTGTCAGATGCTGCAAAAATATGAACTCATTAACAATCGTTTACCATCAAACAACTCAAATAAAGTTTAACTTTTTACCAAATGTGAGATAATCGATAAACGCTCAATGGCTTAACAATATTCCAACAATTAAAATTTCGAAAAATGCGTTAGATAACCACGTAATTTTAAATGCTAACCAGATATCACATTCATGTAGCTAATCTTCAACTGAACATTTAGGCATGTTTAACTACATAAAGAAATGATCAAAATTATAGCCTCAGCAGGAAAGATATATCGCAAAAATGAAGAAGCCTTGAGCCAAGACTGAATCTGGTAAAATATTTCCAAAATATTTTATTTTTTTATTTAAAAAAAAAATAAAAAATTTCTAACTAAAAATGCAATAAAACTAAAATCAAATAAAACTAAATTAGATCTAATATCTAATCTAAAGTTTTAAAAGGAACCTTTTGATTTTTTATATTTTTTTTATAAATAAAACAAAAAATGAATAAAGAAAAATATCTAACTCTAAAAAACTAAGTCCTAAACTATGGGCTAAACTAAAAAATGAAAATCGATTACTTTTTTATTTTATTTTTCTTTTAAAGCTTTTTGATATTATTTTTTAAAATTAAAATTTAAACAAATGGAAATCTAAATTAAGACTAACACCTAAGACTAAAAAGCTAAACTAAAAAAACAAAATAAAAGCACTGACACCTCATCTATAACAAAAAAATGAAAATTGAAACTCTTTTTATTTTTATATTTTTTTATGATTTATTCACTTTATTTTTATTTTTATTTTTTATGAATGAAATAAAAAGATAAAACAAAACTATCCTAAGTTAAAACAAATCAAAGTTGAATAAAACTAAAAATAACACCTTTATTTTATTTATTTATTTATTTTTTATGATTTTAATTTTTTTTTAAACAAAACTAACTAAATTAAAAGTAAAGATTAAACTAAACTTTAACTAAATCTAAAAAATGAAACCAAAAAATTAATTTTTTTTTTATGATTTTTAAATTTTACATTTTCTAACTACAAAATTGATACCATAAAATTAAATTAAAACAAAAATTTAAGACATACTACTATCATAAAATAAAACATAAGAAACCTAATCTAATCTAAAAATGAAGTCAAGCTATCCCTAATCGTACAACATGTATATAGAATGAAATAAAACAAAAAAAAAGGTCGTACGCTCGTTTTTATGAAGCTTTTGCAGGTTAGGGAAGCTGCGTTTGGGCAGAAAATGAAAGCTCGACGGATGGAATGACTGCGCGCGGTGAGCAGGTTTATGGACAGCAATGCTGATCGAGTGAATACGCAGGCAGAGGGATGTGAGGGATATGCGTGTGTGAGTGCAGTTTTGGCAGCGTGGGAGAATAGAACAGGTATTTTTTTGTTTGTTTGTTTTTTTTTGGCAGGTATGAGGAGCATGCTGAGGGTTTGCAGTCAAAGGGACGCAGGTGGTTTTGCTTGCAGGTGGAAGTGGCAACATAAAGGGTGAAAGGGCTTGCGTATGGAGCAAGGAAAACAGAGCATAGAAGGACTCACGACAACCGCCGAGGCGGATGGATGCAGAGAAAGGGAGCGAATTTGCTGCAGGTGAAGGTGTGGGGTAGAAAGGATGGTTGAGGAATTTGCAAGTTGATGAGGAGCAGGTGGGAAGCACGCTGGTTATGGCAGCTACGTTGACAACAGCGTGTGATGGGTAGCACGCAGGAGGATAAGATTGCCGGATGAGGAGAAGAGGAAGATACGCAGCTGCGTGGAGGATGGGAAGAGACTGTGCAGAATGATGTTGTGTGGAGAGTGAGGGGTCCGCTTGGAGATGGCTGCGCAGGGATGATCATGAAAGGGGCAATGTGAGGGCTGCGAAGAGAAATACAACGTAGAAGGTTGGACGGAGCAACCAGCGTGCAGGTGTAGGCAGCAACAGGTGAATGGCAATGGAAATGTTTGCTGATACGGACAGCATATAAAAAATTTGAGCTTTTCTGTCAGAAAATATAAAATTTCCTTGAGCAGCAGAGAATCTGAAAACTTTAAACCCTTCCTGCTTCAGATTTCATAATGGAAACCCTGAGATATTTTTCAAAACCTGTACTTGCAACCTGCAAAAGAAAATAAAACCCAAAATAATATGTGCAAAAAACGAAACTGAAAACCCTAACTAAATAATTACAGCATTTACAGATTTTCGACTCTTAAGCAGCCAGTTTTTTCAATAATCACAGTAATATTATCAGAATTTAATTTTAATGTGAGATATTTCAGAAAACCCTGCATGCATTCATAAAAAAAAATTCAGATGATAAGCCCAGGATTAAAAACTAGCTGGGCTCTTTCAGAAAACACAATTCGGGAGTTGGCTAGTTCAGCCGAGAACTTCCCCCAATGCCCGGTAAACTCAAAACCAGGATTTCCTGAACAGCTTAAAATCAACCATTAACATAGAGGGAGAAAACAATAGTGAAACCCAGATCAAATGGAGATACCTGCCATTATATTTCAAAATCTAAACTATCATTCAAACCCCAGAGATCAGACAAGATACCTGTGCCTGAATCAGTCTTCATCTAGCTAAAATCAATAGCTGAAAATAAAATTATGCAGAAAAATAAATCATCTTATAGCACTTTCAGAAGAGTAACACCAGCAAGATTTTTAACCCCAAAGTCTTTCTTTATTGCACAAAAAATGACTACAAGAGAGCTTTCTTTAGCACCAGACTCTCAAATCTAATCTGATCTCAAATGACCCCTAGCACCCTATTTAAAGTAAAAATTCCCAATGGCTAGTTCGAGTGATCCATGTCAAAACGATCTCGACCGTCGATGAGGATCAAGATATCTTTTAATCTCATCCGTCGAAATTTTAATGCATTAAAAAATTGAAATTCTGCATTTATTTACTCAAAAATTTGACCTATTATTATTTTATTATTTTTTAAGTTTTTATTTTATTTTTTAATTATTTTTTTTTAAATTTTATTATTATTTTTTTAATTTTTTTAAATTTTTTTTTTTTTTTAAATGGATCCTCGAACTTAGCCTTTGGAAATATCACCTAGGACCTAGGACTTAGGACTTATGAGGGGATTAAAACATTTTCTAACCCTCAAGACACTTTACATCATGACTTTTACAATTTTACATTTCAAAGGGGAAAACCCATTTGACATAGACCCTCATAGACCACCTAGTTCTGCGACACAACTATAATCTAGCAGATCAACGCACTAGGATTCCCCTAAGATTCTAATGACAAAATTCATTCCGACTTTGGGGTTAGGCTGAAGGAAAACTCTGCCGATCATGGATCGGTGAGACAAAAAACCTTCCAGAACGTAGATTATCACTAGAAAATTAGGTCCACCTAGGCAATTTATATACATGACTCAGATCTGCTAAGATTATTTACAATTTACACATGCAGATTGGGTTTACAACATAACATGATCAGGTCGATGATGATTGTCGAATGGCACGGACACGTCGATCAAGCGCTATCCCTTTTGCGAAGAAAAGGGGGTGTACTGCTATGGGTAGTTGACACGTAGTGGTCAACATCTGGCTCTACTTGGGGACACGTTGCTGCACTGTAGGAATGTGAGAATCCAGAATCTGCATCCATGCAACACACAACAAAATATAAGTAGCGTCTGTCCAAAAAATCATCATATAATATTAAGCACATGAAAGATATAAGCTCTTCATTTATTAACTATCTAGAAAAGTAAATCTAATCCTAAAACAGAAATGAAAATGCTGAAAAAACAAGGAGTAAGGTTAGAAATACAGAGGATGCCCCATGGCATCAGATGTGTTCAATATAGTGTATACTGAGCATTTGCCTGCTTTCAGGCAAATCTGTCGGCTGCTTGTCAGATGTGCCATGTCCAATTCTGTAGATGGTAGGACTTTTTCCTATCCGAAAATCAAGCTGCTCGTGGCCGTTTGATGCATCAAATCTTCTTCTCATTTTCTTCCTCTTGCGCTTTTTCTTCGTGGTAGGCTGTATCACTGATGACGTGGAACTTTCTGCTTCAAAGCTCTTAGATGAAGTATGTAAGATGTGCGTGACATGTTTTTCTTCATCCTGCATCTGCCTTGTCAAGGATGATGGACCAATCTCATAGGTGCCATGAGTTATAACTTGATCTTCAATGATTGGTGGATTAACCATGTTACCTTCAATTATCCACTTTTCAATGGAACAAAGGACCTCATAATATGATGGAGCTTGCTGTAACAGATAAGGAGGCTCCTGATCTATTGACGCTCCCTGGTTTCTTTCATCTTCTGACCATTGTTGAAATTTCTGAACCTGTATTTTGATGACATCTATCTGACTAGAGTGTTCAACCTTTATAGCACTGATTTCCCTGACGTGGTCTTCTTCCATGGTCAATAACTTTTTCTGAAGACATATTTGATTAGCTTCCATATCTTTTATTACTTTACTGTCTTTTTCCTTTATGGTCATCAAACAATGCTGCGTAGAATTTATCTCTTCCTTATGATTTGCTTGCATGGTAGCTAACTGATTATTATGATCGAAAGTCATGATAGTCATTTCTTCATCCATAGTTAACAACTTGTTTTGCATAGAATTAATTTCTCTATCATGATTAGCTTTCATGGTCGTCATATTTTCCTCTAAGCCTGACAACTTGCTTTGCATAAAACTAATTTCTGTGTCATGATCAATCTTCATGGTCTCAATTTCCTTAGTATGCTGATTTTGCATGATCTCCATCTCCCTATTACGTTTTTCCAGGTGGGTGCATAAAGTTCTCACATCATTGGCATAATTAGTTTGATTGATCTCCATATTTTTTACCAGCAGCATTAGTTCTTGTATAATTTGCCTTTGATCTTCCTTTTCATTGTCATTTGTCCCTGCTTTTCCACTATCATGGATTTGATCTGCAATGGTACAGGTGGATGGCACATTCTGATATGAAGAATTGTCTTGAAATCTTTCGTCGACAACTGGACCTTTTATAAGATTACTTTCATTCTTTTCCACAATTTTAGGGGCACAAGGCGAGCTGTCTGGATCACCATATCTATCTTTAAAAGCATTGACAATGTCTTGTAAAGAAGAGAAAGAATCCTTAGGACAATTGTTAAACCAATTCAAAGCATCACCCTCTAAAGAAAGGACAAAAAGACGCATTTTGACATCTTCACGATTATACTGAGGGGGTCTACAATATATGATCATTATACGAGTAAACAAGCCTAGATGCCTTTTAACAGCGACTGAATCACCACTTGAGAACAAAGGTAATTTAGAAATGGCCGCTTCCGGAATATCATGGAGATCATCAAAAAAATGGCATGGTTTAAACGAATAATCCATGATGAATAACGAGGGACCAAATGGATGATAGAAAGAGATCTCTACTCAAGAAAATCAATAGATGAAAGAAGTGGAGTCACCACTTGAACAATGAATCTAATTCTAGGATCCAAAAAGCAACAAACAAGCAGATATGAGAGAGGCTTCTTGCCTGGGAAAAATAAAAGAAATGGAGTCGCCACCCAAACAAGAAACGAATTGAAGAGTAGTTGCTGATATGATGAAAGATAAGGCGATGAAAAGATCCAAATGATGCCAAAAAATGTTGAATCTGCTAGCTCAAATGGGAGGTGAGAAAGATGAAAGGATGATGAGAAATGAGAAGATGAATGTCGTTGAAACACCAGGGATAGAAAAACTCTATCCCCGGCAACGACGCCAAAAAATGTTGTCGCACAGATTGTCACAACAACGCTCAGACCGAGGGCTATCACCTTGATCCTCAATCTCTCCATTTAAGCCTGTTTCCTGCGGCTAAGGGGGGTAGACCCTATGGGATAATGGATGACCAACTGGGGACCAGTTGGGTTGGGAGACACAAAGGGAAACAAGCACTTAATTGATTTGATTAAATAAATAGACCAGTGCCTTATGAAATAAATGATTAAATGATTATTTGTCAAATGCTGCAGAAATATGAACTCATTAACAATCGTTTACCATCAAACAACTCAAATAAAGTTTAACTTTTTCCAAATGTGAGATAATTGATAAACGCTCAATGGCTTAACAATATTCCAGCAATTAAAATTTTGAAAAATGCTTTAGATAACCACGTAATTTTAAATGCTAACCAGAGATCACTTCAACTGAACATTTAGGCATGTTTAACCACATAAAGAAATGATCAAAATTTTAGCCTCAGCAGGAAAGATATATCGCAAAAATGAAGAAGCCTTGAGCCAAGACTGAATCTAACAAAATATTTCCAAAATATTTTATTTTTTTATTGAAAAAAAAAAATTCTAACTAAAAATGCAATAAAACTAAAATCAAATAAAACTAAATTAGATCTAATATCTAATCTAAAGTTTTAAAAGGAACCTTTTGATTTTTTATATTTTTTTATAAATGAAACAAAAAATGAACAAAGAAAAATATCTAACTCTAAAAAACTAAGTCCTAAACTATGGGCTAAACTAAAAAATGAAAATCGATTATTTTTTTTTTTTTTTTTTTTTTTGTAAAGCTTTTTTATATTATTTTTTAAAATTAAAATTTAAACAAACTGAAATCTAAATTAAGTCTAACACCTAAGACTAAAAAGCTAAACTAAAAAAACAAAATAAAAGCACTGACACCTCATCAATAACAAAAAAAAGAAAATTGATACTCTTTTTATTTTTATATTTTTTTTTATGATTTATTCACTTTTTTTTTTTTATGAATGAAATAAAAAGATAAAACAGAACTATCCTAAGTTAAAACAAATCAAAGTTGAATAAAACTAAAAATAGCACCTTTATTTTTTATTTATTTATTTATTTATTTATGATTTTAATTTTTTTTTAAACAAAACTAACTAAATTAAAAGTAAAGATTAAACTAAACTTTAACTAAATCTAAAAAATGAAACCAAAAAATTAATTTTTTTTTATGATTTTTAAATTTTACATTTTCTAACTACAAAATTGATACCATAAAATTAAATTAAAACAAAAATTTAAGACATACTACTATCATAAAATAAAACATAAGAAATCTAATCTAATCTAAAAATGAAATCAAACTAACCCTAATCGTACAGCATGTATATACAATGAAATAAAACAAAAAAAAGGCCGTATGCTCGTTTTTATGAAGCTTTTGCAGGTTAGGGAAGCTGCGTTTGGGCAGAAAATGAAAGCTCGACGGATGGAATGACTGCGCGCGGTGAGTAGGTTTATGGACAACAATGCTGACCGAGTGAATACGTAGGCAGAGGGACGTGAGGGATATGCATGTGTGAGTGCAGTTTTGGCAGTCTGGGAGAATAGAATAGATATTTTTTTGTTTGTTTGTTTGTTTTTTTTGGCAGGTATGAGGAGCACGCTGAGGGTTTGCAGTCAAAGGGACGCAGGTGGTTTTGCTTGCAGGTGGAAGTGGCAACATAAAGGGTGAAAGGGCTTGCGTATGGAGCAAGGAAAACACAACATATTGGGACTCACGACAACCGCCGAGGCGGATGGATGTAGAGAAAGGGAGCGAATTTGCTGCAGGTGAAGGTGTGGGGCAGAAAGGATGGTTGAGGAATTTGCAAGTTGATGAGGAGCAGGTGGGAAGCACGCTAGTTATGGCAGCTGCGTTGACAGCAACATGTGATGGGTAGCACGCAGGAGGATAAGATTGCCGGATGAGGAGAAGAGGAAGATACGCAGCTGCGTGGAGGATGGGAAGAGACTGCGCAGAATGATGCTGTGTGGAGAGTGAGGGGTCCGCTTGGAGATGGCTGCGCAGGGAGGATGATGAAAGGGGCAATGTGAGGGCTGCGAAGAGCAATACAGTGTAGAAGGTTGGACGGAGCAACCAACGTGCAGGTGTAGGCAGCAACAGCTGAATGGCAATGGAAATGTTTGTTGATACGGACAGCATATAAAAAATTTGAGCTTTTCTGTCAGAAAATATAAAATTTCCTTGAGCAGCAGAGAATCTGAAAACTTTAAACCCTTCCTGCTTCAGATTACATAATGGAAACCTTGAGATATTTTTCAAAACCTGTACCTGCAACTTGCAAAAGAAAAGAAAACCCAAAATAATATGTGCAAAAAACAAAACTGAAAACCCTAACTAAATAATTACAGCATTTACATATTTTCGACTCTTAAGCAGCCAGATTTTTCAATAATCACAGTAATATTATCAGAATTAATTTTTAATGTGAGATACTTCAGAAAACCTGCATGCATTCATAAAAAAAAATTCAGATGATAAGCCCGGGATTAAAAATTAGCTGGGATCTTTCAGAAAACACAATCCGGGAGTTGGCTGGTTCAGCCGAGAACTTCTCCTAACTCAAAACTAAGATTTCTTGCACAACTTAAAATCAACCATTAACATAGAGCGAGAAAACAATAGTGAAACCCAGATCAAATGGAGATACCTGCCATTATATTTCAGAATCTAAACTATCATTCAAACCCCAGAGATCAGACAAGATACCTGTGCCTGAATCAATCTTCATCAAGCTAAAATCAATAGCTGAAAATAAAATTATGCAAAAAATAAATCATCTTACAGCACTTTCAGAAGAGTAACACCAACAAGATTTTTAACCCCAAAGTCTTTCTTTATTGCACAAAAAATGACTACGAGAGAGCTTTCTTTAGCACGAGACTCTCAGATCTAATCTGATCTCAAATGACCCCTAGCACCCTATTTAAAGTAAAAATACCCAACGGTTAGTTCGAGTGATCCATGTCAAAACGATCTCGACCGTCGATGAGGATCAAGATATCTTTTAATCTCATCCGTCGATGAGGATCAAGATATCTTTTAATCTCATCCGTCGAAATTTTAATGCATTAAAAAATTGAAATTCTGCATTTATTTACTCAAAAATTTGACCTATTATTATTTTATTATTTTTTAAGTTTTTATTCTATTTTTATTTTATTTTTTAATTATTTAAAAAAAAAATTTAAATTTTATTATTATTTTTTAAATTTTTTTAAATTTTTTTTTTTAAATGGATCCTCGAACTTAGCCTTTGGAAATATCACCTAGGACCTAGGACTTAGGACTTATGAGGGGATTAAAACATTTTCTAACCCTCAAGACACTTTACATCATGACTTTTACAATTTTACATTTCAAGGGGGAAAACCCATTTGACATAGACCCTCATAGACCACCCAGTTCTGCGACACAACTATAATCTAGCAGATCAACGCACTAGGATTTCCCTAAGATTCTAATGACAAAATTCATTTCGGCTTTGGGGTTAGGCTGAAGGAAAACTCTGCCGATCATGGATCGGTGAGACAAAAAACCTTCCAAAATGTAGATTATCACTAGAAAATTAGGTCCACCTAGGCAATTTACATACACGACTCAAATCTGCTAAGATTATTTACAATTTACACATGCAGACTGGGTTTACAACATAACATGATCAGGTCGACGATCATTGTCGAATGGCACGGACACGTCGATCAAGCGCTATCCCTTTTGCGAAAAAAAAGGGTTGTACTGCTATGGGTAGTTGACACGTAGTGGTCAATAGGAGGTCATTTGTCAGTCAGTATCATCTGATCTCTGGATCGTGTAAGCGAAAAGTTCTCTTGTAATATTTTTCTGAGCAATAAAGAAAGACTTTGGGGTTAATTTCTACTGGTGTTACTCTTCGTGGAAATACTGTAAGATGTATCATTTTCATGTACGAATTTTTTTTAGCCATTGATGTAGCTTTCTGAAGAGTGATTTGAGTACAGGTATCTTGCTCAGTCGCTGGGGTTTGAATGATAATTTAAGTTTTGAATATAATAGCAGGTATCTCTATTGAATTTGAATTTTATTATCGTTTTCTCGCTCTATGTTGATGGTTAAATTGAGTTTTGCAGGAAATTCTTGATTTTTTAGATCATCGGGCGTTCAGGGAAGTTCTCGGTTGAACCAACCAACTCCTGATCCGTGTTTTCTGAAGAGCCCAACTTAAATTTGATCCCGGGCTTATCATAAGATATTTTTTATGGGTGATGCATGAAGGGTTTCGAGCTCGGTACCTCCTTTAAAAATTCAAAAAATTTAATTTTTCTGTGCTAAATCGTTAGATCTGGCTGTTGAGAGCCTCAGATCATCAGATCTGGGAGCAGAGTCAGACTCACACTCCCTAGATCTGATAGATCTGCTATTTATGTACATAGATCTGTAATTTTTTTCAGTTTTCTAACTTGGGTTTTTCTGGGTTTTAGTTTTTTGGGTCATTGTATATATCGTTTGGGTGTTTCTTGTTGTCCTGTAGCTGCAGATCTGAAGCTGAAAGCTGTGCAGAGTCCAGATCTAGGCCCTGGAGGGTAAGATCTGGATCTCTGGAGGTCCATCAACATCATTTTTGGCAGGGTTTCTGTCCAGAGATTTTGCAATCCAAGAGTTTTAAATTTGGAAATTTTATAAGGGTTTCAAAGAAATCTGAAGCAGAGCGATTTAAAAATTTAATTAAGATTTCTGGAAAATTTTTTAGAGGTTCTGGTGGAAGTTCTGGGCCACCATTTTGCAGGTTGATTGGCTGCCTGGTTTTTCCTGAGCAGAAAAATTTCGAATTTGTTTTTACTGTTGTTTTCTGGAGAATTTCGAAATTATTTTTATTTTAAGAGTTTTAAATTTTGTATGAGATCTAGAAAATGTTGGGTTTCTTCCTGTGTTTTTCTCTCACCTGCAAAAACAATCGAGCTCTCACCTGCAAAACAAATCTCAAACTCTCATTGGCAGCTATACCCCCATATCCCTGCGTTTTCCCTTCTCTATCTGCAACTCTTCTCTTCATTCCCTCACTTGCTTATCCCTATACGTTGTTCTCCTTACACTCATCAACCCTCGCTCGCAGCCACACTTCAACTGCAAACAACAAACATCTCTGCTCTTTTCTGCTGCCTGAAATTCTCACGTTGCTCTCAAAACCTGAAAAAAAAAGGAGAGGTTTGCAGTCTAATCCGCGCTGTCCATCGTTCATACTCCTCCCGACTCCTTCAACACGTGGTCTCCCCTCCGTCCAAGCAGCTTTCTTGCTCTACGATTTTCCTCCTGTCTTCTGCGATTGCTCTCAATACGCAGCTCCCTTCTTCCTCTTACATTCCCTGCCTCGCGGCTCCCATGTCTCATACCCTTCTGCGAGCTCCCTTAGTTGCTACCCGTCCATCTACGCTGCCTACCCTCGTTGCCGCCATCGAGCTCTCACCTGCGGATCTGCAACAACAAACAACAAATGCGTTTCTCTTTTCTTCCTTTTTTTTTTTCTATTTGACTTTGTATGATTTAAGTTAGGTTTTAGTGCTTGTATATAGTTAGGCGTTAGGTTAGATATATATTTTCAATTTCATGTCTTTAGTGAGATTTCATTAAGGTTTTAAAAAACAAAAAATTTCGGTTTGGTTTTTATTCCTTTTTTTTTTTTTAATTTTGATTTCATTCCATTTTTTTTTTATTTTATGATTTTTATTTAAAATCCCAAAATAAAAAAAAAAAAAACAAATCAAAACAAAACAAAAAACTAACCTTTTGACATTTTATTTTTTCCATTTTTTTATCTCTAATTTTAAAAAAATCATAAAAAAATCTAATTTTGGTGACTAAAGAAATGAATTAAAGGGATTTGCTTTCACGTTAATTTTTTTTTATGTGGCCTATGGCCCATTAAAATTTTAAAATTTTTAACCCTTTGATTCGTTTTTCCATCGCATTAAAAGATTTTGATTTTTTTTAGTTACCATTGAAGTTATCACCGAAGGAATAATTAAAGTTTAAATTTGAAGTTCCTTATTGTTATTAAATGTATTTTTCTATGGTCAATGTGCAATAAACATTTTAAATCATATTTGGCTGTTGTAGAAAGTTAATTAAATCTAGATCTAGGCAGTTAATGAAAATCATTTTAGATCTGAAATCTTTTGCATGCTACAGTGTTGGGTGTTTATATGGATTATTTATGATTGTCACTGTTGACCACTACGTGTCAACTACCCTTAGCAGTACACCCCCTTTTCTTCGCAAAAGGGTAGCACTTGATTGACGTGTCCGTGCCATTCGACAGTCATCGTCGACCTTATCATATTATGTTGTAAACCCAGTCTGCATGTGTGAATTGTAAATAATCTTTGGTAGAGTTGTGTCATGTATGTAAATTGCCTAGGTGGACCTAATTTTCTAGTGATAATCTACGTTCTGGAAGGTTTTTTGTCTCACCGATCCATGATCGGCAGAGTTTTTCTTCAGCCTAACCCCAAAGCCGGAATGAATTTTGTCATTAGAATCTTAGGGGAATCCTAGTGTGTTGATCTGCTAGATTATATTCGGTCGCAGAACTGGGTGGTCCATGAGGGTCTATGTCAAATGGGTTTTCCCCCTTTGGATGTAAAATTGTAAAAGTCATGATGTAAAGTGTCTTGAGGGTTAGGGAATGTTTTACTCCCCTCATAGGTCCTAAGTCCTAGGTCCTAGGTGATTTTCCCAAAGGCTAAGTTCGAGGATCCATTTAAAAAAAAAAAAAAAAAAAATTGGAAAAAAATAAAAATAAAATAAAAGATATAGATAATTAAAAAAAAATAAAAATAAATATAAAATTTAAAATAAATAAATAAAAATAATAATAAAATTTAAAAATTTAAAAATAATTAAAAAATAATAAAATAATAAAATAAAATAAAAATTTAAAAAAATAATAAAATAATAATAAGTCAAATTTTTTGAGTAAATAAATGCAGAATTTCAATTTTTAATATATTAAAATGCATTGAAAAATTCGACGGATGAGATTAAAAGATATCTTGATCCTCATCGACGGTCGAGATCATTTTGACATGGATCACTTGAATTAGCGGTTGGGAATTTTTCCTTTAAATAGGGTGCTAGGGATTATTTGAGATCAAATTTTGATCTGAGAGTTTGGTGCTAAAGAAAGCTCTCTTGTAGTCATTTTTTGTGCAATAAAGAAAGACTTTGGGGTTAAAAATCTTGCTGGTGTTACTCTTCTAGAAGTGCTGTAAGATGATTTATTTTTCTGCATAATTTTATTTTCAGCCATTGATAATAGCTTGATGAAGATTGATTTAGGCACAGGTATCTTGTCTGGTCTTTAGGGTTTGAATGATAGTTTAGATTCTGAAATATAATGGCAGGTATCTCCATTTGATCTAGATTTCACTATCGTTTTTTCCTCTATGTTAATGGTTGATTTTAAGCTGTGCAGGAAATCTTAGTTTTGAGTTTACTGGGCGTTGGGGGAAGTTCTCAGCTGAACCAGCCAACTCCCGGATTGCGTTTTCTGAAAGAGTCCAGTTAGTTTTAATTCCGGGCTTATCATCTGAAATTTTTTTATGAATGCATGCAGGGTTTTTATGAAGCATCTCACATTAAATTAAAATTCTGAAAATATTTATGTGGCATAACGAGAAATCTGGCTATTTTAGAGCCTGCAATTTGTAAATATTGTAATTATTTCGCTGATTTAGGGATTTTAGTTTTAATCCTTGTGCATATTATTTCTGGGTTTTCTGTTTTTGCCATTGCAGGCTGCAGGTACAGGCTTTGAGAATTTTTTCAGGGTTTCATGAGGCAATCTCAAGCAGTCTGCAGTCTGGGGTTTCATTTTTGCAAAGATAGTCTTCAGCGGATTTTCAAATTTTCTGAGGGAATTTGATGGTTTATCAATGCTGTTTTGCTGCTCGGGGTTTATTTTTATTTGCAGGAAGAAATTTTCGATTTTTTTTTAGAGCAGGTTGCTGCTTCACTCCACGGCTTCCATTCATAGTTACTTTTTCCTTTATTGCTGTTCGAACTAGCATCCTCACCTTACCAGCTCCGCGTGCCATCCCTCACCTTTCACTCTTGCCCACCTGCGTGCTGCCAGAGCTGAGTTTCACATTCACACAGCTCCTAAACCTGCGTCTAACCCGCAGCCATTATTCCTCCACGCTATCCCTTCATTCGCTGTCCATCTCACGCAGTCTTCTGCTCATCGATTCCTTCATTCCGCTATATTCTCTCTACCCGCAACTTTCCCCTCCGGCTACCTCACGCAGCCATTTACACAGCTGCTATCCCCTTGCCGTCTACAATCTCCATCATCTGCCAATTCTTCAAACCTGTGTCTTCATCCCTATACGGTGTTGTTTCATTCCCCTCATTATCGAACCTCGAAATCCCTTCAACGTGCACACGCAAGCAATTCTCGAGCTCCAGACCTGCGTTTTTCTCATCCCTTGCTACCTGCGGCTCTTTTCTCCATGTGCTAAATCTGCTACTTTACCCCTTTGCTGTCATCTCACTGCTTCCAAACGCAGTTTCGTTGCCTCCATTGTGCCTTCTTCCTCCGTCATCGAGCTATCTAATCTGCACACACAAACATAGTAAAACGATATGCGTGGGTAAGATTTGGGGTCGCACACAATACGCTTCGATTTTTATTTTCGATTTCAGGATTAGGGTTAGGGGAAATTTTAGTCCATCGTATGCTATTTTCATTGTGGTTTTCCTCTTTAGCTTAGTTTTAGGATTAGCGTATATTTCTTTTTTTTGTGAAGTATGTTAATACATAAAAATTAAAACAAAAAAATAAAATTCGATATACATTTTTGTATATATTTGATACCTAGACTTTTTTTTTTATTTACCTTTCGTTCTTGCTTAGGTTTCTAGTCTTAGAATTATGTATAGTTAAGTCAAATTTTGTTTTTTTTTTGCTTTTTGATCTTAAAATAAATCAAAACTCATAAAATAAATAAATAAATAAATTAGGATAATAAAAAATATAAAAAATCACAAAAAGCATAAAAAAGTTCCTTCTAAGTGTTTTTAGTTAGGTTCTAAGCTTTAGAATTAGACTTTGAGTTTATTTAATTTAGGTTTTAAATTTAGATTAGATTTTGATTCTTTAGAGTTAGAATAAATTTTAGTTAGTTTTCATGTGTTTTTAATATGCAAAAAGCTAAAAAAAAAAACTAAAAAAAAAGGGTCCCTTTTAAGTTTTTTTTTAAGTTTTAGATTTTTACTTTATTTTTTTTAGATTTAGATTTAGGATTTGAGTTATCAGTTTTTCATTTAACTTATAAAATAAAAATTAAAAAATAAAAAAATAAAAAAAATTGGAAATATCTTGCCGGATTCAGTGTTGGCTCAGGGATTTGTCGTGTTTGCAATATATCTTTTCTGCTGAGGCTAAAATTTTGATGTGGGACTAATATTTATCATTTTCATGTGGTTAAATACGCTTAGAAGATCATTTAAAGATTAGCTATATGAATCTGATCTCTGGTTAGCACTTAAAATTACGTGGTTGTTTAAAGCACTTAATTTTTCGAATTTTATTTGCTAGAGTATTGTTGAGCCATTGAGCATTTATCGATTATCTTGCATTTGGCAAAAGGTTAACTTTTGTTTGAGTTATTTGATTGTTAATGAGCTCATATTTCTACAAGCATTTGGTAAATAATCATTCAGTCATTAACTCTATAAGGCACTGGTCTATTAACTTAGTAAAATCAATTAAGTGCTTGTTCCCCCTTGTCTCCCAACCCAACTAGTCTTCAGTTGGTCATCCATTTTCTCATAGGGTCTACCCCCTTTAGCCGCGGGAGACAGGCTTAAACGGAGAGATCGGGGATCAGGGTGACAGCCCCCGGTCTTAGCGTTGTAGTGACAATCTGTGCGACAACAGTCACTATTCGTTACATATTGAAAATTGTTCTGCATAACTTGTTTTATTTAGTTGATGGTTAATTCAAATATTAAAGGCACTGGTCTATAATTATTTATATATTGTGGTTCCGTCTTGTTTACGTTGGCGTTTAATCTATTCATCTAAATTAATCGAGATTCATTTAGATTTATTAGGTTTTCCATCATTAAAATCTCCTAGAGCCTGTGATCCACAGGTTTTCTCATCCATTTACCTTAGGGACTACCCCCCTTGACTTGTCTAGGAGAGAGTCTAAACGAAGTGAGTAAGGATCAAGAGTGACAACCCTTACTTTGAGCATTGTCGCGGTGCCTAGACACTTTGTGCGACAACAGATAGTATTGTTACAACACCACCCATCATATGTCCATTGGTATGACTCATTTCCGTGCCTTATATGGTTATGATGCTTTGTCTTTTGCTAATATTGTTTTTGGAGAGAGCAGGGCCCCAAAGGCCAAGGATTGGATCCTAGAGAGCCAAGAGATCCTCAAGGGTCTTAAGGATAACTTACAGACAACCCAGAATCAACAAAAGATGTATGTTGATTGGCATTGAGTAGAGAGACACTTTGAGTAGGGGGACTTGGTCTACCTTCGGTTGCAGCCGTACCGACAGTCCACATTGAAGCAGAAGGGGCGAAAAGCTGCAACCAAGATTATTTGGGCCATACAAAATGATCAGGAGAGTTGGAGAGGTGGCTTACGAGTTGGAGCTACCACCAGGAAGTAGGATTCACAACATCTTTCATGTGTCATGTCTCAAGAGGGTGTTGGCGCAGCAGGTTACAACAATCATGGAGTTGCCTCCACTTGATGATGAGGGGAATTTGATCCTAGAGCCAGAGGCCATCTTAGAGACCAGGGAGAGGAAGCTCAGAAGCAGGATCATCAGAGAGTATTTGGTGCGTTGGAAGAGTTTACTAGATGAGGATGCCACTTGGGAAGGAGAGCACATTCTTGAGCATCTGACATTGAAATTGCTTGGGAACAAGCAACATTTGGGAGGGGAGGACTGTCGTGTCCCTTCCTAAATCATTTTGGAACAAGATTAATTTTTGTATTATGGGGCCAATTTTGGAGCTAGTCGACCCCACTTGATTTTACTAGGAGAATATGTTAAATTGGCAACTAAGGCCAAACTCCATGTGGGTCAGCTTATTTATGGCAGCTGATATTTTTATTGGATCCTTCACGTCGAGAGGTGTAGGATTGATCCAAAGATCATCCGATTCCGATAAGTAATTATGGAGATATGAATTTATTTAGATTATGGAATTATCATCTAGCCGACCAGCAACTTGAGTAGCCTCAAAAGTCCAATAGACGTGTCTATTCATCATCTATGTTTTAGTATAAATTGGTGAGGATTTGAAGTCATTTGGATATGTATTCTTGAGGTGATCTCCTCTCCACGTCTGGGTTTTTGGAAGGTGAGAACCAAAAGATACGTTGGCCCAAGGGTGATGCCCTAACCGCAGGAAGCCGCAGGCATATGAGGATGAGCAGCAGACAGAGACCTAATACGAGGCACGCAGACCCTAATCTACACAGTCAATGGAGACTCCTTCAATGCAGCACTTGCAACATATATTCATAGCTATAGAGATATATACATGCTGTAATGGAGTCACCTTATACGCTAATCATAAAGATCTATATACAGTTCATGAAGAGAAATTTCACACTGTTCATCATGAGGATATTCCGCTGTAAATATATACGCAGGTATATGTAGACTGGAGACATATACGCAGGTATATGTAGACACCTATTCCACTGTTCAATGAAACATACCTCATATGTTGCCCAGAACAGTCATGCTATGAACAGGGTCATACGCTGCCCAGAACAATCATGTTGTGAACGCAGTCAAAGGTTATACGCTGCCCAGAACACGCAGTCATGTTGTGAACGTAGTTAAGGGTCATAACACGCAGTCAATGGAACAATTATAAATGCAGTCACGGGAGCTCTCATACGCTGTCCAGAAGATCTGTTCATGCAGCCATAAAAGCATAAATCTCACGCATAAAATATTCGGGTGGTTCTAAGATTTCACAGAAGGGGAATTGTTGTAATGAGACCGCAAACATCGAGCTGCAGTCAAAGCTTGAAGCTGCTGGAAGAAGACAACAGAACTTGTCTAAGGGCATCAAGTATTACTGTCTTGCTATGACTCTATGATGAGATAAGGATTCGGTGAGGAAATTCTTGGCACATGTAATCAACGTATTCCTGTGACAAAGAAGATCTATGAAACCCTACAACAGTACTAACTCAGCATAGGAGTATATTACAATGAGAAGACCGGATCTGTCATTCTCAGCATATTTGGGGTAGCAATGTAATGTTGTATGATGAGAGTAGCATAACAGTCATTGAGTATACATCAGATGGGTGCAGATCCATGATGTTGAGAACAGCTCAGTGATATTTGGATACAACACAACATGATGATATGTGCATGGGCAGCACAACGATACATGGAGCAGAGGCAGCAGCATGATGATGATGCACATTAGTTTGAGCAACATGATGATGGATAAGATCATGGACATGGGTAGCATGATGATAATCATAATTAGTACAGCATGGTGCGGTGTGTAGTGGTGCAACTAGAGGACCAAATGCAGCACGATGATAGGTGAAGGAGTCACCTTGAGAATCAGTTGAAGCAAAATGTCTTCAATTGATCTCATTGTTATATGAAAGGATCTATGCTAGATCTAGATAAGTCAAAGTGTTGACTTCTGCTGTAAATATACTCTCTCTCTTTTCTGCTGAACTTTGAAGATAAAAAAAGATTTGATCAAAGGGTTTCCCCACACATTGTGGGGTTTGTCCCTGGCTCGCGCCACATCTTGTGTCCTCTTGTCTTGGCTTGTCTTCTGTGATTTATATTTATGTTCTATCTGCAGTTTATCTTAATGCTGATGTGATTGCTAACTGTGAAAATTTAAATAAATTGCTTTAGCATAGAACATACCTAAACTTAACATGGGATCAGAGCTGAGGTGAAGACAATTCCCAAGCAAGAGTGAAGGAGCAATCACCAAAGACAGTCGGGACAAGATAGAAGGATCAATGGGTTCCTCATAATTCACCCAAGGTGAAGTCGAAGCAGAGAATGTTATCAGAATGGCGCAGCGGAAGTTTTTGATGACCCATCTAAAGATCACTTCATTGGGAAGTTCGGATCTAAGGGTGGAAGGAAAGGCGGATGCCTTGGTTGCAATAAGTTCAGCCGTTATGTGAAGGAGTGTCCGAATGGCAGAGACACATCTCTTGATGAAGATAACAATCATTCCAGGGACATCTTCAATGATCAAAGGAATGACTGGTAATGCAGGTCATCAAGGAAATGGTCGACTCTTCAAAGAAAGCAAGGAACCCCAGAATCTCTTTTATGTACCTGATCGCAAGAAGAACCTGGTGTCCATCTCGGAAATGGAAGTCAAAGGTTTCAGGGTGGCACTCATCGATGGAAAGGTACGTGTTTGAAAATAGATTTTTTCAAAGATGTTTTTGAGTTCAGGGTTGTATCAAGTTGCAGGATGTCCACTGGGGACCATGTCCATTGACAGATAGCATCGAAGATCTGAGAGTCAGATGGTGACAAGGATGCCTGGATTCAAAAAGAGCATGAAAGTACATGTCTGAGATGTACCAAAGGAAAATCTTACAACCTTCATGTAGTAGGTCCACAGGTGTGGAACAACCCGAGGGGTTTGAGATTGATGATTAGGAATCTCACCTATGCAGGTGGAAGAAAACCCTCTATGTCTTGAAGCAAAGCACCCCGGCGTAATATGAGAGGATTGATAGCTGTCAGATGAAGCTGAGATTCACTAAGAGCGAAACCGATCCAAACCATTACCCGAAGGTGGAGGATGATAAACCTCTCATACCGACACCTATGTCTGATAGGTGCAGACCCTCTCATTTGTAGAAGACAGAGGGAGTTGGATTTCGGATGTGGAATGTTAAACTGCAAGCCTATGACTACCTCGAGGATCGTAAGTTATATGGTAGTGATGTCGGACCAGATTTGGGAATGCCTCTGAGTTTCATAAACTCATTCGCATTGATGTTCTTGGTGAACCTCCGTTCGGACATATGTTTTGCAGTTAGCATGGTGAGCTCATATTTGGTTGAGCCTCACTGGATTGGTGCCTAGAATCTTCTGAGATATCTTCAGGGCACAATCTCTCATGGATTGAGATACACTGCCGGAAAGATGAAATTGCATTATTATTCGAATGCTGAATGGGTAGGCAGTGTGGAGGATCACTAGAGCACTTTTCAGTGCTGGTTCTCTTTGGATTCTGCTTCGATGCAGGAAGCAGAAGTCGGTCGCTATAAGCACCGCCAAGATCGAATACATGGCTATGAGTATGATATCGTATGAAGATGCATGGTTGCGGAAGCTCTTAAGTGAGCTGTTTTTCTCTGTGACAACTTGAGGTGGGATTCGATTATTGAGGAATCCCGTATTCAACAATTTCTCCAGCAAACAGACATCAGAGACTGCTATATCTGGGATATGGAAAGTCAATGAGCAAGGAGGCTCCATCGCACTGAGATGATGTACAGGTCGCTAAAGGCCCACGGGAAAGATCAAATCTGTGATTTTCCCGAATGACTTAGAGTCGTCAAGAGACCTTTGTACAAGGGTCTTGCATGTTGCATACATTGAGCTCTGGGAGCTCTGGGGGCTTGCAGTTCTTACTAGAACAACATACGACCACAGGGTAACTCACCCTCCCCTGGTGGTGCGCACTAGGATAGGATGATTCTCTCTCCTGTGGACAGGATGATTCACTCTCCTGTGGATAAGATGATTCGCTCTCTTGTGGGACAAGATGATTCGCTCTCTCGTGGGACATGATGATTCGCTCTCCTGTGTAGCAGGATGATTAATTCTCATGTGAGGCCTGGATTGATGTGTTCTCCATGGTGATTGTAGCAGGATTGATGTGTTCTCCTGTGAGGCCTGGATTGATGTGTTCTCCATGGCGATTGTAGCAGGATTGATGTGTTCTCCTGTGAGGCCTGGATCGATGTGTTCTCCATGGCGATTATAGCAAGATTGATGTGTTCTCCTGTGAGGACAGGATTGATTAGTTCTCCTGTCGAGGCATCCTACCCATGCAGTCTGGGACTCATGGGAAGTACCTCTCATCTGATCAATGAGCAGGGAAATGAAGCTAGGGACCATAGTAGTACTGATGGACGCATCGTTGTATCTACCATACTCCCTACGCTAGGATGACCTCCATTGATCTGGGATCAATGATATTGGTTTGGGATCAGTGGTAGGAGTT
The DNA here is from genome assembly GCA_031772625.1 of Pinus tabuliformis. Classification (NCBI taxonomy): domain Eukaryota; kingdom Viridiplantae; phylum Streptophyta; class Pinopsida; order Pinales; family Pinaceae; genus Pinus; species Pinus tabuliformis. The sequence continues at coordinate 245,113,679 of CM062811.1, forward strand.
GTACCATACTATGATGTTGACTTCGGGTCGGTTGAGACTGGTCTGGGACCAGTGGTACATACTTTGAGATTGACTTCGTGTCAGTGCAGGACTGGTCTGGGACCAGTGAGAGTGGTACATACTATGACGCTGACTTTAGGTCGGTTGAGACTGGTCTGGGACTGGTGGTACACTCTCTGAGCCTGTGATACTGGTCTGGGACCAGTGGTAGGAGTGGTACCCACTATGACGCTGACTTTGGGTTAGTTGAGACTGGTCTGGGACTAGTGGTATGCACTCTGAGACTGACTTCGGGTCAGTGGAGAATGGTATGAGACATTCTCGATCAATTCTTCTTCTTCATAGTTCAGTAGAGCTAACCAGAGCTGAGCAGAGCAGAGCAAAGCTAGCAGCGCTGAGCAGAGCCAACAAAGCTGAGCAAAGCGGAGACAATAGAGCTGAGCAGAGTTGGGCAGAGCAGTTCAGACTTATGGATCACCGGATGGAGTTCCCCCTAGTTGAGAGGGAGTGTTAAATTGGAAACTAGGTCCAAACTCCATGTGGGTCAGCTTATTTATGGCAACTGATATTTTTATTGTATCCCTCTCATCGAGAGGTGTAGTATTGATCCAAAGATCATCCGATTCTGATAAGTACTTAGGGAGATATGAATTTATTTAGATTATGGAATTATCATCTAGCCGACCAGCAACTTGAGTAGGCTCAAAAGCCCAATAGACGTGTCTATTCATCATCCACGTTTTAGTATAAATTGGTGAGGATTTGAAGTCATTTGGATATGTATTCTTGAGGTGATCTCCTCTCCATGTCTGGGTTTTTGGAAGGAGAGAACCAAAAGATATGTTGGCCCAAGGGTGATGCCCTAACCGCAGGAAGCCGCAGGCATATGAGGATGAGCAGCAGACAGAGACCTAATATGAGGCACATAGGCTCTAATCTACGCAGTCAATGGAGACTCCTTCAACGCAGCAATGGCAACATATATTCACAGCTATAGAGATATATACATGCTGTAATGGAGTCACCTTATATGCTAATCATAAAGATCTATATACAGTTCATGAAGAGAAATTTCACACTGTTCATCATGAAGATATTCTGCTGTAAATATATACGCAGGTATATGTAGACTGGAGACATATACGCAGGTATACGTAGACACCTATTCCACTGTTCAATGAAGCATACCTCATATGTTGCCCAAAACAATCATGCTATGAACAAGGTCATACGTTGCCCAGAACAGTCATGTTGTGAACGCAGTCAAAGGTTATACACTGCCCAGAACACGCAGTCATGTTGTGAACATAATTCAGGGTCATAACACGCAGTCAAAGGAACAATTATAATTGCAGTCACGGGAGCTCTCATACACTGTCCAGAAGATCTGTTCACGCAGCCATAAAAGCATAAATCTCACGCATAAAAATATTCGGGTGGTTCTGAGATTTCACAGAAGGGGAATTGTTGTAATGAGACCATAGACATCGAGCTGCAGTCAAAGCTTGAAGCTGCTGGAAGAAGACAACAAAACTTGTCTAAGGGCATCAAGTATTACTGTCTTGCTATGACTCTATGATGAGATAAGGATTTGGTGAGGAAATTCTTGGCACATGTAATCAACGTATTCCTGTGACAAAGAAGATCTATGAAACCCTACAACAATACTAACTCAGCATAGGAGTATATTACAATGAGAAGACTGGATCTGTCATTCTTAGCATATTTGGGGTAGCAATATAATGTTGTATGATGAGAGTAGCATAATAGTCATTGAGTATACATCAGATGGGTGCAGATCCATGATGTTGAGAACAACTTAGTGATATTTGGATACAGCACAGCATGATGATATGTGCATGGGCAGCACAACGATACATGGAGCAGAGGCAACAGCATGATGATGATGCACATTAGTTTGAGCAGCATGATGATGGATAAGATCATGGACATGGGTAGCATGATGATAATCATAATTAGTACAGCATGGTGCAGTATGCAGTGGTGCAACTAGAGGACCAAATGCAGTACGATGATAGGTGAAGGAGTCACCTTGAGAATCAGTTGAAGCTGAATGTCTTCCACTGATCTCATCGTTATACGAAAGGATCTATGCTAGATCTAGATAAGTCAAAGTGTTGACTTCTGCTGTAAATATACTCTCTCTTTCTCTACTGAACTTTGAAGATAAAAGAAGATTTGATCAAAGGGTTTCCCCACACATTGTGGGGTTTGTCCCTAGCTCGCGCCACATCTTGTGTCCTCTTGTCTTGGCTTGTTTTCTGTGATTTATATTTATGTTCTCTCTGCATCTTATCTTAATGCTTATGTGATTGCTAACTGTGAAAATTTAAATAAATTGCTTTAGCATAGAACATACTTAAACTTAACAAAATAGACTTAGGGAAAGTTATTTGTGTTGTAGCTAAGTTACACATGGGGGCCACCCTTACTATGGAAATAAGCACTCCCTAGTTCGATTTGCATGGAGGTGGTTAAGTTTTGGATGATGTTGGTTAAGTGAGGGCCCACGATGGAGGACAAATTGGAGGGAAAAGTGCTCCACAGAATCTATATAAGGAAGGCAACTCTCCTCATTTGGATTATCTTTTTGGGTATATCGATTTCTCTTGGTTGCTCGAGCTGCTTAGCCGTGTCACTAGTTGTTTAGCACGAGTTCTTCAAGTGAAGAGCTCACCTTTTCTTCGGGGGACTTCGAGTGCCACCCTAGGAAGGTTTTCTGCATTTCTTCAGGAGGAGAATCTCATTGTGATTTCTAGCAGTGGCATTCACTTCCAGGTGGTGCGTATTACTAGAGGATGCAGTGGAGAGGAGGCCGAGTTTGTTGTTGGTGTCTTGCAGCAGAGTTTTGGCTTGAGATTTTCTAGAGAGGAGGCTAGGGAGGATTGTCGGCATTTGGGAGAGTTTGGGAATTAGTTGAGCTTGTTGCTTGGTAGTGTGACTTTCACACTACATGGGCCAGCGCAGAGGTAGTACTGGGAACTCACTTGGTGGGTAGAGTATCAGCTCTTGAGGATGAGCTTTGCCATGAAGGTTAGAGGAGATACTTGGAGTGGTGTTTGCTTCCCTTTCCGAGCTTGGAGGAGAATTTCGTGGCCATTTCTTGCAAGTCGTATTCTTGGAGCGGTTTGGAGGGCATAGGCCATAAAAGAGGCCTAATTTTGGAAGTTGGATTGAGGCCAAACTCTTTCTGGGTTTTTGTGGGTTTTGGCTAAGGAGTGTGGGCCCGAAGTTTCATCATTTTCTGAGCACCAGAGACGGGGTCTCTTGCAGTTCCTTTCCAACAAGTAGTGAAGTTACTGGGAGACAATACCGAGCATTAGAGGAGCAGTCATCTTTCTAGCATTGTGATTATTGTTTGACACTTAGATTCTGTCGGGTTTGCCTCATTGCCCTTGAGGCAAGGCCAGGTGCATTTCCATACTATTGTACTTGTTCCATTCCATTGATAAAATGGCTCAGCTGGTTCTCATTTCTGATGTGTATTGAGTATTCGCTGATTGTTTTTATTTTTCTGTATATGAATCATATTTTGTTTTGTGTATCAATGTTTGTTTAAGTTTGGAATATTACATTCCATGAAATAAATCAAACATTTTGTTGATTTTTTTCATAAAGGAGAGTTCAAATAAACATCATCATACAAAGTTTAGTATTTAGTGTTTGAACCCTGAATCACTTTGTAGATAATCAAATTAACAAACCCGTAACTATATGCACTATTCATGAGTCATAATATATCCATAAAAATCTATTGATTGCAGCAAATATGTGATAATTGTTACTAGAAGTGCAAAAGTTACTTTTAAATCTGATATATGTATGGCATTGAATTTGATTAAATCCTTAATCACAAAGGGGTTCCAATGAGTAAACGTGTGAACATTCCACCATATTGATTTAGTGATTTATTGAGATGACATGTATAAATCAGTTTCAAGTATTTAGCTCAAGTGACATATAAAGTAGAAATTAGGCAAATTATGACTAATGATTATACCAGATTTATATACCACATAAAATTCCAGCAATTAACACTATAAATCAATATGAGGCTTTGATATCTTTAAGTTAGCCATCCCATCTTTCAATGCATCGATTTGGTATATAGAAGGAATCAGAATAGAAATGGAGTAAAATGTATGGTGAGGATATGAAAGATCTTCAAGTTTCTTTGATGGAATCCTCATCAAAAGATTCACTGATCTAGAAAGAAAGCAAGTGTTTCATCAGGAATTCCAACTCATGGGATTCAAGGAATGATGGTATGATGACATAATAATGAAGTAGGTCTAAAGGATAAAGTTCTTTTGTTCAAATGAAGCTGCTACAGGAAGTCTGGATGACCGAAAGGAAAGATGAGGTATGTATGCTTACATAGGATATTATGAAAGTCATGTCATATGGTTGCAGGTAATATGGATCACTATTTCCATCTTGGGAAACATGATCAAAAGAAGAAAGGATCTCCTCCTTTGAAAGATTGCAGAAAAGCATAAGTCACACTAGATGAAATCAACATAATATGTTCTCATATGAATCATGAGAAAGCTAACTACAATTGAGGAACTCTCATTAGAAGCTCCTGGGAATGAAGTGTGAAGAGAAAGGAAGAGATCGTAAAATATGCGACAAAGGTAGAAGGCATTCAACATCCGACCAAGAAGAATTGACTAGAATATATCCTAGAAAGATATGAACACTTTGATAAGAGTCGGAAAAAGATGGAGACCCTTGACAATGAACAGCTTTGGGAAATGTGTCAACATGTATGTAGGACGCTGACACCTACAGGAATATGTCATGAAGAAAGACCATCACAAAAGTAATTTTGATTTAAGTGTTCATTTCTTACTTTTGAACTAATATCTGGATGGGCTTATGTAGGACTACCAAAGGGAAGATCTGTAGATGACTTCCAGGAAGAACATATTGAAGGACGTAAGATCCTTCTGGAAAACATGGCATAAATAAAACAGCATGACATGAAGCAAAGCTAGATGGAAAACTGATGGATCACTTTCTGATGAAATGAGGACATGACTAACTCATGGATGAAAGTGATGGATGGTTTGTGCCCTATGTAGAAGTCCCCAAAAGATGAAGACTCCATGACAAAAGAAATTTATGACATCGAAGAAAAGAGGAGTTCTTCAAGCAGCTGGTTGTCCCATCATCTCCACCTGAGAAGCTGTTGTAGGTCCCTAATTAAGAGGGAGCCTGGAAAGTTTCTTACTTGGAAGAAACTTGGAAATTCCTAAGCCAAGAGGGAGCTTAGGTACATTCCGTTTTTAGGAATGAGTACATTCCTTTATTGTAATATGTCCTCCTTATCTGAGAGGGAGAGATAGACACATCATTTTGGTCTTCACCTAGGAAGACAACATGGAGGATTGGGTAATTATTTGGCATCTGATTTTCTTTGAGGATGAGATAGTGCATCTAATAGAAGAGTAGTCATGGAGGACCGATATTCTTTCAGGGCTGTGGAGTCCAAGATAAGAATAGTCCTCATGGAACACACCTTGAGTACCCGGGTAGGGGATGTTCTGAGAGAGACAATGATGAGAGTGTATAAATCATTGGTCTCGCCAACATTGAGCTCAGATCTTGTGGAGAGATGGAGATGTTAGTCAAGGCCTTGCTATGTAACAATGCTGGTTGATATGATGCTATGCAAATGTGTTACTAATCCGAATTCTTCCTATGAGAAATTCTTTAGATTGAGAAAGTCCAAGTACCATTATGAATACCTCCCTAGTTAAGAGGGAGTGTTGAAAAGTGTAACTAGGTTCGGTCTTCCTAGTTAAGAGGGAGTGTTGAAAAGTGTAACTAGGTTCGGTCTTCATAATGACATGTAATTATGATTTTATGTAATGAGATGTAAAAGAAAAAAAGAAAATTATTGTATTACTTGCTTCATGGGTATCATGAGCAAGAGATTTTATTTTTGAGTCAAGACTCCCATTGAGGGTCTTTAGGAATTATTGGTCATCTAGCCATAAAATGTTAGTCATTGTTATGTAATGAAGTCATGTTACACTTTGTAAAAGGTCAAACTTGTCTATGTAAAGTATCCTCCAAGACCTTGTCACTTATTTTCTTCAAGTCGACCTACAACGATGGAAGAACTTGCTAGAAGAAGTCGGCCTAACTACTTGTGATCATGTCGGCCTAAGGACATGGGATGAGGTGTATAGGTAGCCACACTCGGCCTCACTTAGAGGCAAGCAAATTGACAAGCTTTCGATCAAGAAGTGCGAAGAAGATATAGTGAAGGAAGGTTTCTTCTGGGATATCGAAGAAAGGGTTCTTCTGGGTATAGGAAAGAAAGGATTCTTTAGGGTATAGCAAAGGGGAGATTCTTTTGGGTATAGTGAAGGAAGGTTTCTTCTGGGGTCATTGAAGGAAGTATTCTTTTGGGGTACTCGTTTTGGGTACTATTGACCCTGCCGTCTACACCTACCTACAAGTCAGTGAGAAAAGCCTTCAACCCCACAAGGTGTGGTTGGTGGCAGGGAACTCAGAGAAGGGGCTGTGACACTAATCCCGATTCTCTTCGTTTGAGCTATCTCCTAGGTTAGCTAAGGGGGGTGGTCCTTAATGAAAAGTTAAGTTCAAAGATGTGAGTTTCTAGGAGAGCGTTATAGTGAAAATGGATTACTTTTAAGGATTTATGAGAAAATATGAAGTGAGCAACTTGAAATAACAATGCTAATCATTAATATGATTAAAAAACCATAAAACTAGTGGCTTATAAGGAATTTGCTCAACAATTTAAAGATATATTTGCTCAAAGTAAAATGCAATGCTCTCAAAAGAGAAAGCAAAGTAACCCTGAAATGTAAATAAGAATTGTTAGCACAAGATATGTAAGATACAAAATGCTTTTGAGATAATCAACTTTATAAATCAAAACATGTGAAACATATTTTGCCAAAACCCAAAAATTAGTAATTAACTTGGAAATGTAAAAGAAAGGAAGTGCCAAACCAAGACGTCAGTATGCAATTAGACTTGAAACATGAAAAGAAAGCACTTGTTTTGTAACGACCCATCTTTAATTGCACATATTATGTGCCCCTGTATAAAAAAAAATAATACTAAAATATAATAATAAAGCAATAAAAATGATAATTATAAAATAGAATAAAGATTTAGTATTGTATCAATAATTAATTAATTAATCTAAAGTTCTAAAGTTATATTAAAACAAACATAAATAAACTTTATATATTAGAAAAAATATATATATATATATATAAATAAAACAAAGTATATATATATAAGGTACATATCAATATAATCAAGTAATATAAAGTATGTCATATAACATAATAGTGTTAATATATATATGATGATCAAACGTTATAATACCTTCAATCTTATATATATAAACCATCGCATAAAAAGAACTAAACCTTAAGCAAAGCAGAAACGTCTGTACGGGAGGATGACTCACAGCTGGAGGACGCTGTCACCGCGAGAGTAAGCGGTGGAGTCGCTGGTGTACAGGGCGGCTACCGCTTAGCCCTGACTATAAAATCACCGAGATAGGGCTGGGAAAAAAAGAAAAGGGAGAGTGGAGGGCAGGAGAACCAGGAAATCAGGAGTTCAAACCAGAGGGAGCTTTACATTGATCTGAGGTTCTGGGCACGGGGGCAGTGAGCTTCGGTGAGAAGCTTACTGGATTGGCTGGGAGGAATTGGTTTCCCGGTAATTGGATCAGAATAACCGCGGCGTCATCAACTACATCGGAGCAGGCTGCAGTTCAGGTAGGTGTTCGAAATTCCTTACAGTTACTGTATTTCTGTTATGCTTATCACCTTATTTCAATTATGGTCTTTACATGTTTGAAAGGATTACAATGCTTGCTTTTGGAATAGACTTTGCATATGAAAACTCAAACCATCAAGAGACAAGTAAAGTAAATGTAATGGAAAGTGCTCTTGGTTAATTTTATTAATTAGCTCTACAACAAAATTACATGTAATATCCCTTATCAGGAATATACCTCAAACACAAGCAAATTCCAACCAAAGATGGACTGGGAGGGCATTTACCAGATATGTCGCCTCTAAAAAGAGGATGAGATCCGGAGGCTATCTGGCCCTTTCCAGACTCTGTCTAAGAGTATAATTAGAAACACACAAGTGGTATAACAGCCGAGAATACTCAAAGAGATACAATAACAATGATACGATATATATCAAATAAACCATAAGCAGATACACAAGAAATGCAGAGAGAATGCTAAGCCATTTTATTATACTGAGTAATAAAATGAGTACAGGAGGTGATCAGGAAGATGGCACCTCTACTTGCACTAGGCAAGTGAAGAAATATACTCAGAATAGTGAAGGAATGGCCCCTCTCTGATCTGCGTCCAAGCTGCTGGGAAATTGCTATGCTGCTGCTGCTGCTAGAAATCAAATGAGGATTTGGGGCTGCTCCCCTCCTCAGAAAAGGCTGAAACTCTGGAATCAGACTCTACTCAAGAAACCCAGAAAAACCCAGAAAGCTCTCCTGGAATGGCCGACCCCCGAAAATCACCCCCTTGGGGTTCTGCGCAGTCTCTCAGTGCTCTGCGCTGCCACTGAATGCAACCCTCCAGAAATATGCCTGAAACCCCTGCCAAAACTCTCCAGCTGCAAGGGCTGATCCCCTGCTCTACCTCCCAGCACAAAACCAGAACTGCGTCCCTCTCTTAGTGCTGCGCAGTCCTCCAGAACTGCGTCCCTCTCTCAGTGCTGCGCAGTCCTCCAAAATGTTGATAAACTGCTGCTGAAATGCTGATGTATCTACTGCTGAAATGCCAATGGAAATACCTTGCCCGAGCAGGCACTTGAAGTCCCCCAGGGCTAAGGGTGAGATCTACGAACGGAGACACTCAATGCACTAAACAGTCACCAGTGCTGCAGACTAGCTAAACAGCCAGCGTGCTCTAAGTCGAAATGACTATCACAAATGCTCATAACAGAATGATCAAAATGAGGGGGCTCCTCTCTCATTTATAGCCTTTGCCTCTCTCTATCCCAAGGCTCACCTCCTCCTGTGTGATTCCCCTCTTGCCACGTGTGTCTTCCCTCCTGCGTAGACCCTCCATGTGTCTGTGTGGGCTCCATTTCTGCGTCCCCCTTTAGCCCCCTTGGCTCCCCTTTAAGTCACAACGTTGTGCTACTAAGAAGTGACTTTTATTCTAAAAGTGAGTTATGTCCCCCCTTCCTCACTTTTTTATTTACAAATAACTATAGAAGGCAAAATTTGGACAAAATCGAATATTCCAATTAGCCATGGCTAATTAGGAATATTACAGTCTCCCTTGGCAAAATGTTGCTTGTCCTCAAGCAACTGAAGTGATGGATGCTATAAGATTTTCTCACTCTCCCAAGTGGCATCCCCATCCGGCAAATTTTTCCATCTCACCAAGAATTCCTGGACCGTCCTGCTCCGCAGCTGCCTCTCCTTGGTATCAATGATAGCCTCCGGCTGCAATACCAAATGCCCCTCATCATCCATGGGTGGTAGCTCATCTGTTACCGTCACCTGCTACCCCAGTGCCTTTTTCAGGCATGATACATGAAAAATGTTGTGAATCTTGCTGCCTTGGGGGAGCTCCAACTCATATGCAACCTGTCCAATCCTGGGTATCAGGCTTGAGCTTCTCAGCCCCCTTCTGCTTCAGTGACGACTGTTGGTATGGCTGTAATCGTAGGTAGACCATGTCCCCTGCCTTGAACTGTCTCTCCATCCTACCCCTATCGGCATACAGCTTCTGCTGATTCTGCGCTGTAGCCATGTTATCCTTGAGAGCTCGGAGGATATCCGACTCTCTTGGATCCAATATTGGCTCTAGGAGCCCCGCTATCACCAAACATCACGTCAAAAAAAGATAAAGGATGGTACCCATACAAGGCATAGAATGGTGACATACCAATGGACATGTGATGTGAAGTATTGTAGCAGTACTCCCCCAGATGCAACCACTTTAGCCATGCTCGCTGCTGCTCGCTGACATAGTTACGCAAGTAGCCCTCCAGCTACTTGTTAACTATCTCTGTCTGCCCATCCGTCTATGGGTGATAACTGGTACTTGGTGTCAACTCCATCCCCACCAATCGGAAAAGCTCCTGCCAAAACCCACCCATAAAACGACTATCACTATCATTGACGATGGTCTTAGGAAAACCATGTAGCCTGAAGATCTCCCTGAAGAACAGCTCGACCACCTGTGCTGCTGTATAATGTGCGGATATGGCAAAGAAATGTGCGTACTTTGTCAGTCGATCAACGACGACAAAGATACAATCCTTGCCCTGTACCATGGGGTAACCCTGTGATGAAGTCCATCGAAATACTCTCCCATTTCCCCTCCGAAATGGGAAGAGGTTGCAATAATCCCGCGGGATGGCTCATCTCCCCCTTGTTCCTCTGGCAAACATTGCACTCCCTGATATGCTGGAGTACGTCTTCTTTGAGGCCCTTCCATGAGAACCTCTCTCTAATGGCCCTATAGGTTTTGGTAAACCCTTGATGGCCTGCCAATGGTGAGTCATGTGATGCCTGGAGTATCTTCTTCTTGAGCTGAGACTCCTCAATCAAGAAGATCTAATCCCTGTAATAGATGATCTGATCGATCACCCTGTACCTGTCATCTGCCACCTGCCCGTCCAGAATCTCACATGCAAACCTGTCCTTGGAGTACTCTACTAAGAGTCGAGCCCTCCAGTCTATATCCAAGATCATAAGAGACAACGTGGTTGGTCTACATGAAAGGGCATCTGCTAGTACATTGTTCTTACCCTTGACATACTCAATGTCAAAGTCATATGCTTAGATCTTACTGATCCACTTCTGCTGCCTCTCCTGTAACTGCTTCTGCTCCAAAAGGAAATTGAGGCTGTTGTGATCAGTCCTCACCCTGAACCTATTGCCCACCAAATACTGCCTGTACTTGGCCAATGCATGCATGATGGCCAGCATCTCCTTGTCATATATAGAATACAACCTCTCGTGCAGAAGGAGCTTCCGGCTCTCAAAGGCTATAGGGTGACCTCCCTGCATCAACACTGCGCCGATCCCCTCTCCCGACGCATCACACCCCAAAACAAATGGCTACGTAAAATCTGGCAATGCAAGCACTGGGCAGCTGCTCATAACCTCCTTGAACCTATCAAAGGCTCGCTGCGCTGTATCTGACCAACTGAATGCCCCCTTCCTCGTCAAGTCTGTCAGGGGTGCAACAAGCTGTGAGAAACCTTTGACGAACTTCTGGTAGTACGTACAAATGCGAATGAATCCTCGAAGTTTTGTCATGTTTCTCGGCTCTGGCCATTTTCTGATACCTGTGATCTTCTCGTCGTGGACTGTCACTCCGTCCACCCCTATGATGTGTCCCAGATATAACATCTCCGTCAACCCAAACTCACACTTGGAGAGTTTGGCATAGAACTGCTGCTCCTGTAAGATACGCAATACTGTCTCAATGTGCTGGAGATGCTCTTCCCAAGTCCTGCTGTAAATGAGAATATCATCGAAGAATACCAACACAAACTTCCTCAAGTGACTACGGAAGATGTGATTCATGCAGGACTGAAATGTAGCTGGGGCGTTGGTTAGCCCAAAAGGCATCACCAAGAACTCAAAGTGCCCATAGTGACACCTGAAGGCGGTCTTGGGAATGTCCTGCTCCCTCACGCGAATCTGATGGTACCGCGATCTCAAATCAATCTTTGAGAAGAAACGTGCCCCTTTGAAGTCGTCCATCAACTCATCGATCCTGGGTATGGGGTACTTGTTCTTCAGGGTCTTCTTGTTCATGGCCCTGTAGTCAATGCACATCCTCAGCGTACCGTCCTTCTTCTTTACCAACACCACAGAAGAAGCAAAAGGACTCGTACTCGGTTGAATGTGCCCAAGAGCCATCAACTCCTGGATAGCCCTCTCAATCTCATCCTGATAGACCTTGGGGTGCCTATAGGGGGTGGTGATTACTGCCTGTATGCCTTCTTCTAGCTCGATGATGTGCTCAAAGCCCCGATCTAGTGGCTGTCCTAGTGGAATCTCCCCAAACACTATGGCATATTGATCAAGGATGGACTATATCTCTGGATGTACCGACTGCCCTGTAGTCCTTGCTTCTGATGCACGCAGCTCCACTGCCCACTCTATGTCTCCCTTCCAGAAGACTGTCTCCATCCGATGAGCCGAAACAGTCTGAGGCGGATATGTGTGTTGTCTCCGTATCTTCTCATGCCTCCCTGTCTTCTCATCATCCCACTCCATCTCTAGGGTCTTCCAATCCGTCGTGACCTTCCCTAGAGTGATAAGCCACTGAACACCCAATATCATGTTGGTGTCCGGGATATCGACCACGAAAAAGTGGTCAGTCAATGTGTAGGTGCCCATCGTCATTGAAAGCTCTGGAACATAACGAGCGCACGTCATGGTCTGATCTCCTGGGACCAAGACTAAAAACCCATCGAAGCTCTCTGTCTGTATACCTCTCCGCTCAACCATCTGTGCATCGATGAAGTTGTGCGTTGCCCCACTGTCAACCAAAACTTATACTCGCTGGCCACGTACTGTCCCTCGTACGCGTAGCATTAGATACTTGGGAACTCCTCGCAATGCTGCAAGGGCCCCTCCGGTGGGTGCAAATGATGCACCTCCTGCTGCTGGTGGTGGAGGTGGTAAAGGTCCCTGTACCGGCCTCCCCATCATCCTTGTCATCCTCTTCTCCACTGCTCTCAGAGAAGACCTCAATAAAATGTGCTTTGCCAGCAGCACATCTATGTCCAGGTGCCCACGGCTCTTGACATGTGAAGCACAACTGCTTCTTCTTCAGCTCTCTCAGGGCATCATCATCAAGCTGTACTCATCCTGGATTCCCTTTTGGAGGTGGAATCCTCACATCCTTCCCCTTCGACTGGAAAGTCTGTCTCTGGGGGTAAGGTGTCCGGGTCCTGGGTAAGACATCCTATAAGTCCCGGGTCCTGCTGATAGCGTCTTGGAGTGTCGCTGGTCTAGTGGATCGGACTAGACCCCGAAGTGGTTCTTCTAACCCCTCAACATACATATAGACCCTCCGCGCCGTGGATAGATCTGGCACCATCACGGAGACCCTCAAGAAATCTGCAATGTAGGTCTCTGGGCTTCCTGTCTGTTTGAGCCTCTCAGCTCAACAAAATGCTGTTTCGGATCCCTCCAGTCAAATCGCTCCATCAATCTCCTTGTAAACTCAACATATGTCGTCATTGTAGAATGCCCGAGTGTAACCATCCCATGAAACCACCAATTCTGGGCCTCACCATCCAAATGCAATGTTGCCACCTTGATGGCCTCTATCTCCAACATCTAGTTAAGCTGGAAATAAATGTCCAGCTTCTCCACCCAAGACTTTGCCGAACTGTTTGATGAACCATCAAACATAGGCAAGTGGAATCTACTCGTTGCACGGTGGGTGTCACCATCATGGTAATGCCGATACCCTCTGTGATGATCGCAGGGTCTGCTATCCCGCTGGAGCTGAACAAAATCTTTGAATGAGAGGGCGTCGTTGAGCTCCTGCCCATAGGCCTGGTACTCTGCAAAATAATCGCCCATATGTCCAGGCTCTACCTCCTGCTGGGCTACAGCCCCCGTGTCTGCTCCTAAGAAAGTGGGAATGGTAGAGCGTGTAGGGGCATGTGAGGCCACCTGCTGTATAGTATCACGCTCCTCTGGCAAATGGTGGGATGCGCTCGATCCCTCACCAACCTGGAAAACCCGTGGGCTCTCACGCTGTCTGGCCTCTACTGCTGTGAATCTCTGCCCCATCAGCTCAATCTGCCTCGATAGATCCTGCACTGATTTGAGGAGCATATCCGCAAATCTCTTCCCGTCATCATCTACCATCGGAGCCTTTTGCTCTGCGTCCACCACAGGCTCCTCCTATTCTGCGTCCACCATAGGCTCCTCCTGTTCTGCGTCCACCACTGGAACACAGTCTCCCTCTCCGTAAGTGTTCTCCAACCTACGCCCAGTGTCTCTGTATCTCCTACCTCTGTAATAGATGTAGGGCTTTTCCCCGGTGTCATAGATTGCTAGCTCCACAGGCTGAGCCATATCTATGCTCTGATACCACTGTAATATCCCTTATAGTTATCAAGAAGATACCTCAAACACAAGCAAACTCCAACCAGAGATGGACTGGGAGGGAATTTACCAGATATGTTGCCTCTAGAAAGAGGACAAGGTCCGGAGGCTACCTGGCCCTTTCCAGACTCTATCTAAGAGTATAATAGAAACACACAAGTGGTATAACAACCGAGAATACTCAAAGAGATACAATAACAATGATACGATATATGTCAAATAAACCATAAGCAGAAACATAAGAAATGCAGAGAGAATGCTAAGCCATTTTATTATACTGAGTAATAAAATGAGTACAGGAGGTGATCAAGAAGATGGCATCTCTACTTGCACTAGGCAAGTGAAGAAATATACTCAGAATAGCGAATGAATGGCCCCTCTCTGATCTGCGTCCAAGCTGCTGGGAAACTGCTATGCAGCTGCTGCTGCTAGAAATCAAATGAGGATTTGGGGTTGCTCCCCTCCTCAGAAAAGGCTAAAACTCTGGAATCAGGCTCTACTCAAGAAATCCAAAAAAACCCAAAAAGCTCTCTTGGAATGGCCGACCCCCGAAAATCACCCCTTGGGGTTTTGCGCAGTCTCTCAGTGCTTTGCACTGCCACTGAATGAAACCTTCCAGAAATATGCCTGAAACTCCTGCCAAAACTCTCCAGCTGCAAGGGCTGATCCCCTACTCTACCTCCCAGCACAAAACCAGAACTGCGTCCCTCTCTTAGTGCTGCGTAGTCCCCCAGAACTGCATCCCTCTCTGAGTGCTGCGCAGTCCTCCAAAATGCTAATAAACTGTTGTTGAAATGCTGATGTATCTACTGCTGAAATGCCAATGGAAATACCTTGCTCGAGTAGACACTCGAAGTCCCCTGGGGCTAAGGGTGAGATCTGCGAACGGAGACACTCAATGCACTAAACAGTGCTGCAGACTAGCTAAACAGCCAGCGTGCTCTAAGTCGAAATGACTATCACAAATGCTCATAACAGAATGATCAAAATGAGGGGGCTCCTCTCTCATTTATAGCCTTTGCCTATCTCAATCCCAAGGTTCACCTCCTCCTGCGTGATTCCCCTCTTGCCACGTGTGTTTTCCCTCCTGCGCAGTCCCTCCATGTGTCTACATGGGCTCCATTTCTGCGTCCCCCTTTAGCCCCCTTGGCTCCCTTTTAAGTCACAACGTTGTGCTACTAGGAAGTGACTTTTTATTCTAAAAGTGAGTTATGTCCCCCCTTCCTCACTTTTTTATTTACAAATAACTATAGAAAGCAAAATTTGGACAAAATCAAATATTCCAATTAGCCATGGCTAATTATGAATATTACATTAGAATTTAACTCTTCAATCCTTAGACCTTATCCTCGCCCAATGATATAGATCTCACAGTGAGGAGTCAATAGAGGAGTAGAGGATCCCTAAGATGTCTACTTCAACCAACTTATGTTGGAGGTAAAATTTTAATGAGGTTTGGGGCCTTCTTACACTAAAATGCCTAGATGAAATGCAAATTGTGTTAATTTCCCAAATTAAAATAATGATACATGCAAATGCTTCAAAGAGATTGATTTGCAATGCTTGAAAATGAAATAGTGTTCAACATAAGTTGAAATTATAACTTCAATTGGAGGAATAAAATTAGCTTACAAGTGTTGCATGTGTTTCATCAATGAATTAAAATGATACAAGTAATTTGCTTGAAAGTAAAATTTGTTTCAAATAGACAATGACAATAAATTGCTCCAATATTCAAGATAACAATGTAGCATAAAATTGAAGCATGTTTTCAAGTGCTCATGAAACAATTTACCAAGGTAAATGGAAACGAACCAAAGTTTAAGAATATAAAATGCTTGCATGTAAAAGATGAATTGCCCAAAGTAAAGTGTAAGCTTGTAGCTCCAAGCAACAATGAGAAAGAAAATGCAAAGCTCAAATGAAATTGTAACAAACTTTAACTTAATGAAATGTGATAGTGAGGTTGTGTTAATTCCCAATTAAAGCATGCATGTAAGTGAATGAAGTATGAAAGCTTAAACCATGCAAATGTCAATCCACCCAAGAGAAGCCTTCCTCTAAATGGGGAGATAGGATACCATGGGAGAAATCCCAAGCTCCCACAAGCAAGTTAGATCTTTTATTAATATTACAATGAGAAGAGGGCCCTTCAAAGTTCTCAACTATACTTCAAGGAGAGTCCTCACAATAATTTCTTGAAACTTGGACACTAGACCTCTTTTCTTGAGAAAGTAGTGACAAGATCTCACAAAACTTATGCAAGAGAAACAAGGTGTGAGTTTCCTCCAAATGCCCATGGCTTAAAGAAGAAAATGGGCAGCCCTCTAGTGAACTTGACTTGGCCAAAATAAGCCTCAAAAGGGCCCACGACACCCTTGGAAATCGAATCCCCAACACTTGCCAAAGGTCCTGCAAACACTTGTTAGATGTTGCGGGATGTTGCTTTTCAAAATCTGCCACACAAGAGTTAGCAAACAATCCAAACAATGACTGCAAAATAAGTTAAGTATTAGTGGAAAAATTAGCAAGATAAAATGTATATGTACAATTATAATTTACAAAAGGCTAAGCTAAAGAGTGAGAGTAAACTCTCGTCTTTGCTTAGCCATCTTCAAGTTCTTTGATAGCAAATGAAAGAAATGAAGTACAATGTTTTTTTAAAAGAGATTTAAATTTAGAAGTTCTCAGCTTGGGTACAAGCTATGTGCCGAAATCCTTGCAAAACCACTTTGTAAGATAAGACTATTTAGGTTCAAAGAACAAATGAGAGCTCCTTTAAGAATGTATCAAGAGTGGGTTGGTCTCTCCAAAGACTTCTCGTCACGCTTGGTTCTGTGATCCCAATAAGATGTTCCCTTTACAAAACAATGATCAACAATTCATCATATTCCCCAAGGATGAACGCCTCATGAATGAAACCCCAAAATCTATTGATATTTCTGAAAGTGTACAAGGCAGCAACGCTTCTGCAAGCACAATGGCTAGTAACAATATTATACAATGTGAGAGCCCATGGCTCTATTATATAGAGAGTTGGGAGCAAATCCCAATGAAGAATGACAATGACAAATAGCATTGGAGCCAATCCCAATGTAGAAGTGATTAAATAAGTGGCATGAGGTGACAATCCCAAAGAGAAATTCGAATTTGTTGAATGAAGCTCCAATGCCAAGTGTAAAAATCGAATTCTGGCAAGTGGACATCATTTTCTTCTTCTCTTATGTGCCAAATTCGAATTTTATGGTGGAATGACAAGTGTATATGGGTGGTAACCCATGTGGGGACAATTTCCCACAAAAATCTCCACCAAATATTCTCCCAAATCCTCCCAAATGCGCATTAACTTCACAAATTCGAATTTTCAAGCAACTTTTTCATTTAATGCCAGAAATTTGATTTTATTTGAGCATATGTCCTTTCCTTGATTTTAGGAGTCCACATCACCTTGGGACTTCACTTTAACTCCCCCATAATTTTCCACCTCATTTCCACAACATTTAGCATGTGTGGATATTTATTTTTCTCCATTTATTTAATTTTTAGCTTAATTAATTGCCATCTTTCCCACTAAACTTAGGAAAAGTGGGTTTTGAGGGTCCAAAACATATTATTAACCCCTCAAAGTGTGTTATAGCAGAAACTTGAGGGTGAGAGGTGTAATTTGATTACTCATACCCCATACAACTTCTATAGACTACACTTACTACAATTTAAATACAATTTTATTTTCAATTTTTAACCTGCGGGAAATCTAAAAATTTAAAAAATGACTACCTAGACCTAACCAAATTCCACGAAATTTTTTGTGTGATCTAGTATGGTAATATACATCGACTTTAGACACTAAGACGTGTCAAGGGCTCAACCTTCAAACCGTCACCCCGACTTTGGGGTAAAATGTGAGTGAAAAAACCTAGAAAATTATCCGCCTCTGAAAAAGAAGGGATAATTAACCAGATGAAAAAAACACTCCAAGGTGTACTCGTTTGTTGATCGAGTCCCAACATCTTAAGCTTGTTACAGACTCAAAACTCATCATTACTAGTATCACTTATTACAATTCCCGTAGGGTGTGGAATCTGGGTACAAGAAAGATGATGAAAATATAGAAGTAGAGTTAAAAAAACTCTGTTGACTGACGATATCTGATGGTACAAGTGTCCTCTGAATCATCCTTGGGCATGGAGTCTTCATATAATCATCAGGGGCCACTCCAGTGGTCAATAGGTACAAAAGAAGAAGGTCGAAAGGCATCAAGAGAAGATCGAAGGAGAACTTATTAATTTGAGTCAAACTTCCTGGTCGCATGTAGGAAGAGGTTGTGCGAGCGACTGAAGGTTTTTGGTTGCTCCCTTGATGCCTGCAAGCCAGCGAATGTGGACGATTTGCTCTATGATGTTCCTGTGACTGTAGCCCAAAAAACCCTAAAACATATGTGAGCCTTAGACCCTGTAATTTCAGATCTTTTGCAAACCTTTGTTGTCGTTCCTGCCTCAGACCTGTGCAAGCCAATCAGTGAAGAAGAGAAGAAGATACTTGGTGATGTCCTAATGAGCTTGAGGTCACTTGTATATATAGGCTTCCAAGGGTGTCCAATTTGCTTTAGGTCGACCTTGTTCAAATGTGCATATGTGGGCTTTCCTTCATAAGTAGACTTTCCCTTATCCGATTTGAGTGATCTTTAGGTCGATTTTGATCCCCTCGAAAAGAAGAATTCAATGCCATCATCATCTCCATCAAATGAGTTGTCCAAAGTGGAATTTTATTGTAGTTGCATATTTTTAACAGTTTGTTCGAGCTCCTAGGACGAACAAAACATAGCACAGGCAACCTAACATATATCAAGCATTGGTAGCTCAGGTTGCAGAACCTTCCATCTTTCAGGAAGCTGCACAACATCAGGTGTGGGTAGATGCCATGGTAGAAGAATACATCTCTATGATGTTTGGGAGGTGGTGCCGAGGCCTGAGGATAGGTTAGTGGTAGGTTTTCAATGGATCTACAAGAGCAAATATGTTGCAGATGGTAGCACGGAGAAGTAGAAGGCTAGGTTTGCGGCAAAGGGGTATGAACAGAAATAAGGGATACACCTCTATTCGATTAGTTATATCCCTAGTAGCTTAGATGGGATGGCAAATTCACCAGATGGACGTCAAGACAACATTCTTGAATGGGGTGATAGAGGAAGAGGTGTACATTGAACAACTAGAGGGCTTCGAGACTCATGAAAGGCGCACTCATGTGTGTAGATTGAAGAAAGCTTTATATAGGCTCAAGCAGACTCCCAAGGCATGGTATGGTCGAATTGACAGCTAGTTGCAGCAGATGGGATTCATCAAGAGTGACGCAGATCCCAACCTTTACTATTTGATGGTAGAGGGTGAGCCACTCATCCTAGTGTTGTATGTGGATGATCTCTTCTTGACAGGATCATCAGGGCTCATAGAGGACTGCAAGAGGAACCTGGCAACAGAGTTTGATATGAAGGATTTGGGGTTGATGCACTATTTCCTAAGATTGGAAGTGTGGCAGAAGGACGGGGAGATCTTCCTTGGGCAAGGAAGATATGCTACAAATATTCTGAAGAGGTTCAAAATGCAAGATTGTAGACCCATGTCTATGCCCATGATCACCAACTGGAAGAAGATAAATGCATCAAATGACAAGGATGCCAACCCCACTTTGTATAGACAACTTATTAGTTCTCTCATGCATCTGGTCAACACTAGGCCATCTATTTGCTTCGCAGTTAATACCCTTAGTCAGTTTATGGTAGAACCGAAGAGGGTACATAGGGAAACAGCGAAGCATATTTTGAGGTATGTGCGTGACACAGTATAGTATGGGTTGAGATATACCCGAGGGGATGATATCAAACCATGTGCGTTTAGAGATGCAGATTGGGCAGGTAGTTCAGTGGACAGGAAAAGTACCTATGGGTACTACTTTAGCGTTGGATCAAGGATGGTTTCTTAGTGCAACAGGAAGCAGAAGTCAGTATCTCTGAGCTCTGCAGAAGCCAAGTATATGGCAGCAAGCACATCTATGTGCGAAGCTATATGGCTTCGGAAGCTGCTAGTAAGCTTGTTCAGGAAGAGGATGGAGGCGACTAGTGTCTACTGTGATAATCAGAGTTGCATTAAGCTCTCTGAAAATCTAATGTTTCGTGACAGGTCGAAACACAGATATTCTGTGTCATTTCATCAAAGATTGTGTACAATGTGGAGCATTCCATGTGAAAATTTCTGAATCTAAACACAGAAATCCTATTGCAGTCATTGGTTTAACATCTCCTACTTGTTACTTCATTTAACAAGTTATTTAATTACATAAACAATGATGTAAATGTAAACACTACTGCAAACTACACTGACATACAGATCATAAGCTGAAACGATAAATGAGACAACACACAAGGGACACCGTTATTTTTGGACAACATGTTCCCAGAAAAACCCAACTTGGGAAAACCGGTGCAGTAGATTGAGGGTTTGTATTATTAAGCAAGCAGAATCTGAGTACAACAGGGTGTCTCTCACACGGACATACCTTACATAGAAATCACGACAACAAGAAATACATACGAGGGTTTACCTTGCTCCCCAAGTCACAACTGATCCAATGAGTGATCTGACACCCTCCCGACAAAGACTGCGCAGTTCCTACACAATCACTGCATGGGCCTACGTCTTGCCTCTAGAGGATCACGTCACCCCTTCTGCTAGATTGATTTGCTGAGTGAAGTCTATCGTTCAGCCCTCCCGGCTCAGAACCTTGCTTCGCCAACAAAATATCGGACTATTGATGAATACTCTACATTGCCACTCCAAAGAGCCCCTCCTAGACTGCGTCAGCTTTGCGTGAGCCCCTCCTGGGTTGCGTATGCCTCTGCGCTACCTTCCTTTCGCTCAAGCTGCCTCTCTGCCACGTACTCTTTGGCTCAAAACTTACTCTCCGATCCAAATCTCTGCTTCTGCCCCTCTCAATGCAATAGATCATTGGTTCGATTCTCTCAGCGAACCACGCCCCAGAAAATCGAACTAACTGATCAATATGCTCAATCGGTGTGTGTTCTCCAACTGACCTCAAGCCTTCCTTTATACTTTTCATGTTGAGAAATCAACAGCCGTGATTTAATCCCTAATCAACGGCTAAGATTAAATTAGATTTGATCCTTGTCTCTTAGAAGCTTCTCACCCATATTTTCATTAATACCCATTAATATTTTAATTTTCCAAAGTTTAGACTTAGGAATCCCATTGCAAATATGTTAAAATTGGCAACCAGGGCAAAAATTCATTTGGGTCATCTTATTCATGGCTAATAATATTTTTATTAGATTCCTCTCGTCGAGAGCTGTAGGATTGATATAAAGATCATCCAATTCCGATAAGTATTCATGGAGATATGAATTTATTTTGATTATGGAAGTATTATCAAGCCGACCTACAACTCATGTAGGCTCAGAAGCCCAACAGTCGCATCTATTCACCCACCAACATTGTGTATAAATATAAGAGGACTTTTCCTCATTTGGACTCACTCATCTCATCTCATCTCTCTCTCTCTACTGCGCAGATATGAGTCTCTTCTCTACTGCGCTGAAATGGGTCTCTCTCTCTCACACATGTGAAGCCGGAAGCTGTTGAATTTGAAGCGAAGTAAATATTGACTTGCGTGGCCTAGAAGATATCCTCTTTGGAACTGCGCTGTAGGTTCATCTGAACCTCCTTTGAAAGCCGCAACTTTTGGTGGTGGAATGAAGTCAATCCGACGAACGGTTTGCAAGATATCGACTGCCCTAGTTTGAAGCCGGAAACTGCTAAAACTGAAGCTGCAACTGCAAAAGTAAAGATTGACTTGCGTGGTCTAGAATATCTCCTCATCTGAACTTCGCTGTAGGTTCATCTGAACCTCCTCTGGAAGCCGAAACTTTTGGTGGTGGAATGAAGTCAATCCGACGAACGGTTTGCAAGATATCGACTGCCCTAGTTTGAAGCCGGAAACTGCTGCAACTGCAGAAGTAAAGATTGACTTGCGTGGCCTAGAAGATCTCCTCATCTGAATTGCGCTGTAGGTTCATCTGAACCTCCTTTGGAAGCCGAAACTTTTAGTGGTGGAATGAAGTCAATCCGACTGTCGGTTTGTGAGATATGGTCTGCCCTAGTTTGATAATGAAGCCACTAATGCTGATACTACTGATCTAGGGTTTGCTACTGCTGATATGAATCAGATTTATTGTACTATTTCTCTCTGCTGAATTATTGAAGATAAAAGAAATTTGATCAAAGGGTTTCCCCACACATTGTGGGGTTTGTCCCTGGCTAGCCGCCACATCTTGTGTCTCTTGTCTTGGCTTGTTTTTCTGTCGATCGTTTAATGTTCTATCTGCACTTTACTTTATGTACATGTGATTGCTAATCGGTGGAATGTTGAAAAGTGTGCAACAAGAAATGCTTGTTGAGATTGCAACAAGATGATGGAGCTTAGTGAAAAGAGTCGCCTTCACTAAGTGGGCCCGCAGGCTATTTTTGGCGCAAGTCTATTTTTAGACTATGTCTATTTTTAGACATATGGATCATGTCTATGGATTGCAGGTTGCTGTTTATGGATGATTGGTCAAGTTGGGAAAAATAGATGGACTTCTATTTTTGATGAAAGTGTGAGTGATCACAGTGTGAGTGATCAAAGTCTATTTTTAGACTGGCTGTCAAAAATAGAAAAGTCAAATATTATTATCTCACAATAATATTTGGACTATAAACTTAATCTTATTCTCTTGGAGCACTTCAGGATGAGCTACAGATATGGTACATGCAAATCCCAGAGGGAAATACATGGTTACCTATGGGATGACTAATATTTGCATGCATGACTTCAGTTAGAACTCAATCAGTTGAGTTTGGTGGAGTTGATGGAGTTGTGTTCAATTTAGCTTTGTTAAACTAGTTGTATTTAGTCTAACTGATCAATAGACTAGAGATGAGTTGGGTGAATTAGTTATTAATTAATTCACAAGTTATTAACTCATAATACAACTAATGAATACATCAGTTAACTCAGTTGCATGTTAGTGCATGTTCAGTTCAGCAGGGACAGGTGTTAGAGAATCAGATTGCTATCAGTTGTGACTATAGTTGTGCACCAGATCTTGCACAATAAAGGGATTGAGTATGCCAAAGAGTTTGCTCACGTATTTGCCCACATTATAGCTTGTGCTCACGTCCAACAAGGTGTGAGTGACTATTTTGCAGGTGAAATACGAGTTTGGGAAGCCATTCTCATCAGTTCTTGAGCAGGTATTGAGCAGTGGAGGCAGGCAAGCAGTGGAATAGATTTGGAGATCAGATCTGAGCTGTATTGTGTGTAACAGGTGGAGATACTTGTGAGAAGTATTATGCTGTGTATTGTTGCATGATTCAATCAATATAATATACAGATAGTGTGGGGTTTTTAGCGAGATGCTTTCCCCGGGAAGATACTGTGTTGATATGTGTGATTGATGCTTCTATGTGTGCCTGTGAATGTTTCTGCTTCTATAAATTGATGATCAACGTAGAGGAGGTTATGTATTATGCATGTTCCGCTTATAAGTGTATAATCAGGATAATCTCTGTGAATATGTGTCATATTATTCAAAATTTCTACATGGAATATAATAAGAAAAAGAAGTAAACTGTTATAAGCATAGAACATACCATAACTTAACATGGTATCAGAGCTGAGGTGAAGACAAAGCCCGAGCAAGAGCAAGAGCAATCATTGAAGAGAAGATTGGCAAGGCTATCCTAAAAGAACTATGGGGTCCTCAACACTCTTTCCTGCCGAAGACAAGCTCCGTGAGAAAGCTGACTATCACGGATGGAAGATGTCTATCGATCTAACCCTTGAAGATCAAGGAGTGCTGGACCATGTAAGAGGCAATATTGTTGAGCCTTCATCAAATGCATCTGCTACTGCCTGGAACAAATGGAAAAATGGAGAAGTCAAAACAAAGAAGATCATCCGGGACTCTATCGACAAGCGCTTGGCGGTCTACATCTCTGAACTAGACACCTCCAAGGAAATCTACGATAGACTGGACTACTCTTTTGAACTATAATGTAATTCCTGGTTTCGAGGAATTAATGGCTAGATGCATTCAAGAAGAAACAAGGGAAGAAGTGCAAGAAATGCCCTTGCCTAAAGGTCCTCCTGCTGCCTTTTTCTTCTCATGCAAAGAAAAGAAATAGTTCCGGGACTAAATAAAAAAGAAAGGCTGGATTTAAGGGTGGAAGAAAAGGACGATGTTTCATTTGCAATAAAGCAGGTCACTATGCAAGGGAATGCCCTGATAGAAAGGACTCTCACCGTGACGATGATCAAAATCTCTCTCATGGTAATCGAAGGAATGGAAAATTCAACAACAAAGGAAAAAGGAATGCGGGAAATCAAGGAAGAGGACAAGCATTTAAGAAGGCTAGAAATTCTAGGATGTATTAAATGCAGCTGACCTCAAAAGGAACCTAGTGTCCAGCTTGGCAATGGAAGACAGAGGCTACAAGGTAACCTTCAGCAATGGTAAGGTATGTATATGAAAAAATAATGTTAAAGATGCCTTTACTCTTGGGTTTAGTGTTGATTCATTATATTAGGTCGATGGAAGTCCGCTAGGTGTCATGTCTTGTGACACAACTCTTTAGTCCGAACTTTGGCATCGGAGGTTTGCCCACCTTCATTACAAAGCTCTACCCGATGTAAGACAGATGGTAACAGGGATGCCCGAATTCCAAGTAGAGAAAGAAGGTGTATGTCTGGGATGTGCCAAAGGAAAGCTCAAAAGGGGACCATTCCCCTCAAGCCAAAGCAAGACCTCCGATATATTACAATTGGTTTACTCAGGCATACCTGAGGTTGGCATTAAGAGGGAGACTACTACACCACATACTCCTGAGCAGAATGGTGTGGTGGGAAGGAAGAACCACATGATGATGGAAGCTGTCCGGGCCATGCTACATGATCAAAGACTTCCAAAGTTTCTATGGGATGAAACTACAATCACCGCCGTATATGTACAAAATCGATGCCCTCATCAAGCATTGGGTTCCTAAACTCCTGAAGAAATGTTCACCACCGGTCAAAGGGAAGTCGTGATTAGTCATGATGTCACCTTTGACGAAGATATGGCTCTCAGCAAGGTGATCAATCTTCCGACTTTGAGGAGCTCTCAAGAAGCCGACACCAGGGAACCGAAAGAAAAGGATGATGAATCAATGCCTGATGTAGAAGAACCCATGGATCCGATTGATCCTCCTCCATATGAGCCTTCCTCTTCTAGGAAGAGGCCTTCATGGCTTAAGGGGTTACTTGATGATGCTGAAGGACATGCTGCACCCTGAGGAACCTTCCGTCAAAGTAAGAAACTTAATAGGTATCAAGGATACCTGACCATCATGAGCACGATCATACAAAATGAGCCTTTGTCATTCTCAGATGCCGTCAAGCATCAAGTATGGAAGGATGCTATGACCGTAGAATATGAGTCTATTATGGAGAATGATGTCTAGGAAGTAGTTCCTAGACCCTGGACAAGACAATTGTTACTTCAAAATGGCTTTACAAGATAAAGCATGCAGCATGTTGAGCTCTACTGGTCAACTACCCATACAGTACACCCCCCCTTTTCTTTGCAAAAAGGGGCAGCACCTGACCAGCGTGTCTGTGCCATCCTGCAGTCATCAGCAGCTTAATCATTTTGATTGTAAACCCAGTCTGCATGTATAAATTGTAAATAATCTTAGCAGACATGAGTCGTGTATGTGAATTGCCTAGGTGGACCCAACTTTCTAGTGGTAATCTACGTCCCGGAAGGTTTTTCGTCTCACCGATCCATGGATCAGCAGAGTTTTCCTTCAAACCTGACCCCAAAGCCGGGATGGATTTTGTCATTAGAACTTTAGGAGAATCCTAGTGTAATTGATCTGCTAGATTATAGTTGTGTCGCAGAACTGGGTGATTTGTGAGGGTCTGTATTAAGTGGGTTTGTCCCCTTGAGATGTAAATTGTAAAAAGTCATCATGAAATGTGTCTTGAGGGTTGAAAATGTTTCAAATCCCCTCATGAGTCCTGAGTCCTAAGTCCTAGGTCCTAGGTGATGTTTCCGAAGGCTTAGTTCGATGATCCATTTTAAAATGAATTAAGAAATCAAAAAAATGAATAAAAAATATATAAAATAATAAAATTAATAAAAAATTAAAAAAAATTAAAAAAATAAATAAAAAATAAAAATAATAAAAAATTAAAAAATAGAGCAAAAACCCTAACTAATAAAATAATAATATTTTAAGTGAATGCATGCAAAATATTATTTTTTAATAAATCGACGGATGAGATCAAGAGATGTCTTGATCCTCATCAACGGTCGAGATCATTTCAGCATGGATCACTCGAACTAGCCGTTGGAGTCATTTCCTTTAAGTAGGGTGCTAGGGGTCAGTTCAGATCATTGGAAGATCTGTGAGTCTAAGACTGAAGAAGCTCTCTTGTAAATCTGTTTCTGGTTAATAAAAGAAGACTTTGGGGTCCATATCTTGCTGGTGTTACTCTCTTGAAATGCTGTGAGATTGTTTAATTTTCTGCATATTTTCTTTTCAGCCATTAATAATAGCTTTTTTGTAGAGTATTGTGGGCACAGGTATCTTGTTCACTTGCTAGGGTTTGAGTGTTGTTAGGGTTTCTGAAGTAATGGCAGGTATCTCCATTACTTCCTGAGATCTAGCAGCATTTTTGCCCTCTTTACTGATGGTTGTTTTGAGCTGTGCAGAAAACCCTTTCTGAAGGAAATTTGTGGGTGTTCGGGGAAGTTCTTGGCTGAACCAGCCAATTCCCGCAAGCATTTTTTGCTGAGCCCAGTTGGATTTGATCCTGGGTCTATCATTCGGTTTATTTTTCTAAGTTGCATGAGAGATTTTCTGAAGTTCTTCACAGTGAAAACCTAAAATTTCTGTTCTTTAAGATATTTTCGTGCTTATTGCTGAATCTGGCTGTTAAGGGGCCAAGTTTGTACATTAGTCAGCTGTTCTAGGGTTTCAATTTTTTTTTTTTGATCTAGGGTTTTAAATTTCTGCTTTTCACAAATTTTTCATTAGGGTTTTGATTTTGGTTTTATCTACATATTTTCTCCTCGGGTGATCTTGTTTTTTTTCAGGTTCCAAGGCCATCATCCGTACCCTATTTCGCCAGTAGCCACAGTTTTTCACACTCAGAGGATCAAGTTGCTTGCAGAATCCTTGATGCTGCACATACGGGCCAGAACTTGCAAAAGTACCCAGCATTCTATTACGTCAGGAAAAGCTCGTTTCAGCTGTGTGGGATCAGCTGCATAAAGTCAACAATCTTCTTGGCCTGCAAAGAATCGTATTTCCTCTGTCGCTGCTGCTCATGTATAATTCACGCGTTCTATAAATCACTATGGGAGGAACGTAAATGCAAAGGCGTTTGATTTATGTGATTTGCTGCCGTCTGCTATTTCAACCTGCATCAATCCGTCCAGATCTCCGCATTCAATTGCTGTCTGGTCCAGCGGGGGCACTGTGGGACTAAACAAGCTGCCAGATCCGTGCGCTCCTCACTCATCCAGATCTTACCGCCGTCAAAATTCCTTTGCTGGCTCATCATTTCACACTCAAACTCTTCAGGAGCTTCATCGAATTTTTAATTAGCAGATGTTCCCTTCAGAAAACATTGAGTCAGCTAATCCGAGCCAATCGACGTCTTATATCAGAAATTTCTTAAGTAACGTCGGTTCACGCCCTCCGTCGTCGAGATTGTGCTCGAGTTTTCCCTCTTCGTATACGCAGATTTGAGTTTCCGGTTTTCGCATTTTCTTTAGGCATTTATCACTGTTTCGATTTTGTCGTTGTGTAATAGTCTTTGCGTCTTAGTTTACGTCTTAGCTTCTTTGGTTCCGTTTTATTTACTTTCGATTCTTTTCTTTTTATTGTACTTTAAATATAAAATAAATAAAAAAAATGCCAGTGTAGATTTTAATTAGGTTTTAATTTATTTAAAAGGTTTTGTATAGTTTCGTTTTATAGATTTTATGTTAGGTTTTTTAGATTTAACGTATTTAGATTTTAATTCTTTTTTAGTTTCATATAAATTCATAAAAAATCAAATAAAAAATGCATTTGTTGTTTAGACTTTGTTTGATTTTAGTTAGAATTTAACTTGATTTTAAATTTTTTAATAAATCGTTTTGTTTTTTTTAGATTTTTATTATATGAAAATTAAAAAAAAAAAGGATTTATTTAAATTAATTTAGGTTTAGTTTTATTTTTAATATAGTTTAGTTTTTAGAATAATTTCCAGTTTTCATTTTTAGATTTTATTTAAAAAAAAAGAAATTGGAAATTTTCTTTGTCAGATCCAGTTATTTTCGGGAATTATCATCTTTCATGCTGAGATCTAAAATTTTCAAGTCGAGACACGAAATTGATATCTGGTTAATGATTTACGATTCTCGTGGTGGTTTTAAGTGTTTATCTTTTCGAAATTTTCAGTTGCTGGATATCGTTTTGGTCATTCTAAGAGCATTGTGATTTAGTTGATACCTTTTTGATGACAATTGATTGCTGTTCACGGTTTATGTTTCTATACCATCTAACAAGTAATCGTTTTAATAACAATCTCTTAAGGCACTGGTCTGCTAAATTAATCAAATCATTTTAGTGCTTATCTTAATCGTGTCTCATGTCTCCCAACCAACTGGTCGACAGTTGGTCTCATCATCTCATAGGGACTACCCCGCTTAGCCACGGGAGACAGGCTTAAACGGAGGGATCGGGGATCAGAGTGACAGCCCCCGGTCTAAGCGTTATCGTGTTAATCCGTGCGACAACACAGCAGATGGAAGCACAGAAAAGTATAAGGCTCGTTTTGTTGCTCGAGGTTTCTCCCAAGAGGAAGGTATAGACTATGATGAGATATTTGCACCTGTTGCCAGATATACGACCATCCGCTCGATCATAGCCCTTGCCGCTTCACAAGGATGGAACCTACATCAGATGGAAGTCAAGACTGCGTTCTTGCATGGCTCGATCAAAGAAGAGGTCTACATGGAGCAACCCGAAGGATTTGAGACTTATGATCGAAAATCTCATGTATGCAGGTTGAAGAAAGCTCTCTATGGGCTGAAGCAAGCACCCCGAGCATGGTATGAGAGGATCGATAGCTACTTGATGAAGCTGGGATTCACTAGGAGTGAAGTCGATCCTAACCTTTACTTTAAGGTTGAAGATGACAAACCTCTCATACTGGTATTGTATGTAGATGACCTCTTTCTAACAGATGCAGACCCTCTCATTCACAAATGTAAGAGGGAGCTGGCCTCTGAATTTGAAATGAAAGACCTAGGATTGATGCACTACTTCTTAGGACTTGAAGTGTGGCAAAAGCCAAGGGAAATTTTCCTATCTCAAGGAAAATATGTGGTAAATATATTGGAAAGATTCGGTATGATGGACTGCAAGCCTGTGACTACCTCGAGGATCTTAACTTTTAGAAGTTATATGGTAGTGATGTCGGACCAGACTTGGGAAATGCCTCTGAGTTTCAAAAACTCATTCGCATTGATGTTCTTGGTGAACCTCCGTCCGAACATATGTTTTGCAGTTAGCATTGTGAGCTCATATTTGGTTGAGCCTCACTGGATTGATGCCAGGAATCTTCTAAGATGTCTTCAGGACACAATCTCTCATGGATTAAGATACATTGCCGGAGATGTGAGACTACTTGGATATACTGATGTTGATTGGGCAGGCAGTGTGGTGGACTGTAAGAGCACTTCCGGGTACTGTTTCACCTTGGGATCTGCTTCGATATCCTGGATGAGCAGGGAGAAGAAGTCGGTGGCTTTCAGCACCGCCGAAGCAGGATATATTGTTGCTAGCATAACCTCGTGTGAGGCAGTCTGGTTGCGAAAGCTCTTCCGTGAGCTGTTTGGATTTACATTGGATACCATAGTGATTCTCTGTAACAACCAGAGGTGGGATTCGATTATTGATGAATCCTGTATTTCTCGATTGCTCCAGCAGATAGACATCATCTGGGATATGGTAAGTTGATGAGCAAGGAAGCTCCATCACATTAAGATGATGTACAGGTTGATACACCTTGTCAAAGCCCCGAGGAAAGATCTAATTTGTGATTTTCCCAAACGACTTGGAGTCGGCAAGAAACCCTTGTACAAGGGTCCTGCATGTTGCATACATTGAGCTCTGGGAGCTCTGAGGGCTTGCGGTTCCTACTGGAGCAACATATGACCACAGGGTGACTCACCCTCCCCTGGTGGTGCACACTGGAACAAGATGATTCGCTCTCTTGTGGGACAAGATGATTCGCTCTCTTGTGGAACAGGATGATTCGCTCTCCTGTGTAGCAGGATGATTAGTTCTCCTGTGAGGCCTGGATTGATGTGTTCTCTATGGCAGCCTGGATTGATGTGTTCTCCATGGCAATTGTAGCAGGATTGATGTGTTCTCCTGTGAGGCCTGGATTGATGTGTTCTCCATGGCAATTGTAGCAGGATTGATGTGTTCTCCTATGAGGACAGGATTGATTAGTTCTCCTGTCGAGGCATCCTACCCATGCAGTCTGGGACTCATGGGAAGTACCTCTCATTTGATCAATGAGCAGGGGAATGAAGTTAGGGACCATAGTAGTACCGATGGACGCATCATTGTAACTACCGTACTCCCTACGCTAGGATGACCTCCATTGATCTGGGAT
This sequence comes from Pinus tabuliformis, assembly GCA_031772625.1. Classification (NCBI taxonomy): domain Eukaryota; kingdom Viridiplantae; phylum Streptophyta; class Pinopsida; order Pinales; family Pinaceae; genus Pinus; species Pinus tabuliformis. The sequence goes on from CM062811.1 coordinate 245,144,606, forward strand.
CAATGATATCTGGGACCAGTGGTGGGAGTTGTACCATACTATGACGCTGACTTCGGGTCGGTTGAGACTGGTCTGGGATCAGTGGTACATACTCTGAGACTGACTTTGAGTCAGTATGATACATCCTCGATCATTTCTTCTTCTTCATAATTCGGACAAAAGCAGAGTAGAACAGAACAATGCAAGAGCAGAGCAGAACAGAACAAAACAGTACAGATCAGTGCAGGGTAGAACAAGACAAAGCAGAACAGGCAAAATAGAGCAGAGCAGGGCAAGGGTTAGGTTGTACAAGGCAGTGCATTTGATGGATGAATAGTAACGACCGATAGATAGATTGCAGATGAAGTTCTCCATGGTTGAGAGGGAGTGTTAAAATTGGCAACTAGGGCAAAACTTCATTTGGGTCATCTTATTCATGGCTAATAATATTTTTATTAGATTCCTCTCGTCGAGAGGTGTAGGATTGATATAAATATCATCCAATTCCGATAAGTATTCATGGAGATATGAATTTATTTTGATTATGGAATTATTATCAAGCCGACCTACAACTCATGTAGGCTCAGAAGCCCAACAATCGCATCTATTCACCCACCAACGTTGTGTATAATTATAAGAGGACTTTTCCTCATTTGGACTCACTCATCTCATCACATCTCTCTCTCTCTACTGCGCAGATATGAGTCTCTTCTCTACTGCGCTGAAATGGGTCTCTCTCTCTCACACATGTGAAGCCGGAAGCTGTTGAATTTGAAGCTACAATTGCAGAAGTAAAGATTGACTTGCGTGGCCTAGAATATCTCCTCTTTGGAACTGCGTTGTAGGTTCATCTGAACCTCCTTTGAAAGTCGCAACTTTTGGTGGTGGAATGAAGTCAATCCGACGAACGGTTTGCAAGATATCGACTGCCCTAGTTTGAAGCCGGAAACTGCTAAAACTGAAGCTGCAACTGCAGAAGTAAAGATTGACTTGCGTCGTCTAGAAGATCTCCTCATCTGAACTGCGCTGTAGGTTCATCTGAACCTCCTCTGGAAGCCGAAACTTTTGGTGGTGGAATGAAGTCAATCCGACGAACGGTTTGCAAGATATCGACTACCCTAGTTTGAAGCCGGAAACTGCTGAAACTGAAGCTGCAACCGTAGAAGTAAAGATTGACTTGCGTGGCCTAGAAGATCTCCTCATCTGAACTGCGTTGTATGTTCATCTGAACCTCCTCTGGAAGCCGAAACTTTTGGTGGTGGAATGAAGTCAATCTGACTGTCGGTTTGTGAGATATGGTCTGCCCTAGTTTGATAATGAAGCCGCTAATGCTGATGCTACTGATCTAGGGTTTGCTACTGCTGATATGAATCAGATTTATTGTACTATTTCTCTCTGCTGAATTATTGAAGATAAAAGAAGATTTGATCAAAGGGTTTCCCCACACATTGTGGGGTTTGTCCCTTGGTTAGCCGCCACATCTTGTGTCTCTTGTCTTGGCTTGTTTTTCTGTCGATCGTTTAATGTTCTATCTGCACTTTACTTTATGTACATGTGATTGCTAATCGGTGGAATATAATAAGAAAAAGAAGTAAACTGTTATAAGCATAGAACATACCATAACTTAACAAAATATTATTTATTTTAATAAAATATAAGCCGGATGGAATTTCACCAAACGATTTTTGGGTCTTGGAGATCTCATGTGTTCTAGCCCCTCCACAAAATTTTGGAGCTAGAGCACATCCGATGCTACCCAAAAATCAACACTCCCTCTTAGCAAGGAATGTTCTCTAGCAATACTTCACAGCAAAAGTATCACAATGATCCACTACTCTACTGCAACCTATACTGCCGCCCATGACACTGCCACTGTCACTGTTGTATCTGTACTGCAGCTCGCTCTCAATATGTTGCATCATGCTGCCCATAGCACTGCCACTGCTAACTGCTGCACTGCAACTCAGTTGCTGAGAAGTAAGCAACTGAAAATGTCACCCAAAAGATGACAAGCTGGTCAGTTTGGATACCCCATGATGTTGAAGCTACCTCTGCTGCTAATCTGTGCTGACCCTCTGATGCTACTGTGCTGCTGTTGTATCTGCTTTGTGCCCCCCCGCACTGTTGCAACACTCCACTACGCTGCTTCAAACTTTGGCATTCTAGCTCTGCCACTGTCGCTCCATCATCCCTCAAACCAACTGACTCTCGTCAATCTGCTACTGTCATTAAGGGCTCCCGTCGCCGTATGTGATCCACGAGTTTGGGCACCTCAAGGATCCTACCCCATTGTATTCCTCTCGACTACAACTCAATATCGCCCCACCTCTTCTCTAGAGGTGCATGAGCACTCATGGCACAATCCTCATCATCGTCCTCTTTGTCAACTTTCGCTAGAGCAGCCTTTGAGTTAGACTTCTCTTCCTTGCCCTTCTTCCGAGGGCACTGAGTGGCGAAATGACCCAGTTCTCCACATCTGAAGCATCTGACTTTGGATATATCTTTCTTTTTCCTCTTCTGCTGCCCTTGCTGTCCCGCTAATGCGAGAGCTGCGTCCTCCTCTTCCTCTTTTTGGACTCTGATTCCTTTGTCGCTACTTCTTGCCTTGGTTAATTGTTTGATCTCTTCCTGTCGAAGAGCTGCCCACATCTCCTCCCAACTGGGGAGAGAAGCCCTGCCCAAGATGCTCTGGACAAAGGTCTCCCAGTCTTCAGTGACTGCATTCAGGGCAGTCCTGACCATGAATTCAGGATCTGGTGTAGACCCTATGGAAGTTAGCTGGTCTCGGATCCCTTGCTACCTAAGAAGGAAGGGATCGATTTCTTCTCCCTTTTACGTCTGATACTATCTCGGCTAGTTCTCAAGCAACATCTTCCATTGAACGAAAGTTCCCTAATACAAAATGGTCAAGGCCTCCCACATTTCCCTTGCTATGTCCTTTTCAGCAATATGTAGGACCACATGATCCTTGACCCTGTCCAAGATCATGCACTTCGCCTTTGGTTGAGCCTCCTCGTATTTCTTGAGAGGATCAACATCGATCGGAACAACAACCGTCCTTAAGGCATAATCCTTGATGCGATTTTTGTCCAAGACCGCCAGGATCCTGGCCTTCCAGATGACAAAGTTGGATGCTCCATCCAATCTGTCCTGATCCCTTAGTCCATTTACTGCCATCTCTGCTCAAATGAGTGTCGAAGAGGTTCTCTTCTCCTTCTTTTGCGGCGGCCCCAACAAAACTCGGATTTGGATTTATTTGGCGCTAGAAATCTTCTAAGGAACAAGTTCCCTCTAGACTCCCTTTGAGTCCTGATTTCCTTCACAGAAATCCTTCTGCCAAATGATGTCGAACCACCCCTCTCCGATCCTCCTTTGCTGCTGCTTAGCAACCCAGATCCATATTTATTTGGCAAGAAATATGTTAAGGCAGTGACTCCCTCTACCTTGGTTCAATCTCCTTGGACACTGTTTTGCATCAACAACAACAATGTCCCACCAGCACCTCAGATCTGATTTGCACTGCTCCCTCTACCCCAACAACTGAAGAATTTGAGCTCCTCAGGCTCTGCGCAGTAACTGCGTGAGCTAAATCAACTCCTCCTGGCCACTGCGTCGCTCCTTCCTGGTCTAGAAAGATGACATGGCTCTGCGTGAGCCTGATCTTCCCCTCTCTGCTTTTGCACTAGGCCAGAGAGCTTGTTGAAGTTTATAAATTTACTTAGTTAGAAACCCTCCATGCACTTTATCTGATTTATTCCTATCTACTTGTTATTTTCCTTGACAAGTTATTTACAATGTAAATACTGAAAATAAACACTAGTGCATGCTCAACATATTACAGATCAGCAACTAAAAGAAACAAGAACAAACACACCATATGACACCATTATTTTTGGACTAATGTCCCCGAAAAAACCCAATGCGGGAAAACCGGTTTAGCTATCTGAGGGTTTTCTTATTAAGCAATATCAGAGTACAGTCTGGGTGCTGAAACTGGCCTACCCAACAGAGAATTTCCTTAGTAGTAATACCTCTCAGTTTCTGACAAATCTACTAGTTGAAACCTCGGATAATCCTAACGGTAGCTACTCAGCACCAATCTGCTCTAGAAACCCCAGTGTCTGCCCAATTTGGACTGCGTCAGCCTCTCCTAGCCCAGCGTTGGCACTGCGTCAACCCCAGGAGGCCCTGCGTTAGCTCTTTGAGCCTCTGCGTCAGCTACGCTGGCCCCTCTGGTGCTCTGCGCAACACTTAGCTGCCTCTGCGTGGCCTTGCGTGAGCACTGGCTGCTCTGCGTCTCTCTCTGGCTGCTCTGCTGCTATCCCGGCACTATCTCTGCCTCTTTGTCTCTCTGTACTCAATGCCCCTCAGCTGCTCTCCCGATCACTGATTCTATCTCTCTTAGCAAACCCCGCTCTAGAGAATAGAATGACTGATCACTCTGGTGTCTTCTCCAAGTGACCCTCAAGCCTCCTCTTATACTTTTCTTGTTGACATATCAACGGTCGAGCTTAAGTCCCTAATCAACAGCTAAGGTTAGATCTAGCTTGATCTATGTCTTTTGGACCATTCTAACATAGATTCATATCAATACACATTAATATTTTATTTTTCCTATGTTTAGGCTTAGCGACTCCATTAAAAATATTAATTATTTTAATATCTTCTGATCTGTTTAGAATCTGCCCAAACCCTTTCTGGGTATTGGAGATCTCATGTGCCCTAACCTCTCCACCAAATTTCGTGGCTAGAGCACATCTGATGCTACCCCAAATCAACATTCCCTGTTAGCGAGGACTGTGCTCTAGCAATACTCCTCACTGAGTATTACTCTGATTATCCGGCATTGGTACCTGTGCTGATGCTAGCCCTTACTGCCCAACATCCTCTGTACTGCTGCCTCCTGTACTTTTGCCCATGGTTCTGCCACTGCCACTGCTGCATCTGTACGACAACTCCCTCTGCATCCGTGTTGTTGCTGGTCCTTTCTCCCAGCACTGCACCTCTTCTCATCATGCTGCATCATGCTACCCACTGCTGCATTGCAACTCAGTTACTGAGAAGTAAGTAACTAATCTCCCAAATCTGACCTCCCTGTTGGGCTAGAGACACCCACTGATGCTGAAGCTCCCTCTGCCGTTGACAAGTGCTCCCTCTCTGACCTCTGCGCTACTGCAACAACTCCCTGCATCTCGCACCGTTGCACACCTCTCTGTGCCATCCTGCACTAGTGCAACACTCCTGTGCCTCTCACACTACTGCAGCCTGCTAGCCTCGCGCTATCTCGGGACTCCTGCACTGTAGCTCTCTTTGCCGCTTCATCTGCATCCGTCTCTACCCGACTCAGCCAGTCCTGCTACTCTTCTTTGGGGCTCTCGTAGCAAGGTCTAATCAAAGAGGTTGGGTACCATGAGGATCTTGCCCCTCATCGCCTGTAGTCCGCCTGACTACAGCTCGATGTCTCCCCACTTCCGCTCAAGTGGTGCGTCTGCACTCATGGCGCAATCATCGTCTGTCAAAACTTCCTTCTCTGCCCGTGCTAGCACTGCCTTAGTCTCGAAAGACTCTCTTACTCTTCTTCCTTGGACACTGGTTCGCATAATGACCCAGCTCCCCACAGTGGAAGCACTTGATCTTGGAGAGATCTTTCTTCTTCCGCTTCTCCTGCTTTCCCTCAGATACTAGGGCCACATCTTCCTCCTCCTGCTTGACTTTGATCCCCTTGTTGCTGCTACCTGTCTTCGACTGCAGTCTAATCTCTTTTTGGCGAAGAGCTACGCACATCTCGTCCCACGGTGGAAATGTTCCTCTGCCCAGTATACTCTGGACAAACACTTCCCAGTCTTCTGAGACAGCATTCAGGGCTGTCCTCACCATCAGCGCCTGATCCGGTGTCGCTCCTATAGCAGTCAACTGGTCTCGAATCTCATTCAGTCCTCCGAGGAAGGTGTCAATCGATTGCCCCTTCTTCATCTAATACGACCTCATCTGATTCTCGAGCAACATTCTTCTCTGCACAGAAGTATGCTGATACAGCTTCTTGAGAGCCTCCCACATCTCAAATGCCGTTTTCTTCTCGGCTGTATGTGGTACCACATGATCCTTGACCTCGTCAAGGATAATGCACTTATCCCTCGCCATCGCCTCCTCGTACCTATCATTGTCACTGGAGTTGACTTGGACATCTATTATCTTCAAGCCAAAGTTCTTGACACGATTCCTGTCAAGCACTGATAAGATTTTGGCCTTCCAAACTGCGAAGTTCGATGCTCCGTCCAGTCTATCCTGGTCTCTTACCCCGTGTAGTGCCATGATGCTCCTCTACTTCCCCCCTGGAAGTTCTCTGTTCGACTCCTCTGAGTCTCTACTTCCCGTTTGGAAGTTCTCTTCTGGACTCCCTCTGAGTCCTGATTTCCCTCCTAGAAATCCTTCTGCCGCTTGTCGAGATGCCCCCTACTTTGATCGTCTTGTGCAACTGCACTACTAATCCAGGTTCCTCGGCTAGAAACCCTCGGTAACAACTCCTCTGGCCCTGCTCTATCAAGTACTGTTCTGACTACAGTACCTCACCAACTCCACTCTGCAATATTCGTGCAGCCTTCTAGACCGCAACAACTACCTCTCTGTGAACTGTGTCAATCCCTCTCTGTCTCACGTCGGCCCTTCGTGACCTCGGATGGGTCTGCGCCAGCGATGCCCTGCGTCAACCCTTTGGCCCTCTGCGTTAGCAACGTTGGCCTCTTTGAGGCATTGCACAGTTCTCGACGTCCTGTGCGTGGCTTTGGCTGGCTTTGTGTCACACTTCTTGGCTTCTGCGCTGTTAGAAACAACTTTTGTCACCTCGGGACAGCTGTTTTCTGCTGCTATTGCTCCGCTCGGCTGATGTCTCTTAGTCCTCCTGTGATCTGCAATCACCCTCTGATACCATGTTGAAGTTTCTAAGTTTACTTAGTTAGAAACCCTCCATGAACTTTATCTGAATTATTCCTACCTACTTGTTATTTTCCTTAACAAGTTATTTACAATGTAAATACTGAAAATAAACACTAATGCATGCTCAACATATTATAGATCAACAACTAAAAGAAACAAGAACAAACACACCATATGACACCATTATTTTTGGACTAATGTCCCTGGAAAAACCCAATGCGGGAAAATCGGTACAACTATCTGAGAGTTTTCTTATTAAGCAATATCAGAGTACAGTCTGGGTGCCGAAACTGGCCTTCCCAACAGAGAATTTCCTTAGCAGTAATACCTCTCGGTTTCTGACAAATCTACTGGCTTAAACCCAGGATAATCCTACCGGCAGCTACTTAGCACCAATCTGCTCCAGAAACCCCAACGTCTACCCAATCTGGACTGTGTCAGACTCTCCTAGCCCAGCGCTGGCATTGCGTCAGCCTATCTTGGCCTGCGTCAGCTCCAGGAGGCCCTGCGTCAGCTACGCTGGCCCCTCTGGTGCTTTGCGCAACACTTAGCTGCCACTGCGTGGTCCTATGTGAGCACTGGATGCTCCTGCGTCTCTCTCTCTGGCTGCTATCCTGACACTATCTCTGCCTCTTTGTCTCTCTGTATTCAATGCCCCTCAGCTGCTCCCACGATCACTGATTTTATCTCTTTTAGCAAACCTCGCTCTAGAGAATAGAATGACTGATCACTCTAGTGTCTTCTCCAAGTGACCCTCAAGCCTCCTCTTATACTTTTCTTGTTGACATATCAATGGTCGAGATTAAGTCCCTAACCAATGGCTAAGATTAGATCTAGCTTGATCTATGTCTTTTGGACCATTCTAACACAGATTCATATCAATACACATTAATATTTTATTTTCCCTAAGTTTAGACTTAGGGACTCCATTAAAAATATTAATTATTTTAATATCTCCTGATCTGTTTAGAATCTGCCTGAACCCTTTCTGGGTATTGGAGATCAAATGCGCCCCAACCTCTCCACCAAATTTCGTGGCTAGAGCACATCCGATGCTACCCGAAATCAACAAAGCTAACGCAGTCACTGCGTGGGCTCCTCCCGGCTATTGCGTCACCCTCTCCTAGCTCAGAATGCTGATGCAAGCACTGCGTGAGCCTCTGCGTCACTCGGGACAGCTGCCTCTCTGCAATAGATTTTGTGGATCTCTCGACTTATGGCTTCAATGTCCTATGATCTGCAATCCCTCTGATACCATGTAAAAATTTCCGAATCTAGACACAAAAATCCTACTGTAGCCACTGGTTTAACATCTCCTACTTGTTACTTCATTTAACAAGTTATTTAATTACATAAACAGTGATGTAAATACTACTACAGACTACACTAACATACAAATCATAAACTGAAACGATAAATGAGACAAACACACAAGGGACACTGTTATTTTTGGACAACACATCCCCGAAAAAACCCAACTTGGGAAAACCGATGCAACAGATGGAGGGTTTGTATTATTAAGCAAGCATAATCTGAGTACAACAGGTTGTCTCTCACATCGACAAACCTTACAGAGAAATCACGGCATCAAGAAATACATACGAGGGTTTACCTCGCTCCCCAGGTCACTGCTAATCCAATGACTGATCTGACACCCTCCTGGCAAACACTGCGCAGCCCCTATGCAATCACTATGTGGGCCTGCGTCTTGCCTTTAGAGGATTGCGTCACCCCTTCTGCCGGATCGATTTGCCGAGTGAAGTCTATCGTTCAGCCCTCCTAGTTCAGAACCTTGCTTCCCCAACAAAATCTTGGACTACTGACAAATACTCTGCACTGGCACTACAAGAGCCCCTCTTGGACTGCGTCATCTTTGTGTGAGCCCCCTTGGGCTGCGTAGACCTCTGCGGTGCCTTCCTTTCGCTCAAGCTGTCTCTCTGACACTTACTCTTTGTCTCGGAACTTATTCTCCAATCCAAATCTCTGCTTCTGCCCCTCTCACTGCAACAGATCACTGGTTTGCTTCTCTCTACAAACCACGCCCCAGAAAATCGAGCTGACTAATCAATATGCTTAATCGGTGTGTGTTCTCCAACTGACCCCAAGCCTTCCTTTATACTTTTCCTGTTGAGAAATCAACAGCCGTGATCTAATCTCTAATCAATGCTAAGATTAAATTAGACTTGATCCTCGTCTCTCAGAAGCTTCTCACCCATATTTTCATTAATACCCATTAATATTTTAATTTTCATAAGTTTAGACTTAGGAACCCCATTAAAAATATTAATTATTTTAATAAAATACAATCCCGGTGGAATTTCACCAAACAATTTCTGGGTCTTGGAGATCTCAGGTGTTCTAGCCCCTCCACAAAATTTCGGAGCTAGAGCACATCCGACGCTACCCAAAAATCAACAGTCTAGCTATAATATGTTCCCATAGAAGAGTAGATTGCATATATACTCATGAAAGCTCTCGGGAGAGCTAAGTTCGTCTATTTCAGAGAATGGATGGGTATGGTGGAGAACCCATTTCAGTAGCAGGGACAAATTATTTATGATGCTTCTCAGTTGCAGTAGTTGTAGTTGCAACAACAACAAATTAGAGGGAGTTGCAGTGCAGATGCAGAGTTGGCAGCGGTACGCTAGTGTCAACAGTAGCACAGATGCAACATTAGAGTTTCGCTGTGGTTGGTGGGTAGCTGCAGCCATACATCAACAACATGACGGAGGTGATACAGAGACATGGTGTTGTGGCAAGGTGTGTAGCACTAGAACACAGTCCTCGCTAAGCGGGAGTGTTAGTTTTTGTAGCATTAGATGCGTTATAGCCGCTAAATTTTGTGGAGAGGCTAGAATACATGAGATCTCCAAAACCCAGAAGTCATTTTTGGAAATTCCAACTAGAAGTATCTCAATTAGATTATTAGCTATTTTTTAAGTATTTGCTAAGTCTAAAATTAGGGAATATGGTTAATTAATGAGTATTAATTGAGATAAGTTGAGAATCATCTAGAAATTCACACAGATCGACTGGGAATTAATCTGGGCCATCAATTATGTGTTAATCTTGGCCGTTGGTGCTCCAATAAAAGATTATAAGAAGAAGTCAATGGGTAGATGGAGACCATACCAGTTGCAGAAACTCGGTGATCTAGGCAATTTGATTTCCCAGTAGCAGATGATTCAGCAAAGAGATCAAGCCAATGATCGAATAGCAGGTGGCAGAGGGGAAACATAGTGATTTTTAGGAGGTGTTTCCAGTTCCGAAGGAGTCAAAAGAAGAGGCCATAATTATTCTCTAGGAGGCTACACGGAGGCTACGCAATGCCTCAAGAAAGGTAGTTCGATATAGTTGTGGAGTGGGTTGTTTCAGGTGTCAGAGGCCGGGAAAATTTCCAGAGGGCCTAGACAAAGACTTCCAACAGCAGAGACAGGTAGGACGTTTGCTTCATAGGGAGTTTCGGGCTGAGCATACAAGGGACTTCGCAGGGCCAGTGCAGAGGTTGACGCTGAACATTCCGGGGGTCAGTTTCTGAGCCCGGAATGAGTCGATACTACTTGGAGAGGAGGGTAAAATTCCCTAAGATATTTTGGCTAGTATTTCTCTCAGATAGAAATGCCAGTTTGGTGTCATTTTATTGTACTCAAAATTTCTGCTGCATAATAATAATAACACCCTCATCTGCTGCACTTGTTTTTCCATGTTGGGTTTTTCCAGGTACAATTGTCCAAAAATAATGGTGTCACAATTCTTGTGTGTGTGTTAGAATTTCTTTGTTTCTAGTATTTTATTTTCCGCAGTATTTTTATGGTGAAAATTGCAGTTGTAATTTATTCATTGTTTGCCATAGCAAATAAACTACATAATTAAATTTACAGTTAGGAGAATAATTTGCAGTTACTGCAATAGATGCATCAGGTGAGGGAGTTGGCACAGTATTATCACAGGATGGCCACCCCATCGCTTTTGAGACCCAGAAGCTCCTTTCGCATGAGAGGGTCGTATTCTATTTACGATAAGGAGATGTTGGCCATTATGCATGCGTTGGCCAAATTCCGACAGTATCTGGTGGGCAACAAATTTAGAGTGAAGACTGGCCATAATAGTCTTTTCCATTTTATGGGGCAGTAGGGCCTCAATGACAGGAAACAGAGTTGGGTTAGCAAGTTCCAGGCCTACGATTTTGATATTATGTCAAGGGCAAACACAATCTGGTAGCAGATGCATTATCCAGGAGGCTCACGACACTTTCACTCATGAGCATCTATCATGATTGGAAGGCACAACTATTGGTGGAGTACTCCAAAGATTGGTAGACGTCTGAAATTTTGGAGGGTACACATGCGGATGAGCATTATAGGGCAATGGTTGACGTCATATACTACAAAGGATGCATATTCTTGGTGCCAGGTTCACAGTTGAGGGAGAGGATTCTCCACACAACCCATGACTCTCCATTGTCGGGACTATTACCACTCAAACCAGTGGGGGACTTAAAATGGGTTCCTAAGAGGGATACTGCTAGGCGTGGTTGCAGATCACAGGATAGCTGAAGGCATCAACTAGCAGAGTAGTAGCAATAGATTCAGCTGTCTTGAGTGGCAGAGCTGATCTGTGCAGAAGGTGACAGGAGTGACGCAGAGAGACTGCGTCATCATTTTGGGCTAGAGAGAGGCAACACAGAGGCTAAGGGAGGCAGAATCATGCTCACGTAGTGGCCAGGAGGGCTGACGCAGTTGGCTTGTAATATTCCTAATTAGCCATGGCTAATTGGAATATTCGATTTTGCTCACTTTTGCCTTCTATAGTTATTTATAAATAAAAAGGTGAGGAAAAGGGGGACATAACTCACCTTTAGAATAAAGTCACTCCCTAGTAGCACAACGTTGTGACTTAAAGGGTGGCCAAGGGACCACGCAGAGATGGGGCCCACGCAGACACTTGGAGGGACTACGCAGATGGAAAGGAACACGTGGCAAGAGAGGGACTGCGTTGGAGGAGGTGGGCCTTGGGATTGAGAGAGGCCAACGCTATAAAGGAGAGGGGAGCCTCCTCATTTTGTCATTCGATTATGTGCATTTGAGCTAGTCACCTCGACTTGGAGCACACTGGCTGTTTAACTGGTTTGCAGCGCTGTTTAGTGCATCGAGTGTCTCCGTTCGGAGATCTCACCCTTAGCCCCGGGGGACTTCGAGTGCCTGCTCGGGCAAGGTAGTTTTCAGCAGTCTTTTGCAGGAGGATTGATCTTTGGAGTGAGGAGGAACTGAGCATTTTGGATAACTGCGCAGTCTTGAGAGAGGGACGCAGTTCTTTTGGTGGGAGTTCCGGATTGAGGGTTTTGCAGAGGATTTGAGCTGGGAGATTGAGCAAGGGATCAGCTCTTGCATATTGGAGGATTTTGGCAGAGTTTCAGGCTGAGTTTTGGTGGATTCTATTCAGTGGCAGCGCAAAGCCTTGAGGGACAGCGTAGATCCCCAAGGGGGTGATTTTCAGGGGTCGGCTATTTCAGAAAAGCTTTCTGGGTTTTTCTGGGTTTCTTGAGTAGAGTTTGATTCCAGAGTTTCAGCATTTTCTGAGGAGGGGAACAACCCCAAATCCTCATTTGATTTCTAGCAGTAGCAACAGCATGGCAGTTCTCCAGCAGCTTGGATGCAGTTCAGAGAGAGGCCATTCCTTTGCTATTCTGAGTGTATTTCTTCACTTGCCTTGTGCAAGTCGAGGTGCCATCTTTTTGATCACCTCCTGTACTCATTCCATTACTCAGTATAATAAAATGGCTTAGCATTTCTCTCTGCATTTCTTGAGTATCTGCTTATATTTCACGTTCACATTATTATATGTTGTACCACTGTTATCTTTATCACTTTGAGTTTCCTGGTCACTGTATCATTTGGACGTATTTGGTTGGAGTTTGCTTGGGTTTGAGGGATATCCTAGAGATGGGATATTACAGTGGTATCAGAGCATAGATCTGGTTCAGCCTGTGGAGCTAGCAATCTATGACACCGGGGGAAAAGCCCTACATCTGTTACAGAGGTAGGAGATATAGAGACGCTGGGCATAGGTTGGAGAACACCTACGGAGAGGGAGACTGTGTTTGGGTGGTGGACACAGAACAGGAGGAGCTTGTGGTGAACGCAGAACGGGAGGAGCCTGTAGTGGACGCAGAGCAGGAGGATCCAATGGCAGATGATGTCGAGAAGAAATTTGCGGACATGCTCCTCAAATCAGTGCAGGATCTGTTGAGGCAGAGATTCTCGGCGGTGGAGGCTAGACAACGTGAGAGCCCACAAGTTTTCCAGGTTGGAGAGGGATCGGGCACATCTCACCATTTTCCAGAGCAGGGTGCCACTCAGTGTGATACTACTCAGCAGGTGGCCTCACATGCCCCTATACGCTCTACCATGCCCACTTTCCTAGGAGCAGATACGGGGGCCGGAGCACAGCAAGAGGCAGAGCCTGGTCATATGGGCGATTATTTTGCGGTGTACCAGGCCTATGGGTAGGAGTTCAGGGATGCTCTCTCATCCAGAGACTTTGTTCAGCTCCAGCGGGATAGTAGACCCCGCGACCATCACAGAGGATACTAGCATTATCATGATGGAGACACCCACCGCACAGCTAGTAGATTTCACTTGCCTACGTTTGATGGCTCATCAAACAGTTCGACAATGTCTTGGGTGGAGAAGCTGGACATCTATTTCCAGCTTAACCAGATTGTCGGAGACAGAGGCCATTAAGGTGGCGACATTACATTTGGATGGTGAGGCCCAGGAATGGTGGTTCCAAGGGTTGGTTACACTCGGACACCCCATAGTGACAACATATGTCGAGTTCACCAGGAGACTGATAGAGAGGTTCGACCGGAGGGATCCAGAACAACATTTTGTTGAGCTGACGAGGCTCAAACAGACCGGAAACCCAAAGACCTACTTTGCAGACTTCTTGAGGGTTTCAGTGATGGCGCCAGATCTATCCATGGCACGGAGAATTTACATGTATGTTGAGGGGTTAGCAGAGCCACTTCGGGGTCTAGTTAGGTCCATTAGACCAGCCACACTCCAGGATGCTATTAGCAGGACCCAAACATCTTACCCCCAGAGACAGGCTTTCCAGCCTAAGGGGAAGGATGTGAGGATTCCGCCTCCAAAGGGGAATCCAGGACGAGCACATATTGATGATGATGCCAGGAGGGAGTTGAAGAAGAAGCGGTTGTGCTTTACCTGTCAGGAGCTGTGGGCACGAGGACATAGATGTGTTGCTGGCAAAGAACATTTTATTGAGGTCTTCTCCGAGAGCAGCGGGTAAGAGGATAAGGAGGATGATGTGGAGGTAGGAGGTAGTCATGCCACGCAGGATCGTTTGCCACCTCCACCACCAGCAGTAGGTGGTGCAACTTTTGCACCTACCGGAGGGGCCCTTGCAGCATTGCGAGGAGTCCCCAAGTATTTGACGCTGCGCGTACGGGGGACAATACGTGGCCAGCGGGTACCAGTTTTGGTTGATAGTGGGGCAACCCACAACTTCATCAATGCACAGATGGTTGAACGGAGAGGTATACTGACAGAGAGCTTTGATGGCTTTTCAGTTTTGGTCCCAGGAGATCAGACCATGGTGTGTGCTCGTTATGTTCCAGAGTTATCAATGACGATGGGCACCTACACACTGACTGACCACTTTTTCGTGGTCGATATTCCGGACACCAACATGATATTGGGTGTTCAATGGCTTATCACTCTAGGGAAGGTCACAATAGATTGGAAGACCCTAGAGATGGAGTGGGATGATGAGAAGATAAGGAAGCATGAGAAGATACGGGGACAGCACACATATCCGCCTCAGACTATTTCGGCTCATTAGATGGAGGCAGTCTTCCAGAAGGGAGACGTAGAGTGGGCAGTGGAGCTGCGTCCATCAGAGGCAGGGACTACAAGGCAGACAGTGCACCCAGAGATATAGACCATCCTTGACCGGTATGCCACAGTATTTGGGGAGATTCCGCCAGGACAACCACCGGACCAGGGATTTGAGCACACCATTGAGCTTGAGCAGGGCATACAGGCAGTGATTACTACCCCTTATAGGCATCCCAAGGCCTATCGGGATGAGATTGAGCAGGCCATTCAAGAGTTGCTGGCTCTTGGGCACATTCGGCCGAGCACGAGTCCTTTTGCTTCTTCCGTGGTGTTGGTGAAGAAGAAGGACGACACATTGAGGATGTGCATTGACTACAGGGCCCTCAACAAGAAGACACTGAAGAACAGGTACCCCATACCCAGGATCGATGAGTTGATGGATGAGTTGAGAGGAGCACAGTTCTTCTCAAAGATTGATTTGAGATCTGGGTACCATCAGATTTGCGTGAGGGAACAGGACATTCCCAAGACCGCCTTTAGGTGTCACTATGGGCACTTTGAGTTTTTGGTGATGCCTTTTGGGCTAACCAACACCCCAACTACATTCCAGTCTTGCATGAATCACATCTTCCGCAGTCACTTGAGGAAGTTTGTGTTGGTATTCTTTGATGATATCCTCATTCACAACAGGACTTGGGAGGAGCATCTCCAGCACATTGAGACAGTATTACGCATCTTGGAGGTGCAGTAGTTTTATGCCAAACTCTCCAAGTGTGAGTTTGGATTGACGAAGATGTTATACTTGGGACACATCATAGGGGTAGACGGAGTGAGGGTCCATGAGGAGAAGATTAGGGCCATCAGAGATTGGCCAAAGCCGAGGAACGTGATGAAACTTCAGGGATTCATTGGTAATTGTACTTACTAGTTCGTCAAGAGTTTCTCACAGCTTGCTACACCCCTGACAAATTTGATGAGGAAGGGGGCATTCAGTTGGTCGGATACAGCGCAGCGAGCCTTTGATAGGCTCAAGGAGGTAATGAGTAGCTACTCAGTGCTGGTATTGCCAGATTTTTCGCAGCCATTTGTTTTGGAGTGTGATGCATCAAGAGAGGGGATCGACGCAGTATTGATGCAGGGAGGTCACCCTATAGCCTTTGAGAGCTGGAAGCTCCTTCCGCACGAGAGGTTGTATTCTATATACGACAAGGAGATGCTGGCCATCATGCATGCATTGGCCAAGTCCCGGCAGTATTTAGTGGGTAACAGGTTCAGGGTTAGGACTGATCACAACAGCCTCAGGTTCTTTTTGGAGCAGAAGTAGCTATAGGAGAGGTAGCAAAAGTGGATCAGTAAGATCCAAGCATATGATTTTGACATTGAGTATGTCAAGGGTAAGAATAATGTGCTAGCATATGCCCTTTCACGTAGACCAGCCATGTTGTCTCTTATGAGCTTGGACACAGACTGGAGGGCTCGACTCTTAGTAGAGTACTCCAAAGACAGATTTGCATGTGAGGTTCTGGATGGGCAGGTAGCGGATGATAAATACAGAGTGATCGATGAGATCATTTACTATAGGGACCGAATCTTCTTGACTGGGGGATCTCAGCTCAAGAAGAAGATACTCCAGGCATCACATGATTCACCATTGGCCGGCCATTAGGGGTTTATCAAAATCTACAGGGCCATTAGAGAGAGGTTCTCATGGAAGGGCCTCAAGGAGGACGTGCTCTAGCATATTGGGGAGTGCGAAGTTTGCCAGAGGAACAAGGGGGAGATGAGCCATCCCATAGGACTATTGCAGCCTCTTCCCATTCCGGAGGGGAAATGGGAGAGTATTTCGATAGACTTCATCACAGGGTTGCCCATGGTGCAGGGTAAGGATTGTATCTTTGTCGTCATTGATCGACTGACAAAGTACGCACATTTTTTCGCCATATCCGCACACTACACAGCAGCACAGGTGGCCGAGTTGTTCTTCAGAGAGATCTTCAGGCTACATGGTCTTCCTAAGACCATCATCAGTCTTCCTAAGACCATCATCAGTGACAGGGAGAGCCGTTTCATGAGCGGGTTTTGGTAGGAGCTTTTCCGGTTGGTGGGGACGGAGTTGACACCGAGTACCAGTTATCACCCACAGACGGACGAGTAGACAGAGATAGTTAACAAGTGGCTGGAGGGCTACTTGCGTAACTATGTCAATGGGAAGCAGCGAGCATGGCTGAAGTGGCTGCATCTGGGGGAGTACTACTACAACACTACACATCACATGACCATTGGTATGTCACCATTCTATGCTTTGTATGGATATTGTTATCGCGCGGATTGACACGACAACGCTCAGACCGGGGGCTGTCACTCTGATCCCCGATCCCTCCGTTTAAGCCTGTCTCCCGCGGCTAAGGGGGGTAGACCCTATGAGATAATGAAGACCAACTGCCAAACAGTTGGTTGGGAGACACGAGACACAATATGATAAGCACTAGATGGATTTGATTAATTTAGTAGACTAGTGCCTTAAGAGATTGTTATTAAAACGATTACTTGTTAGATGATATAGAAACATAAACCGTGAACAGCAATCATTTGTCATCAGCTAAATCACAATGCTCTTAAAATGACCAAAACGATATCCAGCAACTGAGAATTTTGAAAAAGATGAATGCTTTAAACCACCACGAGAATCATTAACCAGATATCATATTCGTCTCTCGACTTGAAAATTTTAGATCTCAGCATGAAAAATATAACATGACAATAACTGGATTTGACAAAGAAAAATTTTCCGCAAAAATTTTTATTCTTTTTTTTTTTAAATAAAATCTAAAAAAATGAAATCTAAAAGTTAATCTAAAACTAAACTATAACCCTAAAAATCCCTTTGAAAATATTTTTTTATTTTTATTTCTTTTTCATAAATAAAAAATCTAATCTAATTAAGATCTAATTAAAAACTAAAATACGTTAAATCTAAAAAAAAAAAAAACTAACATAAAAACGATACTATACAAAATTTTAAATCTAAACCTATCGGAACCAGAGATAAAACTACGCTAAACCCTTTTACTTTTTCATATGAGTTAATAAAATCTAACCAAAGTAAAATTTAAAATGGAAACCAAACCCTAAACTTAAAACCACGTAAACAAATCGAAAAGACGAAAAGGAGTTACGTAACCACGCATGACCACAAAAAAGGGGTCGATTCCGTTATCACGCAGAACAGAAAAAAAAATAAAAATCGTATGGCAGCGTAACCACAAACCCTCGACCAGGAAACGTTAATGGCGGAGGAGCTGAATGCGTGAAGGAAACTAAAATTTTTTTCTCGGTGAACAGAAATGCGAATCGCTCTGGAATTTACCTGAATGCTTCAACTGGAGAAAGTTTGTGCCACTGCTTGCAAGAATGCAGCTTTCAGTATCTCGAACTGGACGTTTTGTTAGCAGACGTTGTGATCTAGCTCATGTGATAGTGCGTTTGCTTGGCCCGTGCTTCAGAACTTCTGCGTATAGGTGAGATCTAAGCAGAAAGTAGAGTTGGGAATCATCTAAACTGGAGTATGCAGAATAAATGCGATTTTGAGATCTGATCTTGTGACTATCCGTGGCTGGAAACTTCTCCCGCAAATGATTGATCCGCAAACAATTTGCAATACTTCAATGGAAAGTGTGGATATTTCGAAACTGCTGTCCAAGTTGTGGCGATCGTGGATCGATTCTGAGAATACACGCGTTTATCTCTGCACAGTAAATGTATTAAAGTGTGAAATAATGGCTCAGAAAAACTGGACAACATATGTCAAAAAATATTTTTTTTCTCTGATGCCTGCAACCTGAAATGACGAAATCACCCAAAAAGATAATATGTACATAAAACCAAAATCAAAACCCTAATGAAAAATTTGTACAAGAAAAACAGAACCCTAGAATAGCTTAATTAATTTACAAATTTGGCCCCTTAGCAGCCAGATTCAGCAATAAGCACAGAAATATTTTAAAGAAATAAAATTTAAGGTTTTCACTGTGAAGAACTTCAGAAAATCTCTCATGCAACTTAGAAAAATAAAACGAATGATAGACCCAGGATCAAATCCAACTGGGCTCAACAAAAAATGCTTGCGGGAGTTGGCTGGTTCAGCCGAGAACTTCCCCGAACGCCCACAAAATTCCTTCAGAAAATGTTTTCTGCACAACTCAGAACAACCATCAGTAAAGAGGGCAAAAATGCTGCTAGATCTCAAAAAGTAATGGAGATACCTGCCATTACTTCAGAAACCCTAACAACACTCCAACCCTAGCAAGTGAACAAGAGACCTGTGCTCACAATACTCTACAAAAAAGCTATTATTAATGGCTGAAAAGAAAATATGCAGAAAATTAAACAATCTCACAGCATTTCAAGAGAGTAACAACAGCAAGATATGGACCCCAAAGTCTTCTTTTATTAACCAGAAAAAAAATTACAAGAGAGCTTTTTCAGTACCAGACTCACAGATCCTATTCCAATTGATCTGAAAATGACCCCTAGCACCCTACTTAAAGGAAATGACTCCAACGGCTAGTTCGAGTGATCCATGTTGAAATGATCTCGACCGTTGATGAGGATCAAGACATCTCTTGATCTCATCCGTCGATTTATTAAAAAATAATATTTTGCATGCATTCACTTAAAATATTATTATTTTATTATTTAGGGTTTTTGCTCTATTTTTTAATTTTTTATTATTATAATTTTTTAATTATTTTATATAATGTTTATTTATTTATTTTAATTCATTTTAAAATGGATCATCGAACTAAGCCTTCGGAAACATCACCTAGGACCTAGGACTCAGGACTCATGAGGGGATTTAAAACATTTTTCGACCCTCAGGACACATTACATCATGACTTTTACAAATTTACATCTTAAGGGGACAAACCCATTTAATACAGACCCTCACAAATCACCCAGTTCTGCGACACAACTATAATCTAGCAGATCAACACACTAGGATTCTCCTAAAATTCCAATGACAAAATCCATCCCGGCTTTGGGGTCAGGTTTGAAGGAAAACTCTGCCGATTCAAGGATCGGTGAGACGAAAAACCTTCCGGGACGTAGATTACCACTAGAAAGTTAGGTCCACCTAGGCAATTCACATACACGACTCATGTCTGCTAAGATTATTTACAATTAATACATGCAGACTGGGTTTACAATAAAAAATGATCAAGTTGCTGATGATGGCAGGATGGCACGGACATGCTGATCAGGTGCTGCCCCTTTCTATCAAGAAAAAAGGGGGGTGTACTGCATGGATAGTTGACCAGTAGAGGTCAACATCTGGCTCTACTTGGGGACACGTTGCTGCTTGCAGGAATGTGAGAATCCAGAATCTGCATCCATACAACACAAAAATAAGTAGCGTCCATCCAAAAATCATCATATACATTAAGCACAGGAAAGAAAAAAGCTCTTCATTTATTAACTATCTAAAGCAGAAATGAAAATGCGGAAAAACAAGGAGTAGGGTTAGAAATACGATACAAAAGATGCCCCATGGCATCAGATGTGTTCAATAAAGTGCATACTGAGCATTTGCCTGCTTTCAGGCAAATCTGTCGGCTGCTTGTCGGATGTGCCATGTCCAATTTTGCATATGGTAGGACTTTTTCCTATCCGAAAATCAAGCTGCTCGCGGCTGTCTGATATATCAAATCTTCGTCTTATTTTCTTTCTCTTACGTTTTTTCTTTCTGGCAGGTTGAATTACTGATGACCTGGAACTTTCTGTTTCAAAACTATCAGATGAAGTATGCGTGATATGTATTTCTTTAGCCCGCATCTGATCTTTATCATTCTTAAATTTATCCGGATCACCTTCAATTAACCATCTTTCAATCGAATCAATAACCTCCTCATAATAAGATGGAACTTGTTGTAGCAAATGAGAAGGCTCCTGATCTATTGATGTCACCTGGTTTCTTTCATCTTCCAATTGCTGAAACCTTTGAACCTGTATTCTAATGGCATCCATCTGACTAGAGTGTTCAACCTTTATAGCATTGATTTGTCTGGCATGGTGTTCTTGCATATCTTTTATTACTTTAACATTTTCTTCCTTTATGTTCATCAAGCAATGCTGTATGGAATTTATTTCTTCTTTGTGATTCGCTTGCATGTCAGCCAACTGATTATTATGATTGAATGTCATGATAGTCATTTCCTCATCCATAGTTAATAACTTATTTTGCATTGAGTCAATTTCCCTATCATGATCAGCTTTAATGGTCACCATATTTTCCTCTAAGACTAACAACCTGCTTTGCATGATTCTAATTTCTGTTTCATAATTAGTTTTTATGGCCTCAATTTCTTTAGCATGCTGATTTTGTGTGACCTCCATCTCCCTATTACATTTCTCCAGATGGGAGCATAAAGTTCTTACATCATTGATATAACTAGTTTGATTGCTTTCCATATTTTTCACCAGCATCATTAAATCTTGTATTATTTGCTTTTGCTCCTCCTTTTCATTGTTATGAACTTGATCTGCAATATTTCCGGTGGATGACACATTCTGATCTTGAAATCTTTCTTTCTGTTGCACAATTTTAGGGGCAGAAGGCGAGCTGTCTGGATAACCATATCTATCTTCAAAAGCATTGATAATGTCTTTTAAAGAAGTAAAAGAATCCTTAGGAAAATTGTTAAACCAATTCAAAGCATCATCTTCTAAAGAAAGGACAAATAGACGCATTTTGATATCTTCATGATTAAACTGAGGGGGTCTGGAATATATGATCATGATGCGAATAAACAAGTCTAGATGCCTTTTAGCAGCGATTGGATCACCATCTGAAAAAATAGGTAATTCAGGAATGGCCTCCTCCGGAAAATCATGGAGACGGTGAGTAAAACGATATGGTTTAAATGAATAATCCATGATGAACAATAAGGGATCAGATGGATGATAGAACTAGATCTCTGCTCAAGAACATCAAAAAATGAAAGAAGTGGAGTCGCCACTTGAACAATGAATCTGATTCTAAGATCCAAAAAGGTACCAGCAAGCAGATATGAGGAAGGCTTCTTGTCTGGAAAAAATGAGAAAATGGAGTCGCCACCCAAACAAGAAACAAACCCAAGAGATGCTGCTGATATGGGATGAAAAGATGCCAAAAATATTGAATCTGCCAGCTCAACTGGGAGATGAGAGATGAGAAGATGAATGTCGATGAAACTCCAGGAACAGAAAAACTCTTTCCCCGGCAACGGCGCTAAAAAATGTTGGCGTTGCCGAGCCAGATGAAAAGATAAAAATGAGAAGGAAGATTGTCGTTGAAACGCCGAGAAAACAATTTCCCCGGCAACGACGCCAAAAAATGTTGGCGTTGCCGGGCCAGATGAAAAGATAAGAAATGAGAAAAATGATTGTCGTTGAAACGCCGAGAAAACAATTTCCCCGCAACGGCACCAAAAAATGTTGTCGCGCGGATTGACACGACAACGCTCAGACCGGGGGCTGTCACTCTGATCCCCGATCCCTCCGTTTAAGCCTGTCTCCCGCGGCTAAGGGGGGTAGACCCTATGAGATAATGAAGACCAACTGCCAAACAGTTGGTTGGGAGACACGAGACACGATATGATAAGCACTAGATGGATTTGATTAATTTAGCAGACCAGTGCCTTAAGAGATTGTTATTAAAACGATTACTTGTTAGATGATATAGAAACATAAACTGTGAACAGCGATCATTTGTCATCAGCTAAATCACAATGCTCTTAAAATGACCAAAACGATATCTAGCAACTGAAAATTTTGAAAAAGATGAATGCTTTAAACCACCACGAGAATCATTAACCAGATATCATATTCGTCTCTCGACTTGAAAATTTTAGATCTCAGCATGAAAGATATAACATGACAATAACTGGATTTGACAAAGAAAAATTTTCCGCAAAAATTTTTGTGTTTTTTTTTTTTAAATCTAAAAAAATGAAATCTAAAAGTTAATCTAAAACTAAACTATAACCCTAAAAATCCCTTTGAAAATATTTTTTTATTTTTATTTCTTTTTCATAAATAAAAAATCTAATCTAATTAAGATCTAATTAAAAACTAAAATACGTTAAATCTGAAAAAAAAAAAACTAACATAAAAACGATACTATACAAAATTTTAAATCTAAACTTATCGGAACCAGAGATAAAACTACGCTAAACCCTTTTACTTTTTCATATGAGTTAATAAAATCTAACCAAAGTAAAATTTAAAATGGAAACCAAACCCTAAACTTAAAACCACGTAAACAAATCGAAAAGACGAAAAGGAGTTACGTAACCACGCAGGACCACAAAAAAGGGGTCGATTCCGTTATCACGCAGAACAGAAAAAAAAATAAAAATCGTATGGCAGCGTAACCACAAACCCTCGACCAGGAAACGTTAATGGCGGAGGAGCTGAATGCGTGAAGGAAACTAAATTTTTTTTCTCGGTGAACAGAAATGCGAATCGCTCTGGAATTTACCTGAACGCTTCAACTGGAGAAAGTTTGTGCCACTGCTTGCAAGAATGCAGCTTTCAGTATCTCAAACTAGACGTTTTGTTAGCAGACGTTGTGATCTAGCTCATGTGACAGTGCGTTTGCTTGGCCCGTGCTTCAGAACTTCTGCGTATATGTGAGATCTAAGCGGAAAGTACAGTTGGGAATCATCTAAACTGGAGTATGCAGAATAAATGCGATTTTGAGATCTGATCTTGTGACTATCGGTGGCTGGAAACTTATCCCGCAAATGATTGATCCGCAAACAGTTTGCAATACTTAAATGGAAAGCGTGGATATTTCGAAACTGCTGTCCAAGTTGTGGCGATCGTGGATCGATTCTGAGAATACACGCGTTTATCTCTGCACAGTAAATGTATTAAAGTGTGAAATAATGGCTCAGAAAAACTGGACAGCATATGTCAAAAAATATTTTTCTTCTCTGATGCCTGCAACCTGAAATGACGAAATCACCCAAAAAGATAATATGTACATAAAACCAAAATCAAAACCCTAATGAAAAATTTGTACAAGAAAAACAGAACCCTAGAACAGCTTAATTAATTTACAAATTTGGTCCCTTAGCAGCCAGATTCAGCAATAAGCATAGAAATATTTTAAAGAAATAAAATTTAAGGTTTTCACTGTGAAGAACTTCAGAAAATCTCTCATGCAACTTAGAAAAATAAAACGAATGATAGACCCAGGATCAAATCCAACTGGGCTCAACAAAAAATGCTTGCGGGAGTTGGCTGGTTCAGCCGAGAACTTCTCCGAACGCCCACAAAATTCCTTCAGAAAATGTTTTCTGCACAACTCAGAACAACCATCAGTAAAGAGGGCAAAAATGCTGCTAGATCTCAAAAAGTAATGGAGATACCTGCCATTACTTCAGAAACCCTAACAACACTCCAACCCTAGCAAGTGAACAAGATACCTGTGCTCACAATACTCTACAAAAAAGCTATTATTAATGGCTGAAGATAAAATATGCAGAAAATTAAACAATCTCACAGCATTTCAAGAGAGTAACACCAGCAAGATATGGACCCCAAAGTCTTCTTTTATTAACCAGAAAAAAGATTACAAGAGAGCTTCTTCAGTACCAGACTCACAGATCCTATTCCAATTGATCTGAAAATGACCCCTAGCACCCTACTTAAAGGAAATGACTCCAACGGCTAGTTCGAGTGATCCATGTTGAAATGATCTCGACTGTTGATGAGGATCAAGACATCTCTTGATCTCATCCGTCGATTTATTAAAAAATAATATTTTGCATGCATTCACTTAAAATATTATTATTTTATTATTTAGGGTTTTTGCTCTATTTTTTAATTTTTTATTATTTTAATTTTTTAATTATTTTATATAATTTTTATTTATTTATTTATTTATTTTAATTCATTTTAAAATGGATCATCGAACTAAGCCTTTGGAAACATCACCTAGGACCTAGGACTCGGGACTCATGAGGGGATTTAAAATATTTTTCGACCCTCAGGACACATTACATCATGACTTTTACAAATTTACATCTTAAGGGGACAAACCCATTTAATACAGACCCTCACAAATCACCCAGTTCTGCGACACAACTATAATCTAGCAGATCAACACACTAGGATTCTCATAAAATTCCAATGACAAAATCCATCCCGGCTTTGGGGTCATGTTTGAAGGAAAACTCTGCCGATCCATGGATCGGTGAGACGAAAAACCTTCCGGGACGTAGATTACCACTAGAAAGTTAGGTCCACCTAGTCAATTCACATACACGACTCATGTCTGCTAAGATTATTTACAATTAATACATGTAGACTGGGTTTACAATTAGAAATGATCAAGTTGCTGATGATGGCAGGATGGCACGGACATGCTGATCAGGTGCTGCCCCTTTCTACCAAGAAAAAAGGGGGGTGTACTGCATGGGTAGTTGACCAGTAGAGGTCAACAGATATCATCATTTATCTTTTGCTGACGTGATGTTTGCTGCTAGCAAGGCTCCGAGAGCCAAGATTTGGATCCAAGAGAGTCAGGATATTCTCCGAGCTCTCAAGGATAATATGGCTACAGCGCAGAACTAGCAGAAGCTATATGTTGACAGGGGTTGGGTGGAGAGATAGTTTGAGGTAGGGGACTTGGTCTACCTACGATTACAGCGATACCGACAGTCGTCACTGAAGTAGAAGGGGGCTGAAAAGCTCAAGCCCTGCTTTTATGGGCCATACAGGGTGATACGCAGGATTGGACAGGTTGCATATGAGCTGGAGCTGCCCCAAGGTAGCAAGATTCATAACGTCTTTCATGTATCATGCCTGAAAAAGGCATTGGGGCAGCATGTGACAGTGACAGATGAGCTACCACCCACGGATGATGAGGGGCATTTAGTATTGCAGCCAAAGGCTATTAATGATACCAGGGAGAGGCAGCTGCAGAGCAGGATGGTCCAGGAATTCTTGGTGAGGTGGAAGAATTTACCAGATGATGTTGCCACTTGGGAAAGTGAGAAAATTTTGCAGCATCCATCACTTCAGTTGCTTGAGGACAAACAACATTTTGCCGGGGGAGACTGTAATATTCCTAATTAGCCATGGCTAATTGGAATATTCGATTTTGCTCAATTTTTCCTTCTATAGTTATTTATAAATAAAAAGGTGAGGAAAAGGGGGACATAACTCACTTTTAGAATAAAGTAACTCCCTAGTAGCACAACGTTGTGACTTAAAGGGGAGCCAGGGGGTCCAAAGGACCACGCAGAGATGGGGCCCAAGCAGACACTGAGGGACTGTGCAAATGGAAAGGAACACGTGGCAAGAGAGGGACTGCGTTGGAGGAGGTGGGCCTTGGGATTGAGAGAGGCCACCGCTATAAATTAGAGGGGAACCTCCTCATTTTGTCATTCGATTATGTGCATTTGAGCTAGTCACTTCGACTTAGAGCACGCTGGCTGTTTAGCTGGTCTGCAGCACTGTTTAGTGCATCGAGTGTCTCCGTTTGGAGATCTCACCCTTAGCCCTGGGGGACTTCGAGTGCTTGCTCGGGCAAGGTAGTTTTCAGCAGTCTTTTGCAGGAGGATTGATCTTTGGAGTGAGGAGGAACTGAGCATTTTGGATAACTGCACAGTCTTGAGAGAGGGACGCAGTTCTTTTGGTGGGAGTTCCGGATTGAGGGTTTTGCAGAGGATTTGAGCTAGGAGATTGAGCAAGGGATCAACTCTTGCATATTGGAGGATTTTGGCAGAGTTTCGGGCTGAGTTTTGGTGGATTCTATTCAGTGGCAGCGCAGAGCCTTGAGGGACAACATAGATCCCCAAGGGGGTGATTTTCAGGGGTCGGCTATTTCAGAAAAGCTTTCTGGGTTTCTTGAGTAGAGTCTGATTCCAGAGTTTCAACATTTTCTGAGGAGGGGAACAACTCCAAATATTCATTTGATTTCTAGCAATAGCAGCAGCACGGCAGTTCTCCAGCAGCTTGGACGCAGTTCAGAGAGAGGCCATTCCTTTGCTATTCTGAGTGTATTTCTTCACTTGCCTTGTGCAAGTCGAGGTGTCATCTTTCTGATCACCTCCTATACTCATTCCATTACTCAGTATAATAAAATGGCTTAGCATTTCTCTTTGCATTTCTTGAGTATCTGCTTATATTTCACGTTCACATTATTATATGTTGTACCACTGTTATTTTTATCACTTTGAGTTTCTTGGTCACTATATAATTTGGACGTATTTGGTTGGAGTTTTCTTGGGTTTGAGGGATATCCCAGAGACGGGATATTACATGGCTAGAGGATCTGATTTTTCGATGCTGGGATAGCGCAAAGCCAAGTGGCTCAATCCTTCAGTTGCTGGGGTATAGGAAGCTGCAGGTAATTTGTGGAGCAAAGCTGGTGGGGTATTGTGGTCAGAATAGTACCTAACAGGGCAAGACCAAGGAGGAGGGATTTCCAAAAGGGAAATCGAGACTCAGAGGGAGTCGAACCGAGAACTTCCAGACGGAAAGTTGAGAGACTCGGTAAGAGTCGAACAAAGGACTTCCAGGAGGGAAGTAGAGAGACTCGGAGGAGTTAGAAGAAGAGCAACATAATGGCCATGAATGGACTGAGAGATCACGATAGGTTGGACGAAGCATCCAACTTCGTGGTCTGGAAGGCCAGGATCTTGTCCATTCTAGACAGGTATGGCATCAAGTACTTCGCCTGGAAAACAATAGCGATCCCAGTTGACCAAGCTGAAAATGAGAAGTAAGAGGAGGCAATGGCCAAGGTGAAGTGAATCATCCTTGATGGGGTCAAGGATCATGTGGTGCTGCATATTGCCGAGAAGGACACGACAAATGAGATGTGGGATGCCCTGAAGAAATTGTACCAACATACTTCCGTGCAAAGGAAGATGTTACTTGAAAATCAGTTGAGGTCATACCAGATGCAAAAGTCAGAGCAGATAGATGTCTTCCTCGGTCGATTGAAGGAGATCCGTGACCAGCTAACTTACATAGGGGCCACGCCGGATTAGGAATTGATGGTGAGGACCACATTGAACGCAGTCTCAGAGGATTGGGAGGTATTTGTCCAAAGCATATTGGGCGGGTCGAGCCTTCCAGATTGGGAGGAATTGTGGGTGGCTCTTTGTCAAGAAGAGATCAGACGAGTGACCAAGGCGGGGAGTAGCGGGAAATGGGTCAGAATCAAGGAGGAAGAAGAGGATGCGACTCTAGCATTTGCCGGAAAGCAGGAGAAGAGAAAGAAGGACCTATCCAAGGTCAAACGCTTCCATTGTGGGGAACTGGGTCATTTTGCAACCAGTGTCCTAGGAAGAAGAGTAAGGGAGAGGCTTCTGAGACCAAGGTAGTGCCAGCGAGGGCGGAGAAAGAAGTCGAGGAGGATGATGATTGTGCCATGAGTGCTAATGTGCCACTTGAGAAGAAGTGGGGAGACATCAAGTTGTAGTCAGATGGACTTCACGTGATGAGGGGCAGGATCCTTAAGGTACCCAACCTCTTGGATTATACCTTGCTACGGGAGCCCCGAAGATGACTAGCAGGACTGGCGGATGCTAGTAGAGACGGATGTGGATGGAGCGGCAGAGAGTGCTATAGTGTAGGAGTACTAGGACGACGCGAGGCTAGGAGGCTGCAACAATGCGAGAAGCACGGGAGTGTTGCAACGATGCAGGATGGCACAGAGAGGTTTGCAATGGTGCACGATGTAGGGAGTTGTAGCAGCAATGCAGAGGTCAGTAGAGGGAGCACTTGTTAGCGGCAGAGGGAGCTTCAGCATTGGGAGTGTCTCTAGCCTGACAGGGATGTCAGAGTTGGGTAGATCAATTACTTACTTCTCAGTAACTGAGTTGTAGTGCAGTAGTTAGCAGTGGCAGTGCTATGGGCAGCACGATGCAGCATGATGAGAGGGGATGCAGTGTTGGGAGGATGGACCAGCAGCAACACAAATGCAGAGGGAGCTGCCATACATATGCAGCAGTGGCAATGGCAGGGCCATGGGCAACAGTACAGGATGTAATAGTGCAGAGGATGTTAGGCGGGGAGGCCTGGCATCACCACAGGGACCGGTGCTGGATAATCAGTGTGATACTCAATGTGGAGTATTACTAAAGCACAATCCTCGTTAAGAGGGAGTGTTGATTTGAGGTAGCATCGGATGTGCTCTAGCCATGAAAATTGGTGGAGAGGCTAAAGCACATGAGATCTCCAGGACCCAGAAATGGTTTTGGCAGATTCTGACCAGTCTGGAGGATATTAAATAATTAATATTTTTAATGGAGTTCCTAAGTCTAAACTTAGGAAAAATAAAATATTAATGGGTATTAATATAAAATTGGGTTAGAAGGTTCCAAAAGTAATGGATCAAGCCAAATCTAATCTTAGCCGTTGATTAGAGATTTAATCTCGGCCGTTGATAGACCAACGAGAAAAGTATAAGAGGAGGCTTGAGGGTCAGTTGGAGAACACACCAGAGTGATCAGTGATTCGATTTTCTAGAGCGGGGTTTGCTAAGAGAAATCGAATCAGTGATCAACAACGAGGGGCAATGAATACATAGTAGAGAGGCAGAGTTAGTACCAGAAAGATAGTGCAGAGCCCGGAGAGGTTGACGAAGAGGTAGTTGGGTGCTACGCAGAGGCAGCTGGGAGCTGCATAGAGCCAGGAGAGGCCAGCGTGGGTGACGCAGAGGGTCTAAGGGCTGACGCAGAGGCTAGCAGAGCTGATGCAGAGGGCCAAGAGGCAGTGCTGGGAAGATTTTCGTGGGGCAGACTGGGTGCTGGTGAGCCAGATAGGGTGATGCAGTCCCTATCAGAGTGACGCAGAGCGGTGGAAGTTGCAATTGTTGCCGTGGGATCGTTCATCCAGTGATTATTCAACCGAAATATCTGTCTTCGAGGAGAGGTACTACTGCCGAGGGCATTCTCTGTTGGGTGAGCCATTTCTAGCACCCTAGTTGTATTCTGAAAACTGCATAATAATAAAACCCTCTGAATAGTGGCACTAGTTTTCCTGCATTGGGTTTTTCCAGGGACATTGGTTCAAAAATAATGGTGTCACTTGTGTGCTTGTTTTCTTTTAGTTGATGATCTGTAGATGTTGACACTATACTTGTGTTTATTTTCAGTATTTACATGGTAAATAACTTGTTAAGTAATTAAACAAGTAGGAAGAAATAAACCAGATAGTACAGGAAGAATTTCTAACGGGTTAAACTTAGAAATTCCAACATCCAGTGGGTCTGAGGGCACATAAATGACCCTATGGGTCTTCATATGAATTGGAGATGCTTATAGATCCTCTACAAGGGTCCGAGTGGTGGAATGAATGATGTCATGACATCGTACAAGTCCTGCGACACCTGCCAAGTGTGTGGGGCTCCTGTGGGGGGTTGCTGGGCATAATATACCCAGCATATCACCATCATCCTAAAAGTGGATCGCTAGTAATCTGAGCGTCGATGAAGATCTGTGGAGTGTAGGGAGACCAAACCCAAATGGAAACCACCTGTAATCCTGCATAAGATCCAATGCGTCTCGTAGGCTTCTAGCACAACTAGTCATTAAAATAATAAGGTAAAAGAGTTTACAAATCATGGATAACAAAGTGGGTACTTCATAACGGCATGCCTTTTTATTAGTGGGCTTTGGCATGTGCTAGTGTCTCCAAGCTCCAAAGGGGGTTAACTAAGTACCTTATTAGGTGGTTTCAGCCCTTAAAGGGGATATTATGTCCAAGTTACATCCCTCTAATGGGGTTAGCAAGTGATAAATAAGTGGAATGGAGTAGGGAATGAGAGGGGCAATCTTGGGTCACATATTGGGGCATAGGGGTAGCTAGATAAGGGGAAGCCCACACCTGGGTATGTAATGTGTAGGAGGGAGCAATCGTGGTACATGAGGTCCCCCGACCTTGATTTTTCCACCCTTATTTATATGCCTTTTTCCTTTTATGAATTTTCTTTAATTAACTGCTCGAGGCTCAAAGGACAAAAGCATGATGAGTAAAATGTAGCAGTGATTACCCCTTTTAGGTAGGGCAATTCATTGCCCTCTAGGGGTTGAGACAATCATGGGTTCATGAATGATAAAGGAGGCTCATCTAGGGCCTATGGAACTAGGGTGATGACCATGGATTCGGGTAGAGCTCATGTATTGGCTTTTCCCCACGTGCTAATTATTTTGTCCCGAACATCTTTTGCATTTTGTGGTACAGTATTTTGTTAAATGCGGCCAATTATGCTTTTTTTTCTTTCTTTTTTTAACTGCTTCAACCTTTAGGGCATCATTCCAGACTTGACCCAAGGTGGGGGCAAGGGGATAGGGAGGCTGGCCCTATGTGGACCCAGAATGGAAATGTGGACTCAGGTGGGAGAAATGATGAATGGGGTATAGTGAGTGGAAAGGGAGTAATATATGCAGGTAAAGGAGCAAGACCACACACCCAAAGTCAAAGTTTCCCAAGTAGTACCACCCTAGAATCAAATGGTCAATAAAGGAGATCCCACAGGACTAAGATCCAAGGGTAACATCCAAAAGAGATCAAGGGGACAAGAGCACAAACTAAGCCCACCCTTTCCGCCAAATCCCCCAATCAATCCATACCCAGAAGTATCCATGATAGGTAAACCCAATACTTAATTACCAAATGACAAGACATACCTTTAGATTCAGGAGACCCACCTTCAAACATACGATCAATACACGTGGTTGAGGGACCACATGGCTGGCTCAGGTGGCAGAGAAATGGCACATATTATGGGGCTGCAAGGAGCTGCTGGCTGTCGGTTGAGGTTCATCATGGAGAAAAATTTCTCCTGGGGATATCACCCACGAAATGGTGGGTAACAGGGATATGAGGGGTTCCAGAAGACATACATGATGGTCAGAGAGCGCTTTACATGGAAAGGCCTCAAGGGAGATGTGTTGAGGTATGTGCAGCAGTGTGAGTCTTGTTAAAGGAATAAGGGGGAGTTGACCCATCCGGCCAGGTTGTTGCAGCCACTTCCCATTCTCGAGGGGAGATGGGAAAGTATCTTTATGGATTTTATCACGGGCCTTCCTATGGTGTAGGGCAGAGATTGTATATACGTGATGGTGGTTCGTCTAACGAAGTATCCACACTTCTTTGCTATCCCAGCCCAGTATTTTGCTTCACAGATAGCGAAGCTGTTTTTCAAAGAGGTCTTCCATTTGCATGGTCTCCCCATGACCATAGTCAATGACAGGGACAACAGCTTCATGGGATCATTCTGGCAGGAGCTTTTACAGTTAGTGGACACTGAGGTCATCCCCAGCACTAGTTACCACCCACAAATGGACGGCCAAACGGAGAGGGTCAACAAATGTGTAGAGGGATACCTACAGAACTATGTGACTTGATAACAGAGGTCATCGATCCAGTCGTTGCATTTGGCGAGTATTGCTACAACACTACCCACCACATGTCCATTGGTATGTCACCTTTTTGTGCTTTGTATGGTTATAAAGATGTGCGGAATTGCTCATAATGATGAATATGCCAAGCGAATGCCATCAGACCCCATGAAAATCCTCAAAACTCCATCCGAACCCCTGATGACATAAACCTGCTCCACTGACCTGGCCATCCCCTGCCCTGGAAATCCACCCTGGTTGTACTATGGAGAAGAATAAAAATGGGGACAATACATTTACTTTCACAATTTTGGCAATTTTGTTTATTATGGGACCCACGAAATTTTGGACTAAGACTTAGGAGATGGAGGCCGAAAATCTTTTTGTTTGTGGGATGTGGGGGCCACACCCACATGAAGTACGCATTTCCTTAGAGGGAAATTCGATTTGCTAAGGTAGGAGGTCGAAATGCTTGATGGAGGGGCCCACATGGGAAGGCAACTCAAAAATTATAAATAGAAGGGGCCTAGCAGCTATTGGGGTCTTTTGTCAATCTAATTTCTCTCTTGTTGCTCGAGCTGCTTAGCCGGGTCACAATGTTGTTCAACGCAGAGCTTTCCAAGGGGAGAGCTCACCCTTCTTTTAGTGGACCACGAGTGCCATCCGAGGAAGGTAAAATTGTGCCATTTTGGAGGACGATTTGTGGAGCTCATGGTGCATCATACAACCATTCATTCGGCCAATTTCGTGCTCCAGGAGGATGCTATAGGGGATATCGTACCACTTATTTCAGCTATCTTCCGGGTGGCATTTGCCGGGAGAAATTTTGCTTAGCAAGTCTAGGGGAAGTCCAAGCTGGGTGAGGAGTTTTGGGGCCAAAGATTGTTGCATTAAGGCAGGACAAATTCTTCTTACCCAGGGCCAACGTAGGAGCTAATTTCTGGGCACACGTGGGAGGTTGAGGAGAGGAGTTTGGGAGCTAGGTTGTGCTGGGAGTT
The DNA here is from genome assembly GCA_031772625.1 of Pinus tabuliformis. Classification (NCBI taxonomy): domain Eukaryota; kingdom Viridiplantae; phylum Streptophyta; class Pinopsida; order Pinales; family Pinaceae; genus Pinus; species Pinus tabuliformis. The sequence continues at coordinate 245,177,780 of CM062811.1, forward strand.
TGAGGAAATCATCCAGGGAGTAGAATTCAACATTTTTGGGGTGATTGGAGGGGTTCTTCGGCAAATTTCCAAATAGGACGTATTTTCCGGTTAGTTTGAGGAGGACGTGGTATTTGGGGTCAATTTTTGGAGGTCAGAGCTAGACCAAACCCTTTCTAGTTTCTAGTGGGTTTATCGAGAGGAGCTCGAGGATAATTTTGCAGAATTTTCCGAGCGCCGAAAGTGGGTCTTTCAACAGTTCTTTTCCGGCAGACAGTGTAGTTCCTCTTGGGTAGCGCAGAGCATTTTCTTGGCAGCTCATTCTAGCATTTGGGCGTTGTATTCTCCAAGCTGGGTCTTATCTAGCTTGCCATTGAGGCAAGCCCAGGTGCACTCCTTCCATACCCATTGTACTATTGCACCAAATATATAATAAAATGGCTCAGCTAGTTGGTGTTTTTTTGGTTATCACATGGGTGATTACTTATATTTCCAAATTTTGTGTATGCATGTAAGCTATTGCTTTGTTTATCAGTGTTTTTCCTAATTAGGAACATTACACCGAAAAGCTACAACCCCGTTTTTATGGGCCGTACAAGGTGACTAGGAGAGTTGGAGCGGTGGCTTATGAGCTGGAGCTCCGCCTGAGAGCAAGATCCACAATGTTTTTTACATCTCATGCCTCAAAAAGGTGTTGGGACAATAGGTGACAACAACTACAGAGTTACTTCCGCTTGACGATGAGGGACATCTAGTGCTAGAGTCAGAGGAAATTTTTGGAGACCAGAGAGGAAGTTGAGGAGCATAACTATTAGAGAATATTTGGTATGTTAGAGGAACTCGCCGAATGAGGATGCCAACTTGGGAGGGTGAGCACATACTTCAGCATCCAGCACTGCAGTTGCTTGGGGACAAGAAACAGTTGGGAGGGGAGGACTGTAATGTTCCTTCCTAGAATAATTTTTGCTTAAGTTAATTCCACAATTTTGCATTTTTGGCCATGGTGCAGGAGCTACGAATTTTTGGAGAAGCGACTTAGGAAAAGAGGGTCAAAATACTTTTTCTACTTGAATGTGGGGGCCACAGCCACATGAAAAACGCACCCTTGGAGAGAAAGCTCGAATTTGTCTAGGAATGAGGTCAAAATAGTGGATGGAGGGTCCCACATGGGGAGACAAGTCAAAATTATAAATAGAAGGAGCATAACAGCTATTGGGATCTTTTGTCAACTTATCTATTTTCTTTGTTGCTCAAGCTATTTAGCTGGGTCACAAGTGCTGCTTAGCACAAAGATTTCCAAGGGGAGAGCTCACCCTTCTTTCAGTGGACTTCGAGTGCCACCCTAGGGAGGTAATCCATTGCTACGTGGGTAAGGAGATTTGTGGAGTTGGAGCCCAATTCAACAGGTTTCCTTCAGCCAATTCGTACTCCAGGGAGGACACAGTTGGGAAATCGTATCACTCATTTCAGTTGGTTTGCGGGGTGTCTTGTCAAGAGAAATTTAGTATAGCTACTCCAGGGGAAGACTAAGCCTTGTGGAGAATTTGGGGCTTGGAGATTGTTTCTTTGTGGTAGGTCGAATTTCTCTTTCCTAGGACCTGCGTAGGAGACAAATTTTGGGCACACGTGGGAGTTGAGGAGAGGGCTTGTGGAGCTGGGTTGAGTAGAGGAATTGAGGGAGTCATTCGTGGGAGAAAAGCATAGCATTTTGGCACCATTTGGAGGGCTGCAACAAGGGTTTTTCAGGAGGGCTGTATTTTCCAACCAATTGTGGAGGTTGTTGTATTCACAACTCACTCAGTGTCTTGATGAGGGTCACAAGTCTGGGATGCAGGATGGTAGGGAAGAAAAGGCCATTTTTTGAGTCATGGAATCACTAGAACTTGATGGAACCTTCCCCATTGCAGAGTGGTCGGGAAGAGCTTTCCGGTGGTATAAAGAAATCCAGAAAAGAATCCATGGGTCAAAAGTTACACTCAATTGAACTATCCCTTTGAAAAAGCCCTGAAAGCATGAAAAGGGTAAAAATGGCTAAGTGTTCAAATAAAATCGCAATCGGGCCTGGAGGAATTATCACATCGCATGAAGACAAAGATATTGGCCGATCGGCGGGCCCGGGGGACATAGACATCGACGTCGACGGTTCGCAACATACGTCCATATCACAATCGGTGAAGTCCAAGAGGTCCTCCCTTAAGGATTATCGACGAGGTTGCGATGCGATAGCAGAGCCTGGATGCGATAAACTATAAACTACAATTCATGAAGCCTTCGGGTCCAGGCCTTAAGGATTATCGACGATCAGCGATCGCAATGCGCCAAAAGTTAAAAAGGGCGAGACAATGGAGAAGCGTTGATTGCAATATGCAGGTTTTCTCCCGGATGCGATAAATTATAGGCTGCATTTCATAACATTTCGCATCTGCCTAAATCGCCAAAAAGGGATATTTGTATTGAAAAGAAAGGCTCTTGCTCGCTCTTCAGAAGACTTAAACGCTGAAGTGAAAGAAACCCCGGTCACTGCCAAAAAACAGGAAAACAGAGTTGTTTCGAAGTTTGAAGGGGCAAAAGCCAGGATTCGAATGCAACGATCAATTTATTCAGGAAAGACATCTGAAGTGACTATGTCGGCCCGTTTTCACATCAACTGCCTTAAAATCACCCATTGTAGTAGTACGTGGCCTTCACAAGAGTTTTTCGAAATAAAGGATGTTCTGACACCTCCTCCTTCTCCCTAGGATCCCCCTCTCTGCTCATTTACTCCAAAGCTTTATGGATCATGTTTAAGAGTTCAAAGAGGCAGCACAGCTTGAAGACGATCCCCTTCGTTAACTGAGAAGGCAACCTGATTTGACAAAGAAGTCCTCGGCCCATGAATGCTCCTGTAAAAATCATTAATGTCTTGGTCATCCCCCTCTTATAAATAGGGGGTCCTGATATTGTAAAAGGGTTCGAAAATCCGAAGAGAAAAGTGCCGATTTTGTAACTTTTGTGATAGCTTTTAGATTTTCAGAATACCACAGATTGGTGGTGATTCCTCCTTCTAAACTTTGCAACTTGTTTCTCCTGTAAAATTACTTGTATGTTTGTTCCTCAGTCCTCATATTCATGCATCAATAAGCACTGTAATGTCTTTAAATTCTCCTGCAGATTCATTTGTATTTCTTTAAATGCACATGCCTGTGTGAGGGTTTGAAATTACATTTGCAACATTGTATGATGCGAAGTCATCTTTCTTCTATTGTTTGTTCAACACTCCTTTTTTAACTTAGAAAGTAGATCAACTTTATGGTTCCAGGCTCATGCTATGTGTATGAATTTCTTGGTGTTGTAAGCTCCGTAATTCTGAGTTGCTTTCCTCACTTTGTCTGTTATCATTTACTTTAAAACAATTTGATTAAATTGTGAAGTTTTGAAGGGCAAGGCCTCCATTGTCTTGTTTTATTTCTGAAATCTACTTTTGTGTATCAAGGCTTATATCATTGGCTTACATCTTTGGGAAGAAGAACCACTCTCTCGTGTTCATGTTTGAAACATAGGTGATGTCTCTTGTTATTCAAAAGTCATTTGAGACACACTGATCTGGATGACCCTAGGCACTGGTCTTGTCAGCAATCCAAGGCTGTCTCTAGGGGGCTTTCTCTGTATTATGCTACATTTGTGCTGCATATGTAGGTTTTAGCCACAACATCTTTTGGCGCCGTTGCTGGGGAACTTATTGAAGGATTTTTCCCCTGGGATACGACAAGCTAAACACTCTTTGGACAGGTGAACAAAGATGTTTTGATTGCACTCACTTCACCTTGGCGACTCCACTACAATCTACTCATTATTCATCATCCTGGCATCTAAAAGGCCTCACACTCGGTCAGACACCTCTCAGAAGAAGGCTCCATTTGTATCTGACCCTGAAAAGCTGATTTCCAAGAGAAATTGGAAAGAGAAAACCCCACCTGCCTGTGCCACCATCTCACCAACATTTGTAACTGCCCCTTCCAGTTCTCATCCTACCATTGTGCATTGCTCAGGGTTGGCTCCTAAGATCTTGATATACCCAGTTTCCAACCCATCTACTCAAAACCTTGTGGTCTTGACCTAAGTCTCTCAGGCAAATCTCCATCCCCCACCCTTATTTCAGATGGTTGTCCGAGGCTTTTTGCTGAATAAGTATGCTCCTCTTGACTTACCTCAGCCCCTGAATCCATTGCCACAGGACTATTTGAAGTTGTTTCCAAGGTTCAATGGAGAAGATGAGAATACTACTCAGAAACACCTTGAAGCTTTTTGTGCCTTTGCTGAGAATTTCAATGTAGAACAGCTGGATGTAGTACTCAGACTTTTTGTATAGTCTCTTGATGGAGAGGCCAGAAAATGGTTTAAAACCTTACCAGATGCCTCCATCACCACTTGGGAGGAGCTTGAAACCTCTTTTACACAAAAGTGGGGTGAAAAGAGGAACCACGAGTACCTCCTTACAGAGTTCAATGCTATCAGAAAGAAGCCAAAAGAAGACATATTTGAATTCAATAAGAGGTTCAACAAGCAATACAATAACTTGCCTGCTGAAATAAAGCCCCCTCCAGCTGCTGCCCGTGTGACTTACTTGGGAGCTCTCGAGCCTGACTTTGGATTTGTTTTGAGAGAAAGGAAGTCTCTTACTTTAGATCGGCTTCAAGTCAATGCTCTCGAAGTGGAAGCCAATTTTGCCTCAGCTGGAAAGATGGGTGGAAAGCAGGAAATCACTATGAGCAGAAGAGGTAAAGAAGAAGCTTCTTCCTCAGGACAAGAAAGACAAGTACCAGGTTCAAAGCTGGAAGAGATGGATAAACTCATCAGGAGTTTGTCATAGAAGGTTGGAAAACTAGAAATCGAGAACATAAATCTCTCCAAGCAGAACCCTCAAGGAAATAATCGCGGGTATAACCCACAGTATAGGAGGCCTCCTTTACAGATGCTGCAAAGGGAGAGAAAAGAACATCCAGATCAAATCCCGCATCCTCTATATCTAGAAGAGGATCCAGATGAACAATGGCTAGATACACAAGATATACAAGGGAACTTATATTCTGCTTTCCCTGAGGAGGAACAAGAAGATGTGGCTCACTAGGAGGCCGACCATAATGGAGAAACAAAAATAGAGGATGAAGACATGGATTATTATTACAAACAGTTTGCTGATTTTATGCAAGCACAACTGCATCACAAGTATGATCTAAGGTCTTCCAGAAAGAGGTCCAGGGAACCAGAACAACAAGAAGCAAATGTTCCCCAAATTATTCCCCCATTGCCAGACAAAGGAAAGGGTAAATTGAACCCTGACCATGCCAGGATAAAAGTCCCTTTGAACAAGGAAAGAAATAGAGAAGAGGGACATGCAACAAAGGAGGCACCTTTTTTGCATAAAAGTGTTGATGGTAATGAAGTTGAAGCAGAATCAAGGGGTACGGAGAAGACCCCATCTACATTTAATCTTCAAAGGGAGCTTGAAAAGGTGAAGATTGTTGTCCCACTCACTGAGCTTCTAAAGCAGCCTACCTATAAAGCTCAAGTATCTCAATTCATGCATCCATCAGTCTCCTCACCCACTCATGATTCTCTAAATCTTCAGGAGGAGAGGCCAATGGTAGTTTTTGGGCCACATGTGGAAGAGCTTGATCCTTCTACTGCACCTTTCTATGTGACTCTTGGGGTCCATGATCTTCTTCTGCACAATTGCATGCTAGATTCCAGAGCTTCTCATAATCTCATGCCATTGGAAGTGATGGAACAACTTGGGTTACAGATCACTAGGCCTTACAAGGATTTGTACTCTTTTGACTCCAAGAGAGTAAAATGCCTGGGAATGATTAAAGACTTGGTGGTGAACTTGGCCCAAATTCCAGAAAAAGTGTGGTAATGGATATAGTAGTGGCTGATATACCTCCTCGTTTTGGCATGCTGCTATCAAGATCTTGGGGTTCTAAAGTGGGGGACTCAATTAAGTTAGATCTCACTTATGCCACCATTCCAACCTTTGGAGGAGAACAAAGAAGGCTATATAGAGAATCCAGATTTGTGAGAACTGTTACTTCAGCTAAAGGCTGATGGAACTCTCCGGTATATGGAAAAGAAAGTGATCTACGCCGCTTATTTTTAGAAGAAGACAAGGCTGTTACGGAGGAAATGTCAGTTCACTTAACTTGGCAGTTGGAACAACAGCCTGCAAGTGATAGCAAAGTCTGGAAATTGTATTTCGATGGAGAAAATTCAAAAGAAGGAAATGGGGCAGGAGTATTGTTGGTATATCTTGAAGGCCGTATGATACCTCTTTCATTTAAACTGGAATTCGAGGCAACCAACAATGTAGCAGAATACGAAGCACTGCTCCTTGGGTTGCAGACTGCAAAAAATCTGAAAATCGACTGTCTGACAGTTTATGGAGATTCTGAGTTGATAGTAAAGCAGATTAAGAACCAATGCCAGGCTAAACACCTCAGGCTGAGGACATATCAAAATGAAGTATGGGACCTGATTGATAGCTCCTTGGCCTTTAACATTCAGTTTCTACCCAGAGAAGAAAACAAGATGGCCGACTCTCTAGCTGTAGCTACCAGTACCTTCAGGTCTCCTCAAAATCCTCTCCTCAGGTACAAAGTTGAAGTTAGGTGTAGACCCTCTATACCAGTGTTGTGAAAATTGCGATTAAATCGCGATAAAATGAAAAAATCGCGATTTTTTCCCTCTGTCGATTAAATCGCGATAAATAAACGAAAAAATCGCCGGTATTTTTTTTGCCGATTTTTACTGAAAAAATCGCGATTTTTTCTTAAAAAATCGTTGGGGGTTGCGACAACAAGGTTTTATAACGTTTTATTGGGTTTTTCATGCGCTCATTTGGACAGTCGCGCATGGAGGGAGGAGGAGCTCTTGGAGACCAAGCTAAAGAAGGTTTTTAGCCAAATCTAAGTGCTTAGAGGAGAAAATCAAGAGGAGACCACCGATATCTCCATAGAAATGGTATGAGGATTAATTTTTTTGTTTTCATTGTTTAAAAACATTGTTTTTGTATGTTTTTCATTGTTTTTGGTTGGGAAACTTGGTATGGGCACCATTTTTCTTTTGTTTTCATTGTTTTTAAAGATTTTTTTTGTATTTCTTCATTGTTTTGAGTTGGGTAACTTGGTATGACTATGGGAACCAATTTTTTTTTGTTTTCATTTTTTTTAAACATTGTTTATGTTTTTTTCATTGTTCTGGGCATTTTGCCATTTGTTTGGGTAATTTGGGTTTGGAATGGTTGGGTAATTTTTGTTTGAAACTTTGAACTTTGGAATGGTTGTTTTAGGTTGGGTTACGGGTAACTTGGATTTTCATTGTACAATGATACAATCATCAATGTAAAAATTAAAAATTAAAATACTAAATTGTAATTTGTAAATTTGTAACTTGTAATTTTGTAAATGCTAAATTGTAGTCCTAATCCTTATTTTCCCATAGGTTCACAACTGCACCAAAACACCATTCAAGACTTCAAGTTTGCAACTTCAAAGTTCAAAAACAAACATGCCAAGGAAATTGGATCCTTTCTGGGAATATGCTGTACCTGATGCTCCGAATGATAGAGTAAACTTGAGTTGCAAGTTGTGTGGAAAGGGGATGTTCGGGGGGGTGTACAGGTTGAAGTTTCACCTTGCATAAATCCCTGGACATGATGTGGAGCCTTGTACAAATACAACTACTGAACTTATCCAAAAAGCCATGAAAGCATTGGAAACTTTAGAGCAGAATAGAGAGGCCAAAGAAGAACTCAAAAGGCAACTAAAAAGGTTAGCTGAAGGAAGTGGGCCAAGTGGCACTGGTTCTACTGCAGCATCAGCCAATCCAGTAGCTGCATCATCATTTTTTGTTCCTCGAACCACACCTGGTTCACAGCCATCTATCGGTTCAATGCTAAAAAGAACTGAGAAAGAACAAGCTGACAAGTTGCTGGCAAAATTTCTCCTCTGGAGTGATATTCCTTTCAGCATTGTAAGGAATAATCCATTTTTCCAACCTACTGTTGATGCTATTGCCAGTGTTGGCTCGGGGTACAAAATCCCTTCTTATCATTATTTCAGAGGACGGATTCTTCAAAATGAAAAGCGTGACTGCACCCAAAGGTCGGAGGATTTTAGGGCATCATGGGCACAAACAGGATGCACTGTTATGTCAGATGGTTGGACTGACCAAAAGGGGAGAACGCTTATAAATTTCTTGGTTAGTTGTCCCAAGGGGACTATGTTTATCAAATCTGTTGATGCATCTACACAAATCAAAGATGCAAGAACTTTATGTGATTTACTAGATGTGTTTATTTTGGAGGCGGGTGAACAACATGTTGTCCAAGTCATAACAGACAATGCTGCAAATTATGTTGCTGCTGGTAGGATGCTTATGGACAGGGATCCTACTTTATTTTGGACACCTTGTGTTGCCCATTGTATTGATTTGATGTTAGAGGACATAGGGAAAATTCCCTTTGTCAAAGATATAAAGCATTACAAAATTTATATATAATCATACATCTGTGCTTAGATTGATGAGAAGATTCACCAACAACAAAGAGTTGGTGCGCCCCGCCATTACATGGTTTGCCACCAGTTTCATATCTCTTCAATCCCTCTTGATTTCTATGTGGGATGTGAAGAGAATGTTTCTTTCAGAGGAGTGGCGTGCTTTGCCAATGAACTGCAAACTAGAAGGAGAGGCCGTATGCAGACTAGTTTCATACCAGGAAGACTTTTGGGCGGGAGTGCAGGAGGTGTGCGCCGTTACCGAACCTTTGGTAAAGGTTCTTCGGTTGGTTGATGGTGAGAAGCCCGCAATGGGCTATTTGTATGAAGCCATGGACATGGCCAAAGAAGCCATTCGGGCCTACTATGATGATAAGGGAGATGATGGGTTTCAGAAACAACTACTTCTATGGGGAGTGATTGATGAGCGATGGAACAACACACTCCATCGTCCCATTCATGCTGCTAGGCTTTTCCTGAACCCTGCATTTTATTATGCATGTGGGTTTGATTTTGATGCTGAGATCATGGATGGATTCTTATCCTGTGTCCAGAAGATGGTGCGATCTCCAGAACAACGTATAGAGATATCTAAACAAATTGAGACATATAGGATGGCAGGTGGCACATTTGGCTTTGAGATGGCTATCACTAATAGGACGATTAAAATGCCAGGTATTTTTTAGTTTGTAACTTTGTTTCAAATTTCATTGTCTCTTCAAATTCCATTTTTTTTGTTATGTTTATTTAAAATTTTATTTGTAATTTTGTTGTAGATGCATGGTGGAAAATGTATGGTGGCAGGGTACCCTTTCTGCAAAAGCTTGCCATTCGCATCCTCAGCCAAACATGCAGTTCCTCAGGATGTGAGCGCAACTGGAGTGGATTTGAAAGAATACACAACAAGAAGCGCAACAGGTTAACACTTAAACATTTAAAATATTGCAAACTTCCAAATAAATTTTTGAATTCATTAAACAATATTTTTTTTTATAATTATTAATTATTATTTCATGATCTTTTTACATGTTGGAGTCCCAGCGACTTAATGACATGGTCTACGTCTATTACAATCTTCGATTGTGGGTGAGGCAACTTGAGAGGACACCTGATGTGGATGCCATCTCATTGGATGGGATTGACACCACTGCTGCATGGAGGGTTGAGGCCGAGAGGCCTCTCATGGACTCTGCTGATGATTGGTTAGTGCAGGATGTAGTGGAGGGGGGAGGAGGAGCAGGAGCAGGAGGAGGAGCAGGTGGAGGAGGAGGAGGAGGAGGAGGAGGAGGAACAGGAGGAGGAGGTGACACCGCCTGCCCGGGCTACCACTGCCACCAGTAGAGGACGTGGTCTACCTCCTATAGCTCCTACTTCTAGTTCTTCAACTTCTAGAGCACATCAGACTCCACTGCCAGCTCCACCAGCACGGGCACCAGCATCTACATCTAGAGGGAAAGGGAAAGCTGTGGCATTTTCTCTCAAGAGGGGCAAAGGAAATCAATAGGATTAGACTTTCATTTTATTGTATATGACATTATGACATGATGAGAGACATTATCATATTTTTTGTTGATATTTTGAGGCTGAGTTGGGACTCAGGAGTCAGGACTTACTATTCAGGACATGATTCAATGTTATGTGTGATTTTAGCGCTAGAAATGATATTAAACATCTTATATATTGGTTTTTTTATCATATTTATGTGTCAATGTATTTATTTTGTGTTGTAGATGGTTTAGATATTAAAAAAATTGAAAAAAAATGAATATTTTTGTACCAAACGATTTTTTCCCGATAAATCCGATTTTTTTCGATTTGTTCCCCGCGCTGATTTAATCCCGATAACGATTAATGCAACATTGATCTATACCTGATAATATCAAGCACTGGAAAGTATTTGAGGATGATGAACAGGTGAAACGATTCCTAGAGGTCATTGGGGAGTTCTCCAACTCCACCATTGATCAAGAAGAAGAAGAAGAAGAACAAGTAGGTCAAGAAGCCACTCCATGGAAAGATGCAGTGGATGAACATAAATTCTTGCAGCTGAAAGGGAACACTATTCCCCGTGGATTAGTTCCACTAGAAAGGCTCTTTACTAAGGACGACATAGCTGCTAAACAAATGGCTCCTGAAACTGATGATCAAGTGCAGGATCATAACATTGGTTCAGAAGAGGAGCCCCAGATGATTAAGATGTCAAAAGGAATCCCGTTGCAGTACCAACAAAGGTATTTAGATCTTTTTAAAGCTTATAAAGATGTTTTTGCTTGGTCGTATGATGATTTGAAAGTTTTTTATACTAACATCATACAACATAAGATTCCTTTGAAAAGCGAGATGAAGCCCTGTAAGCAGAAGCTTAGACAAATAAATCCTCTCTTGCTCCCCTCCATTGAAATGGAGATTAAAAAGCTGCTGCAGACAAAGATTATTATTCCTTTAAGATATTCACAGTGGGTAGCAAATTTGGTCCTTGTTCAAAAGAAGAATGGGGAGATAAGGCTGTGTGTGGACTTTCGCAACCTGAATAGGGCATCTTTAAAAGACAATTACCCCTTGCCCAAGATGGATAGCATACTACAGAAAGTAGTCGGTTCAGCCCGAATGTCGATGATGGACAGGTTCTCCGAGTATAATCAAGTCGCAGTCCACCCTGAAGATCAGGAAAAGACGACTTTTACTACCCTGTGGGGAACATTTATGTATGCGCGCATGCCATTTGGATTGATAAATGCAGGTGCCACGTTCCAAAGAGCCATGGACATTGCTTTTGTAGGGGAGAAGGAAAAATTCATGGTGGTATACCTTGACGATATTACAGTCTTCTCGAAAAATGAAGAGGATCACCTTTTACATTTAAAACTGACTTTCGAGAAGTGCAGAAGGTACGACCTCTCTCTAAATCCCAAGAAATCTCAATTCGCGCTAAGTGAAGGGAGACTGCTGGGACATATCGTATCACATGAGGGCGTGAAGATAGACCCGAGAAGAGTTGAAGCCATCAGTCACATTCCACTTCCCAAAAATAAAAAGGAAGTCCAAGCTTTCTTAGGAAGAATAAATTTCTTGAGAAGATTCATCCCAAATTATGCAGAGATAGTCAAAGGCATCACTGATATGCTTAGAAAGGACAATGAGGTAAAGTGGAATCTTGTTCCCCGTGATTCTTTCAATAGGATTAAGGAAGCTCTGGCCAAAGCCCCAGTGTTAGCTAGCCCGGATTATTCAGCTCCTTTTTACATTTTCTCTTTTGCTTCTCCACTCACAATTGCAGCAGTACTATTACAGAAAAACAAAGCAGGTCATGAGCAGCCTATTGCCTTTTTCAGCCAAGTACTGAGAGATGCCGAATTGAAATATAATATACTGGAGAAGTAGGCTTATGCACTGGTTAAAGCTTTAAAAGCCTTTCACACTTATGTACTGCAGTCCAAGGTTACAACATTTGTTCCCATGGCAGCAATCAAAGACATTCTAGTGCAGGGGGACAGTGAAGGGAAAAGGGGCAGATGGATAGCAAAAATACAGGAGTATGAGCTAGAAATAAAGCCCACCAAGCTCATTAAAGGACAAGGTCTAGCTCAAATCTTGTCTGAATCTAACTGCAAAGCACTTGGGATAATTTAATCACAGAAAACAGCGGATCTGAAGAGCACCAGAGTAGCATCAGAACATCTGAACAGAAAATTTATGCCAAGTATGAGGGGTCTCAGTGGTATAAAAATGTTGTCCACTACCTCCTATTTTTAAGATGCCCATTGGGGCTGGATTCCTCCAAATATCGAAGCTTGAGATTACATGCTCAGAAATACATTATATCAAATGGCTTACTATATTGGAAGGACCCAGTGGGTGTATTGCTACTGTGTTTAGTAGAAACAGAGACCAATAGGGTGATGGAAGAATTTCATGAAGGAGCCTGTGGGGGACACTATAGTTGGAAAACCACAGCCCACAAAATCCTCAAGGCTGGATTTTATTGGCCTACACTGTTCAAGGATGTTTATAACAGAGTCAGGAGTTGCCAGAAATGCCAGATGTTTGCTGAAAGATAGAAGTTTTCTCCTCTCCCCTTGATTCCAGTGCAGATGGAAGAGCCTTTCAGACAATGGGGCTTGGATTTCATAGGAGAGATCAACCCACCATCCAGTGGCCAACATAGGTGGATATTGACAGCCACCGATTACTTCACCAAGTGTGTTGAGGCCATCCCAGCTAGGAATGCTACATATGCAGTGATTATGAAGTTCATGGAAGAGAACATATTGTCCCGCTTTGGTTGCCCCTCCAAAATCATCACTGATAATGCCCAAGTTTTTAAGTCTGCCAAGTTTACTGCTTTCTACAACAAATACAGTATTACTATCGGGCATTCCATTACCCATAGGGTAATGGCTTGGCTGAATCCTCCAATAAAACAGTGGTGAAAATATTGAAGAAAATCATTGTTGAAAACAAAAGGAATTGGATTCTCAGTTGAAATTTGCTTTGTGGGCCAACAGGTTAACACCCAAGAGATCCACTGGAGTATCACCTTTTGAGTTGGTGTATGGTAAGGATGTTGTTTTCCCTATACAATTAGCAAAGCTCGTAGCCAAGCCACTACAAGAAGCTAAGGAGGAGCCAAGTGCACTAACAAGGAGAATCAATCCACTGGTGGAACTTTGGGAGAGAAGAGAGCAGGTGGAAACCAGATTGTCTGAGTATTAGCAAAAGATGAAGCTGTTGTTTGATAAGAAAGCTAAGGACAGACCTTTGTAGCCAGGAGATTTAGTTCTCAGGTGGGATGTCAAGTGGGAAGACAAGGGAAAGCATGGGAAATTCGATCCATTATGGTTTGGTCCCTTCAGGATTGCAGAAGAAAGAGGGAATAATACCTTTCTGCTGGAAAATTTAGATGGTGAATTGCTGGAACTACTAGTAAATGGTTAGTTCCTTAAGTTTTATTTTCAAAATTAAAATTGTCTACTCCACACTCATTGTAAATATTCAGTGTGTTTACTGCAAAATGTTGATTTAAGTCATTTTTTTCTTTAAATTTGTAAAGAATTTTTGGCTTTTTGGAAGTATCTTTTGTTCTAGAAATGACTCCATGCCCAAAGGAGTAGTTCGCAGTGTGCAGGTTCTCAGCACCTTGCTGGCAAGGCACTGTCCCCAGATGGAGCCAATGTTGTATTCACAGCTCACTCAGTGTCTTGATGAGGGTCAGAGGTCCGGGATGCAGGATAACAGGGAAGAAAAGGCCATTTTCTGAGTCATGGAAGTCACCAGAGCTTGATGGAACCTTCCCCATTGCAGAGTGCTCGGAAAGAGCTTTCCGGTGGTATAAAGAAATCCAGAAAAGGATCCCTGGATCAAAAGTTACACTCAGTTGAACTATCCCTTTGAAAAAGCCCTGAAAGCATGAAAAGGGTAAAAATGGCTAAGTGTTCAAATAAAATAGCAATCGGGCTTGGAGGAATTATCGCATCGCATGAAGACAAAGATATCGGTCGATCGACGGGCTTGGGGTACATAGACATCGACGTCGGTGGATCACAGCACACGTCCATATCGCAATCGACGAAGTCCAAGGGGTCCTCGCCTAAGGATTATCGACGAGGTTGCAATGCGATAGTAGAGCCTGGATGTGATAAACTATAAAATACAGTTCATGAAGCCTTCAGGTCCGGGCATTTGTATTATTGGCGATTGGCGATCGCAATGCGCCAAAAGTTAAAAAGGGTAAGACAATGGAGAAGCGTCGATTGCGATATGCGGGTTTTCTCCCGGATACGATAAATTATAGGTTGTATTTCATAACATTTCGCGTCAGCCTAAATTGCCAAAAAAGGATTTTTGTATTGAAAAGAAAGGCTCCTGCTCTTTCTTCAGAAGACATAAACGCTGAAGTGAAAGAAACCACGATCAACGCCAAAAAACAGGAAAACAGAGTTGTTTCGAAGTTTGAAGGGGAAGAAGCTAGGTTCAAATGCAACAATCAATTTATTCAGGCAAGACATCTGAAGTGACTATATCGGCCTGTTTTCACATCAACCGCCTTAAAATCACCCATTGCAGTAGTATGTGGCCTTCACAAGAGTTTTTCGAAATAAAGGATGTTCTGACACCTCCTCCTTCTCCCTGGGCTCCTCCTCTCTTGTAATATCCCGTTTCCGAGATATTCCCCAAACCCCAGTAAACTCCAACCAAATACGTATAAATGATATAATAACCGGGAAGCTCAAAGTGATGAAAATAAGAATGGTGCAACATATAATGATATAACCAAGAGATATAAGCAGATACTCAAGAAATGCAGAGAGAAATGCTAAGCCATTTTATTATACTGAGTAATAGAATGAGTACAGGAGGTGATCAGAAAGATGGTGCCTCGACTTGCACAAGGCAAGTGAAGAATTACACTCAGAATAGCAAAGGAATGGCCTCTCTCTGAACTGCGTCCAAGCTGCTGGAGAACTGTCGTGTTGCCACTGCTCCTGGAAATCAAATGAGGATTTGGGGCTGTTGCCCTCAGAAAATGCTGAAACTATGGAATCGGACTCTACTCAAGAAACCCAGAAAAACCCAGAAAGATTTTCTGAAATGGCCGACCCCCGAAAATTGCCCCTTGAGGACCCATGCAATCCCTCAAGGCTCGCGCTGCCACTGACATAAACCCACCACAACTCTGCCTGAAACTCAGCCAAAATCCTCCAATATGCAAGGACTGATCCCCTGCTCGACCTCCCAGCACAAATCCCTCTTGCAAGACCTCAATCAAGAATTCCTGCTAGAAAGAACTGCGTCATCCCTTTCAAGACTGCGCAGTCATCTAAGATGCTCAATCCTCTTGCCAAAATGATGATAAAACTACTGCAAGAATACTGATGGAAATACCTTGCCCGAGCAGGCACTCAATGTCCCCCAGGGCTAATGGTGAGATCTCTGAACGGAGACACTCAATGCACTAAACAGTGTTGCAGACTAGCTAAACAACCATCGTGCTCTAAGTCGAAGTGACTAGCTCAAATGCACATAATCGAATGCCAAAATGAGGAGGCTCCTCTCTCCTTTATAGCATTGGCCTCTCTCAATCCCAAGGCTCACCTCCTCCAACGTAGCTTTTTCTCTTGCCACGTGTTTCTCACCATCTGCGCAGTCACTCCAAGTGTCTACGAGGGCCCCTCCTCTACGTGGTTCTTTGGCCCCTCTTGGCTCACCTTTTAAGTTACAACGTTGTGCTACTAGGGAGTGTCTTTATTCATGAAGTGAGTATGTCCCCCTCTCCTCACATTTTTATTTATTAATAGCTAGAAGGCAAAATTGAGAAAAATCGAATATTCCAATTAGCCATGGCTAATTAGGAATATTACAGTCTCCCCCGGAAAATTGTTGCTTCTCCTCAAGCAACTGAAGTGATGGATGCTGCAAAATCTTCTCAGTCTCCCAAGTGGCATCCTCATCCGGTAAATTCTTCCACCTCACCAACAATTCGTGGACTGTCCTGCTTCGCAGCCGCCTCTCCCTGGTATCAATAATAGCCTCTGGCTGCAACACCAAATGCCCCTCATCATCCGTGGGTGGTAGCTCATCTATCACTGTCACATGCTACCCCAATGCCTTCTTCAGGCATGATACATGAAAAATGTTATGAATCTTGCTGCCTTGGGGCAGCTCCAACTCATATGCAACCTGTCCAATCCTGTGTATCACCCTGTATGGCCCATAAAAGCAGGGCTTGAGCTTCTCAGCCCCCTTCTGCTTTAGTGACGACTGTCAGTATGGCTGTAATTGTAGGTAGACCAGGTCCCCTACCTCAAATTGTCTCTCCACCCAACGCCTGTCAGCATACAGCTTTTGCTGGTTCTGCGCTGTGGCCATATTATCCTTGAGAGCTCGGAGAATATCTTGACTCTCTTGGATCCAAATCTCGGCTCTCGGAGCCTTGCTAGCACCAAACATCACGTCAGCAAAAGATAAACGATGATATCCATACAAAGCATAGAATGGTGACATACAGATGGACATGTGATGTGTAGTGTTGTAGCAGTACTCCCCAAATGCAGCCACTTCAGCCATGCTCTCTGCTGCCCACTGACATAGTTACGCAAGTAGCCCTCCAGCCACTTGTTAACTATCTCTGTCTGCCCGTCCGTCTGTGGGTGATAACTAGTACTCGGTGTCAACTCCGTCCCGACCAACCGGAAAAGCTCCTGCCAAATCCCGCCCATGAAACGGCTGTCCTCGTCACTGATGATGGTCTTGGAAAGACCATGTAGCCTGAAGGCCTCTCTGAAGAACAGCTTGGCCACCTGTGCTGCTGTGTAGTGTGCGGATATGGCGAAAAAATGTGTGTACTTTGTCAGTCAATCAACGACGACAAAGATACAATCCTTGCCCTGCACCATGGGCAACCCTGTGATGATGTCCATCGAAATACTCTCCCATTTCGCCTCCAGAATTGGGAAAAGGCTGCAACAATCCTGCGGGATGGCTCATCTCCCCCTTGTTCCTCTGGCAAACGTCGCACTCCCGGCCATGCTGGAGTACGTCCTCCTTGGGGCCCTTCCATGAGAACCTCTCTCTAATTGCCCTATAGGTTTTGATAAACCCCTGATGGCCTGCCAATGGTGAGTCATGTGATGCCTGAAGTATCTTCTTCTTGAGCTGAGATCTCTCAGTCCAGAAGATCCGGTCCCTGTAGTAGATGATCTCATCAATCACCCTGTACCTGTCATCCGCCACCTGCCCATCCAGAACCTCACATGCGAATCTGTCCTTGGAGTACTCTAATAAGAGTCGAGTCCTCCAATCTGCGTCCAAGCTCATAAGCAACAACGTGGCTGGTCTACGTGAAAGGGCATCCACTACCACGTTGTTCTTACCCTTGACATACTCAATGTCAAAGTCATATGCTTGGATCTTACTGATCCTCTTCTGCTGCCTCTCTTGTAGTTGCTTCTGCTCCAAAAAGAACCTAAGGCTGTTGTGATCAGTCCTCACCCTGAACCTGTTACCCACTAGATACTGCCAGAACTTGGCCAATGCATGCATGATGGCCAGCATCTCCTTGTCGTATATAGAATACAACCTCTCGTGCGGAAGGAGCTTTCGGCTCTCAAAGGCTATAGGGTGACCTCCCTGCATCAATACTGCGCCGATCCCCTCTCCCGACGCATCACACTCCAAAACAAATGGCTGCGAAAAATCTGGCAATACAAACACTGGGCAGCTGCTCATCACCTCCTTGAGCCTGTCAAAGGCTCACTGTGCTGTATCCGACCAACTGAACACCCCCTTCCTCGTCAAATCCATCAGGGGTGCAGCAAGCTGTGAGAAACTCTTGACGAACTTCCGATAGTAAGTACAAATACCAATGAATCCTCGAAGTTTCGTCACGTTCCTCGGCTCCAGCAAATCTCTGATGGCCCTAATCTTCTCCTCGTGGACTCTCACTCCGTCCACCCCTATGATGTGTACCAAGTACAACATCTCCGTCAATCCAAACTCACACTTGGAGAGCTTGGCATAGAATTGCTGCTCCTCCAAGATGCGCAACACTATCTCAATATACTGGAGATGCTCCTCCCAAGTCCTGCTGTAAATGAGTATACATCAAAGAATACCAACACAAACTTCCTCAAGTGACTGCGGAAGATGTGATTCATGCAAGACTGGAATGTAGCTGGGGCGTTGGTTAGCCCGAAGGGCATCACCAAAAACCCAAAGTGCCCATAGTGACACCTAAAGGCGGTCTTGGGAATGTCCTGTTCCCTCACGTGAATTTGATGGTACCCAGATCTCAAATCAATCTTTGAGAAGAACCGGGCTCCTCTCAACTCATCGATCCTGGGTATGGGGTACCTGTTCTTCAGGGTCTTCTTGTTCAGGGCCCTGTAGTCAATGCACATCCTCAATGTGTCGTCCTTCTTCTTGACCAACACCATGGAAGAAGCAAAAGGACTCGTGCTCAGCCGAATGTGCCCAAGAGCCAGCAACTCCTGAATGGCCTGCTCAATCTCATCTCGATAGGCCTTGGGATGCCTATAGGGGGTAGTAATCATTGCATGTATGCCCTGCTCAAGCTCAATGGTGTGCTCAAACCCCTGGTCTAGTGGTTATCTGGGCGGAATCTCCCCAAATACTATGGCATACCGGTCAAGGATGGATTGTATCTCTGGGTGCACTGTCTGCCTTATAGTCCCTGCCTCTGATGCACGCAGCTCTACTGCCCACTCTACGTCTCCCTTTCGGAAGACTGCCTCCATCCGATGAACCGAAACAGTCTGAGGTGGATATGTGTGCTGTCCCCATATCTTCTCATGCCTCCCTGTCTTCTCATCATCCCACTCCATCTCTAGGGTCTTTGAATCTGTCGTGACCTTCCCTAGAGTGATAAGCCACTGAACACCCAATATCATGTAGGTGTCTAGAATATCGACCACGAAAAAGTGGTCAGTCAGTGTGTAGGTGCCCATCGTCACTGATAACTCTGGAACATAACGAGCACACAACATGGTCTGATCTCCTGGGACCTAAACTGAAAAGCCATTGAAGCTCTCTGTCTGTATACCTCTCTGCTCAACCATCTGTGCATCGATGAAGTTGTGGGTTGCCCCACTGTCAACCAAAACTGATACCCGCTGGCCACATACTGTCCCCCGTACGCGCAACGTCAAATACTTGGGAACTCCTCGCAATGCTGCAAGGGCCCCTCCGGTAGGTGTAAAAGCTGCACCACCCGCTACTGGTGGTGGAGGTGGCAAACGATCTTGCGCGGCGTGACTACCTCCTGCCTCCACATCATCCTCCTCATCCTCTTCCCCGCTGCTCTCGAAGAAGACCTCAATAAAATATGCTTTGCCAGCAACACATCTATGTCCCGATGCCCACAGCTCCTGACAGGTGAAGCACAACCGCTTCTTCTTCAACTCCCTCTTGGCATCATCATCAATTTGTACTTGTCCTGGATTCCCCTTCGGAGGAGAAATCCTCACATCCTTCCCCTTAGGCTGAAAAGCCTAACGCTGGGGGTAAGGTGTCCGCGTCCTGGGTAAGACATCCTGTAAGTCCCGAGTCCTGCTAATAGCATCCTGAAGGGTGGTTGGTCTAGCGGATCTGACTAGACCCCAAAGTGGCTCTGCTAACCCCTCAACATACATGTAGATCCTTCGTGCCGTGGACAGATCTGGCACCATCACTGAAACCCTCAAAAAATCTGAAATGTAGGTCTCTTGGCTCCCAGTCTGTTTGAGCCTCGTTAGCTCCACAAAGTGTTGTTCCGGATCCCTCTAGTCAAACCTCTCCATCAATCTCCTGGTGAACTCGGCATATGTCGTCACTGTGGAGTGTCCGAGTGTAACCATCCCATGGAACCACCAATCCTGGGCCTCACCATCCAAATGTAATGTCGCCACCTTGATGGCGTCCGTCTTCGACATCTGGTTAAGCTGGAAGTAAATGTCCAGCTTCTCCACCCAAGACTTTGCTGAATTGTTTGATGAACCATCAAACGTAGGCAAGTGGAATCTATTAGCTGCACGGTGGGTTTCACCATCATGATAATGCCAGTACCCTCTGTGATGGTCGCGAAGTCTACTATCCCACTGGAGCTGAACAAAGTCTCTGAATGAGAGAGCCTCTCTAAACTCCTGCCCATAGGCCTGGTATTCTACAAAATAATCACCCATATGACTGGGCTTTGCCTCCTGCTGGGCTCCGACCCCCGTGTCTGCTCTTAAGAAAGTGGGCATGGTAGAGCGTGTAGGGGCATGTGAGGCCACCTGCTGAGTAGTATCACACTGCTCTGGCAAATGGTGGGATGCACTTGATCTCTCACCAACCTGGAAAACCCGTGGGCTCTCACGTTGTCTAGCCTCTACTGCCGTGAATTTCTGCCCCATCACCTCAATCTGCCTCGACAGAGCTTGTACTAATTTGAGGACCATGTCCGCAAATCTCTTCCTGTCATCATCTGCCATCGGATTCTCCTGCTCTGCGTCCACCACAGGCTCCTTCTGTTCTGCGTCCACCATAGGCTCCTCCTATTCTGCGTCCACCACTGGAACACAGTCTCCCTCTCCGTAAGTGTTCTCCAACCTACGCCCAGTGTCTCTGTATCTCCTACCTCTGTAACAGATGTAGGGCTTTTCCCCCGGTGTCATAGATTGCTAGCTCCACACGCTGAGCCAGATCTATGCTTTGATACCACTGTAATATCCCGTTTCTGAGATATTCCCCAAACCCCAGTGAACTCCAACCAAATACGTATAAATGATATAATAACCGAGAAGCTCAAAGTGATGAAAATAACAATGGTGCAACATATAACGACATAACCAAGAGATATAAGCAGATACTCAAGAAATGCAAAAAGAAATGCTAAGCCATTTTATTATACTGAGTAATAGAATGAGTACAGGAGATGACCAGAAAGATGGCACCTTGACTTGCACAAGGCAAGTGAAGAAATACACTTAGAATATCAAAGGAATGGCCTCTCTCTGAACTGCATCCAAGCTGCTGGAGAACTGTCGTGCTGCCACTGCTGCTGGAAATCAAATGAGGATTTGGGGCTGTTCCCCTCCTCAGAAAATGCTGAAGCTATGGAATCAGACTCTACTCAAGAAACCCAGAAAAACCCAGAAAGCTTTTCTGAAATGGTTGACCCCCGAAAATCGCCCCCTTCAGGACCCACACAATCCCTCAAGGCTCTGTGCTGCCACTAAAATAGACCCACCACAACTCTACCTGAAACTCTGCCAAAATCCTCTAATATGCAAGGGCTGATCCCCTGCTCAACCTTCTAGCACAAATCCCCCCCTGCAAGACCTCAATCCAGAACTCCTGCCGGAAAGAACTGCGTCATCCCTCTCAAGACTGCGTAGTCATCTAAGATGCTCAATCCTCCTGCCAAAATGCTGATAAAACTATTGCAAGAATACTGATGGAAATACCTTGCCCGAGCAGGCACTCGAAGTCCCCCGGGGCTAAGGGTGAGATCTCCGAACGGAGACACTCAATGCACTAAACAGTGCTGCAGACTAGCTAAACAACCAACGTGCTCTAAGTCGAAGTGACTAGCTCAAATGCACATAATCGAATGCCGAAATGAGGAGGCTCCTCTCTCCTTTATAGCATTGGCCTCTCTCAATCGCAAGGCTCACCTCCTCCAACGTAGCTTTCCTCTTGCCACGTGTTTCTCACCATCTGCGCAGTCACTCCAAGTGTCTACGTGGGTCCCTCCTCTACGTGGTTCTTTGGCCCCCCTTGGCTCACCTTTTAAGTTACAACGTTGTGCTACTAAGGAGTGTCTTTATTCATGAAGTGAGTATGTCCCCCTCTCCTCACCTTTTTATTTATAAGTAGCTATAGAAGGCAAAATTGAGAAAAATTGAATATTCCAATTAGCCATGGCTAATTAGGAATATTACATCTCTGCTCATTTACTCCAAAGATTTCTAGATCGTGTTTAAGAGTTCAAAGAGGCAACAAAGGTTGAAGACGATCTCCTTCGTCGACTGAGAAGGAAACCGGATCGACAAAGAAGCCCTCGGCCCATGAATGCTACTGTAAAAATCATTAATGTCTTGGTCATCCCCCTCTTATAAATAGGGGGTCCTGATATTGTAAAAGCGTTTGAAAATCAGAGAGAAAAGGGTCGATTATGTAACTCGTGATAGCTTGTAGATTTTCAGAAAACCACAGATTAGCAGTGATTCCTCCTTTTGAACTTTGCAGCTTGTTTGTGTTGTAAAATTACTTGTCTATTTGTTCCTCAGTCCTCCTATTCATGCATCAATAAGCATTGTAATGTCTTTAAATTCTCCTGCAGATTCATTTGTATTTCTTTAAATGCACATGCCTGTTTGAGGGTTCGAAATTACATTTCCAGCACTGTATGATGCGAAGTCATCTTTCTTCTATTGTCTGTTCAACACTCATTTTTTAACTCAGAAAGTAGATCAACTTTATGGTTCCAGGCTCATGCTATGTGTATAAATTTCTTGGTGTTGTAAGCTCCGTAATTCTGAGTTGCTTTCCTCACTGTCCGTTATCATTTAATTTAAAACAATTTGATTAAACTGTGATGTTCTGAAGGGCAAGGCCTCCACTGTCTTGTTTTGTTTCTGAAATCTACTTCTGTTTATCAAGGCTTATATCATTGGCTTACATCTTTGGGAAGAAGAACCACTCTTTCGTGTTCATGTTTGAAACATAGGTGATGTCTCTTGTTATTCAAAAGTCATTTGAAACACACTGATTTGGATGACCCTAGGCACTGTTGGAATTTCTAAGTCTAACCCGCTAGAAATTCTTCCTGTACTATCTGGTTTATTTCACCTACTTGTTTAATTACTTAACAAGTTATTTACAATGTAAATACAGAAAATAATCACAAGTACAATATCAACATCTACAGATCATCAACTGAAAGAAAACAAGCACACAAGTGACACCGTTATTTTTGGACAAATGTCCCCAGAAAAACCCAATGCGGGAAAACCGGTGCAGCTATTCAGAGGGTTTATTATTATGCAGTATTTCCTTGAGTACAACTGGGTGCCTAACCGGCTCACCTGATAGAAAAAAATACACAACAACAATATCTCTATATTCGGAAATAGGTATTTAGAAAACCTGTCCCATGAAACCCTCTCCGGTACAACTAAAACTTAGAGCTGGCCCTTCTGGCCTCTGCGTTAGCCTCATGCTGACCTGTGTCAGCCCTCTAAGGCATTGTGCAGCCTCTGGGAGCCTCTGCGTCACTCCCTCCGCCCTCTGCATGGATGATGCAATCTCTCTGGGCTCTGAGCTGCCTCTGCTGGGTTCTGCGTAGCTTGGACTGACTGCTGCTTTGGCTCTCTCCGCTTCTGTGCTAGTCTCACAGTATTGTCCCTGCCTCTCTGCCTCGTACTCACTACCCCTCGCTGCTGATCACTGATTCAAGTTTGCTTAGCAACCCTGCTCTAGCAAAATGAATGACTGATCACTCTGGTGTATTCCCCAACTGACCCTCAAGCCTCCTCTTATACTTTTCTCGTTGGTCCATCAATGACCGAGATTAAATCTCTAATCAACGGCTAAGATTAGATTTGGCTTGATCCATGACTTTTGGAACCTTCTAATCCAGTTTTCTATTAATACCCATTAATATTTTATTTTTCCTAAGTTTAGACTTAGGGACTCCATTAAAAATATTAATTATTTTAATATCTCCCAAACCGGGTACAATCTGTCCAAACCATTTATGGGTCTTGGAGATCTCATGTGCTTTTGCCTCTCCACCAATTTTCATGGCTAGAGCACATCCGATGCTACCCCAAATCAACAGGCACTAGTCTTGTCAGCAATCCAAGGATGTCTCTAAGGGGCTTTTTTTTTTTTCTGTATTATGCTGCATTTGTGTTGTATATGCAGGTTTTAGCCACAACAAAGGTTATGGTATTTGGGGGTCAATTTCAGGAGTTATAACTGGACCAAAGTCGTTATGGGTTTTGGTGGGTTTGTTGAGAAGGGACCGGGGCAAATTTTGTTGAATTTTTTGAGCACCGAAGGTTGGGGAAATCTTCAATTTTTCCACCCAGCAGTGCAGTGTCACTAGGGCTAGTGTAGATTCTTGCAGAGGAGTTGTCCTACAACAGTTGGGTAGACATTGTTGACACTTGAGGCTTGTAACTTGCCTTGAGCAAGCCCAGGGGCATTCCTTCCATCATACATTGTACTCCTATTATTTGATAGAAAATTTTTGCCCATTTTGGCATGTTTCTGGAGCATTTCTGGTTCCCTGATTGCATGTGTCATTTCTTGTGTTAGATTTGCTTGATTTGCTTTGTTTATCACTACTAATTTCCATTTGGGACATTACATTGATGGCAGCAACTCCCCTCACTGAGGACACCATGGTTAGATTACAATCTAGAGGTTACTCCTTAAGTTCTTCCTGGAACAGGTCGTAATACGATGGAGAGGCAAGTTTCCTATTTGGAGAAATGCTGAAGATATTGGTTTGGTCGGTCATCATGCAGAAGAATGGAATAGCTACATACATGTATTAAAATGAACAGGCCTTTGTAGAACTGAGGAGGGAGATTACATTACATGGGAAGGGAAGTTACGGTGTAACTTGGTAGAGGTAGTGGACTCCTACAAGTACATTATGTGCACACTTTTCTCTTTTATTCATCTTGTTTGGTTCTATAAGATCTGGAAACTGAATGTCCCAATTAAGATTATTCTTTACACTTGGTTGGTTTGGCACAACAAAACTCTGACCTGGGAAAATCTCCGAAAGAGAGGTATACATGGGCCTGGTAGATGCCCACTATGCAGGGACTCGATGGAGACAAATGTACATCTTTTCTTGGAGTGTCCCATGGCGTTACAGGTTTGGAGAAGCATACTACTTCAACTCAACATCCCTTTTATAAGTTTCCAGTCCATAGAACAATGCCTAGTTTGGTGGATCGAGCGTGGGGGTAAATATCAGGCCACCCCACTATTCACTTTCTAGGAAATCTGGCGTGCCAGGAATGGTTATATATTTGAGGACTTCATGATTGATATTCACAGAATCACTTTCAACGTTTGGAGGTGGATGGATACTCAAAGTGACAACATACAGAGGGATAAGGATCTATCGATCTGACTCATCCCACCTGACATTCTTTATCCTGCAGGTTATTTTGATGGAGCGGCTCAGAGAGGTATCTGTGGTTGTGGTGTATGGCTCAGGATAGATCACAGGTCACAATATAAGATATCATGGAATGGAGGTGCAGGTACAAACATGCGGGCAAAGATACTGGCACTTTGGGGACTTCTATGGTTCTCCAGGAGATTGTTTATAGATACTATTCATGTATATGGAGACTCCAAGTCCCTCATTGAAGGGGTTTCGGCCAACACAGATTTTTCCCCTCCAAAACTTAGCAGCTAGATATCCCACATCAATTTCCTCAAGCAGTCCTTTCATCAGATTACTTTTCAACACATCTTCAGGGAGTCTAATTCTGTAGCTGATTCACTGTCTAAAAAGGGCCTTACAGATGATAATGGTTATATGCACTTTGTATATCTGGAGGAAAAAACAATCATGCAAGAAGGCTCAATATTACTTAGCATTAGAAAGTCTTTGTGTTTTTGAGGCTTTAGCTGAACACACTTGCTACTGTTGTATTGATAAGATATTTACAAATGGGCAGCATATGTGAGCATATCCCTGAATCTCTTTTCTTGAACATAAGTTTTATGTATAAAGTCTTACATACTCTCTAGTTTGGTATGGTATATCTCAATTTGAAATTTTGAAGTGATTGCATATGTAAATTTAGCATGCTTATCAGGAAAATTTACTGGTACATTATATAAAGTTAAACCAGAGTTCTTTTCATCTAAAAACAAAAAGAGTTATTGGCCTATTTTTGCCACATGTGGACTTTGATAAAACTATGCAATCTTATATTAGTGCTATATATTGTTTGCCCATCCTTTCTCTAATTCATTATGATATGTAGTTTTGTTTGATTTGTGCTTTTATTTCCAGTTAATTATCTTTTAGTTTCTTTCTTTTAGAGGGCATGGGGTCATGCCCCCTCACTAATGCAGATGGAATATTATGATGTACTACAACAGCGCTATTATTGGCTTCTCTCTATCTATAGAATCTAGACATTAAGATAACCTTTCTTTCTTCTAAATATTTTGAGGCCTATCTTTGAATAAAGTAATGTAATTATTCATGTTACACATTATTATCTCAAAAATGTATTCTGATTGTATATTTTACAGACCTTTTCTGAATCCATGCTCGCAGCAGGGGCAGGAATTACTGTTACTGATTTGGTGGTGAGTTTTGTTAACTTTCCATCTCTCTTTCCAATTTTGTTAATAAAATCTATTGCCCAATGATTCACTGCTATTTGATTGTGTATATTAAATTATATTGATTGTTAAATAGTAGCATGCCAATTCTGCAGACCTTGATATGGCAGGTTGTAATAGATATGTATCATTGAATTTCTGTTAGTTGTCTCCTCTCATACATGTTCATTCTATCACATCATATTTTGTAATGTTCCAAAAAGGAAATAACAGTGTTAAACAAACAAAATACATATATGACACAGAAAAATTCATACAACAATTAAACACCCATAAAATTGCATCAGAACTGAGCCATTTTATTATCGAAGGAGAGTACAATGCATGGGATGTGTGCACTTGGCTTGCCAAGCAAGCTAGACAATCCTAGGTGAGAAAAATGTTGCCCGGATGAAAAGGGAAGACTTCTCCTCAATGTTCTGCGCTGGCCTTAGAAATTCTGCAATTGCTTGCTGAAAGAAACCCCTGTTTGAGCCTTCAAAAGTGCTCATAAAGTTCCACCAAATTAATCTTGAGCTCTCCACCAAAAACCCAGAAAAACCCAGAAAGGGTTTGGCCTATCTCCTAGTCAAAGTCGAACCCACAAAATGGTGCAAATTCCTTAGCTAACTAGCAATTCACCCTATTATAATAATTAGGATTTCAGGCCTGAATATCGTTCGGAAAATTTTGAAATTTTAACCACGGACTCCTCTCAGAAAACCCAGAATAACCCATAAATGGGTTTGGCCGGATTTTGACCTTCCAAAATCGACCCCCAAAAAGCTTTATGCCCTCCAGAACTACTCAAACACATTTACTGTTAATACTCCAGCAAAATCCTCGCGAAATGTTGGAATTTCTAAGCCTAATTGTTCGAAACCCTTCATGTACGTCACTGATTTATTCCTGCCTACTTGTTCTGTTAACTAACAAGTTATTTACCATGTAAACACTGGAAATAAATACAAGTATATGCTCAACACATTACAGATCATCAACTGAAGGAAAAACAAGCACACAAGTGACAATTATTTTTGGACCAATGTCCCTAGAAAAACCCAATGTAGGGAAACCGGTGCAGCTATTTGAGTGTTTTATTATTATGCAGTTTCTGAATATAATCTGGGTGCCAAAACCAGCTCACCCAACAGAGAATAATCTCGGCAGTAGTACCTCTCTATTCGGAAGCTGATATTCCGGCTAAAACCCCGGATAAACACTCCGATAGCGCCCATCTCCATTCTGCCCCACGAAAACCCCAACGTCTGCCTCTAGGGACTGCGTCAGCCCTTCCTGGCCCAATGTCAGCGCAATAACCCCGGCATCATCCACGCTGGCTCTCTGAGGCACCGCGTAGCTCCTGGTTGCTTCTGCGTGGGCCCTAGTTGGCTCTGTGTGACCTCTGGCTGGCTCTGCGTCCCTCTCTCCCAGCGTCTGCGCTGATTCTCCTGGTACCCTCTCTGCCTCTCTGTTTCTATATTCACTGCCCCTCGTTGCTGATCACTGATTCTATCTCTCTTAGCAAACCCCACTCTAGAGAATAGAATGACTGATCACTCTAGTGTATTCTCCAAGTGATCCTCAAGCCTCCTTATATGCTTTTCTTGTTGCCAAATGAACGACCGAGATTAAGTCCCTAATCAACGGCTAAGATTAACTCTGGCTTGATCCATAACTTTTGGACCCTTCTAACACAGCTTTATATTAATACACATTAATATTTTATTTTCCCTAAATTTAGACTTAGGGACTCCATTAAAAATACTAATTATTTTAATATCTCTCAAACTATTTAGAATCTACCCAAACCATTTCTGAGTATTGGGGATCTCATGTGCCTTAGCCTCTCCACCAAGTTTCGAGGCTAGAGCACATCTGATGCTACCCCAAATCAACACCAAACGCTCCGGAAAGGTAGCAATTGCCTCCACTAATGCTTCCCTTATCTTTCCCAACAAGGATCATGCTCAATGGCTGAGTCTCCACCTCCCACGTGTGCCCAATCTCTGCCTTTTGCGTTGGCCCAGGAAGTGTGAAATCTTCATTCAATAAAGTTATCACCTTCAGCGCAAAAACTCACCCAAGTGAGTAGAAAATCACCAAAGCTTCTCTCCTAGAATTTCTCCCGACAATAGCACCTCTAAAGAATTGTTAAGTTATGGTATGTTCTATGCTTATAACAGTTTACTTCTTTTTCTTATAATATTCCACATATTAGCAATCACATGTACATAAAGTAAAGTGCAGATAGAACATTAAATGATCGATAGAAAACAAGCCAAGACAAGAGACACAAGATGTGGCGGCTAGCGAGGGACAAACCCCACAATGTGTGGGGAAACCCTTTGATCAAATCTTCTTTTATCTTCAATAATTCAGCAGAGAGAAATAGTACAATAAATCTGATTTATATCAGTAGTAGCAAACCTTAGATCAGCAACATCAGCATTAGCGACTTCATCATCAAAACTAGGGTAGTCGATATCTCACAAACCGACCGTCGGATCGGCTTGATTCCACCACCAAAAGTTGCGGTTTCCAGAGGAGGTTCAGATGAACCTATAGCGCAATTCAGATGCGGAGATCTTCTAGTCCATGTAGGGCAAACTTCACTTCTGGAATTGCAGCTTCCTTCAAACTAGGGCAGTCGATATCTTGCAAACCGTCCGTCGGATTGACTTGATTCCACCACCAAAAGTCGTGGCTTCCAGAGGAGTTTCAGATGAACCTACAACGAAGTTTAGATGAGGAGATCTTCTAGTCCACATAGGTCAAACTTCACTTCTGCAGTTGCAGCTTCAGTTTTAGCAGCTTCCTTCAAACTAGGGCAGTCGATATCTTGCAAACCATCCATCGGATTGACTTGATTCCACCACCAAAAGTTGTAGCTTCCAGAGGAGATTCATATGAACCTACAACGAAGTTCAGATGAGGAGATCTTCTAGTCCACGCAGGTCAAACTTCACTTCTGCAGTTGCAACGTCAGTTTCAGCAGCTTCCTTCAAACTAGGGCAGTCGATATCTTGCAAACAGTCCGTTGGATTGACTTGATTCCACCACCAAAAGTTGCAGCTTCCAGAGGAGGTTCAGATGAACCTACAACGCAGTTCAGATGAGGAGATCTTCTAGTCCACGCAGGTAAATCTTTACTTCTGCAGTTGCAGCTTTAGTTTCAGCAGCTTCCGACTTCACATGTGTGAGGAAGAAATCCTTTTCTGCACAGTAGAGAAGAGACTCTTTTTTGCGCAGTAGAGAAGAGACTCTTTTTTGCGCAGTAGAGAGAGAGAGATGTGATGAGGTGAGTGAGTGCAAATGAGGAAAAGTCCTCTTGTATTTATACACAACTGATGATGTTTGAATAGATGCCACTGTTGGGCTTCTGAGCCTACATGAGTTGTAGGTCGGCTTGATAATAATTCCATAATCGAAATAATTTCATATCTCCATAAATACTTATCGGAATCGGATGATCTTTATATCAATCCTACACCTCTCGATGAGAGGAATCTAATAAAAATATTATTAGCCATGAATAAGATGACCCACATGAAGTTTTGCCTATTTGCCAATTTTAACACTCCCTCTCAACTAGGGAGAACTTCATCTACAATCTGTCTATCGGTCGTTACTATTCATCCATCAAATGCACTGCCCTGTACAGCCTGACCGTTGCCCTGCTCTGCTCTATTCTTCCTGTTCTGCTTTGTCTTGTTCTGCCCTGTACTAATCTGTACCGCTCTGCTCTGTTTTGTGCTGCTCTGCTTTGATCTATTCTGCTCTGCTTTTGTCCGAATTATGAAGAAGAAGAAATGATCGAGGATGTATCATACTGACTCAAAGTCAGTCTCAGAGTATGTACCACTGGTCCCAAACCAGTCTCAACCAACCTGAAGTCAACATCATAGTGAGTACAACTCCACTGGTCCCAAACCAGTATCATCCTCCACTGACTCAAAGTCAGTCTCAAAGTGCTTACCACTGGTTCCAGACCAATCTCAACCAACCTGAAGTCAGCTTCATAGTAAGTACCGCTCCTACCACTGGTCCCAGACCAGTATCGCAGTCTCAGAGAGTGTACTATTGGTCCCAAACTAGTCTCAACCGACCCGAAGTTAGCGTCATAGTATGTACCACTCTCACTGGTCCTAGACCAGTACTGTACTGACACGAAGTCAGTCTCAGAGTATGTACCACTGGTCCTAGACCGGTCTCAACCGACCCGAAGTTAGTGTCATAGTATGGTAAAACTCCTACCACTGGTCCCAGACCAATATCATTGATCCTAGATCAATGGAGGTCATCCTAGCGTAGGGATTACGGTAGATACAACGATGCGTCCATCGGTACTACTATGGTCCCTAACTTCATTTCCCTGCTCATTGATCAAATGAGAGGTACTTCCCATGAGTCGTAGACTGCATGGGTAGGATGCCTCGACGGGAGAACTTAATCAATCCCGTCCCACAGGAGAACACATCAATCCTGCTACAATCGCGATGGAGAACACATCAATCCAGCCTCACAGGAGAACACATCAATCCTGCTACAATCGCCATGGAGAACACATCAATAGAAGCCTCACAGGAGAACACATCAATCCTGCTACAATCGCCATGGAGAACACATCAATCCAAGCCTCACAAGAGAACTAATCATCCTGCTACACAGGAGAGTGAATCATCCTGTTCCACAAAAGAGCGAATCATCTTGTTCCAGTGCCCATCACTAGGGGAGGGTGAGTCACCCTGTGGTCATATGTTGCTCCAGTAAGAACTGCAAGCCCTCTGAGCTCCCAGAGCTCTATGTATGCAACATGCAGGACCCTTGTACAAGGGTTTCTTGACGACTCCAAGTTGTTTGGGAAAACCATAGATTAGATCTTTCCTCGGGACTTTGACAAGGTATATCGACCTGTACATCATCTTAATGCGATGGAACCTCCTTGCTCATCGGCTTACCATATCCCAGATGATGTCTATCTGCTGGAGCAATCGACGAATATGGGATTCCTCAATAATCGAATCCCACCTCTGGTTGTTACAGAGAATCACAGTGGTATGTGTTCAAACAGCTCACTGAAGAGCTTCCCCAACCAAGCAACTTCATACGAGATCATACTCGTAGATATGTATCCGGTCTCGGCGGTGCTTATGGCAACCGACTTCTGCTTCCTGCTCATCCATTATATCGAAGCAGAATCCAAAGAGAAACAACACTAAAAAGTACTCCAGTGATCCTTCACACTA
Organism: Pinus tabuliformis; assembly: GCA_031772625.1. Taxonomy (NCBI): domain Eukaryota; kingdom Viridiplantae; phylum Streptophyta; class Pinopsida; order Pinales; family Pinaceae; genus Pinus; species Pinus tabuliformis. The sequence continues at coordinate 245,209,386 of CM062811.1, forward strand.
CCTGCCTAATCAGCATTCGTATAATCATGCATTTTCATATTTCTGACAGTGTATCTCAATCCATGAGAGATTGTGTCCTGAAAACATCTCAGAAGATTCTTGGCACCAATCTAGTTGAGGCTCAACCAAATATGAGCTCACAATGCTAACTGCAAAACATATGTTCAGACGAAGGTTCACCAAGAACATCAACGCGAATGAGTTTTTGAAACTCAGTGGCATTTCCCAAATCTGGTCCGACATCATTACCATATAACTTCTGAACGTTAAGATCCTCGAGGTAGTCACAGGTTGCAGTCCACCATACCAAATCTTTTTAGAATCTTCACCACATATTTCCCTTGAGATAGGAAAATTTCCCTTGGCTTCTGCCACACTTCAAGTCCTTGATTCTTCATTTCAAATTCAGAAGCCAACTCCATCTTACATTTGTGAATGAGAGGGTCTGCACTTGTTAGAAAGAGGTCATCCACATACAACACCAGTATGAGAGGCTTGTCATCTTCAACCTTAAGGTAAAGGTTAGGATCAGCTTCACTCCTAGTGAATCCCAGCTTCATCAAGTAGCTATCAATCCTCTCATACCATGCTCGGGGTGCTTTCTTCAGCCCATAGAGAGCCTTCTTCAACCTACATACATGAGATTTTCAATCACAAATCTCAAATCCTTTGGGTTGCTCCACATAGACCTCTTCTTTGATCGAACTGTGCAAGAACACAGTCTTGACATCCATTTGATGTAGGTTCCATCCTTGTGAAGCCACAAGGGCTATGACCGAGCAGATGGTCGTATATTTGGCAACAGGTGCAAATATCACATCATAGTCTATACCTTCCTTTTGGGAGAAACCACATGCAACAAAACGAGCCTTATACTATTCCGTACTTCCATCTGCTGCAGCTTTATCTTGTAAAGCCATTTTGAAGTAACAATTGTCTTGTCCTGGGGTCTGGGAACTACTTCCTAGACATCATTCTCCATAATGGTCATAGCATCCTTCCATACTTGATGCTTGACGACATCTGAGAATGATGAAGGCTCATTTTGTATGATCGTGCTCATGATGGTCAGGTATCCCTGATACCTATTAGGTTTCTTACTCTCATGAAAGGTTCCTCGGGGTGCAGCATATCCTTCAACATCATCAAGTAGCCCCTTAAGCCATGAAGGCCTCTTCCTAGAAGAGGAAGGCTCATGTGGAGGAGGATCAAACGGATCCATGGGGTTCTTCTACATCAGGCATTGATTCATCATCCTTTTCTTTCGGTTCCCTGGTGTCGGCTTCTTGAGAGCTCCTCAAACTCGGAAGATTGTTCACCTTGCTGAGAGCCATATCTTCGTCAAAGATGACATCATGACTAATTACGACTTCCCTTTGACCGGCGGTGAACTTTTCTTCAGGAGTCTTGGAACCCAATGCTTGATGAGGGCATCGATTTTGTACATATACGGCAACGTTTGCAGCTTCAGCCCATAGAAACTTTGGAAGTCTTTGATCATGTAGCATGGCCCGAACAACTTCCATAATCATGCGGTTCTTCCTTTCTGCCACACCATTCTGTTCAGGAGTATATGGTGTAGTAGTCTCCCTCTTGATGCCAGCCTCTTTACAAAAATCATGGAACTCATTAGATTCATATTCAGTCCCATTATCAGTTCTTAAGATCTTGATCTTCTTTTCGGTTTGATTCTCGAACAGGGCTTTGAAATGTCGAAACCAAGAGAACACTTCATTCTTCATTTTCAAGAAGTATATCCAGGTCTTTTGAGAATAGTCATCTGTAAAAGTAAGATAATATGAATATCCTCCCAAGGAGTTCACAGGCATCATACCAGATATGTCTGAGTGAACTAGTTGTAATATATTGGAGGTCTTGCTTTGACTTGAAGGGAATGGTCCCCTTTTGGGCTTTCTTTCGGCACATCCCGGACATACACCTTCTTTCTCTACTTGGAATTCGGGCATCCCTGTTACCATCTGTCTTACATCGGGTAGAGCTTTGTAATGAAGGTGGGCAAACCTCCGATGCCAAAGTTCGGATTGAAGAGATGTGTCATAAGACATGACACCTAGCGGACTTCCATTGACCTGATATAATGAATCAACACGAAACCCAAGAGTAAAGGCATCTTTAACATTATTTTTCCATATATGTAGCTTGCCATCGCTGAAGGTTACCTTGTAGCCTTTGTCTTCCATTGCCGAGATCGACACCAGGTTCTTTCAGAGGTCAAGTGCATTTAATACATCCTGGAATTTCTAGCCTTCTTGAATGGTTGTCCTCTTCCTTGATTTCCAACATTCCTTTTACCTTTGGTATTGAATTTTCCATCCCTTTGATTACCATGAGAGGGATTTTTATCATCGTCACGGTGAGAGTCCTTTCTATCAGGGCATTCCCTTGCATAGTGACCTGCTTTATTGCAAATGTAACATCGTCCTTTTCTTCCACCGTTAGGTCTAGCCCTTCTTTTCGATTTAGACTCGGAATTATTTCTTTTCTTAGCATGAGAAGAAAAAGGCAGCAGGAGGACCTTTAGGCAAGGGCATTTCTTGCTCTTCTACCCTTGTTTCTTCTAGAATGCATCTAGCCATTAATTCCTTGAAACTAGGAATTACATGATTGTTCAGAAGAGTAGTCCTGAACACGTACCATTCGGATGGTAATTCTCCAAGTGTCGCGAGTGCCATTTCCCTATCAGTAATAGTCTCCCCAATAGATAGGAGATAGTTCTTGATCTCAGTGATTCTTAAGAAGTATGCTTGCATACTCTCATCTTTACCCTTCTTGATTTCCCTTAGCTTATTTCTAAGAAACAAAACGTGATTTGCATCATTGACTTTAAATAAACTCACCAGTCTATCGTAGATTTCCTTGGAGGTGTTCAGGTCGGAGATGTAGGCCCACCAAGTGCTTGCCGATAGAGTCCTGGATGATCTTCTTTGTTTTGACTTCTCCGGTTTTCCATTTGTACCTGGCAACGACAGATGCATTTGATGGAGGCTCAACAATATTTCCTCTTACATGGTCCAACACTCCTTGATCTTCTAGGGTTTGATCGATAGATATCTTCCATCCGTGATAGTCAGCATTCTCACGGAGCTTGTCTTCGGCAGGAAAGAGTGTTGAGGACCCCATAGTTCTTTTAGGATAGCCTTGCCTATCTTCTCTTAGGTGATTTCTCTTGCTCTTGCTTGGGCTTTGTCTTCACCTCAGCTTTGATGCCATGTTAAGTTATGGTATGTTCTATGCTTATAACAATTTACTTCTTTTTCTTATAATATTCCACAGATTAGCAATCACATGTACATAAAGTAAAGTGCAGATAGAACATTAAATGATCGACAGAAAGCAAGCCAAGACAAGAGACACAAGATGTGGCAGCTAGCCAGGGACAAACCCCACAATGTGTGGGGAAACCCTTTGATCAATTTTTTTTTATCTTCAATAATTCAACAGAGAGAAATAGTACAATAAATCTGATTTATATCAATAGTAGCAAACCCTAGGTCAACAGCTTCAGCATTAGTGGCTTCATCATCAAAACTAGGGCAGTCGATATCTCACAAGCCGATCGTCGGATCAGCTTGATTCCACCACAAAAAGTTGCGGCTTCCAGAGGAGGTTCAGATGAACCTACAGTGCAGTTCAGATGAGGAGATCTTCTAGTCCACGCAGGTCAAACTTCACTTCTGCAGTCGCAGCTTCAGTTTCAACAACTTCCTTCAAATTAGGGCAGTCGATATCTTGCAAACCGTCTGTCGGATTGACTTGATTCCACCACCAAAAGTTATGGCTTCCAGAGGAGGTTCAAATGAACCTACAACGAAGATCAAATGAGGAGATCTTTTAGTCCACGCAGGTCAAACTTCACTTTTGTAGTTGCAGCGTCAGTTTCAGCAGCTTCCTTCAAACTAGGGCAGTCGATGTCTTGCAAACCGTCCGTCAAATTGACTTGATTCCACCACCAAAAGTTGCGGCTTCTAGAGGAGGTTCAGATGAACCTACAACGAAGTTCAGATGAGAAGATCGTCTAGTCCACGCAGGTCAAACTTTACTTTTGCAGTTATAGCTTCAGTTTCAACAGCTTCCTTCAAACTAGGGCAGTTGATATCTTGCAAACTGTCCGTCGGATTGACTTGATTCCACCACCAAAGTTCCGGCTTCCAGAGGAGGTTCAGATGAACCTACATCGCAGTTCAGATGAGGAGATCTTCTAGTCCACATAAGTTAATCTTTACTTCTGCAGTTGCAACTTCAGTTTCAGTAGCTTCCGGTGTCACATATGTGAGGGAGGGACCCTTTTCTACGCAGAAGAGAAGAGACTCTTTTCTGCGCAGTAGAGAGAGAGAGAGATGTGATGAGATGAGTGAGTGCAAATGAAGAAAAGTCCTCTTGTATTTATACAGAACTGATGATGTTTGAATAGATGCCACTGTTGGGCTTTTGAGCCTACATGAGTTGTAGGTCGGTTTGATAATAATTCCATAATCAAAGTAAATTCATATCTCCATAAATACTTATCGGAATCGGATGATCTTTATATCAATCCTACACCTCTCGACGAGAGGAATCTAAAAAAAATATTATCAGCCATGAATAAGATGACCCACATGAAGTTTGGCCCTAGTTGCCAATTTTAACAAGAATGCAAAGGACCTCAACTTTATTTTCGCCACAGCTTCCTCCAGAAATATGTACCACCGGAAAAACTCTGAATGCAAACACTGGAAATCACATTGAAAATCGCCTCCAGAAGATTATGGAAGAACCTCTCTAGGGTGGCAGTGAAAGTCCCCCAAAGAAAGGGTGTGTTCTTCGTTCGAAAAACTCGTGCTAAACAACAAGTGACCCAGGTAAGCAACTCGAGCAAATAAGAAGAAATTCGATATGCCAAAGATGTCAAATGAAGAGTGCTGCCTCCATTTTATAGATTTCGTGGAGCCTTTTTCCCTCATTTTTCTCTCCTTTGTGGGTCCCTCACTAAGCCTTCGATTTTCCCTCTCATGCATTTCAAACCATTGGATTAGGGAGTGCATATTTCCTTGTGTGGGTGGCCCCACATGTTACTAACATAATTCCAAAGTAACTTACTTCTAACTCCTAAGTCTTCTAATGAAAATGAAAAGGTACCTCCAAAATTGGCCCCAAAATGTAGAAATTAATCATGTTCCAAAATAATTTAGGAAGGGACATTATAGTCCTCCCCTCCCAAATGTTGCTTGTCCCAAGCAACTTCAGTGCTGGATGCTCAAGTATGTGCTCGCCCTCCCAAGTAGCATCCTCATCCGGTAAGCTCCTCTAATGCACCAAAAATTGCTTGTCCTCAAGCAGTGCCTGAACAAGCGCCCTCTCTGATTGTGGATCCCCACTGTCTTTGTAAACTTCACCAGGGTTCCAATTATGCCATTGGATCGTCCTTGATTGCTGTACTATCCTATAGTGAAGGAGTCCCTCGATACTAGGATCCCAAGCCAACCTGATCAACATGAGGCACCCCTTGCTCCACTCATTATCTTGCCAGATAGGGGAGTTAGAACCAATGTTGCACTAATCGTTATCAGGATTAATTTGGCGCAGGGAAGAAATCGGAAAAAATCATAATAATTGGGAAAAAATCAGTAATAATCGGGAAAAAATCGTTTGGTACAAAAATATTCATTTTTTTTTTCAATTTTTTTAATATCTAAACCATCTACAACATAAAATAAATACATTGACACGTAAATATGATAAAAGAACTAATATATAAGATGTTTAATATCATTTCTAGTGCTAAAATCATACATAACAGTGAATCATGTCCTGAATAGTAAGTCTCGACTCCTGAGTCCCAACTCAACCTCAAAATATCAACAAAAAATATAATAATGTATCTCATATCATGAGCATTAATGTCATATACAATGAAATGAACCAAGTAACTAAAATCTAATACTACTAATTTCCTTTGCCCCTCTAGATGTAGATGTCGGTGGAGTTGGCAGTAAACTCTGTTGTGCTCTAGAAGCTGAAGAACTAGGAGCTATAGGAGGTAGACCATGTCCTTTACTTGTGACAGGGGTAGCTTAGGTCACCTCCTCCTCCTCATTAAAAAATAAATAAATAAAATAAATAATATATATATATATATATATATATATATATTTTTTTTTTTCCCACGGTTTTTTCCAAAAAATAGCGATTTTTTCAAAAAATCAGCTAAAAAAATTTCCGATTAAATCACCCGATTTTATCGCTTTTTTGAAAAAATCGCGATTAAACGATTTAATCGCGATTTTTTCCCGATTAGTGCAACACTGGTTAGAACCCCCCTGTCTACTTGCCAATAAGTAGAGCATCCTGACGATACAACTGAATCCCCATGCACTCTGATTGTGGGCCCCTGAAGATACAACTAAATCCCCATACAAATGAAACCTCTCGTGCATGAGCTCCTCTTGAAATCCTCTTGTTGACCATCATGCCATGATGATGAAGTCTCCCACGCCACCAGTGAATCACGTAAACCCTGTGGAAAATCTAGATGACCCTCTCTCTTGTAGACCCTAGCTCACCCTTACGGGTAGTTGAACCGCTAAGTACTGTGATGCTAGGGCCCCATGCCTAGCATAGCAAGAAACTATCCTGTTGACCTCGTGACACCCTGGTCATCACTAATTGTCTAGCACGCTCGTACCATAACCTCCTCTCACATAACTCTCGGCCACAATCTATGCGATGATCGAGGTTAGGCCCAACCTGCCAAAGCGCCTCAATAGTGCCAGCGCCTATCGCCCCATGGTTGGCCCCAATCCTGAGCAACAATCTGCCTCGCCCTATGGTGAGGGCTTTGGTGACTCCCCATGTGTCTACCTATGAATGAATCAGTTTGCCTGTTATTCTGACCAGGCTCACTGAGGAGTGGAGTATCCCACCAATCCACTGGATCCTTGGATCCCATAACCATACTGGAGGTCCACAACCCCAAATCCTCTTTGCTTACTGTTGTGTTATGCTTCTAGATGTTGGGACCCCTTTATGCCCCGTCTTTGTCTCTTGTAGGTATCCAATAGGTAGACACCGAGCATCAAGAACCCGTGTCGCAAATAACCAACTGCTCTGCACCTGCCAAATCACATAACAAGATCTATTATTTCAGCTCTTGATGATGTGCTCGGGTACTTCCAGAAGCCTCGACATCATCCTATCGGCAAGGATTACCATCCCCTGCACCTCATGCTCCCCCAACGCCTCGAGCTGTCTAGCTGAAAAAGCAACACGCAACTCCCTCTCGGGCGCCCCCCCAAGTGTGAACCCAGGGTTAGAACATATGCTACCTCCACAATCAACCACACCATCCCTAAGCCTATATTTGTCAACTCGTGCACCTACCAAGTGTCTCAACTGTAGAGTCTCCTCCCGACTCATGACACGAGGTGTCTCATCCAACTACCTAAGGTGAGCCTCCCAAGCCCTGTTGCCTGAATGGAGAGTGTCAAGAGGAAATAAACAAACACTCGGCAACTGTAAACAACACCGAAGGAGGATGGGTATGATCAAGAGTCTTCTGAAATGCTCAAGAGTAATCCTACAGACAACCCCCTCTTTGTCTCGGATCTGCTGATAACCCCCTCGAAGCCCTGTCTCCACTAAACATGGTGTCCCGAGATGCTCAACAGTGTCCCCATCGATCCTAGGTGGGCTGCATCCAATGGTACATGTAGCACCCCTGTCCATAGGTCTCCTGGGAAGCAATGCTCCAAGTGCCTGCTGCAGGACATCATCTACCACTGCATACCACCCAGTATCGTCGCACTCCTCAACATGTCACTGTACGCCGCAACCTGTCCCAGTACACCACTGGATCCTCCCGGCTACGGCTATACCATCCTGTATCGTCTTGTGTTCCACTTGTGCCACTGCACCTGTCATTCCCTGCGTGTACTCAATGCGATGTGAGGCACTTCCACTCCACAATGCAGTCCAACATACTACGACACACCCCCATGCATCTGCATGCCCATTTGCAGACCACTGCTCCACGCTAGATGCTCCTACCCATCCCTAGATGTGATGGCCTAAAGTTGTGTCCATATGCGTTGGCCCACACCCGACCTGTATCATCACCTCCACTGTCGCATCACCATGCTCTCCGATGAGGGGATCTCCCTTCCAAATCCTCCCTGAGGGGCCCAAGAAGTGAAACTCTCTCGACACTAGTAGTGATGCCACTGTTGCTCTGCTCCTCGGTGTCCTCTGTGCCCTACACAAGTGTGAGGAATCCCCAACTCCATACAAGGCATTGTCTGGTGGCCTGCCAATGCCACCTCCTCCAACAAACTCCTGCCAAGGTACACTGATCATCCTATGCCCCCACATACGGCCAACATGCCGAGACAACTCATGGAGTCTGCCTGCTCCTCTATCTGCTCGACCTGTCACGGGTGCTATCCAAAACTCTGGTGGGAATATGAGAATGGGGGTGAGTCCAATCATTGGATCTGCCATCCTGCTAATACCATGACCGACCCAATCCGTGGAGTGGTGGGGGTTCCAAGTTGGGTCCCAACGATGATCCAACCCTCGAGCCCCTCTAGCAAACCACAACCCTTGCTGAACTATGCTCCTGATCGTGGATGTATCGAAAAACCTAGTCAGCCCTTTCAGGTACCAACTCAATATCTCTTGCCACCCAACCACATGAAAGGGATCAAATGCAAGAGTCCCCGAGTACATAGCAAGTCCATCATGCGAGTGTTGCGCCCTACGCAACTCATGTCGCCTCGTCTCACTGGCCTGGTCATCATATACAACCTATCTAGGTAACCCAATCAATTTCCCTCTAACGTGCAGAGGTAACCTAACAATATTGCATGCCCCATCTACGTAAGCCTGATGATAGTTACCGTCTGAAAGGACTGCAATTTTGTTGGTTGCCTGCGCATTTATCTACTCCTTGTCGATGGCAGGTCCAATAGATGATTTCCCATCCCCCTCTACCATGGGCACAACAGGAGTCCCAAGTTGTCCCTCCACAAGTAGCTCATCGAGCATAACATCCTCATCTAGCTCACGCTCCTCAAGGTGCTCTCCATACTGTTGTAGGTAGTTGTTGTTTGAGAACTCTGTCACGGATCTGGGTGCCTCTATGCCCATCAACACCTCACTAATGGATGTGTCTCCCAGCTCCTCCCTAATCTGTTGTGGGCTACCATCACCTGAAAATCTGGACACGGTCCTGGACACCTCATCAATGGATACCTCAACAACAGATGGCACCTCATCAACGACAGACACCACATCATCAGATGGCTCTATGGGTGTATGCTCCAATTTCTCCGTCAAGGTGTCAATTGGTGCTATCAAAGAGGTCTCCAACAATGGTGACTCCTATGCTACACTGGGTATATGGATGTGCTCCTCATGAACCTGTGTACCCTCAGCCTCCTCCTCAAGCCCGTGATGTCTAAAACCAGGTCTCCACCAGCAAAATCAACTCATTGACTCACCCTCTAACTGCCCCTGGCTTGCCTGCTCCTTTTTAGGAGATTTGGTGCCCTGATTCTGTCGACTTTCCCCACATGGTGTAGATGGTTCTACTCCCACAGCTTGTGCACCTCTAATGTCTCTACTGTAAGGACAAGGATGGATCTAATCTGAGACCTTCCTCAACTGACCCAACCTCTCATCGTTCCAACAGATTCCACCCCAGAATTCCTGCATACTGAATCTCCCTTGAGCCATGGGTGGTGTAAGGTGTAACCCGTCACTATGCATACGTGCCCAAATCTCCCATGATCTTACTGGTTATCCACAACTGGGCCAAGATCGTGGTCTGATACCACATTATTGTTCCAAAAAGGAAATAACTGTCTTAAACAAGAAAAATACACACACGACACAAAAATATTCAGAAAATAATTAAACATCCATAAAATTGCACCAAAACTTCTCATTTTATTATCAAAGGAGAGTACAATGCATGGGATGTGTGCACCTGGCTTGCCAAGAAAACTAGACAATCCTAGGTGAGAAAAATGTTGCCTGGATGCAAAGGAAAGACTTCTCCTCAATGTTCTGCACTGACCCTAGAAATTCTACAATTGTTGTCTGGAAGAAACCCCTGTTTGAGCATCCAAAAGTGCTCAAAAAATTCCGCTAAATTAATCTTGAGCTCTCCACCAAAAACCCAGAAAAAACCCATAAAGGGTTCGGCCTATCTCCAAGCCAAAGTCGAACCCACAAAATGGTGCAAATTTCCCGGCTAACTATCGATTCGCCCTGTTATAAGAATTAGGATTTTAAGCCCGAATATCGTCCGGAAAATTCTGAAATTTTAACCACGGACTCCTCTTAGAAAACCCTGAAAACCCCAGAAATGGTTTGGCCGGATTATGACCTTCCAAAATCGACCCCCAAAAAGCCCTACGCCCTCTAGAACTGCTGAAACACACTGATTGTTAATACTCCAGCAAAATCTTCCCCAAACACTCCGGAAAGGTAGCAATCGCCTCCACCAATGCTTCACTTATCTCTCCCAACAAGGATTGACCTTAATGGTTGAGTCTCCACCTCCCACGTGTGTCCAATCTCTGTCATTTGCGCTGGCCCAGGAAGTGTGAAATCTCCACTGAATAAAGCTATCACCTTCAACCCAAAAACTCACCCAAGTGACCACCAAATCACCAAAGCTTCCCTCCCAGAATTTCTCTCAACAATAGCACCTTTGAAGAAGGCAAAGGACCTCAACTCGTTTTCCCCACTGCTTCCTCCAAAAATACGCACTACCGGAAAAACTTTAAATGCAACTGCTGGAAATCACATTGAAAATAACCTCCAGAAAATTATGGAAGAACCCCCTAGGGTGGCACTTGAAGTCCCCGAAGAAAGGGTGAGTTCTCTGCTTGGAAAACTCGTGCTAAACAGCAAGTGACCTGGCTAAGCAACTCGAGCAACTAAGAAGAAATTCGATATGCCAAAGATGTCAAATGAAGAGTGCTGCCTCCTTTTTATAGATTTCGTGGAGCCTTTTTCCCTCCTTCGTGGGTCCCTCACTAAGCCTTCGATTTTCTCTCTCATGCATTTCGAACCATTGGCTTAGGGAGTGCATATTTCCTTGTGTGGGTGGCCCCACATGCTACTAACAAAATCCCAAAGTAACTTACTTCTAACTCCTAAGTCTTCTAATAAAAATGAAATGGGCCCTATCACCTCCAAAATTGGCCCCAAAATATAGAAATTAATCATGTTCCAAAATAATTTAGGAAGGGAAAATACATATTTCTTACTTGTATCTGGTTTTCCTATTTCATATTTTTCAGATTTATATTTGTGATATTTACATGTAGGTTGCAGCATCAAAGATAACTGCAAATCCACCTTCTGGTTTTGCCTTGGTGAGGCCTCCAGGTCATCATGCTGTACCAAGAGGACCCATGGGGTTTTGTGTCTTTGGCAACATAGCTATAGCAGCTCGATATGCCCAACGTGTACATGGGCTACAACGTGTGTTAATCATTGATTTTGATGTTCATCATGGAAATGGGACAAATGACACTTTCTATGAGGATCCCAATATTTTCTTTATATCCACACATCAGGTAGTCTTTTTTCTTTGATCTTTTCTTGTTTCTGTAATACTTTGTGATTACTGTTGTTCCTTTGGTACAGAATGTTCTTCTAGTATACCCTTGTATGTCCAAAATCCTATAAATTAAAGGACACGATTTAAAAAGAAAACAACCTTATTTATTTTTTAAAACAGAAGATTTCACTCCAAATAACAACTTACAAAAAAATAGTCTGAATGGATCGTTGTACGAGAATCCTTTTTATAATACACAAGTTATCAATAAGGCAATAACCTGTATAGATTGGCTACATGCAATTGAGACGACTAGAGAGTGCATAACCAGCTGAAGTAATTAGAAGCTAGCAGTGAATCAATTACGAGTAAGAGGTTAAACATAGTAAATTATACACTACAAATTTGTTATTCATGAAGACGATGTACTGGAAGTAACTAGGAAGTCTATCTATTTGTTAGTTTCTGATATTGGCTAAGAAATTACAGAACACATGCAGTTTTCGGACAACTTAAGAGGCCAGCTGCTGTAATGGTTAGAGTGAGGCTGACTTAAGTTGGGATCTGCTGTGAATTTATTTGCTTGGAATGTGTTGGAGTGGCTGATGAATGAGTGCATACTAGTGGAAATATGTTAGAGAATATCAATGGATGCTAATAACAAATTTAGGAAAAGATGGTAGAATATGTGATGGAAGCAGCCCTCCTTTTAACTAACCTCAACCTTGAACTAGGCAGCTTTGGGCTCACCTTTTGCATATGGTGGTTTAGAACAATATTGCTGCCACCATGCCTTCTTCTCAGTATGTCAGTTCTGGCATGTAACGATTCTTTCAATCTGTTAAGTTTAGAACCAAATTAAATCTTTGTAAGATTTAAACTACGACTTCTCTTCCGAAGTTCTCTGTTTGAACTTTTCCTCTCTTTTTTTTACCCCAGTGGAGTAATGTATCAACTCGTAAAGCTGTTTCAAAAATCTGATTCTTTGTTTACTCTGTGCAGCATGGCAGTTATCCTGGCACTGGGAAAATGGAAGAAGTGGGAAAGGGACCTGGTGAAGGGACAACTTTGAACCTGCCTTTGCCTGGAGGCTCTGGTGATCAGGCCATGTCAGCTGTTTTTGAAGAAGTCATTGTGCGTGTTGCTCAAAGATTCAAACCAGATATAATTATGGTATCTGCTGGGTCAGTACTTACCCATAATCCTATCCATCAATATATACTCGTCTTGGATGTATGCACCCTGTTAGTTGATAGTATACCTAGAAGCAATGTAATTCTTTTTTCATTGCATTAGTGCTTTTGCCATGTTGCAACCCAGATCTTCACTAAAAAAGGAAAATTAAATGATCAATTAATTGATGGACGTGTTGCTAATTTTGTGTCAACTCAGGATCATTAATAAAAGTTCTAATCATAGTGAAACATATATACCCCAAGTCACAAGGACCCTGGACTAAGTCTAGTGGGCTTGGATATAGGGAGAGCCAAGGCTCAAATCTCGTGAAATACATGTAGGGATAGGAAAACTATGTTAATCAAGAGGATACCATGTGACATGTTACCACCTAAACTAGCATCCCTGTGAAAAGTCCCAACATTGGTGCTAGCTTAGGGCAAGATGGGAAATGCACCAGTGTCACTTTAGTACAATTTTCCCTTCACATTAGGCCAGCTCCTAGAAGCTAAAGGGGGTAAACCTATTTGATTAAATAAACCTTTTAGTAAATTAATTGCCATGCAATCTTATGATTTACTTCAAATAATCCACAAATGTGTAATGATGAGATGCACAAGGATTCCAATAAGTGAGGAAATAGTTCAAAGGAAACCAATTAAAAACAATAGCCTGAACCGCCAATATATCCACTCGAGGAAGAGGGTTATGAGCTAGTGGATGCATGTGCTAAATCTGATATGAAAGATGAATAATGTAAGCAGCTTCAGATCTGCAATTAGATGATTATCACTCAATGACTAAAACTTAAAACAAGCACAACGCACTTTTAAGCTACTTTAGGACACAAATATAACCAACTACCCTAAATCAATGGTGCAAAATGTGCTTTGATTATGAATCAATTATATGCTAAAACAAGGAAAAGCTTAGGGCTCTTCACAACTTGTAAATCTGTTTTAAAATCAAATAATGCAGAAATTTCAGATTTGAAGTGAAGAAATTGTTGATTGTTCAAGTGCAATAGATACAAGCACTAATTTCTGAAAAACTGATAATTACTTCTAATGATGTAGATATTCTTTTAGCACTTCCAGTTTATCATTAAGAAAATTACACTTCCGAAATTCAACCATAAATTTGCAAGGACAGTAGAGATCACAATGCAGAAAGAGAACACGAGATTTATCCTAGGAAAACCCACTTGGGAGAAAAACCCAGCAGCCTTTTTCTTAGAGAAATTCTTCAATTCAACAAGAGATACACCCAATTCTACTAGTCAATATGATAGTTAAACTGACCTACAATACAATGGTCAAACCTTGTCAAACTTCCCTCTTGTCGAGCCCAACAAACTTAGCCTTGTCTGATCTTCCTAGGACGAATTTCAGCCTCCCATGGACTGCCCAGAAATTCAACCCTTCTACCCAGAATATACTGCCCAGAATTCTGGCCCTGATACCCAGAAACTGCTGCCCAGAAGTTCAACCTGCTGCCTAGAATATGCCCAGAAATTCACATGTACAAAGTCAAAGAGAGAGATACTTGGGATGAATTCACCCTTCTTCGTCCTTCTCCTTCTTCTCGCTTGGATGCCCAAAATATATCTTGCTGTGCGAGAGATCAATTGGTGTATTGTGGAGGGAGTCGAGTGCCTGATATATAGTGTTCTGCCTGTTCGAATGGGTATCTCTTCACTAGGGCCGACTTGACTTGAAGGAGGGTTGACTTGACAAGTTTGAAGCCAAAAATTCAAAATTCAAAATTCAAAAATTTCTCTTTTGAAACTGACATGAAGAACATGTCTTATATTAATTATTTCAAGGGATAATCAATAAAAATGACATGAAGAACATCCCTTACATTTTCATTTATATTTCAAGGACTAAAATATTAATTATGAAGATGGACCATAGCTACAAAATTCAACACTCCCTCTTGTTGAAATTTGGCAGCTTAGGGAGAAATTGCCTCCATTAGAGAGCCTTCCTCATCTAGAGGGGCTCCTACTAGCCCTTGGAAGAATTTAATTTGGTCAAAGAAAAATATTATTTTTAAGGTGAAACTCACATGTGCACAAAAGTACAAGTCGGCTTGGCCAAGCTAATTCGACCCCTTGAATCTCATATAAATAGACCTCATGTCACATCACTTTGGAGCATCATTGCACAACTCATTCTTCTCTTTCATTGGTTCATTCAACTCTGAAATTGTAGGTTCATCTTCACATGTGTGAAGGAGAGAGAGGATTTTCTGTTGACCGAATTTATCTTTTTCTTTGGGACTTTGACCAACATTGACTTTTTGGACTTGGAGCTTGGTTTGACTCAAATTTTCTGATTTTTTGGAAGGCCGAGTTGACTGGGCGGTTGATAGAACTTTTGCAGGGCACATTGACAAGTGTTGACAAAAATTGCAAACCTAGGGTTTCCGCAGGTTAAAGTTTGACTTTGACTAGATTTGTTGGCACTGTTTTGGGACTTTTGTGACTGAATTTTGACCAGCTAGGAAGGCCACATCTTTTGAATGTTGACCAAGCTGATTTGGAGGAGGTTTGACAACTTTGACTGTTGACTGGTTAGGGCTACTATTGCTGCTGTTGACTTCGACCATAATTGCAAATTTGACTTGTTGACTAGATTTGACTTTTGGGCTCATATTTTGGATATTGCTTAGTTGATTCTTGGATAAGACAAATATTTGACTTTGACTCATTGTTGATGAATTGAAACATTGTGTCTTTTTGTTGAACATTTGATGACAATCTATTAGAAGAATGTTGAAAGGGGTTTCCCCTTTTCGTAGTTTTTCCCTAGTCTTTGTTGAAAACCTATGTAGCTATGTCCGACATTTTGCATTGGCAAATATGAGGAAATTATTTTTTGTCATCCTACAAGTCAGCCTCATTAACTTCTTCAAGTCGGCTCCATTAGGGCTAATTGGCCGACATGAAACTCATATGAAAGGGACATCATTGGAACTCATTTCAGCATCGAATCATCACAAGTTCGGTTGCAATTTCAAACGGTATCTCCACACTTGCGAAGGATAGATAGAAGAGTTTTCAGCTGCATTGACTTTCTCTTTAAGGCTATGTTGACCGTGTTTTTGACTTGGGAAATTGGCATTTGATTTATATCTGATCAGGTCTCCTTGGAAGATTGAATACCTCAAAAGTTCATTGATTCTTTGAAACTGAAATTTCGCTCCAACATTGTGACATTGACCTGAGTTGACCACATCACTTGGCTATGTGAAAATTCCTAGACTCGGAGGAACCCCTACTGCAACAAATATGAATGTACTTCACCTACTTGATTTTTAATATACATTAATCAAGTTATTCTTCTGAATACTGAAGAAAATTACTTCTGCAACCTACACTAATTAAATATTTGATCTCATGAAACAAAAAACAGAGCAAAGAACAAGATACATAGGACACACTTATTTTTGGACACAATAGTCCTCGGAAAAACCCAATGCGGGAAAATCGATGCAGCAGCTATGAGGGTTTATTATTATAGAGGAGAAATATCTGAATACAAATCATATAGCAATCCTTTACAGAGAAAACACTGGCGGAAAATCTGAGTGAGTTTTACCTCACTACACCCGACAGAATTCCGGTTGATTTGACACAAGACTGGCTAACCCCAGCTATTTCTGCGTTGGCTCTACATCAGCCCTGCGTCACCTTCTCTGCCCTTTGCGTCAGCTCTACGGTTGTTCTAGTAGTTCCTGGTAGTTTCAACAGTTCCCGGCAGTTTCCGTTGTTCCAGCAGTTCTGGATTCTACATGACAGGTAGCTTTTCTATGTCAGCGCTCCCGGCTATTGCGCTGCCTCTGTGTCATCTCTCCCGACTGTTCCGGCAGTTCCCGATAGTTCCCGCAGTTCTGGATTCTACGTGACAGGCAACTTTTCTGCGTCAGCTCTCCCAGCTATTGCGCTGCCTCTCTGCAAGCTCTCTCCACCTCTCTGTTCTGTATTTTCTAGAAAGTCCTCCCAAATTCTCTGTGCTCCTCAGCTGCAAGATCTCCCCAATCTATTTTCCTCGTGAGAACTTCTCACCTCAAAAAATCAATTTCTTCAATCTCTCTATGTGTGTTTTCAAATGAACCCCAAGCCTCCATTTTATACTTTTCCTGTTGAGTCTTCAACGATCGAGATTAAGTCGCTAATCAACGGCTAGGATTAAAACATGACTTGATCTGCCTTCTAGATCATTTTCACTCATATTTTGATTAATACCCATTAATATTTTAATTTCCCTAAGTTTAGACTTAGGAACCCCATTAAAAATATTAATTATTTTAATAAAATACAATCCCGGTGGAATTTCACCAAACGGTTTCTGAGTTATTTAGAACTCATGTGCCTTAGCCTCTCCACCATTTTTCAAGTCTAGAACACTTCCGATGCTACAACTAACACTCCCTCTTAGCGAGGAGAGTGCTCTAGCAACAATGTCCAACTGCATGTTGCTCTGTCTTTGAAGCACCTCTTTTCCACACTTTTGCTGCCACCAGCACTATGCTTCTGCTGCTACTGTATTGCTGCCCATGACACTGCCACTGCCACTGCTGCATCTGTATTACAGCTCGCTCTCAAATGTTGCATTTGCTTGTTGATTTGGGGTAGCATCGAATGTGCTCTAGCCATGAAAATTGGTGGAGAGGCTAAAGCACATGAGATCTCCAAGGCTCAAAAATGGTTTGGGCAGATTCTACCCGATTTAGGAGATATTAAAATAATTAATACTTTTAATGGAGTTCCTAAGTCTAAACTTAGGAAAAATAAAATATTAATGGGTATTAATATAAAACTGGGTTAGAAGGTTCTAAAAGACATGGATCAAGCCAAATCTAATCTTAGCCGTTGATTAGAGATGTAATCTCGATCGTGGAAGGAACAATAGGAAAAGTATGAGACGAGGCTTGAGGGTCAGTTGGAAAATACACCAGAGTGATTAGTCATTCAATTTTCTAGAGCGGGGTTTGCTAAGAGAAATCGAATCAGTGATCAGTTGCAGCGAGGGGCAGTGAGTACGAGATAGAGAGGCAAAGATAGTGCCGAGAGACCAACGCAGAAGTAGAGAGAGGCAGACACTGAGCTAGAGGGAGCCACACAGAGGCAAAAGGGATTGCACAGAGGCCAGAAGGGCCTACGTCATCCACAAAGAGGTTGCAGGGGTGACGCAGAGGGCCGTAGAGGCTGCGCAGTGCCTCAGAGGGTTGACGCAGAGGGTTTTGGGCTGACGTAGAGGCCAAGTGGTCTGACACTGAGCTTCATGTTGATTTGGGGTAGCATCGGATGTGCTCTAGCCACGAAAATTGGTGGAGAGGCTAAAGCACATGAGATCTCTGATACCCAACAATGGTTTGGGAAAATTCTAAACAGTTTGGGAGATATTAAAATAATTAATACTTTTAATGGAGTCCATAAGTCTAAACTTAGGGAAATTAAAATATTAATGTGAATTAATATAAAACTGTGTTAGAAGGGTCCAAAAGTCATGGATCAAGCCGGAGTTAATCTTAGCCGTTGATTAGGGACTTAATCTTGGTCTTTGAATTGTCAATGAGAAAAGTATAAGAGGAGGCTTGAGGGTCAGTTGGAGAACACACCGAGTTGATCAAGAATTCAATTTTCTGGGGCAGGGCTTGCTGAGGAAATCAAAGGAGTGATTAGAGTTGTAGTTGAGGGGCAGTGAATACAGAAGCATAGAGGTAGAGAGGGTACCAGGAGCATCAACGCAGAAGCCGGGAGAGAGGACGTAGAGCCAGCTAGAGGCCACACAGAGCCAGTCATGGCCCACGTAGAGGCAGCCAGGAGTTGCGCAGTGCCAGACAGAGCCAGCGTAGGTGATGCAAAGGCTCTAGAAGCTGACGCAGGGCCTCCAGAGATTGACACAGGGCGAGTTGGGGTGACGCTGGGGTGACGCTAGGCCAGAGAGGCTGACACAGTCCCTAGAGGCAGACGCTGGAGATTTCGTGGCGCAGATTGGAGCTGAGAGCTATGGGATTGTTCATCCGGGGTTTTAGCTAGAATATCTCTCTTCGAATGAGAGGTAATACTGCCGAGATCATTCTTTGTTGGGTGAGCCGGTTTGGCACCCAGATTGTATTATGACACTGCTTAATAATAAAACCCTCAGATAGCTGCATCGGTTTTCCCGCATTGGGCTTTTCCAGGGACATTTGTCCAAAAACAACGGTGTCACTTATGTGCTTGTTTTTCCTTCAGTTGATGGTCTGTAATGTGTTGAGTATGTACTTGTATTTATTTTCAGTACTTACATGGTAAATAACTTGTTAATTAAACATAACAAGTAGGCAGAAATAAATCAGAAAGTACATGAAGGATTTCTCACAGTTAGACTTAGAAATTCCAACACTTCAGATTGTGCTGGAGAAGGTTTCGTGGGGTAGACTTTCTGAATATCTGCTTCTGAATAGAGAGGTATTACTGCCGGATTATTTTCTCTGTCGGGTGAGCCAGTTTGGCACCTAGTTGTACTCAGAAAGACTGCATAATAAAATAACCCTCAAAATTGTTGCACCGATTTTCCGAAGTTGGGTTTTTTCGGGGACGAGTTGTCCAAAAATAATGGTGTCACCCAATTTGGGTTTTTCGGGGACGAGTTGTCCAAAAATAACGGTGTCACTTGTGTGTTTGCTATTTCTTTCAGCTATTGATCTGTAGACAGTTGAGACTGTATTGTGTTTATTTCAGTGTTTATATGTTTAAATAACTTGTTCGTAATTAACAAGTAGGAGAAATAAACCAAAGAATACAGATAAAATTCCTAACAGGTAATGCTTAGAAATTTCAACATGGTATGAGAGCGTGGTTGCAGATCACAGGAGAGCTGATGGCACCAGCCGAATCAGAGCATTTGTAGCAGAAACAACTGTCCCGAGTGGCAAAAGTTGTTTCTTGTAGAAAACGGCAGAGAAGGGTTGACGCAGAGGGACTGCGTCATCAATTTGTGCCAGAGAGAGGCCAGTGCAGAGGCTGAGGAGGGCAGAAAAGGCTCACGAAGAGCCACGCAGAGACCAGGAGGGTTGATGCAGTTGGCTAGGGGAGCATTTCAACTAGTGCCGGGATTGTGCAAAGCCTAGAGGCTTAGTTCTTCAGTTGCTGGGGCATAGGACGTTGTGGGTAGATTGCAGGGAGTGAAGCTGGTGGGGTGTTGTTGGTGCTGTGACAGAACAATAACTAACGGGGAAAAGCCGAGGTAGACGAAGTCGCTACCTAGGCAGATTTCTAGCCAAGAAATCCAGATCAGTGTTGCAGGTGCATAGGAGATCGGAGAGAGGTGTGACTCAACGGTTGGCAGGTGGATTTCCAGGAGGGAAATCGAGACTCAGAGGGATTCTAGCAGAGAACTTCCAGATGGGAAGTAGAGACTCAGAGGGAGTCGAAGAGAGAACTTCCAGAGGGAAGTAGAGACTCGGAAGAGTCGAAAGGAAGAGTAGAGAGATGGCCATGAATGGACTGAGGGATCAGAACACGTTGGACGGGGTGTCCAACTTTGTCGTCTGGAAGGCCAGGATCCTATCCATTCTAGATAGACATCGCATCGAGGCCTTCGCCTTGAGAACAATGGCTATCCCAGTTGACCCAGCTGACAATAAAAAGTCTGAGGAAGCAATGGCCAAGGCGAAATGTATAATCCTTGATGGGGTCAAGGATCATGTGGTCCAACATATTTCCGAGAAGAAGATGGCAAAGGAAATGTGGGACACCTTGAAGACGTTGTACCACCATACTTTCATGCAGAGGAAGATGTTACTAGAGAATCAATTGCGGTCATACCAGATGCAGAAGGGGGAGCATATAGGTCATTTTTTTGACAGATTGAAGGAGATCCGGGACCAATTGATTTCCATAGGGGCCACCCCGAATCAGGAGTTGATGGTGAGGACCACCCTAAACGTAGTCTCCGAGGAGTGGGAGATATTTGTCTAGAGTATTCTAGGCAGGGCAAATCTTCCAGATTGGGAAGAATTGTGGGCAGCTCTTCACCAAGAAGAGATCAGATGGCTGTCCAAGATAGGAAGTAGCAGCAAAGGACTCTGGATCAAGAAAGAGGAGGAAGAGGATGCAGCTCTGGTATCTGTGGGGAGGCAGGAGAAGAGGAAGAAAAAGGACCTCTCCAAGATAAAGTCCTTCAACTGTGGCGAACTGGGGCATTATGTGAACGAGTGTTTGAGGAAGAAGAATAAGGGAGAGGCGTCTGACTCCAAGGCAGTGCCAGCGAAGGCAGAAAAGGAGGTAGAGGAGGATGACGAGTGTGCCATGAGTGCTCATGTACCTCTAGAGAAGAGGTGGGGAGACATTGAGCTGTAGTCAAGAAGACTACAGGCGCTGAGGGATAGGATCCTTGAGGTACCCAAACTCTTAGATTATACCTGGCTATGGGAGCCCTGAAGTGAAAGTAGCAGGATGACGGATGTCGGTAGAAACAGATGCAGATGAAGTAGTAGAGAGTGCTACAGTGCAGTAGTCCTGGGCAACGCAGAGAGGGTTGCAGTAATGTGAGAGGCACAAAGGAGGTTGCAGCAGTGCAGGATGGCACAGAGAGGTTTGCAGCGGTGTGAGAGGCAAGGAGTTGTTGCAACAATGCAGAGGTAGTAGAGGGAGCACGATATAGTGGCAAAGAGAGCTTCAACATCGAGAGTGTTTCTAGCCTGACGGGGATGTCAGTAGTTGGGTGGATCAGTTACTTCTCAGTAACTAAGTTGTAGTGGAATAACAGTTGGCAGTAGCACGATGCAACATGATGAGAGGGTTTGCACTGCAGATGCAGTGTTGGGAGAAAGAACCAGCAGCTGCATGGATGCAGTAGTGGCAGTGGAAGGGCCATGGGCAGTAGTACAGGATGCAGCAGTGCAGAGGATGTTGGGCAGGGAGGCCTAGCATTAGCATAGGTATCGGTGCCATCTAATCAGAGTGATGCTTAGTGTGGAGTATTACTAGTGCACAGTGCTCGCTAAGAGGGAGTGTTGATTTGGGGTAGCATCGGATGTGGTCTAGCCATGAAAATTGGTGGAGAGGCTAAGCACATGAGATCTCCAAGACCCAGAAATGGTTTGGGCAGATTCTACCCAGTTTAGGAGATATTAAAATAATTAATATTTTTAATGGAGTTCTTAAGTCTAAACTTAGGAAAAATAAAATATTAATGGGTATTAATATAAAACTGGGTTAGAAGGTTCTAAAAGACATGGATCAAGCCAAATCTAATCTTAGTTGTTGATTAGAGATGTAATCTCGGCCGTTGAAGGACCAACAAGAAAAGTATAAGAGGAGGCTTGAGGGTCAGTTGGAGAATACACCAGAGTGATTAGTCATTCGATTTTCTAGAGTGGGGTTTGCTAAGAGAAATCGAATCAGTGATCAGTTGCAGTGAGGGGCAGTGAGTACGAGACATAGAGGCAAAGATAGTGCCCAGAGACCAGCGCAGAAGTAGAGAGAGGCAAACGTTGAGCTAGAGGGAGCCATGTAGAAGCAGAAGGGACTGCGTAGAAGCCAGAAGGGCCTGCGTCATCCACACAGAGGCTATAGGAGTGACGTAGAGGGCCGTAGAGGCTGTCCAGTGCCTTAGAGGGTTGACGTAGAGGGTTTCAGGCTGACACAGAGGCCAGTTGGTCTAACGCTAGGCTTCAGATTTTGCTGGAGAGGGTTTCGTGGGGAAAACTTTCTGAATATTTGCTTCCGAATAGAGAGGTATTACTGCTGGATTATTTTCTCAGTGGGGTGAGCCAGTTTGGCACCGAGTTGTACTCAGAAAGACTGCATAATAAAATAACCCTCAAAATTGCTGCACTGGTTTTCCCATGTTGGGTTTTTCCGGGGATGGTTGAGACGGTATTGTGTTTATTTTAGTATTTATATGTTTAAATAACTGGTTCGTATTTAACAAGTAGGAGAAATAAACCAGAGAATACAGATAAAATTTCTAACGGGTAATACTTAGAAATTTCAACATTGCTATGCTGTTAGCACTACCACTGCTAACACCGCATTCGTACTGCAACTCAGTTGCTAAGAGAAGCAACTGAAAATCATCTAAAATTTGTTGAACTTAACTGTGTTCAGTATAATACCATGAATGTTGGAATCTGACTGCTACTAGTCTCTGACCCTCTAAATCTTCTGCGCTGCTACTGACTTCTGCACTGTGAAATCTACACTGCTCCCAACCTTGCTTTGCGCTGATCAGTCTTTGATCTCCGACTACTGCATCTATCCTCCAAACAATCCACTGCATCTTTTGACACTAAGTCCATCTCGCCATTGCTGAATCTTGGGCTCTTGTACAAAGGAATTGATCCAAGAGGTGGACTCCTCAAGGATCCTACCTGTCTGTAGCTCGTTCAAACTACAACTCTAAAACTACCCACCTCCCTCCTGGAGATGTGGATGCCATCTCTGCCAAATGTCGAATGACCTTCTCTCTCCTCTACACAGCACTAGATTGGCCTATGCACTCCCTGCTGGAGCTTGTAGATCTGCCCCTCTGCTGTTGTTCAGCAAGTGAAGATTCAGACTCCTTGCATGAAAGTCCTCTAAGGAGAAAATTCCCCTTCTACATGTCTTCGTTCTTTTCCAGCGGATTTCTGCCCCGGCAGAAATTGCCCCCTTCAAGGACAACGATGAGGCTCTGCGTCACTCCCTTTACCTCTGCAAACTCACGCATTGGAAATCGTACCTCTCTGTCATCTCACTCAGAGAGGGATTTCCTCGGATCTTCTTCCCGGCAAGGACTGCACAATCCCTTCAAGGGGTTTCGAATAGTTGCCAAGTGTAGCTTTTGGCCTCACTGCTCAGCACTAGATCTTCTCTTCATGTTTCAAAATCAATGCTCTGATAGCATGTGAAAAGTCCTAAACTCGAAGGAACCCCTACTGCAGCAAATCTGAATCTATTTTACCTACTTGACTTTTAGTATACATTAATTAACTTATTCTTTTGAATACTGAAGGAAATTACTTCTGCAGCATACACTAATTAAATATTTGATCTCATGAAACAGAAATCAGAGCAAAGAACAAGATACATAGGACATACTTATTTTTGGACACAATAGTCCCCGGAAAAACCCAATGTGGGAAAACCGGAGTAGAAGCTCTGAGGGTTTATTATTATGTAAGAGAAATATATGAATACAGAGAAAATACTGGCGGAAAATCTGAATGAGTTTTACCTCACTTCACTTGGCAGAATTCTGGCTGATCTGACACAAGACTGGCTAACCCCGACTTTTTTGTGATGGCTCTGCTACGTCAACCCTGTGTCACCTTCTCTGCCTTCCGCGTCAGCTCTTCTAGCTGTTCCAGCAGTTCTAGTAGTTCCTGCCAGTTCTGGTAGTTCCCGCCAGTTCCGGCTGTTTCGGTGGTTCCCATCTGTTCCGACAATTCTGACAGTTCTGGATTCTGTGTGACAGGTAGCTTTTCTGCATCAGTTCTCTCGGCTACTGCGCTGCCTCTCTGCAAGCTCTCTCCGCCTCTCTGTTCTATATTTTCTGGAAAGTCCTTCTCTCGAATTCTCTTTGCCCTTCAGCTGCAAGATCTCCCCAATCGATTTTCCTCCTGAGAACGTCTCACCTCATAAAATCAATTTCCTCAAACTCTCTGTGTGTGTTTTCAAATGAACCCCAAGCCTCCATTTTATACTTTTCCTATTGAGTCTTCAATGGCCGAGATTAAGTCTCTAATCAATGGCTAAGATTAAAACATGACTTGATCCACCTTCTAGATCATTCTCACCCATATTTTGATTAATACCCATTAATATTTTAATTTCCCTAAGTTTAAACCTAGGAACCCCATTGAAAATATTAATTATTTCAATAAAATACAATCTGAGTGGAATTTCACCAAACGGTTTCTAGGTTCTTTAGAACTCATGTGCCTTAGCCTCTCCACCTATTTTCAAGGCTAGAGCACTTCTGATGCTACCAAAAACTAAGAGGCTAAGGATTTGACCGAGATTCTTTCACTGGTATGTTGACTTTTTTGTGGTGGATTCAAGACAAAATTTCGGCTTCTCATTATAGTGACCTTAGGGCTAAATTTCAGCCTTATTGTGCAGACTTCATTCATTTGACAGAAGTTGACTTTTTCTCTCTATTGACCAACTTTGACTGGTACTTTGTTGAGATCTGATTTGGATTTATTGGAATATTATTGATGTACTTTTGATGGATAGAATCTCTCTCACAAGGAAAGAATTTTGGTTGGGTTTTTCCCTACCTGAGAGCCTAATCTTCATGTCTCTTGTCTATTTCTTATTGTTCATTCTCTACGGTGATCTCTATTTACTGCTCTTATTTAAGAATTGAACGGTTGAAGTTTTTCAAGTATAGCTACTTGATGGTTGAAGTATAAAGAAAGAATTGATTGCATCATTAGAAGCAGTTATCAATTGTCAAAATTATTCTAGTCCTTCCTACACTAGAATTTCAACATGGTATCGGAGCTTTGGTGAAGAAAAAGAGCAGAGAGATCATCTTGAAGAGCACTTGAAGGGCATTTAAAAGGTACTTTAAAGAGTTTTGGGTTTTGTCCTCTTTTGTGACCAACAATCTTCATCGTGAATTCTTTCATGAAGACTGAAAGAAAGCTTGAAGGAGCTACTAACTATAGGGCATGGAAGGCTAATCCTTGAAAGAAACAAAGTTTTGGGAATTGTTATTGGTAAAGTTACTGAACCATCTAGTCAACCAAGAAAGGAGAAGTTTCATGGCGATGGTATTTTGGCAAGGAGAATCATATTGGATTCTGTTAGGGATCATTTAATTCCCTATATTGCAGAACATAAGACTGCTAAGGCTATGTATGATGCTATTATTGGATTGTATACCATTAATAATGTGAATCAATCCATCAATCTAAGAGGACAGCTTCGTAATATCAAGATGAAAAAGAATGACACAATGGCATCATATTTTGTCAAGATATCTCAAATAAGAGACCAACTCAAAGCCATTGATGAAGAAGTATCTGATAAGGAATTGGTAGCTGTAGCCTTGGGTGGTCTTCCTAGATCTTGGGATTCGTTTGCATTAGGTATTAGTGCAAGAGAAAATGCTCCAACCTTTGACAAGTTATCGGTAGCATGTACTCAAGAAGAATCAAGACTCTTTTCTAGAGGAGACATTGAAGATCCAAGTATAGAAGCATTTGCAGCCCATGCTAAAGGAAATAAGAAGAAACCAAATTTTGGCAAGTTTCAAAGAAGTGTTGGTAAAAAAGAAGGTCCTAGATCTACTCCAAAGAAGGAATCTACTTCACAAAGAAGACCTCCTCCTCCCTCTCAAGATAGAAGAGATAGAAGAGATGACAGAGATGGAAGAGAGAAATGATCTATCAAATGTTCAATGCTTTCGTTGTCAAGCCTATGGCCACTATCAAGCTCATTGTCCTCAAAAGAATCGAAGAGATGACTATGAAAGGAATGATGATTGTAAAAGAAGAGGAAGGTATCATGCATCTGTTATTGATCTGAATGAGCCATCTTCAAAGAGGAGGCATAGGAGACATGATTCTGAATCTAAATACTCATTTATTTGTGCTCTTACAGGTTCCATTGAAAATCATGATGAAATTTGGCTTGTGGATAGTGATGCTTCTAGGCACATGACTCGAATCTGTGACCATCTATCTGAATTGACTGAAAAGATGTTTATCCAAAAGGTTGAGATGGAGATAATGGAAAATATGAAGTCAAGGGAATTGGTACATCATCCTCTCAATTAGAATCTGGAGGTAATGTATCTATTAACAATAATTTATATGTTCCTGGTTTGAAGAAAAATGTGTTGTCCATATCATCTCTTGAAGTCAAAGGATATAGAGTTTCTTTTGTTGATGGACAAGTCTTATATGAAAAAAAAATGCATCTTTGGAAACTGCTAGAGGCATTGGGGTACTAATTGGAGGGCTATATAGCCTCCATGGTCACTCAATCGAAGCTCTTCTTCACAACACTACTGTACTTAGTGAGATTTGACATCGAAGGTACGCTCATATGCACTACAAAGCTTTGGGAAGATTGAAATATTTTGTTAAAGGTGTACCTGAACTTAAAAGTAGACGATGGTAGAGTATGCAAAGTGTAATATCCCTAATTTTATTTTCCACATTAGAGACACTTTTAGAAAAAGGGAGACATTTCCAGCATTGGGACTTAGGAGGAAAAAGGAAAATTGCAGCCTTAGTGGAGAATGGGGACCATAAGGAGAGAAAATTCGACCCAAGAGGAAATTCGCACTAGTGAGAAGAGAGAGAGAGATGAAAGGGTGAAAATAAGTGGAAGGTGGGGACCACCAAGGGAGAGAGGGCCAACAATTATAAATAGAGTTTGGAGGCCTCCATTTGGTATCTTTAATCATTTGACAATTTAACATTAGTTCTCTTGAGTTGCTTAGCTAAGACAACCGTCTTGTTTAGCACAAGGAATTTCCAAGCGGGAATTTCACTCTTATTTCGGAGAACTTCGAGTGTCTCTCTATTGAGGCAATTTAGGGAGCTCAACTCAAAGTTTTGATTGGGCATAATTGCAGGTTACTTCAGCAGGTATGTTTTCTTTCTAGGGCGTAGACGTGGCTCCAATTGCTTGTGGGGAGATTAGTTATGGAGGAGCAAAACATAGGAGGATTTGCAGGTATTTTTCCTTATTTTAGCTTAAGATGTTTGTGGTGATTAGCAGGGCTAAGTTTGAGGGAATTCTTGGGGTCAGAATTCTACATTTCCGGAAGTGCGTAGGGGTCTCCAGGCAAGCTTGCATAGGGGCTGGAGGAATAGAGGTTGATGAAAGATAAGAGCTAAAGATTGGAGGTATTCCTCAACGAAGAATTTACCCAGAGTTGGGATAGATTTCTAATGGTGGATTTGAGCCTAATTCAACAGTATCAATAATGGGGGGGGCGTTTTTTGGCCAAATTGGGCGATTTGCACTTGTTGGGTGTCACCGGGTGTCGATGGATTTAGCCCAAACCATGTTTGGGTTTTTGTGGGTTTGGTGAGAGGAGTTCGGGGCTAATTTTACAAAATTTTCAGGGCGATATTCAAGCCTAAAATCCTCATTCTTATAGTAGGGCGAATTGCTAGTTAGCTAGGGAATTTGCACAACTTTGTGGGTTCGATTTTGGCTTGGAGATATGGCAAACATTTTCTTGGTATTTTCAGTTTTGAGGAGAGTAGCTCATGGCTACAATGTCAGAGCATTCCGAAAATTATTTTGAGCAAAACGTCCAATTCCATTTGGCAGTCTGTAGGAGATTTTCTAGGCAGTGTGTATTTTCTGTTTGGAGCCATTTTATAGTTGGGTCAACGAGATTTCAGCTAAGGCTTGCATAGCTTTCTTGGCAAGCCCATGTTCCATTGTTCTCTCATTTTGTACTCAAATTTCCCCATATTAATAAAATGGCTCATATATCCCACTCATATTTATTTGTGTTCTAATTTAGGTGCTTGATTTTATATTTTGCTTGTTGTCCCTAGTTCATAGCTACATATTTATTGTTATTTTCCAATTAGGAGACACAAAGGATGTGCTCTTGGGAAAACTGTTAAAGGAAGATGCACCAACAATGATAGTAGATCCAAAGGAATATTGGATCTTGTCAATTCTGATGTTTGTGGGCCCATGCTCGATAAAACCTTGGGTGGGTGCTTGTATTATGTATCTTTCAATGATGACTATTCTCGCAAAACATGGACATATCTCTTAAAGACCAAGGATCAAGTGTTTGAGAAGTTTTGTGAGTTCAAAGCACAGGTTGAAAATTCTACAAGATGAAGAATCAAGACTCTAAGATCTGATAATGGTGGGGAGTATGTATCAATTTGTTGAAATTCTGATGTTCTATGCTGTAACAATCACTTATTACAAAACTTCTTTATGCTGCAACATTAAATAAGAAATTGTAGATAGAACATATATCAAATGCACAATAAAAGACAACCAAGAACAAAATGAGACAGAGAATTTCGGTCCAATGACCAAGGCAAAATCCACAAGGGGAAAACCCAACCAGATTCTTCTTCTATTAGAAATCAATTGTTCAACAGAGATATAAAGTACAATGAGAGATCAAGAGAATGAGTAAGTTCACCCAAATCTGAACAAGTTGTAGCACAAATATCACTTGTAGCAACAGCAGATGCACACACTGAATCAACCTTCCCTTCAATTGAAATCAACACTGAAACATTGAAGCAGTGAATCAACCTTGGCTCACCAAGTTTTGCTCTTACTCTCCAAGTCTCTCTCTCACAATATTCTTCAACTCTCTCCAACTCTCTCTCAAGTTCGAATTCTTCTTTCACAATGCACAAGTAGTGGGGAGAAAGAATGAGGCACATATATAGTAAGAGCAATGAATCCATGCCATAAAGGAGGAGTAACTTGCATACCAAGATGGAGAGTAAGATATGCCCATTTAGGAAATGTAACTCATGCCATTAAGAAGGTACACATGCCTTTGTAACTTATGCCATTAAGAAGGTACACATGCCTTTGTAACTTATGCCATTAAGAAGGAGAGTGTAACACGTGCATTAAAGAGTGCGTAAGAGGAATCTTTCATGACATGTTTTAATGAGAGTGTAAGATGAATCTTTTATCAACTGTAAGAGTGTAAGAGCATTAATGAGTGTGCAAGAGGAATATGTCATGCCAATAATGAGAGTGTAAGAGAACATTATTGAGAGCCATGATTGAGTGACTTGAATTTCCTTTTAATAATAATAATAATAATAATGATGTTTAAGTAAAAATTGAACTATTAGGATTGATTGATGATCAGAAGGGATTTTCCATCAACAATACCTGATTACCAATTCATGAAAGGTGATATACTAATTTTGTAAAATCATACTTGAGACATTCTATTTTTAGACTTTTTATTTTTAAACTTTCTATTTTTAGAAATTCATCACCGAGCTACAAAATTTTCAAAACTTCGTCTCAGTTATGGAGGAATTTCTTTCTGCAACAAAAAATCTTTGCTTTCTCTTCTCATCTCTGTTCTTCTCTGCTTTGTATCATTTAGAACAATGATGTCTCACTCTAATGAAGAAGAATCATCATAGGGGATCTCCTATGATATTCCTGCTTAGTGTTTCACTAAGGGAATATCAAAATTTTGATCAATTTTGGCACTCACATTTTCTCACCTAGGAGAGAGGGGGCCTAGGGGATCCATATGTGATTTTTGGCCTAAGAGGCACTCCAACTATAGGCTCAGCGAAAAATTGCGGCTTTGGTGGAACGTGGGGGCCACCACATAGGCATTTTCAGCAGACAAGGAGAATACACTTTCATTGGCTCGAAGAAGGTGGGTGGAGGTCGATGTGGGCCCACATGGGCAGCCTTGGAGGAAATGCGATAAAAGAGGAAGGAGGTCTCATTTTTGGTTATCATTCATCATTTTCGAATTTGTCTTAGAGAAGAGCACGCTTGAGCAGTAAGCCAAGTCTGCATGTGTTGTTCAGCACAGCGGGTGTTTCAGAGCAAAAATCCCAACCCTTGCTTTGGTGGACTTCGAGTGCCAGCCCAAAAAGGGGGTTCTTCTTCAGCATAATCCACACCAAAATTAGGAGGTCGATTTGCAGCAGCAGAGAGAACCACAACAACGCAGGGACTGTGCAGCCATTGATAGAGGCATTCCGGGAGAGTGGGGAGATAAGGGAATTTGAGGTGGAGAATTGGTGGGAAGGCTTGGAAAGCCTTCTAATAGGGTTTGCAGGTATTTTGGAGGCATTTCAGTGGCAGATCATTCAAGAGGCCGAATTTCCCAGTTGGAGAGCTAGTCAACCTCAAAGGGGTCAAAATTTCGGGGTCAAGCTTTAGCCAAACCATTCGTGTGTTATTCTGGGTTTCTTGAGTAGAGGCGAGGATTAAATTCCCAGAATTTTCTGAGCAATAGAGAGGGCTCTAGCAGCTCTTCATTTCAGGGAGCAACACCATTTTCTGGGTTTTACAGCACAACAGTTGGGCTGAATTGATAGGGCTTGAAGGAGGGTGATTCAGGGATCATTGAGGGCTTTGATAGCTTGCTAAAAGCAAGCCCAGGTACACACATTCCAACACCTTGATTGTACACCTTTACCATTTAATAAAATGAGTAGACAACACTATTATGGAAGCATTTTCATGGTCGGATTGTCTGTTTTGATTTTTGTGATGTGTTGTCTATTTTTCTATGATTATTTACTATTAATTTTTCCTTAGGGATATTATAGTGGTATCAGAGCTCATAGAATTGGCACAACTTGTGGGAGCAACGTAGTCTATGACACCGGAGGATATGCAGAACATGACGTACCGGAGGCAAAGATACAAGAGAAAAGAATGACAGCCAGAGATCACCCTTGATCCTGAGGCGACAGAACCAGAGGTAGAGGAACCCAACATGGGGATAACGAGGGAGACAAAAGGGATGATAAGAAGGAGTTTGCCCAACTCCTATTGAAGAACTGCAGGATTTGTCACGGAACATTGAAGGGTTGGGGCAGCGAAATAGCAATGGCAATAAGGGCAAAGGAGTCCAAGGAGATTTCCACTATGGAGAAGAGTCGGGCACATCACACCACCATGCATCTATCCATGCCAACATGCCATCGGTCCAAAACACACCCCCTAGATCCACCATTCCCACGTTCCTACAATTTGGAGTAGGAGGAAGCACCCTATGGAGACTACTTCCTGGAGTATTAGTCTTATGGACCTGAATTTGGGAGGGCCATTACTTTCAAAGATTTCTGTCAGCTCAAAGGCAACAACAAGTCCAAGGGACAAAATGGAGGAATTTATGTGCAGGGGACAAACTTGCAATGCATGGTGGGGAGGTTGTTTTTCCCAAACTTCGATGGGTCCTCCAAGAGCTCAGCCAAGGCCTGGGTTGAGAACATGGATGTCTATTTCTAGTTGAATCAAATGACAGAAGGTGAGGCAATCAAGATTTCCACTTTGCACTTGGAAGGGGAAGCCCACGACTGGTGGTTCCACGAATTGACCACGTTGGGGCATGCTAGAGTGATTGCCTATGATGAGTTCACCAGGAGGGTGTTGGAGCGGTTTGAGAGGAAGGATCCAGAGGAGTATTTTGGGGAGTTGACTAAGCTCAGGCAGACCGGGAGTGCAAAAACCTACATCTCAGAGTTTCGGCGTTTGTCCGTGATGGTCGTAGACTTGTCAGAGTCTAGGAGGATTTTCATGTTTATCGATGGGCTAGCAAGGCCATTGCGTGGGTTGGTGAGGTCCAATTGGCCCCCTACATTGCATGATGTCATAGTGAGAGCCCGAGACCTATAGGATGCCCTACCTAAGACAAGGGCACCATTTCCCCTTAGACAAGGCTTCTAGCAGAAAGGGAAGGACAATAAGGCCCCACCACCGAGGGCCAATCAAGAGCATGCATAGTTGGATGATATGACCAGAAGAGACCTCAGGCAAAGGAAGTTGTGCTTCACTTGGAAGAAGCCATGGGCACCAGGCCACAGGTGTGCAGCGGGCAAGGCTCACTATATAGAGGTCTTCTCTGATAGTGCTGCAGAGGAGGAGACTTATTTTGAGATGTCGGGAGAGGACAATGTAGCACCATCAAGAGGAGGAGGAGGACGACCACCACTGCCAACACGAGCAAGGGGAGTTTCTTTCGCACCTACTGGAGGGGTACCCAAATTTCTGACTATGAGGATCTGAGGCAATGTTCAGGGACAACGTGTCTCAGTACTGGTGGACAGTGGGGCTACCCACAACTTCATTGATGCACAACTAGTTCAAAGGAGGGGCATCACAACTGAGGAGTTTGAGGGATTCTCAATTATTGTGCCTAGGGATAGGACCATGCAGTGCACCTGCTATGTGCCAGCTTTGACAGTGGCCATGGGGAATTATTCCATGACAAATGATTTCTTTGTGGTGGATATACCAAACACCAATGTTGTGTTGGGAGTCTAGTGGATCTATACACTGGGAAGAGTCTCGACAGATTGGCAGAAGCTGGAGATGGATTTCGTAGGGCCAGATGGCAAGACTGTGTTGCTTTGGGGGATGCACTCATACCCCCCACAGACTGTCTCGGCCCATAGGATGGAAGCTGACTTGAGACATGGAGACATCCAGTGGACTGTGGAGTTGAGGATCTCAGAGGCTGGGGGAAATCCCAAGCCACCACATCTAAAGATATAGGCTATTCTTGATAGGTATCCAATGGTGTTTGGGGACATACCATTGGGACAACCTCTTGACAGGGGGTTTGAGCACACCATCGACTTGGAGCCAAGGGTGTAGGCCATCATCACCACCCCTTATTGACATCCCAATGCTTATCTGGATGAGATTGAGAGGGCCATCCATGAGCTATTGGCACTAGGACACATTAGACCCAGCGCTAGCCCTTTTGCTTCATAAGTTGTGTTGGCGAAAAAGAAGGATGGGTCCTTAGGGA
Source organism: Pinus tabuliformis (assembly GCA_031772625.1). Classification (NCBI taxonomy): domain Eukaryota; kingdom Viridiplantae; phylum Streptophyta; class Pinopsida; order Pinales; family Pinaceae; genus Pinus; species Pinus tabuliformis. The sequence goes on from CM062811.1 coordinate 245,242,602, forward strand.
TGTGCATTGATTACAAGGCTCTCAACAAGAAAATGTTGAAGAAACACTACCCTATTCCCCGTATAGATGAGTTGATGGACAAGTTGAGGGGAGAAAAGTTCTTCTCAAAGATTGATCTGAGGTCAGGGTACCATTAGATCTGGGTGAGGGACCAAGATGTCCCAAAGAAAACATTCCGGTGCCACTATGGGCACTTTGAGTTCTTGGTTATGCCCTTTGGGCTGACCAATGCACCTGCCACATTCCAATCATGCATGAACCATGTGTTTCGTGGGCAGTTGAGGAAGTTCGTGCCGGTGTTCTTTGACGACATACTGATCTACAACCGAACGTGGGAGGAGCATTTACAACACCTTGAGATAGTACTGCGTATCCTAGAGGAGCAACATTTCTATGCCAAATTGTCCAAGTGTGAGTTTGGGCTGATTGAGATGCTCTACCTTGGGCATATCATTGGGGAGGATGGTGTCAGAGTGCAGGAGGAGAAGATCAGAGCTATTCAGGATTGGCCAGAGCCTCAGAATGTGACTGAGTTGAGGGGGTTTGTGGGCATTTGCACCTATTACAGGAATTTGTGAAGGGTTTCTCACAACTGGCTGCACCCCTCGCAGATTTGATGAAGAAGGGGGCTTTCGAGTGGATCACTTGTTGAAATTTCTATGTCTAACACGTAAAAAATTCTTCTTGCATTATCTAGTTTATTTCACCTACTTGTTTATTCCTTAACAAGTTATTTAACCATATAAATACTGAAAATAAACACAAATGTAGTCTCAACTCATCTACAGATCATCAACTAAAATAACAGACAAACACACAAGGGACACCATTATATTTGGACAATCGTCCCCGAAAAACCCAACTTGGGAAAATCGATGCAGCAGTTCTGAGGGTTTTATTATTAAGCAACTTTCTTGAGTACAACTAGGGTGCCAAACTGGCTCACCCAACAGAGATTTCTATCTAGCAGTAATACCTCTCTTCGGAAGCAGATATTCAGCAAGTCTGCTCCACAAAAATCCTTCCAACGATTCTCTGAGGCTCTATGTTAGCCCTGCTGGTCTCTGTGTCAGATCTCTGGCCTTTTGTGTCACCCACACAAACCCTGCTAGCCTCTGCGCAGTCTCTCTGGCTCTCTACGTGGCTCCTGCTAGCTCTGCGTAGCCTCCTCAATCTCTGTGTTGGCCCTCTGGCACTATCTCTGCCTCTCTACTATGCACTCACTGCCCCTCGCTGCAACTCAGATCACTTGTTCGAATTTTCTCAACAAACCCCGCTCCAGAAAATCAAACTGACGATCAATCTTAGTTTGTCTCCAACTGACCCTCAAGCCTCCTCTTATACTTTTTATGTTGAGTCTTCAATGGCCAAGATTAAATCTCTAATCAACATCTAAGATTAGATTTGGCTTGATCCATGTCATTTAGAACATTCTCACTAGTTTTATATCAATACCCATTAATATTTTCATTTTCCTAAGTTTAGACGTAGGAACTCCATTAGAAATATTAATTATTTTAATATCTCTCTAATCGGGTGAAATTTCCCCAAACCATTTCTGGGTTTTGGAGATCTCATGTGCTTTAGCCTCTCCACCAATTTTCATTGCTAGAGCACATCCGATGCTACCCAAAATCAACACTCCCTCTTAGCGAGGAATGTGCTCTAGTAATGCTCCACCACTGAACATCACATTAATCATCATGCACAGGTACCTATGCTGATGCTTGGCATGCTGCCTAACATCCTCTGCACTACTACCTCCTGTGCTGTTGCCCATGGCTTTGCCACTATCACTGCTACATCTGTACTGTAGCTCTCTCTGCATCTGTGCTATTGTTGGTCCTTCCTCCCAACGCTGCATCTGCACTGCAACTCACTCTCGTCATGTTGCATCGTGCTGCCCATAGCACTACCTCTGCTACTGTTGCACTACAACTCAGTTACTGGGACGTAAGTAACTGATCTACCCAACTATTGACATCCTTGTTAGGCTAGAAGCCTCCTGATGCTAAAGCTACCTCTGCTACTATCCTGTGCTCCCTCTGCTGCCTCTGCGCTGTTGCAACACCTCTATGCCTCTCGCACTATTGTAGCCTCCTTTGTGCCTTTCTGCACTATTGCAACTATCGTTGTGCTTCTCGCACTGTTGCAACCCCCACTGCGTTGCTGCAGACACCTGCACTCTAGCACTACCTTGTTTCTCCATTCGCATCTTGCTTTTAGCGACATCAGTCATCCTACTACTGTCACTTGGGGCTCCCGTATCTAGATATGATCCAAGAATTTGGGTACCTTAAAGATCCTGCCCCTACATCTTCTGTAGTCCTCCTGACTACAGCTCGATGTCACCCCACCTCTTCTCTAGAGGTGCATGAGCACTCATGGCGCAATCGTCATTCGTCTCGACTTCTTTCTCCGCCTTAGCCGGAGTTGCCTTGGAGTCAGAAGCCTCTCCCTTATTCTTCTTCCTGGGACACTGTGTTGCATAATGACCCAACTCCCCACAATGGAAGCACTTCACCTTGGAGATGTCCTTCTTCTTCCTCTTCCCATACAGTCCCGCAGATGCCAGAGCCGCATCCTCCTCCTCTTTCTTGATGAACATTGCCCCGGACTAGAGGGCGTAGTCACTCGTTGAGTACTCCAAGGACAAGTTTGCATGCAAGATCCTTGATGGGTTGGTGATGGATGACCGGTAGCGGGTGATGAACGAGGTGATCTACTATCGAGACCAGATTTACTTGGTACCCAACTCCCCAATGAGGGAGAAGATCCTGCAGGCTACCCATGATTGACCACTAGCAGGGCACCAGGGGTTTACGAAGACATACTAGACCATTAGGGAGCGCTTTTCATGGAAGGGCCTCAAGGAGGACATTCTGAGGCATATACGGGAGTGTGACACATGGCAGCGGAACAAGGGAGAGAAGAGACACCCTGCTGGTCTACTACAACTGCTTCCCATTCCGGAGGGAAAATGGGAAAGCATATCGATAGATTTCATTACCGGGTTGCCCATGATACAGGGAAAGGACTGCATATATGTAGTGGTGGATCGCTTGATGAAGTACTCTCATTTCTTTGCCATTCTAGCCCGGTACTCGGCCTCATAGGTGGCCGAATTTTTTTCAGGGAGGTATTTCAGTTACATGGTCTCCCCAAGATCATTGTCAGTGATCGGGACAGCAGGTTCATGGGTGGGTTTTGGCAGGAGTTATTCAGATTGGTGGGTAGAAAACTCACCTCGAGTACCAGTTACCACCCATAAACGGATGGTCAAACAGAGACAGTTAACAAGTGGTTGGAGGGCTACTTGCGTAACTATGTAATAGGGCAGCAAAAGGCATTGGTATGATCGCTGCATTTGGGGGAATACTGCTACAACACTACGCATAACATGTCTATAGGTATGTCACCATTTGAAGCCCTATATGGTTATGATGCATTGTCTTTTGCTGACGTTATGTTTGGATACAATAGGGCCCCAAGGGCCAAGGACTGGATATAGGAGAGCCAAGACATGTTGAGGGCTCTTAAAAACAATTTACAAATGGCTCAGAATTAGCAGAAGCTTCATGCAGACAAGGGCAGAGTTGAGAGGCAGTTCGAAGTTGGGGACTTGGTATTTTTGAGGCTCCAACCATACCGATAGTCTACGCTCAAGTAGAAGGGGGCTGAAAAACTCAAACCCCACTTCTATGGGCCCTATCATGTTGCTCGGAAGGTGGGGGAGGTAGCATATGAGTTGGAGCTACCACCGGGGAGCCGGGTGCACAACGTTTTTCATGTGTCTTGCCTCAAGAAGGCACTAGGGCAGCAAGTCACCGCTACTATAGAGTTACCCCCTATGGACGATGAAGGCCATTTGGTGTTGGAACCAGAGGCCATTTTGGATTCTAGAGAGAGGCACCTGCGTAACAGGGTCATCAGGGAATTTCTGATTCGATGGAGGAATCTACCGGATGAGGATGCCACCTGGGAGGGGGAACAGATACTACAACATCCTTCTTTGCAGTTGCTTGAGGACAAGCAACGTTTTGGCGGGGAGGACTGTGATATTCCTGCTTAGTGTTTCACTAAGGGAATATCGAAATTTTGATCAATTTTGGCACTCACATTATCTCACTTAGGAAAAAGGGGGCCTAGGGGACCCATATGTGATTTTTGGCCTAAGAGGCACTCCAACTATAGGCTCAGTGAAAAATTGCAGCTTTGGTGGAACGTGGGGGCCACCACAAAGGCATTTTTGGGCCCAAAAGGAGAATATGCTTTCAATAGCTTGAAGAAGGTGGGTGGAAGTCGATGTGGGCCACATGGGCAACCTTGGAGGAAATTCGATAAAAGAGGGAGGAGCTCTCATTTTTAGTTATCATTGATCATTTTCGAATTTGTCTTTGACAAGAGCATGCTTGAGCAGTGAGCCCAGTCTACATGTGTTGTTCAGCACACCAGGTTTTTCCGAGCAGAAATCCTAGCCCTTGCTTCGGTGGACTTCGAGTGCCAGCCCAAGGAGAGAGTTCTTCTATAGCATAATCCACACTAGCAACAGGAGGTCGATTTGCAGCAACAGAGAGAGCCAAAACAACGTAGAGATTGCGTAATCATTGATAGAGGCATTCCGAGAGTGTGGGGAGATAAGGGATTTTGAGGTGGAGAATTGGTGGGAAGGCTTGGGAAGCCTTCTAACAGGCTTTGCAGGTATTTTGGAGGCATTTTAGTAGCAGATCATTCAGGAGGCCGAATTTCCCAGTTGGAGAGCTAGTCAAGCTCAAGGGGGTCGAAATTAAGGGGTCAAGCTTTTGCCAAACCCTTCATGGGTTATTCTGGGTTTCTTGAGTAGAGGCCAGGATTAAATTTCCAAAATTTACTAAGCAATAGAGAGGGCTATAGCAACTCTTCATTTCAGGTAGCAGCACAATTTTGTGGGTTTTACAACACAACAGTTGAGCCGAATTGATAGGTCTTGAAGGAGGGGATTCATGGAACATTGAGGTCTTTGCTATCTTGCTAAAAGCAAGCCCAGTTGCACACATTCCAACACCTTGATTGTATAACTTTCCCATTTAATAAAATGAGTAGACAATGCTGTTGTGGAAGCATTTTCGTGGTTTGATTGTCTGTTTCGATTTTTGTGACGTGTTGTCTATTTTGCTTTGATTATTTACTGTTAATTTTCCCTTTGGGATATTACATCTCCAACTACCACCCTATATCCATGGACAGTAGGGGAGATTAATCTATCATTCTATTTTTAGACTTTTTATTTTTAGAAATTCTATTTTTAAACTTTCTTTTTTGAGAAATTCATCCATGAGTTGCCAAATTTTCAACACTCCCTCTCAGCTAGGGAGGAATTTCTTTCTAGAACAAAATATCTATGGTTTCTATGCTCATATCTATTCTTCTCTGCTCTATATCATCTGGAACAATGATGTCTCACTTTAATGATGAAGAATCATCACAGGGGAGCTTTGGCTACTACCTTATATCCATGGACAATAGGGGAGATTAATCTATCACCCTATATTCACTTGGGGGGATTGCCACTTGCCAACATATGACAAGGATCTCGCACAACCAAGTCTAATCTTTGCTTGGGGGGATAACCCACTTATTAAGGATCTCGCACAACCAAGTCACATCTCTGCTTGAGGGGATAACTCACTTGTCAAGGATCTCGCACAACCAAATCACTCTTTGCTTCGGGGGATAACCCACTTGTCAAGGATTTCACACAACCAAGTCACATGTTTCCTTGGGGGGATAACCCACTTGACAAGGATCTCACACAACCAAGTCTCATCTTTGCTTGGGGGGATCCACTTGTCAATACATGACAAGGATCTCGCACAACCAAGTCTCATCTTTTTTGGGGGGGATCCACTTGTCAACACATAACAAGGATCTCACACAACAAAGTCTCTATTGAGATTTGTAGCTTGGGAGATACTTTGAACCTAGGCTAGAGGGTTGTGGAGGAATTGACACACAAAAGTGACTTGTGGGCTAAGAATCCAAACCTATGGGTTTTGCACCCAAGCATGTGGGCGTGAAACCATGATAAAGATTGATTATTTGACTGATGGAGATGATAGAGGACCTCTAAAGCAACTAGGGTCAATGGAAATCATCCAAATCGGAGGTCTAGAAGTTGAGATATGAATTTTTGAATTTATGGTGGGATAATTTGTCAAGGAGAGCAGGTCAGCTAGGGCTAGTTGAGCACTCTTGAAAAATTCGTTGGAGCCCTTGAGAAGGATATAAATAAGGGAGAGTTGTGAGGTCATTTCCTCATATCCTAAGTGCATCATCCATCAAAGATTAGCTCTGAGATTGGCAACAGATCTGAGCCAAGGATGTAGGAGGCAAGGAACCAAGATTTTGAGAGGGTTATCTCTGTGTGGGTGCAGATTCCTTGAGAGATAGAGCCATAGGTTCGAGGCAGAGGTTAGGATGTTAATTTTAGGTATGTTCTATGCTTAGAGCAATTTATTTCAATTTTCACAGTTAGCTCCATATCTTTTCCAGATTAGCAATCACATCAGCATTAAAGTAAACTGCAGATAGAACATAAACATAAATCACAGAAGACAAGCCAAGACAAAAGGACACAAGCTCTGGCGCTAGCCAGGGACAAACCCCAATGTCGGGAAACCCTTGATCAATTCTTCTTATATGTTCTTCAATAGTTCAGTAGAGAAAGAGAGATAGTATGTTTACAACAAAAGTCAACACTTTGACTTATCTAGATAAGAGCATAGATCATCTCTAAGAAGATGATAATGAGATCAGTTGAAGACATGCTGCTTCAACTAATTCTCCAAGGTGACTCCTTCACCTATGGGTGTGCTGCATTTTGTCATCATGCTGCACCTCACCACGCTGCACCATGTTGCACCCATCATCACTATGCTACATCTCATCACGCTTCATTAATCATGACTGTACCCATCACTGTACTGCATTGTCTGCCATTGCTGCACTATGTTGCCATCCTGACCTATGTGTTGGCTGCACCTTGCTTGCTTGTTGTCCCTTGCTTGCTTGTTGCCCTAGCATGCTTGTTGTCCTTAGCACGCTTGTTGTTGCATGCTAGTTGTCCCTTGCATGCTAGCTGTAACATTGCATGCTTGGTGTATTTGCTGCTAAGTACCATACAACTGTCCGAATGTTAGTTAGTTGTCCCTTGCATGTTGCACTCCTTCGGAGACAAATGCTCCGGTTGTTTTGGCAGTTCTCGGCAGTTCTGGTAGTTCCAGCTGTTCCCGGCAATTCCGGCAGTTCCGATTATTCCCTGCAGTTCCGGCAATCCTGACAGTCCCGGTAGTGGAGAGAGGAAGAGATCCCAAGTGTGTTGAAATGACTTGAAGGCCACCTCTATTTATACTAAAACGTTGAGCACATGTGGGGTTTATTTGGTTGCTGGCTGACCTTGACGAATTGTCTTATAACGCAAATAAATTCATAACTCCATGAATACTTATCGGAATCGGATGATCTTTAGATCAATCCTACACCTCTCGATGAGAGGGATCCAAGAAAAATGTCAGCTGCCATAAATAAGATGACCCACATGGAGTTTGGCCCTAGTTGCCAATTTTAACATAGAAGGACCTAGTTGGAGTGTTTTGTCTCTTTGTTTTGGAGCGTCTTACTTGTTGGAAAATGTTGCAGATCAGAGGAGAGGCAAGTGTTGTTATGTGCTTGTTTTCATGGTGTTTTTCCTCTGTTCATAAGACCGTAGGGTAGTGTTGCTACAACGACATATGTGAGGATTGTTGTGAGGGCCGAGAGGCCTTGTGAGGGTTCTCTCACCCAACCGCAACCTCCAGACAAGCTAATGTAGGTGGACAGAGGGTGTAAACCCTTGCTTGTGGACAGTTGTCCTTGTTGTTCTGATCAGAGTGTTGTCGGGTGCCTTGTGGAGCATCCCAAGGCCTAACAACAATGCATTGGAGGCCTAGGAAGGGCAACAAAGGAGGCAGGTTGTTTGGGGACGGTTACACAATGATCAGGGGTAGTGTTTTAGGTGCTAGAGCAGCGTGACTTCAGCCTGAACCATAGCTCAAGGAAGCACAGATCCGAAGGCAAGAGGACAACAACAGTGAGTTGCAAATGACTTCTTGTTGATTATAGGTTACTAGTGGATGGAGAGGTGTAGGTTGGACGGTTTGGTTGGTTTTGTATTGGACGCTCGTGGACTGTTGGAGGCTAACGTGAAAGTGGACCAAGTTGGCCCTAAGTGCAGTGACCTAAGAAGGACATAAGGCCTACTAGAAGTGGCAGAGTTGGAGCAGCCTAAAGAACAAATTTTGGAATATTGTAGAGGCTTGAGATATGGTCTCCATGAATACTTATCGGAATCGGATGATCTTTATATCAATACTACACCTCTCGACGAGAGGAATCTAATAAAAATATTATCAGCCATGAATAAGATGACCCACATGAAGTTTTGCCCTGGTTGCCAATTTTAACACTCCCTCTCAACCATGGAGAACTTCATCGGCAATTTGTCTATCGGTCATTACTATTCATCCATCAAATGCACTGCCCTGTACAGCCTGACCCTTGCCCTGCTCTACTCTATTCTGCCTGTTCTGCTTTGTCTTGTTCTGCCATGCATTGATCTGTACTGTTTTTCTCTGTTCTGCTCTGCTCTTACATTGTTCTATTCTGCTCTGCTTTTGTCCGAATTATGAAGAAGAAGAAATGATCGAGGATGTATCATACTGACTCAAAGTCAGTCTCAGAGTATGTACCACTGGTCCCAGACCAGTCTCAACCAACCCGAAGTCAGCGTCATAGTGAGTACAACTCCACTGGTCCTAGACCAGTATCATCCTCCACTGACTCAAAGTCAGTCTCAGAGTGCGTACCACTGGTCCCAGACCAGTCTCAGCCGACCCAAAGTCAGCTTCATAGTAAGTACCACTCCTACCACTGGTCCCATACCAGTATCATTGATCCCAGATCAATGGAGGTCATCCTAGCGTAGGGAGTACGGTAGTTACAACGATGCGTCCATCGGTACTACTATGGTCCCTAACTTCATTTCCCTGCTCATTGATCAGATGAGAGGTACTTCCCATGAGTCCCAGACTGCATGGGTAGGATGCCTCGACAGGAGAACTAATCAATCCTGTCCTCACAGGAGAACACATCAATCCTGCTACAATTGCCATGGAGAACACATCAATCCAGGCCTCACAGGAGAACACATCAATCCTGCTACAATTTCCATGGAGAACACATCAATCCAGGCTGCCATGGAGAACACATCAGTCCAGGCCTCACAGGAGAACTAATCATCCTGCTACACAGGAGAGAAAATCATCCTGTTCCACAAGAGAGCGAATCATCTTGTCCCAGTGCGCACCACCAGGGGAGGGTGAGTCACCCTGTGGTCGTATGTTGCTCTAGTAATAACCGCAAGCCCTCAGAGCTCCCAGAGCTCAATGTATGCAACATGTAGGACCCTTGTACAAGGGTTTCTTGCCGACTCCAAGTCATTTGGGAAAATCACAGATTAGATCTTTCCTCAGGGCTTTGACAAGGTGTATCAACCTGTACATCATCTTAATGCGATGGAGCCTCCTTGCTCATCAACTTACCATATCCCAGATGATGTCTATCTGCTGGAGCAATTGATGAATATGGGATTCCTCAATAATCGAATCCCACCTCTGGTTGTTATAGAGAATCACAGAGGTATCCAATGTAAATCCAAACATCTCACTGAAGAGCTTTCGCAACCAGACTGCCTCACACGACGTTATGCTAGCAACAATATATCCTGCTTCGATGGTGCTCAAAGCCACCGACTTCTGCTTCCTGCTCATCCAGGATATCGAAGCAGATCCCAAGGTAAAACAGTAACTGAAAGTGCTCTTACGGTCCACCACAATGCCTGCCCAATCAACATCAGTATATCCAAGTAGTCTCACTTCTCCGGCAGTGTATCTTAATCCATGAGAGATTGTGTCCTGAAGACATCTCAGAAGATTCTTGGCATCAATCCAGTGAGGCTCAACCAAATATGAGCTCACAATGCTAACTGCAAAACATATGTTTGGATGGAGGTTCACCAAGAACATCAATGCGAATGAGTTTTTGAAACTCAGAGGCATTTCCCAAGTCTGGTCCAACATCACTACCATATAACTTCTAAAAGTTAAGATCCTTGAGGTAGTCACAGGCTTGCAGTCCATCATACCGAATCTTTCCAATATATTTACCACATATTTTCCTTGAGATAGGAAAATCTCCCTTGGCTTCTACTTCAAGTCCTAGGAAGTAGTGCGTCAGTCCTAGGTCTTTCATTTCAAATTCAGAGGCCAGCTCCCTCTTACATTTGTGAATGAGAGGGTCTGCACCTGTTAGAAAGAGGTCAGCCACATACAATACCAGTATGAGAGGCTTGTCATCTTCAACCTTAAAGTAAAGGTTAGGATCGGCTTCACTCCTAGTGAATCCCAGCTTCATCAAGTAGCTATCGATCCTCTCATACCATGATCGGGGTGCTTGCTTCAACCCATAGAGAGCTCTCTTCAACCTGCATACATGAGATTTTCGATCATAAATCTCAAATCCTTCGGGTTGCTCCACGTAGACCTCTTCTTTGATCGAGCCATGCAAGAACGCAGTCTTGACATCCATCTGATGTAGGTTCCATCCTTGTGAAGCGGCAAGGGCTATGATCGAGCGGATGGTCATATATCTGACAACAGGTGCAAATATCTCATCATAGTCTATACCTTCCTTTTGGGAGAAACCTTGAGCAACAAAACGAGCCTTATACTTTTCCGTGCTTCCATCTGCTGCATGCTTTATCTTGTAAAGCCATTTGGAAGTAACAACAGTCTTGTCCTGGGGTCTGGGAACTACTTCCCAAACATCATTCTTTATGATAGACTCATATTCTTCGGTCATAGCATCCTTCCATACTTGATGCTTGACGGCATCTGAGAATGACGAAGGCTCATTTTGTATGATCGTGCTCATGATGGTCAGGTATCCCTGATACTTGTTAAGTTTCTTACTTTTATGGAAGGTTCCTCAGAGTGCAGCATGTCATTCAGCGTCATCAAGTATCCCCCTAAGCTATGAAGGCCTCTTCCTAGAAGAGGAAGGCTCATGTGAAGGAGGATCAATCGGATCTATGGGTTCTTCTACATCAGGCATTCATTCATCATCCTTTTCTTTCGGTTCCCTGGTGTCGGCTTCTTGAGAGCTACTCAAAGTCAGCAGATTGTCCACCTTGCTGAGAGCCATATCTTTGTCAAAGGTGACATCATGACTAATCACGACTTCCCTTTGACCGGTGGTGAACATTTCTTCAGGAGTCTTGGAACCCAATACTTGATGAGGGCATCGATTTTGTACATATACGACAGTGTTTGTAGTTTCAGCCCATAGAAACTTCGGAAGTCTTTGATCATGTAGCATGGCCCGGACAACTTCCATCATCTTGCGGTTCTTCCTTCCCACCACACCATTCTGCTCAGGAGTATGTGGTGTAGTAGTCTCCCTCTTAATTCCAACCTCAAGTATGCCTGAGTGAACCAATTGTAATATATCGAAGGTCTTGCTTTGGCTCGAGGGGAATGGTACCCTTTTGAGCTTTCCTTCGGCACATCCTGGACATACACCTTCTTTCTCTACTCAGAATTCAGGCATCCCTGTCACCATTTGTCTTACACCGAGTATAGCTTTATAATGAAGGGGGGCAAACCTCTAATGCCAAAGATCAGACTGAAGAGATGTGTCATAAGACATGACACCTAGCAGACTTCCATCGACCTGATATAATGAATCAACACTAAACACAAGAGTAAACGAATATTTAACATTATTTTTCCATATACGTACCTTGCCATCGCTGAAAGTTACCTTGTAGCCTTTGTCTTCCGTTGCCTAGATGGACACTAGGTTCTTTTTTAGGTCAGGTGCATTTAATACATCCTAGACTTTCTAGCCTTCTTGAATGGTTGTCCTCTTCCTTGATTCCCAGCTCTCCTCTTACCTTTGCTATTGAATTTGTCATTCCTTTGATTGCCATCAGAGGGATTTTGATCATCATCCTAGTGTGAGTACTTTCTATCAGGGCACTTCTTTGCATAGTGACCTGCTTCATCGCAGATGAAACATCGTCCTTTTCTTCCACCCTTAGATCCATCCTTTCCTTTTGATTTAGACCCAGAATTATTTCTTCTCTTAGCATGAGAAGAAAAAGCAGCAGGAGGACCTTTAGGCATGGGCATTTCTTGCTCTTCTTCCCTTGTTTCTTCTTGAATGCATCTAGCCATTAATTCCTCGAAACCAGGAATTACATTATAATTCAGAAGAGTAGTCCTGAACACGTACCATTCGGATGGTAATCCTCCAAGAGTCGTGAGTGCCATTTCTCTGTCAGTAATAGTTTCCCCAATAGATAGGAGATCGTTCTTGATCTCGGTGATTCTTAAGAAGTATGCTTGCATACTTTCATCTTTACCCTTCTTGATTTCCCTCAGCTTATTTCTAAGAAACAAAACTTGATTTGCATCATTAACTTTAAATAAACTCACCAGTCTATCGTAGATTTCCTTGGAGGTGTCCAGATCAGAGATGTAGGCCACCAGGCGCTTGTCGATAGAGTCCCGGATGATCTTCTATTGTTTTGACTTCTCCATTTTTTCGTTTGTTCCAGGCAGCAGCGGATGCATTTGATGGAGGCTCAACAATATTGCCTCTCACATGATCCAACACTCCTTGATTCTCAAGGGTTAGATCGATAGACATCTTCCATCCGTGATAGTCAGCTTTCTCACGGAGCTTGTCTTCGGCAGGAAAGAGTGTTGAGGACCCCATAGCTCTTTTAGGATAGCCCTTCCAATCTTTTCTTCGATGGTTGCTCTTGCTCTTGCTCGGGCTTTGTCTTCACCTCAGCTCTGATACCATGTTAAGTTATGGTATGTTCTATGCTTATAACAGTTTACGTTTTTTTCTTATTATATTCCACCGATTAGCAATCACATGTACATAAAGTAAAGTGCAGATAGAACATTAAACGATCGACAGAAAACAAGCCAAGACAAGAGACACAAGATGTGGCGGCTAGCCAGGGACAAACCCCACAATGCGTGGGGAAACCCTTTGATCAAATCTTCTTTTATCTTCAATAATTCAGCAGAGAGAAATAGTACAATAAATCTGATTCATATCAGCAGTATCAAACCCTAGATCAGTAGCATCAGTATTAGCGGCTTCATTATCAAACTAGGGCAGACCATATCTCACAAACTGATAGTCGGATTGACTTCATTCCACCACCAAAAGTTTCGGCTTCTAGAGGAGGTTCAGATGAACCTACAACGTAGTTCAGATGAGGAGATCTTCTAGGCCACGCAAGTCAATCTTTACTTCTGCAGTTGCAGCTTCAGTTTCAGCAGTTTCTGGCTTCAAACTAGGGCAGTCGATATCTTGCGAACCGTTCGTCGGATTGACTTCATTCCACCACCAAAAGTTGCGGCTTTCAAAGGAGGTTCAGATGAACCTACAGCGCAGTTCCAAAGAAGAGATATTCTAGGCCACGCAAGTCAATCTTTACTTCTGCAGTTGCAGCTTCAGTTTCAACAGTTTCTGGCTTCAAACTAGGGCAGTCGATATCTTGCAAACCGTTCGTCGGATTGACTTCATTCCACCACCAAAAGTTGCGGCTTTCAAAGGAGGTTCAGATGAACCCACAGCGCAGTTCCAAAGAGGAGATCTTCTAGGCCACGCAAGTCAATCTTTACTTCTGCAGTTGCAGCTTCAAATTCGACAGCTTCTGGCTTCACATGTGTGAGAGAGAGAGACCCATTTCAGTGCAGTAGAGAAGAGACTCATATCTGCGCAGTAGAGAGAGAGAGATGTGATGAGATGAGTGAGTCCAAATGAGGAAAATTCCTCTTATATTTATACACAACGTTGGTGGGTGAATAGATGCGACTGTTGGGCTTCTGAGCCTACATGAGTTGTAGGTCGGCTTGATAATAATTCCATAATCAAAATAAATTCGTATCTCCATGAATACTTATTGGAATCGGATGATCTTTATATCAATCCTACACCTCTCGACGAGAGGAATCTAATAAAAATATTATCAGCCATGAATAAGATGACCCACATGAAGTTTTGCCCTGGTTGCCAATTTTAACATTGATTAATATAACGAAGTTGGGTTGTTGTATAAATTGTGTAACAAGTTGTGTATATTTTGTTTGTATATTGTTCCGTTGTGCAAAGTAGCCTTGTTGTGATACTTGGATTGGTAGCATCAGTGATTTAAGATTCTATCCTAGAATCCATTATTGTGGAATAACAACATGGTATCAGAGCTACTTTGAAGGGCCAGTGAATCAGAGTGTGCAGAACGAAGCAGCTCACAGGAAGTTGTGATTGTCTAGATCATGGAGCAAAGGGTTTCGCTGAAGACATTGAGATATTATCTCGATATACTACATGGTGAGATGGGTTGGGAGTTCTGGTGGATTGGTGGTGAACCTGGTACACTACAATACGTTGTATGGGAGTTTGCAGATCATGGACTTCCTTTGACTTACCATGGATTGTTGGGACAACTCGAGGATTGCTTTGGCATGGGCGAGATTGGTTTGATCGAGAGTGCTTCATTTGATGGACTGTATATTGGAAGGCTAGTTTCTTCATTGAATTGTGATGTTGCATATCCGAGATTGGAGGGATTTGCACGAGTAGTGTTTGATCCAGGAGGATGAGTGCTTGGAGGACTGGGTTGCGGTGACGATGCCCCGTGCTCGACCAGAACTTAGACTAGCCTTGTAGGACACAAGATTAGTGACAGGTTGAGCCAGTGGAGATCGTGTAGACTCAGAGTGAGTCTAGCTTTAGAGGCAACAACCCTACAGAAGTTTGAGGTCTTCAAGTTCATATGAGATGGGTCAGAGGCACTACCGAGATTGCAGGGTTCATTCTACAGAGTATGTTGTAGTGATGGACGCTAGATGGGCTAGTCTTGCTAGAAATGATGTTGATGGAGATCTCCCTAGTGTTGGAAGTACCTCCCTCACTAGGAGGGACTGTTGAAATTTGTAGCTTGGGAGGTACTCCAAACCCTAGGATAGTGTTGAAGTTTCTAAGTTTACTTAGTTAGAAACCCTCCATGCACTTTATCTGATTTATTCCTACCTACTCGTTATTTTCCTTAACAAGTTATTTACAATGTAAATACTGAAAATAAACACTAGTGCATGCTTAACATATTACAAATCAACAACTAAAAGAAACAAAAACAAACACACCATATGACACCATTATTTTCGGACTAATGTCCCTGGAAAAACCCAATGTGGGAAAACCGATGCAGCTATCTGAGGGTTTTCTTATTAAGCAATATCATAGTACAATCTAGGTGCCGAAACTAGCCTAACCAACAGAGAATTTCCTTACCCCAAGAGTTAGCTCAATCGGTCAAATCAAGTGCCTTGCCAATGGGAGGTCACAGGGTCGAATCCCGAAAGCTCTTGGGGTTAGGTCAGTAAATAGGCCGAGGGGTGTTGATGCCTTCGGGTGCGTCCACTCACTATTGAACAACCCTGGATGTAGTGGCTACCCATTGACCCGGGTATCGTGAACCAGAAAGTGAAAAACAGAGAATTTCCTTGGCAGTAATACCTCTCAGTTTCTGACAAATCTACTGGATGAAACCCCGGATAATCCTTCCGACAGCTACTCAACACCAATCTGTCCCAAAAACCCCAGCGTCTGCCCAATCTGGACTGCTAGCCCAGCGCTGGCCCTGCATTAGCCCCAGGGGGCCATGTGTCAGCTCTCTGACCCTCTGCGTCAGCTCTTTCACCCTCTGCGTCACCTCTTTCACCCTCTGCGTCAACTCTTTGACCCTCTGCGTCAGCTACGCTGGCCTCTCTGGTGTTCTGCGCAACACTTAGCTGCCTCTGCATGGCCTTGCGTGAGCACTGGTTGCTCCTACGCCACTCTCTCTGGTTGCTCTGTTAATCTCCCGACACTATCTCTGCCTCTTTGTCTCTCTGTACTCAATGCCCCTCAGCTGCTCTTTGATTACTAATTCTATCTCTCTTAGCAAACCTCGCTCTAGAGAATAGAATGACTGATCACTCTGGTGTACTCTCCAAGTGACCCTCAAGCCTCCTCTTATACTTTTCCTGTTGACATATCAACGACCAAGATTAAGTCCCTAATCAACGACTAAGATTAGATCTGGCTTGTTCCATGTCTTTTGGACCATTCTAACACAGATTCATATTAATACACATTAATATTTTATTTTCCCTAAATTTAGACTTAGGGACTCCATTAAAAATATTAATTATTTTAATATCTCATGATCTGTTTAGAATCTACCCAAACCCTTTCTGGGTATTGGAGATCTCATGTGCCCCAACCTCTCCACCAAATTTCATGGCTAGAGCACATCCTATGCTACCCGAGATCAACAAATAGAGAGTTGTGGAGGAATTGACACACAAAAGTGACTTGTGGGCTAAAAACCCAAGCCTATGGGTGTGAAACCGTGATGAGGATTGATGATTTGACCAATGGAGATGATAGAGGACCTCTAGAGCAACCAGGGGCAATGAAAATCATCCAAATCAGAGGTATAGAAGTTGAGATATGATTTGTTTAAGTTATGGTGGGCTAATTTGTCAAGGAGAGCAGGTTGATTGTTAATTTGGAAGCTCAGGGACAAATTCCCTCCATTGGACAACCTTCCTTATCAAGAAAGACCCCTCCTAGCCCTTGGAAGAATTTAATTTGGTTGAGGAAAATTATATTTTTTATTTGGAACCCCACATGTGCACAAAAGGACAGGTCAGGTCTGAGAAGAATCTGGACACCCTTGGAAGCTTGTAAATACAAGTCAAGTGACCCTCATTTGGAGATTATTATCAAGCATCTTCTTCTTCTCTCTCTTCTTTCATTTTGCTTGCACAAGTTTGAAGTGGCTCACGGAGATTGGTTCGTACAGGTCCGAAATTGCAGGGTCTGAAGCTCGCATGTGTGATCTAGGGTTTTGATTTGCAACCGTAGGGTTGTCGCAAGGAATTTACGGTTGCAACCGCGGGCACGCAAGCTTATCAATGCAGTTGAACGTTTCAACCACACACACATACAATCTTCGTGCGACTGGAAACTAGGGTTTCATATTTACAGTTGATCGCAGTTGACCACAAGATGGAAAGTTATCTTTGATTAGTGTTGTTTCCAGGCTCATATTTTTGAACATTGTTGGGTTGTTTTGCTAGAAATTTTGTGACTAAAGATCTGATTCATTGTACTCTCTCTTGCTAAACATTTTATGACAATCTAATAAGAAGAATAATTTGAAAGGGTTTTCCCCTTTTGGGGTTTTTCCCTGGTCATTGACCAAACCTGGTGTCTCTTATTTGTCTCTTGTTATTTACTACATTTACTGTTCTATCTACAATTGCTATTGATCATTGGAAGATTAAATTGTTTTGAAAGATTGCTAACTAAAGATAAGAATTGGGCTAAAGTGATTGTAACAACATAGAACAATGGTAAAATTAACATGGCATCAGAGCTAAGGTGAAGAGAAGCCCAAGGAGAAGGATCAAAGAGAAATCACTCTTGGAAACAATTAAAGAAGCATATTAGGGTTTGGTCAAGATGTCTACCTCCTTCTTCAAGGAAAATGAGAAGTTGGGTGACTCATCAAACTTTGCCGCTTGGAAGATCAGGTTGGAAATCATAGCTGAAGACAATGATGCTTTGGAATACATTCAAGGAAAAGTACTTGAGCCTCTAGAGAATGCTTCCATTGTTGCTAAGAACAAGTACAAGAAAGGTGACTTAAAAGCAAAGAAAATTATAGTTGATGGTTTACAAGATCATTTACTTGCTTATGATGGAAATTTGAATAAGTCTAAGGACATGTATGATAAGCTCGCTGACATTTATGAATTCAATAATTTGAATGAGGTCTTATCCTTGAAATATCAACTCAAAGATATGAAAATGAATAAAGGAGATTCTGTGCAATATTACATAATGAAGATATCTCATCTTAGAGATCAATTGCGGAGAGTTGGGGAAACTGTATCCGACAGGGAATTGGTGATTGTAACCCTTAGAGGTCTTCCTCCTATGTGGGAAACATTCATTACTACTCTAAGCAATAACATTAGCTTTCCTTCATTTGATGAGATCGTTGGAAAACTTACTCAAGAAGAATTCAGGATGATATAAAGAGGCAGAATACAAAAGCGTGAAGAAGGAGATCTCACCACTTTCATTACTCAAGGCAAGAAAAAGAAAGGTAAAGGAAGACCATCCAATCAAAGAAAGTCTTCTCCCAAATCCAAAGACTCCAAGAGAAGATTGAGAAAGGATAAAAGTCAAATTGAATGTTACAATTGTCACAAGTATGGTCACTATGCTCGAGATTGTCGAAGCAAGTAGGAAGATCTTAGATCCAACCGAGGCGACAACAACAACAGGTACAATGATGGAAGAAGAAATGATGATAGAAGAAGAGGTGATGATAGAAGAAGGAAAGATGAGAGGAGAAAAAGAGATTCACCTGATGATCGAGAAAGAAGTTATCATCCTCAAAATAAAGCAAGAAACTCTAGGTATGATAACAGTTCAGTTGTTAGTCAATCTAAATAGATTCTTATTTCTGCTCTATCTAGTTCTTTGCCCCCAGATTCACATGATAGTTGGTTGGTAGATAGTGGGGCTTCTAGACACTTCTCTGGATATAAGGAAGTCCTCTCCAATCTGGAAGAGAGGGAGACAAGTTTGAAAATCATTCTTGGGGATAATGCTACATATCAAGTGAAAGGTTTTGGTTCTGTTAAATTTGACTTGTATTTTGGGGAATCCATTCTTCTTCATGATGTGATGTATGTTCCAAAACTAAAGAAGAACCTGGTATCTATTTATGCATTGGAAGACAAAGGAATGAGAGTAGCTTTCATAAAAGGAAAAGTTCTCACATGGCTGATGGAATCCCATATGAAGGATGCATTCACATTAGGATTGAGAGTTGAAGGAATCTATAGAGTTAATGGGAAACCTCTTCTAGCAATGATCCATGACACCAATCATCAAAGTGAGCTATGGCACTACAGGTTCGCACATCTACACTATGAAGTTCTATCGAGCTTAACTAGAAAGTCCATTACGTACGGTTGAATGGAATTGATCATCCTGATCAAAATAATACCCGAAATGCTTTGAAATTGTAGCTACAAGCTCCTGTCCTGAAACCTGAAAATACTTAGAAAAGGTTTGCCTTATCTCCAAGCCAAGGTCGAACCCACAAAATGTAGCAAATTCCCCAACTAACTAGCAATTCGCCCTGCTATAAGAATTAGGATTTCAGCCTGAATATTGCCCAGAAAATTCTGTATAACTAGTTAGAGACTCCTCTCAATAAACCCACAAAAACCCAGAAAGGGTTTGGGATGAATCCACTGACCCCTAGTGACCCCCAGCAAGTGAAAATTGCCCAATTTGGCCAGAAAACGCCCCACAAAACTAATACTGTTGAATTAAGCCCAAATCCACCACTGGAAATCTCTCCCAACTTTAGCTAAATTCTCCCCTGAAGAATACCTCCAATCTCTGACCCTTATCTCTCAACTTCTATTCCTCCAACCCCTGTGCATTTCCAGAAATGTAGAATTTCCGCCCCAAGAATTCTCTCAACTCAGCCCTGCGAATCACCACAAAATTATCAGCTCAATTAGAGAAAATACCCTTGCAAATCCTTCGATGTTCTGCTCCTCCATAACTGATCTCCCCACAATGAATCTAAACCACTTCTATGCCCTAGAAGAAAAACGTACCAGTTGAAATAACTTGCAAATACGCCCAATGGAAACTCTGAATTGAGCTCGCCAAATTGCCTCGCTAGGGAGGCACTCGAAGTTCTCTGAAATGAGGGTGGAGTTCCCGCTCAAAAATTCCTTGTGCTAAACAATTATGTTGTCTTGGCTAAGCAACTCAAGAGAACTAATGTTAAATTGTCAAATGATCAAAGATACCAAATGGAGGCCTCCAAGCTCTATTTATAATTGTTGGCCCTCTCTCCCTTGGTAGTCCCCACCTTCCACTAATTCGCACCCCTTCCTTTTTCTCTCTCTTCTCACTAGTGTGAATTGCTCCATTATGTCAAGTTTCCTTCTCTTGTGGCCCCCACATTCCATTAGAGTTATAATTTTCCATTTCTCCTAAGTCCCATATGTAATGTTCCAAACTAGGGAAAATAGTGTTATGAAAAGCAGACAATAAAATAACACCATAAAATTAAATCAGACTATTAGACAACAAAATTGGCAAACAAAGTGCACTGTCTACTCATTTTATTAAATGGGAATAGGTGTGCAACAAGGTGCTGGAATGTGTGCACCTGGGCTTGCTCTAGGCAAGCTAGAAAAAGCCCAAAATGAACAATGAAACAACCTCCTCAAATCTGCTGGTAATCCATCCCAAGAGCTACATTGTTACTACCTAGAAAGGTGCTGCTACCTTTAATGATCTGTTGTTAGATCCTTCCCAGTTGCTCAACAAATTCTGGGAAATTAATCTCAGCATCTACGCAAGAAAACCCGAATAACCCACGAAGGAATTGGCCAAATGTCAACCTAGGAATTTTGGCCCTAATTCCCCTTAGCTCTTATAGTTGTTGGCTGAGTTGGGACCCCTATTTGACCCAACAGATCTGCCCAAAAAACTATAAAATTAGGAGTGCGATTCTTTCCCAAAACCCAGAAAAACCTAGACAAGGTTTCCCTTGGTTCCAACCTTCAAAAATTGACCCTTCATGGCTTGACCCTCCTCCAATTTTGAATTTTGTTGCTATGACTGATCCTATAAATCTCTGCTCACCCAACTCCATCAATCCTCCTCAAATGGCCCTCCAAATGATCTCCCAGCCTCCAGCTCCAAACTCCCCTAGATGGTGCTGCCCCAAAGAGTCTCACTCTAATGACTACGCATCAAGAAGGAGATGACGCAGTCCTGCGTGTGATGAAATGAGAGCTGTGTGTAGGATGACTGTAGCTGCCCAACTTCTTGGATGAAGGATAATCCCGTCTCCCTAACTTCCCGGAGTGCCTCACGCTGTGACTACGCAATCCCTGCATTTTTGTTACTCCCCCTGCTGCTAGTACTCAACTTACAAATGCTGTAACTCGTCCACCTGCTGCTGCTACAAACTGAGATGAAGAAGAACTCCCTTCTAGGGCTGGCACTCGAAGTCCACCAAAGCAAGGGTTGAGATCTCCGCTCGGAGACACTCGTGTGCTAAACAACACAGTAACTCGGCTAAGCAACTCAAGCAACTAAGATTGAGTTCAATATGTCAAAATATAAGATACTGAAATGAGGAGAGTTGCCTTCCTTATATAGATTTTGTGGAGCACTTTTCCCTCCATTTTCTATCCATTGTGGGTCCCTCACTTAACCATTGATTTCCCCTCCATGCAAATCGAACTAGGGAATGCGTATTCTCCTAGTGTGGGTGGCCCCCATGTACAAACTAACCACATCGAAATAACTTCTACTAAGTCTAGCCTCCTAATAAAATCGAATGGGCCCCATCACCTCCAAAATCGGACCCAAAATGTAGAGATTAATCCTGATCCAAATTTAATTTAGGAAGGGACATTACAGTCTTCCCCTCCCAAATGTTGCTTGTCCCCAAGCAACTTCAGTGTTGGATGCTCAAGTATGCGCTTTTCCTCCCAAGTAGAATCCTCATCCGGCAGGCTCCTCCAATGCACCAAAAGTCGCTTGTCCTCAAGCAATGCCTACGCAAGCATCCTCTCTAACTGCTGCTCCCCACTGTCACTGCAAAATGTTCCAGGGTCCCAGATGTTGAATTTTCTAAGCCTATTCATTAGAAAATTAATTTGTATTCTGCTGGTTTATTTCTTCTACTTGTAAATTCTGAACAAGTTATTTAAGACATTTAAATACTGAAATAAACACAATACAATCACAAAATCTACAGATCATCAACTGAAAGAAAACAAGCACACAAGTGACACCGTTATTTTTGGACAAATGTCCCTGAAAAACCCAATGCGGGAAAACAGGGCAGCTATTCAGAGGGTTTATTATTATGCAGTATTTCCTTGAGTACAACTGGGTGCTTAACCGGCTCATTCGACAGAGAAAAATACATGGCAACAATACCTCTATATTCGGAAACAGGTATTCAGAAAACCTATCCCATGAAAATCTCTCCGGCACAACTAAAGCGTGGCCCTTTTGGCCTCTGCATCAGCCCCAGGACCCTCTCCATCAGCGCTTTGAGGCACTGCACAGCGTTTGGGACCCTCTGCGTCACTCCAACAGCCTCTGCGTGGATGACACAATCCCTCTGGCCTCTGCGCTGTCTTTGCTGGGCTTTGCGTGGCCTGAACTGATTGCTGCTCTCACTCTCCCTGCTTTTGCGTTGATCTCTCAGTACCGTCTCTGCCTTCCTGTCCAGTACTCGCTGCCCCTTGCTGCTGATCACTAATTCACTTTTGCTTAGCAACCCCGCTCTAGCAAAATGAATGATTGATCACTCTCGTGTATCTTCCAACTGACCCTCAAGCCTCTTCTTATACTTTTCTCGTTGGTCCTTCAACGACCGAGATGAAATCTCTAATCAATGGCTAAGATTAGATTTGGCTTGATCCATGACTTTTGGAACGTTCTAACCCAGTTTTATATTAATACCCATTAATATTTTATTTTTCCTAAGTTTAGACTTACAAACTCCATTAAAAATATCAATTATTTTAATATCTCCCAAACCGGGTATAATTTGTCCAAACCATTTCTGGGTCTTGGAGGTCTCATGTGCTTTAACCTCTCCACCAATTTTCATGGCTAGAGCACATCCGATGCTACCCCAAATGAACACTCCCTCTTAGCGAGGATTGTGCTCTAGTAATACTCCTCACTGAGCATCACTCTGATTATCCGGCATTGGTACCTGCGTTGATGCTAGGTCACCCCGCCCAACATCCTCTGCACTGCTGCATCCTGTACTACTGCCCATGGCCCTGCCACTGCTGCATTTGTACGACAACTCGCTCTACATCCGTGTTGCTGCTGGTCCATACTCCCAGCACTGCATCCCCCTCTCATCATGCTGCATCGTGCTACGGCATACTACTACTGCACTGCAACTCAGTTACTGAGAAGTAAGTAACTAATCCACCCAACTTTTGACATCCCTGTCAAGCAAGAAACACTCCCGATGCTGAAGCTCCCTCTGCCGCTAACAAGTGCTCCCTCTACTGACCTCTGCACTGTTGCAACAACTCCCTGCATCTCGCATCATTGCACACCTCTTTGTGCCATCCTGCACTGGTGCAACACTTCCGTGCCTTTCGCACTCTTGCAGCCTGCTAGCCTCGCGTTGCCCGGGGACTTCTGCACTGTAGCACTCTCTGTCGCTTCATCCACATCTGTCTCTTCCTACATCCGCCAGTCCTTCTACTCCTCTTTGGGGCTCCCGTAGCAAGGTATAATCCAAGAGGTTGGGTACCTCAAGGATCCTACCCCTCATCGCCTGTAGTGCTCCTGACTACAACTCAATGTCTCCCCACTTCTTCTCAACTAGCACATGAGCACTCATGGCACAATCATCATCCTCCTCGACTTCTTTCTCCGCCTTTGCTGGCACAGCCTTCGAGTCAGAAGCCTCTCCTTTACTCTTCTTGCTCGGACACTGGTTCACAGAGTGACCTAGTTCCCCAGAATGGAAGCACCTGACATTGGAGAGGTCCTTCTTCTTCCTCTTCTCCTGCTTTCCCCCAAATGCTAAAGCTGCATCCTCTTCCTCCCCCTTCTTGATCCTGACCCCTTTGCTGCTACTCCCCATCATGGTCAACCGTCTGATCTCTTCTTGACGAAGAGCCTTCTACAATTCTTCCCAATCTGGAAGACTCACCCTTCCCAGTATGCTCTAGAAAAATGTCTCCCAATCCTCAGAGACTGCGTTAAGTGTGGTCCTCACCATCAACTCCTAATCCGGTATGGCCCCTATGGAAGTTAGTTGGTCACGGATCTCCTTCAAACGATCGAGGAAGAAATCTATCTGCTCTCCCTTTTGCATCTGGTATGACCTTAGCTGATTCTCCAGGAGCATCTTCCTCTACATGGAAGTATGTTGGTACAATGTCTTCAAAGTGTCCCACATCTCCTTTGTCGTTTCTTTCTCAGCAATGTGTGGGACCACATGATCCTCGAGCCCATCAAGGATGATACACTTTGCCTTAGCCATTTCCTCCCCGTACCTTTCATTAGCTACCGGGTCAACTAGGATAGCCATCACTCTCAAGGCCAAGCCCTTAATACGATGCCTGTCTAGAATGCACAAGATCTTGGCCTTCTAGACCACAAAGTTGGATGCTCCATTCAGCGTGTCCTGATCTCTCAGCCCATTCACGACCATCTCGCTGCTCTTCTGTCAACTCCTCCGAGTCTCTCTACTTCCCGCTTGGAAGTTCTCTTCTGGGCTCCCTTTGAGTCCCGATTTCCCTCCTGGAAATCCTTTTGCCAACCGTCAAGTTGCCCCTCTCCAATCATCTGTGCAACTGCAAAACTGATCCGGATTCCTTGGCTAGAAATCCACCTCGGAAGCAACTTCCTCTACCTTGGTCTTGCCTTGTTAGGTACTATTCTATCCATAGTACCCCACCAGCTTCGCTCCCGCAAACTGCCCACAGCTTCCTTCGCCCTAGCAATTGAAGGATTGAGACTCTTGGCCTAAGTTGCAGGAAACGTGGGGGGAGGGGTCGTTTCAGGCAAGAAACGGAAACGAAACTGGGAAACGCGTACGGTACGGCCTGGAAACGCGTTTCCGGCCGTACTGCCACGTTTCCCAAAACGGAAACGTGGCAGTACGGCCAGAAACGCGTTTCCAGGCCGTACAAGCCATGTTTCCCAGTTTTAATGTGTTGTTTTTTAATTTTTTTTAATTTTATTTGTTTTTAATTTTTTTTTAGGTTTCCGGTAAATTCTAGAAGCCTATTCTAAATTTATAAAAGAGCAGTTTGTCTCATTCTCTCATCACACTATTCAGCAAGTCGTTTCTCTTGCAGACTGGCAATTGTTTCAGCTAGGTTGTTTCAGTTGTTTCTGTGAAGCGCAATAGGTTGGGCTCACAGAAAGCAGAGGATCTTGTTTATGTGCACTCCAACCTTCGCCTTGCATCTCGTAGGGGTCTAGAATACAACAGTGGCCCTTCTAAAGAATGGAATGTGGATGCAAAAAATCCTGATTTGGATCTCTCTCTTGCTGCCCTGAATATTGAGGCCGAATCTGGAAGTGGAATTGGTGCATCGTCTTCTTCAGCACTACCATCCACTGTTGAGCATTGTGCTGCTTCTATTTTTGATGAGGATTGTTATGGTGAGGATTAGTCTTTTGTGACTTGTCTCTATAGTTCTTGCAACCTTATAGTCTTTATTGTACTTGCAGCCTCATATACTAATATAAATAAAGGCTGATTTTGGATTTTCCTATATTTTTATTTTCATTATGTGATCATTCATGACTCATGAGTAAATGTGATGTAAATTTAATCTTAATGTTTAAATGTAATAAATTATAATCATATAATGTAAATGTATCATTAATGCTTTATGATTGCACATATATATAATAATAATTTTTAAATATTTTTTTATATATATATATATATATATATTATTATTATATATATTCGCGTTTCCCCGTTTCCAAAATTTGGGGAGGTCGCATTTCGTTTCACTTCCTGTTTCGGAAACTCGTTTCCGTTTCCCTGTTTCGTGTAACTTAGCTCTTGGCTCTGCGCAATCTCGGCACCGGCAAAACAACTCCCTCAACCAACTGCATTAGCGCTCTTGGGCTCTGCGTGAGCCTCTCTCTTCCCTCCTTAGCCTCTGCGCTGGCCTCTCTGTGGCCCAAACTGATGACGCAGTCCCTCTGCATCAACCCTTCCTCCGTTGCGTCTGCAAGGATCAGCTACTATCACTTGGGACAACTGATTCTGCTGCAAATGCTTTGCTCAGTTGATGCCTTCAGCGCTCCTATGATCTGCAACCACGCTTTGATAACATGTTGAATTTTCTAAGTCTATCCGTTAGAAAATTAATCTGTATTCTGTTGGTTTATTTCCTCTACTTGTAAATTATGAACAAGTTATTTAAGACATTTAAATACCGAAATAAACACAATACAGTCACAACATATACAGATCATCAACTAAAAGAAAACAAGCACACAAGTGACACCGTTATTTTTGGACAAATGTCCCCAGAAAAGCCCAATTCGAGAAAACCGGTGTAGCTATTTAGAGTGTTTATTATTATATAGTATTTCCTTGAGTACAACTGGGTGCCTAACCGGCTCACCCGACAGAGAAAAATACACGGCAACAATACCTCTATATTCAGAAATAGGTATTCAGAAAACCTGTCCCACGAAACTCTCTCCGACACAACTACAACATGGCCCTTCTGACCTCTGCGTCAGCCTCCTGCTGACCTACGTCAGCCCCAGGACCCTAAGCGTCAGCCCTCTGAGTCATTGTTCAGCGTATGGGACCCTCTTCGTCACTCCAGCAGCCTCTGCGTGGATGACGCAGTCCCTCTGGCCTCTGTGTTGTCTTTGTTGGGCTCTGTGTGGCTTGAACTAGCTGTTGCTCCCACTCTCCCTGCTTCTGCACTGGTCTCTCAGTACTGTCTCTGCTTCTCTTTCCAGTACTCATTGCTCCTCGCTGCTGATCACTAATTCACTTTTGTTTAGCAACCCTGCTCTAGCAGAATGAATGACTGATCACTCTAGTGTATCTTCCAACTGAGCGTAAAGCCTCTTCTTATATTTTTCTCGTTGGTCCTTCAACAACCGAGATTAAATCTCTAATCAACTGCAGATTAGATTTGGCTTGATCCATGACTTTTGGAACCTTCTAACCCAGTGTTATATTAATACCCATTAATATTTTATTTTTCCTAAGTTTAAACTTATGAACTCCATTAAAAATATTAATTATTTTAATATCTCCCAAACTGGGTACAATCTGTCCAAACCATTTCCGGGTCTTGGAGATCTCATGCGCTTTAGCCTCTCCACCAACTTTCATGGCTAGAGCACATCCAATGCTACCCCAAATCAACACCAAATGTGCCATTGGATCGTGCCTGACCTCTACATTGTCCCAATATGAAAGAATCCTTCAATACCAGGATCCTAGGCCATCCTGTCCAACATGAAGCTCCCCTCGCTCCACTCATTATCCTTCCTGGTGCAAGTACTAGAAGTCCCCTGCTCCATCAGTGACTCGCTAAAGCCCAATGGAAGATCTGTATGATCTCCTCTTGTAGTAGCCAGTGCATCCCTAAAATTTATTGAGTTGTGAAGAGCTGAGATGCCCCAGTTCTCTGCTAGTCCCAGAGTGGTGCCACCATGCTGATGATGCACTACTCTGACTATGACATACTCCCCATTGTGCGGAGACAATATCCTCCCCTGCTAAGGCCTAGTGGCGAAAAATCTATGAGAGTCAAGCTCATCCTGCCCGGGCATCTCCATGATGCTAATATATACCCCTCCACTACCAATCTCAACTCTGAGCCATAACAGGTCAAGTTTGCCTCGCCATGCAATGGAGGTTTTAGTGATCCCCCATGTGTCAAACCCAATGTGAACTAGATCATCCTATGCCATGACCCTGCTCGTCACAAAGTCGAGTGATTTGCATGCCAACCGGATTCCCCAATCATATGGGGAGCTCATAACTCCTTCTCCTCACACGATGTCCCTGGTAACGTCGTTACTAGCTAGAACCCATCTGGCCCTCATCTCTAATCCCTGTATGTATTCCCTGGGTGGACCCCAAGTATAGGGAGTAGGTCCCATGCCTGTGAACCTGCCCTCCTCCTGCCATACCATGCAGTGAAATCCGCTATCCCAACTCCTGATGATACACCTTGACACTACTCAGAGTCTGGGTACCCTCCTGTAGACAAAGTCTACCATCCATCGTCCCTCAAGTGTGATCTCAGGGGTGGAATATATGCTACCTCGGCGATCAACCATGCCATCCCTAAGCCTGTATCTGATAGCTTGTGCACCTACCAAGGGTCTCAATTGAAGAGTCTCCTCCCGGCTCATGGCACACAGTGTCTCATCCAACTATCTAGGGTGAGCCTCCTATACACTAAGCAGAAATATCACAGTTGATCATGAATTTGAGATCATTGATCTAGAAGAGGAAGATGAGATTTCAATCATGAAGCACACCATCAGGGACAAGGACTACCAAATCAATGAGCTGGAAATAAACATGGAAAGCACTAAGTTCATTACATCACTCCTTGAACAAGAAAACAATCAACTCAAGGCAAAAGAGTTCTTAGAAAAGGAAAAAGCCAATTTATTGCAGCAGGTTGGAAAAGGTAAGGAGATTATAGAATCAAGCGAGCCTGAAGGATCAAAAGGTACAGGAAAGAGGAAAAGACCAAGAACTAGAGGTCTTAAGGAAGCTTTGCAAGAGGAACAAAAACAAATATTGCTCAATGAAGACCTTGACTTAGAAGAGAGAATTGCCCTTGAGGTATATCAAGATAAAGAATATTGGCTCAACAGGGTGAATGAACATTTGGAAAAGCTCATGGAGAAGTCAAATAGAGATAATCAAAAGCTCAGACACATGGCACATCATTATCAAGCTCAAAACATGATTGCCAATGTCAAAGTGAAAAAACGCAAAAACAAGCTCAAGAAGACCAAAAAAGAGCAAAAGGATGAGGGAAACTTGGAGATGCTTGCTGAAGCATCCATGAAGCTTTAACAAACTCATTTTTACACCTTCCCTCCAATTTTGAGCCAATTCTGAGCATTTTGAGTTTTTTGAGAATTTTTGGTCTAAATTCAGAAATTTGGCCTTTCCAGCCACTGCGCTTTTTCCTCAGGCATCCATTTGAAGAAAAGTTTATATTTTTGGAAAGGTCTTGGCATCCTCTAAAATCCCATTTGCCCAAATTTTGCAGAGGTGGCTTAGTTTGGGAGAAAAAGGCAAAATAGTGGCAAAAAACTAGCATTCTGGACCATTTTTTGACAGGCGCTGCGCTTCTGGAGTGACCTTGGGAGAATGGATTTTTGAAGGTCTTCTCGTGCTCCAAATTCAGAAATTCAAACTATTCTGGAAACTAGACTTGAAGGGCTAGTTGACCGTTCTCTCAGATTTGCATTTTGACCCCTAGAAGGCACCTAAAAATCAGCTCAAAGTTGGCACTATGCTTTTGCATTTTCTGTGTTTTCAAATGTAAAATTTCACTGTGTAAAATTTCTAGTTTTTAGTCAGACTTGGTCAAAGTCAAGATTCTCTTTGTAATGGCACAAGTTACGAGGCTAGGTGATGTAGGCATGAATAAATGCATATCATAGGTTGTTTTTGATGTTCATTAGGCCTCATAAAAGAAGAAAACTCCTAATCAAACTCTTCATGAGGTGTTTGAGTTACACCTTCTCACTCTCACCTGTTGGTTGAGAGAATATTGGAGTCAGTTCCTCCACCAAGGAGTTCGACTCCTGAAGGTGGGAAAGAGGTCTAGGAGAGTCTATAAATACTATTTCACCTCAGGAGAAGGGGGTTGAACTTTTTGTGAAGGAGGCTTGCATTGTAATTATCTTTCAGCTAATACAGATACAGGTTGCAACTATTTTCAAGGAACTCTAGCTCAGTGAGTTCATGGTGTTTGTGTTTCACTCTTTTTGTTTTATCATGGTCTAAACATCTTTACATACATTATATTTCTTCTCTTCATGAATACATTGTGATAAAATACTCAGAATTCTTGTTTTTCAAGCTCTTTTATCTAGTTTTCATGGTTATATGTTTTGTCTTCTTAAGCTAATGAAATCATTTTATAATGCTCATTAGTTTTTTCTATTCTATATCCTCTATACTACACTGACAAATACTCCAATTACACCATGGCTTCTGACATCTAGCTCCTTCTTATGCTTGCTCTTGTATTCCCACAGCCTAGACCTACTTGTGGCTCCAAACCCTAAGTTCAGCAAACCCTTTAAAAACCAATTTTTCACAAACATATATATATATATATATATATATATATATATAGCCTAAGATTCATTTCCTTTAAAGTCATATCATTGATAAGAGACTTAGAGAGATCCCTCTCATGCTCAGTAGAGCTAGCTACTGAGCCGAAGTGGCTTGAGGTTACCCTTGTCAATTTCCTTTTCAGCCCAGGAGATTGTAAGGACTAACAAATGGCACGACACCTGATCCTCTGATCTTCTTTTTACTCTTGTTGCCAACCACCATGTGCAACTTTGAGTCCAATTCAGTTAAAGTATCAAACACATCATGGGAACCTATCATATGCTTCAACGCACCACTGTCCACGTACCATCCAGTCTCATCAATGGTACTCTTAGAGAAATGAAAAACCAGAGAAAAATATTTATCCTCCAACCTTCTCATGAGGTCATCCAACATAGAAGTAGTAGTGGCTCCTGTTATCTCCTTCCCCTTCTTCTTCCTCGGACACTTCGTTGAATAATAACCATATTTTCCACAGCTGAAACACTTCAGCTTACTCAATTCCTTCTTTGGCTTGCCCTTCACCCTCCCTGCAAGAGCCACGTTATAATTAGCAATCTTCTTCTTCTTATGAAGGTCCTTGTCTTGCAGTTCCTCCTAAATGAAGTCATCCCACAACCTGCTCCATTTTGGTAGAGTCTCTCGAGCGACAATCCCTTTGATGAAGAGCTTCCATTCCTCGGTGAACCCTTTCAAAGAAACCCTCACCGTCTTAGAATCTAAAACAGTCTCACTAATGGCAGCATGTTCATCATGCACTTGAGATAATCTCGTCAAATACGAGGCCACTCCTTCACCATCCAACATCTTGGTGCTCTTCAACTTATCCTTCAATACCAACAATCGATTCCCATTCTTATTTTGGAACAGATCCTGAAGAGTTTTCCACATCTCATGGGTAGAGCTCTTCGCGGACATATGAGGTATCAAATCATCTTTGACACCATCTAGGATGATTAGTTTTTCCTTCGTATCCAACTCCTTAGGGTCAGTCGATTTCTTGATCTCCTTGTCAGCAAAATCATAGATCTTCTTCACCACCAAGACCAACTAGATCCTTTTATTCCACGGACTATAGTTAGACAATCAATCCAACCTATCCTCATATCGCAAACCAATCAACAACTTCGCCATTGCTATTATGGCTTCAATAACAATGGAACCAACTCCCTCTTAAGTTGTACACTGTGCACACTCTGATTCTTTGGCCTTTCAAAGTAGCTCTGATACCATGTTTAATTTTGCCATGGCACTCAAGAATATGGTTTGAATCTAAAATCATGATCACAAACAAACTCAAATGCCACAACACTTCTGCTTTGCATAGCGGAAAAATACATAGTAGTTAATCAACTAGAC
The DNA here is from genome assembly GCA_031772625.1 of Pinus tabuliformis. Classification (NCBI taxonomy): domain Eukaryota; kingdom Viridiplantae; phylum Streptophyta; class Pinopsida; order Pinales; family Pinaceae; genus Pinus; species Pinus tabuliformis. Next base: position 245,274,094 of record CM062811.1, read on the forward strand.
AAGTCAAAATTTTCAACCCAACACTTGTTATATTACAAATCTTTAATACAACAATCTTAAGGCTCTTGTACAAGGGGTCATGGCCCTTACAATCAACTCGGATACATGACAACAATTGGGGCTTGGTATCAACCACAGGGGCTTCACTCAATGAACCTCTGACATATCATGTGCATTCGTGGGATAGTAAACAATACCCTTAATTTGACTACATATTGGAAAATAACTCTAAAAATCACATTATTTAACATCCTACCAATACAAACCCAATACGCCGTCCCAATTTAGAAAACCTCTACTTTCACTAGATATTGTAGGTATCCATTTTTCATTAACATTTTTTATACCCCTTTATATTTTTTCATTAACTTTGAGCTCCATTTTTTATACCTGCCAATATAAAAACCCCTTACCCCCTATTATATGCTCAATATATTATGCCATTTTTTCCTCAATATATATCCCCCAATATGAACCCATATGGTATGGTATTGCTCCCCCAGTGAAGCCCTTGTGGTATCAACATCTATGATGACCAATCTACCCTTAACAAAGTACACTTGACCTACTTGTAGATGTAGCGCTTCCACATCTCTTTCAGTGCACATACTTTGAACACATCTGGAAAGTACTTTGCCTTCCCTTCTGCTGATCACGCAACTTCTGCTCCCTCAGAAAGCATGTTTCTCTAGCACAAAACCTGCCACTATCAATGATCACTGCTCCAATTTCATTGAACTTTGGCCCAAGAAAGGTTTCCCTCTAGCTGCTACTTTGCTCCACCAAAGACACCAACACATAGGGACCTCACCACTACCCACTTCTTGCATGTCTATTGCTCCAAAGATGACAAGACTTAGGGCTTGGAGGTTTCCCTCTTATCACTGAAGTTGACCTCCCACAACTCATTGAACTAGGGCACAACAACCAACCCTCTTATCATCAATCCTCCACCCTTGAGGTCAATGAAATAGAGCTCAAACAACCTACCCACTAACAATCATTTTTCTATCCACAAAGGATTGTACTCAAGGCATCAATGCAGCCACTAACAACCCTCCGAATCACTATTCTTATGCTATTCTCAATGTTGTCCCAAACAAACCTACCAATCACTAGCAAAACACCAACTTGGAAATAAAACACATACCTTTTTGGGACAACTTCTTTTGTCCTCAAATCATCATAGTTCTAAGCATGTGTGAAGTTTTTCGGCCCTAGTTAGGGCACCTGTACAACTATATGTCAGCCCTACAACTCGACCTTCAAATCACTCCAAAACCTGTGTTATCCTATTCTTACAAGCCCTTGTCTCCTACACTATAGCTATATCCCTGACGTAGTGCAACCCTAATTCAGAGCTCCAACACAGGCACAATACCATTGTCCTGCACCTAAACAAGGGCTTGGCCCTCCTTGACAACACAAGTGACAAATTCAGCCTGTACACAGGGAACCAACCACATCCTTATGCCCAAAACTTCCTTACAAACTCAGCCAGCAAGCTACCCAAACTCAACCCGGTCCAAACACAAGAGAGATGAGAACTTTGACCTCTACTTCACTTGGAAAAGGATCCTATAGGCTTGCGGTTGCCTCATATGTCTTTCTCTAATGATGTGATGCACTTGGATGGTGTGTGAATGATCTAATCCTTACCTCCTTTTTATAAAGTTCATGGTGGGTTTCTTTTGCCACAAAGGTCACACCACATGTGCCAAGTCAACCTTAACAACTTGTTAAAACTTCATAAAACATGAGAACAATTTTTTTTTCATTCATCTAACTCCACCACATCGATTCCTTTGGTGCTCATAAGCCCTTCAAGGGCACCCCACATGCTCTCAATGATTGAACCATTCAAACTCCTATTGGTTTCGCATCCACAAATTTGGGTGCAAAACCCACTGCTTGGGTACTTTGCCCACAACACCCATGTGGGTCAAACTTCTCCCAAACCTTGTACCCTAGGGTGTGGGAGTACCTCCCAAGCTACGCTAATTAACAAAAATAAATCGCCCAACGTGGCTGGTTCACTAGGTTTTGTGAGCTCAAAAGGTTTGAAATGTGAGAGGCAATCAAAGGTTTCTCTTTTGGTTAGAACTACAAGCATGGAACAAAAGTTTTCATGGAGTTTTGATGGGTATACCATATGGTTCAAACTATAGAACGAAGTGTGATAAAAGTGGCACTATCCAGGGCACGTAGCATTTAACGACACTGGCTTAATGTATTATAGTATTTAAAAGCCCAAAATGAATTCAAAGCAACAACAATACACTCTTGCCATACATATCTATTGCGATTCAGGGATTTTGGAATATGAGTTCGAAAAAATAAAATGATAGTCTGTGTGAACCAAAGTGAAAAGATTGAATCCAAGGTGGTGTGCTAAGATATGAGGTATGAATCCATACGTACCAAGTTTGGTAGCTAAGAAGAAGAATCATGGTAATGGTTTGATGGATGGGCGTAGGAGTAATAGGAGAGGGTAGGTGATAAGGGTTTGAGTGCAAAGGGGTATGGCAACCAATATCGAACACCTGTCAATTTGATCAATAAGTAGTGATTGCAGAAGGTAACATTACTTACCAAATCGCAAGTCACAATTTTCAGCTGGAGGATGGATCACTTGTTTAGTCATGAAGGGAGAATGAAATGGCATGGGAGAGTGGGTTTTTTTTTTTTAAATAGGAGGCACATGTGAGGGAGGCCCCACCCAAGAATTGTGTGTTGGATCTATTGCATGTGATGGACTCATCAAAGTTCAGAAGTCCCAATTTTAGATCACAGGGAGGAGCCACTGTTAACTCAGAATGTGATCTATGACTTCCTGTAAAGAGTGCCTAGAAGAGGTCGTGAATCACATTTGTAAATCAAAGTGAGGAATGAATGTGGTTCTAGGATGCGATATGCGACCTTAGGGTATAAGGACTCAAGGTAGGTTGCAAATTGCATTTTTAGTGGTTAGAATGACTACCAGTGAATTTTGCGATTGCGACCTATGATTAGCTCAGTAAGATACAAACTTTGAAACTTGAGGGCTAGACTTGTTAGATCCCAAGGAAATGTTAGCTAGGTTAAAGGAGGGATGAAACTGTAGGCAAAGCATGATAGGAATTCAAGTAAGGGGGTCTCGAAATTTTTGAAAAGGTTGAAATTTTGGAGTTGTTGTAGCGGCTACAACAAAATGTATTGACAAATGCCTTGACAATATGCTTTTCAACATTTGTAAGTTTTGCAAAGCATCCACCACCTATGAAAAGGTGGCACATCCTTTGACTTATCAAGCATGAGCCCCAAATTAACATAACAACCTAGCTCTACCACTTTGCAATGATACCTTTGCAAAGACATGTTAGTTCACTAGTGGCAAACACAACACCATCAAGTTTTGAACCCAAGAGGGGGATATAATAGTGCCCTACTCTCATTGACACTTATGTATTATAATAGTTTTCAAAATTATGTAAAACTCCTATTAGACTTGTCTCTTGGTCCTCATTAATGCTTGGCTTATTCTCATAATACATCCTCTAACTATTTATGGATTAACTTGTTCATCTCCAAAGTTTTCATCTACCTATTCCACCATTTTTATGATTGTTAAACTTCCTCTCCATTAGTTTCTTCGGCATGAATCGATGTTCTTCCTTGCACTATTCCATGTGCTCCATGTGCCATTCCATACTGACTATTCCATGTGCTCCATGTGCCATTCTACCTAACCTATCTTCAGATGCTCCTCTTTTTTCCACACTTGTGTTTTCGACATACCTCACATGATTTTCTAGCATGCTTCCTCCAAAATTACTCATGCTTCTTAAACTACACATTACACCAAATTGCTTCAAAACATCCATGCTTGATCACACCTTGCTAATCTCTCACTATGTGTGAGTTCTTCTCTTGGTTTATCACTTGTTCCATGCATGCTCTTCTCATGCTAATACTTAAATTGTTCATGGATGATCCTATGTTATAGATGCTCCTATGTCACAAATGCTCCCTTTGTACATAGTTACTCCAAGCCTTTTTGTCATAAGCTTGCATTATATCAACCTTTTTCATTTCCCTCCAAACCATGGGAATGCATTTTCATAGATTTCATTAATGACTTGCTCATGAATCTAGGAAGCCATGATTATTTTTGTGTTGCATTTAAATTTTATAATATGTTTGTTTTGATTCCTTGTTGTATGTCTATAGATCCTTCGACCACTATAGAACTATTTTTTAAGCTTGTGTGGACACCATTTGGAATTTTATTTATCATTATTTTAAAGATTTGACTGAGATGTTTTTGTAGTCGCTTTTAGTTGTGAATAGAGAAGATCTGTTGCTATCAATTATGATTTCTACCTCTTTTAACCTACACACTAATAGGTAAAGTGATGTTGATAGTCACCTCTTAATCCATGCTAATCACATTTAATATTGATAAAATAAAGAATGGATTGATTATCTTCATATATTGCAGCATATTGGAATCATGGAAACATACGACTATAAAAGTCACTCGTCCTTTAAAGTCTAGTATGTCTTCTAAGGCTTAAATGTTATGAAACTATAGTGTTTTTTCCTCGAGGGTCCATGTCCCATCAAATAAATGAGTAAAGCCTACTATAAACAAATGTTAGAATAATGAATTTTAAATACCAAATATGCAAATAATCAATATTTTCTTAGCTCCGGCCTGATAAGAACATATTTCATGAGCATCTCTCAAACCAAGAACTCAATGCCAACCATTAACAAACTTGAATGCAACTAGGCGCATTAAAGTTATGACTTCATTATAAGTATATACGTGACTCTTAATCATTAGCATAACTAGGCGCATTAAAGTTATGACTTCATTATAATTATATACGTGACTCTTAATCATTAGCATAACTCCTACATAAATGAGTTAGGAAATTGTCCTAAAGAGACTTGAGGTGCTAAGGTGTTGTTTTGTAAGTAATAATACAAATAATGAAGTGTGATGTTAACAATATTCTTTTCCATGTAAATTTTGTATGTTATTATTTAATTGGTACTTTATTTATTTCTCTCCCTCTCTACGACCCAATGCTCATCCACGCACATTGATAGAATAATATTCTCATACCTATCTAATTTGCGTGCAGATATGATGCACACGTTTTAGATCCGTTGGCTAATCTCCAATTTACCACTAACACCTACTACAAACTTGCTTTATTCATCAAACAATTAGCACGTGAACATTGTGGAGGACGATGTGTCTTTTTCCTTGAGGGTGGTTATGATTTGAGATCACTATCATATTCAGTTGCTGATACTTTTCGAGCATTTCTTGGAGAGGCTAGTATTTCATCTAAAATTGACAATCCTGCCGTCTTATATGATGAACCATTACTTTTAGTGGATAAAGCTATTGCAAAAATCAAGGCTATTCATGCGTTGTAAAATATTAATTTCCACTCACACAATGAAAATATAGTTGTGTAAGTGATCTTTATTATTAGATTGATCATTGCATTTTTGACACTTTTTTAAAGCATTTTCGTAGATAGAGTAAATTAGACTTTGACATGTTAGGCACTTATATGGAATTAATAGATATGATAAAAAACATTTTCCTTTTTCTTGGAATGCTAATATAAACTCTAACAAAGATATAATGATATTAAGTCGAACCCAAAGTTGTTCATTGCTAGTGATAGTCAATTTCATTTTTAGATACAATATGTTGTAATGGGACATGATGGCCTGAATATGATGAAACTTTTACCTAATGATGTTTTCCCTTCTCTAGTGAAATAAGGATTTTGTAATTACCAATTTCCAGAAACTAAGAAGATTTTTGAATAATTTCAAAGTAATACATGGAAAACAACCTCTAAGAATTTACTTTGATTAGATTTCTAGCGGATTTATAGCTCAACGTGTGATATTATCTTGGAAAATTGACCTTGTGTATATACATTAACTATGTTGAATAATGAAAACATGAGTGTTTATATGAAATTAATGAGTGAGATGTTTATTGATTTTTAATAGAGTGATTTACATTAAAAATTAGTAAAAGAATTTGACCTTAACCATTCACTTTGGAAGGGAAAATATTCTCAAAGTGAAAATATTCTCAACTCTTGTATACATGATATCATTTTTTATCAATAAGGAGAGAAACAATAAAATATAATTTATTGTGAAATTATGCAACTTTGTCTATATTTTTCATTAATTTAGTATGATTTGTCTTGTTGGCAATTTCAATGGCATACAAAAATAAATAAACTTTTTTTTTTCTGCAAATTAAAATGCATTATATTATTAGAAAAACATAGCTTTTACATAGATGAAACGATCTATAGCAACCTGATCACAAGAGAGATCCCTAATGGCTCTTGGAGGAGTTGAGATTTTCTGTCATCTCTCAATGCCTCTCGTAGACATGATATCATTTTTTATCAATAAGAAGAGGAACAATAAAATAGAATTTGTTGTGAAATTATGCAATTTTGTCTATTTTTTTCATTAATTTAGTCTGATTTGTTTCATTAGCAATTTCAATGGCATAGAAAATAAATAGACTTTTTTTGTAAATTAAAATGCTTTATATTATCATAAAAACATAGGTTTTACATAGATGAAACGATTTATAGCAACATGATCACAAGAGAGCTCCCTAATGGTTCTTGGTGGAGCTGGGATTTTTTGTCATCTACTAAACGTAGATTAACTATTAGAAAGCCCTATATAGGAAAATTCATACAATAACCTTGACCAGAGCAACTGATACCAAAACCCAAAATCGTTGGTACACTACTATACCCAAAGACATACTACTAGCCACAATAGATGATCATAGATATCATTAGGAATAAGAATAAGAAATGGGAGTAGGATTCTTGGCACTCGAACCAGGCGAGGAAGCATTATTAGATTCACAAAGGAAGTGGCCTTCGACATGAGTTAACCTTGAATCCATCTTGTCGAGAGCAAAGTGTTGGTTCTGTAGCATCGTCTTGATATTTTGTAGTGTAGAAAAGACATTGTAGCATTCAACCCACTTGTATTTTAGGACAAGACAACGTAGGGCCTTCATTTGCTAGTGAATGGCTATAGAGTTGAGATACTATTTTTTCCATCCCCTGGTATGTCTAATATCCGCAACCTAGCAAGATACCTCATCCAATATCTCTGAGTCAGGGTGGGATTGCCTCTCCACTCCCTCTTGAGTCTCTAGCTTCTTGATTTCCCTCTTGGTCTCAGGAGGGACTGCATTGAAATACATTATTGCAGAGTCATGAGCAAAGAGACGAGTACCCCACTAACCAAGTGGGCTGCTACCACCGCCACCCCTTCTACAACATATTTGTTTCCTTGGTGGCATGGTTGATAGAAGGGGGTAGTGCTTTAAAAAAATAACCATATTGATCATGTCACAGAAAGTGACAAGAGACTAGCCCAGATCGACCCTAAACCGGAGGAGAGATCAACAAGATTCCCACATCGTCACAAGACATAAAAAACCCATGACTAGACTTAAAATCCCCAAATTCAGACTCCCCAAGACCGTGATTACGTTTTTTTTCTCTTGCCATAATCAATAATAGAAGATGAACAATAACCAAACCCCACCACCATAGAATACTAGACTTGAGTGAATGACCTCAGTATGAATGAAGGATAGAGGGTGTTGGAGTGGCAACGCTCTATGACAGACACAATATCAAAAGGCGCTTACACACAAATCTTCTAGACACTCAACACACAACACAATCCAGACCAAACCCAATACTTTGCATATAAATACATTTCCCAAATGAGGGTGACCAAAACTAATGCAACCACTATAACCAATAAAGATTCCAAGACAAACAAATAACAATGAAGAGAGCGATGCCAACAAACCCTCGCTCGCATTCAATATGAAGTTGGTGCTTCCCTCCATTGTCACCTAAGAACAACACCCACCAACACGTCTTTGGTAAAATCCAACTCCAATGGTGCGAGTTTCACTGCAAAGACTTCTTCTTTGGCTTAGCACTAGATTGATGAGGCCATCTAGCTCTTACTGCAACCTCCTCCCACTACTTCTCTAGGACCTGGCACGAAATCCTCCTCACATACACAGACCAAGGGCGTAATTAACCCAACAACTCACTACATTAAGGACCTTCAAAACACCCACCTCCCCCCACTTATTTGGCACTAGATAGGAATATCCCCTCACAGAACTTGTTAGAAAATTAGAAACGCAAAAAAAAATATCTAATATTGATAATAACTTGTGATATTCTTGTAGACTTATTATGTTTTCTTTATATTCTTCTTTAATCCTTGTTTTATCAATCAATTATAAAATAAAAACATGAAGATAAACGACACCAAATCTAGGCACTCAGCTAGGGCTAAAATCCCTCTATAGGGACAACCCAATCAAACTCTTCCACTAGTAAATCAAATTGAAATAGACCAATACCTTAGACCCAAAAGACCTTCCTTCTCCACCAAGTCAACCTTCTAAGATGATTCAACAAACTTCAGTAGTTTCTTCTTGTCCAACAACTTCAACCTAGCAACAATCCAAAATTTCGACCCCCAGCTTCCAAAATTTTAGCCCTACTACAAATCTGAAATTTTGGCCTCCCCAATAGCTCAAATTGTCTTCAAGCTTCCTCACTAGGGTTTTTCTCTTTCTTCCTGTAATATTCCAATTAGCCATGGCTCTATAATATTCCTAATTAGCCATGGCTAATTGGAATATTCGATTTTGTTCAATTTTTGCCTTCTATAGTTATTTGTAAATAAAAAAAGTGAGGAAGGGGGACATAACTCACTTTTAGAATAAAAAGTCACTTCCTAGTAGCACAACGTTGTGACTTAAAGGGGAGCCAAAGGGGGACGCAGAAATGGAGCCCACGCAGACACATGGAGGAACTGCATAGGAAGGAAAAAAACACGTGGCAAGAGGGGAATCACGCAGGAGGAGGTGAGCCTTGGGATTGAGAGAGGCAAGGGCTATAAAAGAGAGAGGAACCCCCTCATTTGGATCATCCAGTTATGAGCATTTGTGACAGTCATCTCGACTTAGAGCACGCTAGCTGTTTAGCTAGTCTGCAGCACTGTTTAGTGCATTGAGTGTCTCCGTTCGGAGATCTCACCCTTAGCCCCGGGGGACTTCGAGTGCTTGCTCGGGCAAGGTATTTCCATTGGCATTACAACAGTAGATACATCAGCATTTCAGCAGCAGTTTATCAACAATTTTGGAGGACCGCACAACACTGAGAGAGGGACGTAGCTCTGGAGGACTGCGCAACGCTAAGAGAGGGACGCAGTTCTGGTTTTGTGCTAAGAGGTTGAGCAGGGGATCAGCCCTTGCAGCTGGAGAGTTTTTGGCAGGGGTTTCAGGCATATTTCTGGAGGGTTGCATTCAGTGGTAGCACAGAGCACTGAGAGACTACGCAGAACCCCAAGGGGGTGATTTTCGGGGGTCGGCCATTCCAAGAGAGCTTTCTGGGTTTTTCTAGGTTTCTTGAGTAGAGTCTGATTCTAGAGTTTTAGCCTTTTCTGAGGAGGGGAGCAGCCCCAAATCCTCATTTGATTTCTAGCAACAACAACCTCATAACAGTTTCCCAACAGCGTGGACACAGATCAGAGAGGGGCCATTCCTTCGGTATTCTGAGTGTATTTCTTCACTTGCCTAGTGCAAGTAGAGGTGCCATCTTCCTGATCACCTCCTATACTCATTTTAATACTCAGTATAATAAAATTTCTTAGCATTCTCTCTGCATTTCTTGTGTATCTACTTATGGTTTATTTGATATATATCGTATCACTGTTATTTTCATCTCTTTGAGCATTCTTGGTTATTATACCACTTCTGTGTTTTTATTATACCCTTAGATAGAGTCTGGAAAGGGCCAGGTAGCCTCCGGATCTCGTCCTCTTTTTAGAGGCGACATATCTGGTAAATGCCCTCCCAGTCCATCTCTGGTTGGAGTTTGTTTGTGTTTGGGGTATATTCCTGATAAGGGATATTACAGTGGTATCAGAGCATAGATCTGGCTCAGCCTGTTGAGCTAGCAATCTATGACACTGAGAGAAAAACCCTATATCTGTTACAGAGGTCGGAGATACAGAGACTCTGGGCGTAGGTTGGAGAACACTTATGGAGAGGGAGACTGTGTTCCGGTAGTAGACGCAGAACAGGAGGTCCCTGTAGTGGACGCAGAGCAGAGGGAGCCTGTGGTGGATGCAGAGCAGGGGGCTCCGATGGCAGATGATGATGGGAAGAAATGTGCAGATATGCTCCTCAAATCAGTGCAAGATCTGTCGAGGTAGATTGAGGCGATGGGGCAGAGATTCACAACAGTAGAGGCCAGATAGCGTGAGAGCCCACGGTTTTTCCAGGTTGGTGAGGGATCGGGTGCATCCCACCATTTGCCAGAGCAGCGTGATACTGTGCAGGAGGTGGCCTCACATGCCCCTACACGCTCTACCATGCCCACTTTCTTAGGAGCAGACACAGGGGCCGTAGCCCAGCAGGAGGCAGAGCCCAGACAGATGGGCGATTATTTTGCAGAGTACCAGGCCTATGGGCAGGAGTTCAGGGAAGCCCTCTCATTTAGAGATTTTGTTCAGCTCCAGCGAGATAGCAGACCCTGCCGACCACAACAGAGGGTATCAGCATTACCATGATGGTGACACCCACCGTGCAGTGAGTAGATTCCACTTGCCTACGTTTGATGGTTCATCAAACAGTTCGGCAAAGTCTTGGGTGGAGAAGCTGGACATTTATTTCCAGCGTAACCAGATGTCAGAGACAGAGGCCATCAAGGTGGCAACATTGCATTTGGATGGTGAGGCCCAAGATTGGTGGTTTCATGGGATGGTTACACTCGGGCACTCTACAATGACGACATATGTTGAGTTTACCAGGAGATTGATGGAGCGATTTGACCGGAGGGATCCAGAGCAACATTTTGTTGAGTTGACGAGGCTCAAACAGACAGGGAGCCCAGATACCTACATTGCAGATTTCTTGAGGGTCTCAGTGATGGTGCCAGACCTATCCACGGCACGAAGGGTCTATATGTATGTTGAGGGGTTAGCAGAGCCACTTCGTGGTCTAGTCCGATCCACTAGACCATCCACACTCTAGGACGCTATCAGCAGGACCCAGACACCTTACCCCCAGAGACAGACTTTCCAGTCTAAGGGGAAGGACGTGAGGATTCCACCTCCAAAGGGGAATCCAAGACGAGTACAGCTTGATGATGATGCCAGGAGGGAGCTGAAGAAGAAGCAGTTGTGCTTCACATGTCAGGAGCCGTGGGCACCGGGACATAGATGTGCTGTTGGCAAAGCACATTTTATTGAGGTCTTCTCTGAGAGCAGTGGAGAAGAGGATGACGAGGATGATGGGGAGGCAGGAGATAGCCATGCCATACAGGGACCTTTACCACCTCCACCACCAGCAGCAAGAGGTGCATCATTTGCACCCACCGGAGGGGCCCTTGCAGCATTGCGAGGAGTTCCCAAGTATCTGACGCTACACGTACGAGGGACAGTGCGTGGGCAGCGGGTATCAGTTTCGGTCGACAGTGGGGTGATCCACAACTTCATCGATGCACAGATGGTTGAGCAGAGAGGTATACAGACAGAGAGCTTCGATGGGTTTTCAGTGTTAGTCCCAGGAGATCAAACCATGACGTGTGCTCGTTATGTTCCAGAGCTTTCAATGACGATGGGCACCTACACTTTGACTGACCACTTTTTCGTGGTCGATATTCCGGAAACCAACATGATATTGGGTGTTCAGTGGCTTATCACTCTAGGGAAGGTCACGACAGATTGGAAGACCCTAGATATGGAGTGGGATGATGAGAAGACAGGGAGGCATGAGAAGATACAGGGACAACATACATATCCACCTTAGATTGTTTCGGCTCATCGGATGGAAGTAGTCTTCCGAAAGGGAGCCATAGAGTAGGCAGTGGAGCTGCGTGCATCAGAAGTAGGGTCTACAAGGCAGACAATACATCCAGAGATACAGTCTATCCTTGATCGGTATACCATAGTGTTTGGGGAGATTCCACCAGGGCAGCCACCGAATCGGGGGTTTGAGCACACCATCGAGCTAGAGCAGGGCATACAGGCAGTGATCACCACCCCCTATACGCACCCCAAGGCCTATCGGGATGAGATTGAGAGGGCTATCCAGGAGTTGTTGGCTCTTGGGCACATTCGACCAAGCACGAGTCCTTTTGCTTCTTCTGTGGTGTTGGTGAAGAATAAAGACGGTACGTTGAGGATGTGCATTGACTACAGGGCCCTAAACAAGAAGACCCTGAAGAACAGATACCCCTTACCCAAGATCGATGAGTTGATGGACGAGTTGAGAGGGGCATGTTTCTTCTCAAAGATTGATTTGAGATCGAGGTACCATCAGATTCGCGTGAGGGAGTAGGACATTCCCAAGACCGCCTTCAGGTGTCACTATGGGCACTTTGAGTTCTTGGTGATGCCTTTTGGGCTAACCAACGCCCCAGCTACATTTCAGTCCTGCATGAATCACATCTTCCGTAGTCACTTGAGGAAGTTTGTGTTGGTATTCTTCGATGATATTCTCATTTACAGCAGGACTTGGGAGGAGCATCTCCAACACATTGAGATAGTATTGCGTATCTTACAGGAGCAGCAGTTCGATGCCAAACTCTCCAAGTGTGAGTTTTGGTTGACGTAGATGTTATATCTGGGACACATCATAGGGGTGGACAAAGTGAGGGTCCATGAGGAGAAGATCAGGGCCATCAGAGAATGGTCGGAGCCGAGAAACGTGACGGAACTTTGAGGATTCATTGGCATTCGTACTTACTATCGGAAGTTCGTCAAAGGTTTCTCACAGCTTGCTGCACCCCTGACAGATTTGACAAGGAAGGGGGCATTCAGTTGGTTGGACACAGCGCAGCGAGCCTTTGACAGGCTCAAGGAGGTTATGAGCAGCTGCCCAGTGCTTGCATTGCCAGATTTTACGCAGCCATTTGTTTTGGAGTGTGATGCGTTAGGAGAGGGGATTGGCACAGTATTGATGTAGGGAGGTCACCCTATAGCCTTTGAGAGTCGGAAGCTCCTTCCGCATGAGAGGTTGTATTCTATATACAACAAGGAGATGCTGGCCATCATGCATGCATTGGCTAAGTACCGGCAGCATTTGGTGGGTAACAGGTTCAGGGTGAGGACTGATCACAACAGCCTCAAGTTCTTTTTGGAGCAGAAGCAGCCACAGGGGAGGCAGCAGAAGTGGATCAGTAAGATCCAAGCATATGACTTTGACATTGAGTATGTCAAGGGTAAGAACAACGTGGTAGCAAATGCCCTTTCTTGTAGACCAGCCACGTTGTCTCTTATGAGCTTGGATACAAACTGGAGGGCTCGACTCTTAGTAGAGTACTCCAAGGATAGGTTTGCATGTGAGTTTCTGGATGGGCAGGTGGCTGATGACAGGTACAGGGTGTTCGATGAGATCATCTATTATAGGGACCTTATCTTCTTGACTGAGGGGTCTCAGCTCAAGAAGAAGATACTCCAGGCATCACATGATTCACCTTTGGCAGGACATCAGGGGTTTACCAAAACCTATAGGGCCATCAGAGAGAGGTTCTCATGGAAGGGCCTCAAGGAGGACGTACTCTAGCACATTCGGGAGTGCGATGTTTGCCAGAGGAACAAGGGAGAGATGAGCCATCTCGCGGGTTTATTGCAGTCTCTTCCCATTTCGGAGGGGAAATGGGAGAGTATTTCGATGGACTTCATCACAGGATTGCCCATGGTACAGGGATTGTATCTTTGTCGTCGTTGATCGACTGACAAAGTACGCACATTTTTTTGCCATATCTACACACTATACATTAGCGCAGGTGGCCGAGTTGTTCTTCAGGGAGATCTTCAAGCTACATGGTCTTCCTAAGACCATCGCCAGTGATAGGGACAACCATTTCATGGGTGGGTTTTGGCAGGAGCTTTTTCGGTTGGTGGGGACGGAGTTGACACTGAGTACCAGTTATCACCCACAGACGGATGGGCAGACAGAGATAGTTAACAAGTGGTTGGAGGGCTACTTGCGTAACTATGTCAGCGGGCAGCAGCGAGCATGGCTGAAGTGGCTGCATCTGGGGGAGTACTGCTACAATACTTCACATCACATGTCCATTGGTATGTCACCATTCTATGCCTTGTATGGGTATCATCCTTTATCTTTTGTTGACGTGATGTTTGGTGATAGCAGGGCTCCTAGAGCCAAGATTTGGATCCAAGAGAGTCAGGATATCCTCCGAGCTCTCAAGGACAACATGGCTACAGCACAGAATCAGCAGAAGCTGTATGCCGACAGGGGTCGGGTGAAGAGACAGTTCGAGGTAGGGGACATGGTCTACCTACGATTACAGCCATAGCGATAGTCGTCGCTAAAGCAGAAGGGGGCTGAGAAGCTCAAGCTCTGCTTTTATGGGCCATACAGGGTGATACGCAGGATTGGACAGGTTGCATATGAGTTGGAGCTGCCCCAAGGCAGTAAGATTCATAACATTTTTCATGTATCATGCCTGAAAAAGGCATTGGGGCAGTAGGTGATGGTGACAGATGAGCTACCACCCATGGATGATGAGGGGCATTTGGTATTGCAGCCGGAGGCTATCATTGATACCAGGGAGAGGCAGCTGCGGAGCAGGACGGTCCGGGAATTCTTGGTGAGGTGGAAGAATTTGCTGGATGAGGATGCCACTTGGGAGAATGAGAAGATCTTACAGCATCCATCACTTCAGTTGCTTGAGGACAAGCAACATTTTTCCGGGGGAGACTGTAATATTCCTAATTAGCCATGGCTAATGGAATATTCGATTTTGTTCAATTTTTTCCTTCTATAGTTATTTGTAAATAAAAAATGTGAGGAAGGGGGACATAACTCACTTCTAGAATAAAAAGTCACTTCCTAGTAGCACAACGTTGTGACTTAAAGGGAGCCAAGGGGGGGCCAAAGGGGGACGCAGAAATGGAGTCCACGTAGACACATGGAGGAACTGCGCAGGAAGGAAAAAAATACGTGGCAAAAGGGGAATCACGTAGGAGGAGGTGAGCTTTGGGATTGAGAGAGGCAAGGGCTATAAAAGAGAGAGGAACCCCCTCATTTGGATCATCCAGTTATGAGCATTTGTGATAGTCATCTCGACTTAGAGCACGCTGGCTATTTAGCTAGTCTGCAGTACTGTTTAGTGCACTGAGTATCTCTGTTCAAAGATCTCACCCTTAGCCCCGGGGGACTTCAAGTGCCTGCTCGGGCAAGGTATTTCCATTGGCATTTCAGCAATAGATACATCAGCATTTCAACAGCATTTTGGAGGACTATGCAACACTGAGAGAGGGATGAAGTTCTGGAGGACTGCGCAGCACTGAGAGAGGGACACAGTTCTAGAGGATTGCGCAGCACTGAGAGAGGGATGCAGTTCTGGTTTTGCGCTGAGAGGTTGAGCAAGGGATCAGCCCTTGCAGTTGGAGAGTTTTTGGTAGGGGTTTCAGGCATATTTCTGGAGGGTTGCATTCAATGGCAGCGCAGAGCATTGAGAGACTGCGCAGAACCCCAAGGGGGTGATTTCAGGGGGGTCGGCCATTCCAGGAGAGCTTTCTGGGTTTTTCTAGGTTTCTTGAGTAGAGTCCGATTCCAGAGTTTCAACCTTTTCTGAGGAGGGGAGCAGCCCCAAATCCTCATTTTTTTCTAGCAGCAGCAGCAGCATAGCAGTTTCCCAACAACTTGGACACAGATCAGAGAGGGTCCATTCCTTCGGTATTCTGAGTGTATTTCTTCACTTGCCTAGTGCAAGTAGAGGTGCCATCTTCCTGATCACCTCCTGTACTCTTTTATTACTCAGTATAATAAAATGGCTTAGCATTCTCTCTGCATTTCTTGTGTATCTACTTATGGTTTATTTGATATATATCGTATCAGTGTTATTTGTATCTCTTTGAGCATTCTCGCCTCTTATACC
Source organism: Pinus tabuliformis (assembly GCA_031772625.1). Classification (NCBI taxonomy): domain Eukaryota; kingdom Viridiplantae; phylum Streptophyta; class Pinopsida; order Pinales; family Pinaceae; genus Pinus; species Pinus tabuliformis. The sequence continues at coordinate 245,290,113 of CM062811.1, forward strand.
ACTTGTGTGTTTTATTATACTCTTAGACAAAGTCTGGAAAGGGCCAGGTAGCCTCCGGATCTCGTCCTCTTTTTGGAGGCGACATATCTGGTAAATGCCCTCCCAGTCCATCTCTAGTTGGAGTTTGCTTGTGTTTGGTGTATATTCCTGATAAGGGATATTACACTTCCTTGAATTTCACACATTTTTTCTTTTCCAGCAATTGCAGATCAAACTTCCTAGAATGTGCTTCAAATGAGTTTGAGTTGTTTCCTTTATATAGTGCTTTATGCTTATTAATTAGGTTGACTTGTCCTGGTTGAGGCCGACTTGGTGGATATGCTCTATGAAGAGTCACAACACACATAGCCCTACAGATTAGATACCTGACCATGGTACTCTAATTGGGTGGGACTAAGGTGTACTCAAGCTTTAGCCACTTTTGGTACCATCAGGATTTTAAGATCTAACACCAACCTAGGGATCTAGGTGTGTATCCAAGGTCGGAGCTCCATGACCTACGCCACCCTCTCTACTTTGGGATCAAGACATCAACAAATAGGTCGTCGAAATGTCCTCCCAAGCATCTTGTTGCCACAAGATGCTTCATCTCTCCTTATCAACTAAATCAGATAAATATCCACCACTCCAAGCATGCTTCAAACGTTTAATCTTTTTATGAAGAGATCCTGCACAATCACAACCCCAATCAATGATAAACTTTCAAGTATATATACAAGTAAACACAAACTTGTGGGGTCCTCAATCATTTTGATGTTACTTATATCATCATCCATTTATCCAAATACAACTTGTCGAAAGCATTTTTCTTTCATTATGAAAATTCAAAGTTTGAAATCCTATTGCAACCACTGATATTATTTCTTCTAACTGTTAATTAGATTAGCATTTTATTGCTACGAAAACAATGAAATAAACACACTGATATTGTGGAAAATAATAGTGCTGGAAAATGAGAAATATGTTAGCACACACACATCAAAATTAACACAATTATCTTTTTGGACAAATGTCCCCTGCAAAACCCAATGCGGGAAATTTGGTACAACAACTAAGGGTTTTATATTATTCTGCAGCAGTGAAATTATCTGAGTATGGGTGTCGAATATTGGCCATCTTGTAGAGAAAATACTGGAAAAAATATTATGAGGGAAATTACCCTCACTCCAAGCAATCCCAACATTGTCTGAGCTCTGAAAGGCTATCCATCCAACTTGGCCTACACAGTCTCTGCGTCAACTTGATGTTGCCTTCCACACATGTTGCTTGAATCGAATGCCATTCTTGTTGTCATGCCTGTTGCTAACTAGGAAAACGCTTCTCCGACCCTTTGGAACCTCTGCCTGGCCTCTGGAACTGAGAATGTCTTTCTTTCTCAGCAAATCGAACTGCCCTATGAAGCCTCTGTGTTTCCTCTGCGCAACTTCCTTGAGAAATTTCAGCCTCTCTCTACAAATTCAGTCACCGGATTTCAAAATCTTCCTCCAGCGTCACTGTCTCTGCCCCTCTCTATTTCTGCTTCCCTACTGAAGCTCGAACTCTTCCAACATTATTGGCTCTCTGGAAAATCAAAATCTCCAAGGAAATCGAACTATTTTTGCTTCTCACAAGTGTGTTCTCCATCTACCCATCTACTTCTTCGTATAATCCTCTGTTGGACCTCTAACGACCAAGATTAAAACTTAATCAAGGGTCTAGATTAATTCCTTGTTAATCTGTGTTAGTTAATAGATGTTTCACACCTTATCTCAATTAGTTTGGATTAATTAACCCATTTTCTTAAGTTTAGACATAGGAAATAATGAAAAATAGGCTAATAGTATAATTGGGACACTTCTAGGTGGAATTTCCATAAACGATTTTTGGGTTATGGATAACTCGTGTGTTTTAACCTCTCCACAAAGTTTTGAGACTAGAACACCTATGATGCTACAAAAACTAACACTCCCTCTTAGTGAGGAAGGCGTTCTCTCTAGTGTTGCACACTCTGCCACAACACTTTGTCTTTGTACCACCCTCTATCATGTTGTTGATGTCTGGCGACTCCCCACCAATAACTGCGCAACCCTGATGCTACAGCTGTGTTGTTGTTGACACTTCCATACTGCTGCCAACCCTACATCTACATTGCAACTCCTTCTCAATTGTTCTTGTTCTTGTTTCAACTGCAACTACTGTAACAGAGAAGCATCCTAAACACTGATTCAATTGTGTTCAGTATGATGCAATTGTCTCCCGAATCTTGACTGCTACTAGCTACTTCACTGTGCACTAAATAATATGTGTTTCTAATAACTCTACACTATGCCACTCTGCACTGTTGCCAACACTGCATTGTGCTCCTCAACACCTGACTGCTACTAGTTTGCAATTGTTACTCTGGAATTTGACTACGACTCTAACATTGATTCATCCTTCCACTGAATATTGTGGGCCCTCGTAGCTAGGTAACGATCCATGAGGAGGACACCTCAATGAACCCTGCCCATGTCTGTGCTTCATTGGGACTATAGCTCTAGATCACCCCACCTCTCTCCTGGAGGTATAGATGCAAAAATCACAAAGTCTTCCTCAAACTTAGAGGACAACTTATCAATCTCAGCGGAAGTTGTTGCCTGATCCTACTTCTCCTACTTGTCCTTCTTACAGAGAGGACACTACATGTTGGAGTGGCAAAACTCACCACATCTGAAGCACTTGAGCTTTGACATTTCCTTCTTCTTATTCTTTTTCCCCTGCCCCTGACTGGGACCCTTAGATGCTAGGGCCACATTTTCTTCTTCCTTCTCACCCTTCACACCCTTGTTGCTACTTCCGTTGATGGTACTCTTTACTAGAGCCCACCTCAACGCCTCTTGTTGTAGACCGGACCACATCTTGTCCTATTTAGGCAATGTGTCTCTTCACATGATACTTTGGACAAACACCTGCCAATCATCTGAGACATTATTCAGTGCTAACCGTACAAGCTCTGTGGGTTGGGGTGCCTCCGCAAAAACTGATAGTTGATCCCAGACTTCTTGAATCCTGGTGAGGAAGCCATCTATGATTTCGCCCTGTTACATCCATATGCTCCTCAGCTTCTCCTAGAGAAACATCTTATGCTGCTTAGAAGAACTCTAAAATAGCTCAAAGAGAGCATCCCACATCTCCTTGGTCATACCTTTGACTGCCACATGTGATACTAAATGATCTCAGACTCCATCCAAAATCATCCACTTCGCCTTCGCCATTTCCTTTCTGTATTGCTTTAGTTGATCAACATCTTGGGGTATTGCTACTACATTCTCCACAAAAGCTTTCAGGCTATATTCATCTAGAAGGAAGGACATCATAGCCTTCTAGATGACATAGTTGGAGGCTCCCTCCAACATATCCTAATCTCGCCCTATTGTGGCCATCTCTAAATCTAGCCGAAAATCTCCCTCTTTCCCTTTGCTCGGTTGTTGGGTCTACTACACACACTCCCTTCTAGAGTGAGAAACTCTAATCATAGCTATTGCCAATCTACAATTGCAAAAATTTAGATCTCTAAAACTCAAGATCCCCTGAGAGAAATTTTCCCTCTGTGTGTGTTATTTCTCTTCCATCCAACTTTGGTTTTGTTACTACAAACTGCTGCAAGACCCTCTGCGCCCAAACAAGGAATTTGCTCAGTGAAAATTTGAGCTACCACTACTCCCTCTGCCTGTTGGAATCACTAGATCTGGCAAGCTGAAATTTTATGCCAATCTGCACTGAAAAATCGATCTTTCCAGCAATTTGAACTTCTTAGCTCAGGCTCTATGTAGCCTACATAAATTCGTCCTCCTGCTCCCTCTGAACAATGATTTTTTTCCTTCACTTCTGAGCTTCCTCATCTGATCAATCACATTTTGATATCATGTGAAAATTTTAAGTTTGAAATCTTATAGTAGCAACTAGTATTATTTCTTATATTTGTTAATTAAATTAGCAGTTTCTTGCTATGACAACAACGAAATAAACACATCGTAATCTTCACAAAAATATTGTGGAACATAATAACGTTGGAAACTGAGAAATATTCTAGCGCATACACATCAAAATTAACACAACTAATTTTATTTACAAATGTCCTTGAAAAAACCCAATGCAGGAAAACCAATGTAGCAGTTGAGGGTTTTATATTATTATGCAGCAGCGAAATTATTTGAATACAATCTCGATGTTGAATCCTGACTACCCTGCAGAGAAAATACTATAAAAAATATTCTAAGGGAAATTACCCTTACTCCGAACAATCCTGACATTGTCTAAGCTCTAAAAGGCTAGTCATCCAACTTGGCCTACATAGGCTTTGTGTCAACCTAATGTTGCCTGCCACACGTGCTTCTTGAATCAACTACCAATTTATCCATCCTTCCTATTGTCAACTAGGAAAACACTTCTCCGACCCTCTGGAACCTCTGCTTATCCTCTAGAACTGAAAACATCTTCCTTTCTAAGAAAATCGAAATACCCTCTGAAGCCTTTGTGTTGCCTTTGCACAAATTCCTAGAGAAATTTCGACCTCTCTCTACAAATGCACTCACTGGATCTGGAAACCTTCCTTCGGCTTCACTGTCTCTGCCCCTTTCTGTCTCTGCTTCCCTACTGAAGTTCTTACTCTTCTAATATTGTTGGCTCTTTGGGTAATCAAATTCTCTAAGGAAATCGAACTCTCACTGGTTCCCACAAGTGTGTTTTCCATCTACCCATCCACTTCTTCTTATAATCCTTTGTTGGACCTCCAACGACCAAAATTAAACTTAATCAAGAGCCCAAATTAATTCCCTATCGATCTGTGTGAGTTTCTAAATGATTCAAACCTTATCTCATTTAATTGTGATTAATTAACCCCTTCTCCTAATTTTAGACATAGGAAATAATTAAAAATAGTTAATAATCTAATTGAGACACTTCTAGGTGGAATTTCTAGAAAATATTTCTGGGTTATGGAGAAATCATGTGTTTTAGCCTCTCCACAAAGTTTCGAGACTAGAACCCCTTCGATGCTACAAAAACTAACATTCATTTCTTTAGTGCCACCAAATACAACCTCGGTACTTCTCAAGTCTTTTGTTTGCAAATCCATCAATATTCATTCATCGATTTCATTCTTTCTTCAAGGTATTTACTATGACTGTCATAATATGCCCTCCCTCTCAACTGGTGAGATGTACCTTTTCCTTTATCAAAGCTCCCTCTCAACTTAGGGAAAACAACATCAGGTATACTTCATTCTTTCTCATGTTATCAAGGTCATTTTTATCATCATTATTACTATAGCTTCCTTCATCGTGCTCATTATTATTATCATATTCAATTACGAACATCTTCAACATCTTGAAGATTATGTACCTGCAAAACTTTAATATCAAGTACAACCAAATAAAAATGAAGTCAACTATATCAAACTCATGGAAGCATTAAAAGATTCAAGCTTTTGACATCAAATACCTAAACCTAGTTAGGTTCATATTCAACAAGGGTTACATTTTACATACTATACTTCAATATATTGCTAGGGTTTTGTAATAAACCTTAGACTCCATTTTCGAGACATAAGCCTTAGATATCATCAACTCAATCAAAATATCAAACCAATCATAGTACTATATATCTAAGGTTCCAACAATATGTTTTTAGAAATACATGTCAAATTCTACTAGGGTTTTGTTATATACCTTAGATTTAATCAACAATCAAGATATCATACTCGCATATACATATCTAGGGTTTCATTATCTCATATCAACATCCATACCTACTAGGTAAACCCAAGACACAAACATCAATATATTGAAGTTAAAAATACAACAATTTTAATCAAATTAGGTTTTCGATCATGCAAAAGAATATACATCTAAGGTTTCATTCCCAAGATCTTACTTTAGTTATTACAAGGGTTTTTTGCTCATAAACCCTAATTCACCAAACCATAAAAATCTAGGGTTTCCTTATATAACCTTGACATTAACTATAAACCCTAAAGGATTAAGGTTTTACCATAACAATACCAAAACTCTAAACTTAAAAAGAATAGGATTTCATCATATGTTGTAGACAAACTGTAAGAAGACTATGGTTTCATAATCAAAATTACATACCCTTAGCATCAAGAGGCTAGGTTTTTACAGAGAACCCTAAAGGTTATGCTTTCACAAAAATGATTAAATGATAAGAAACATTATAACGAGGGTCGATCTAATGATTAATCACCCTAATAAGAATATTTATGATTCAAATCCTTATACATAAAGATATCAGTAATATAAAGCAAATTTCAAAATAGAATGATCATACATTTTCTATGAAAAAACCTTGTAACAAAACTTGCAATCTAAGACATACCTTGAGTTGTTCTTTAACAAACCTTTTAGGACATCAATTCTTGAAGGGATTCTTTTGCAACATAATTTCTTTCATGATTCAAGTCTTTCTTTTGAAGTTTTCCTCCATAACCTTTGTGTATTTTGAAAGCTTTCTTACCGTGGAAAATATAAAGAAAAAGGTTATGAGTATACAATACAAACAAATCTCAAGTGAGGAGGAAACCAAACATGAAAAATAAAACAAAGAACAATATACTTATCTTCTGGTAAAATGGTGAAGGCTTCCCTCTTAATCATGTATTTTTTAGGGATACCTACTTATGAAAACAAATTCAAAAATTTCTAACAAGACATATTATGAATTCTAAAAATCAAAACATTAAAGAAAACATTAAAAAACTTAAATAGTAGACTTAGAAGGATATGTAAGAGAAGCCTTAATAGTATACATATTTGACTTCAGATTCTTTAGTCTTCTTTTTCTTGGGTAGAGCTTCATCATAAACATTTTCATGTTCTCTTTCTCTCTTCTTATTTCTTGGATTCTCAGGACATTAACTTTTGTAGTGTCCCATCGTATGACAATTGTAGCATTCAATATTTGATAGATCAATCTTTTTCTTTTTTTAGACCTTTGAACTTCTTGTATGCTCCATTTTCCTTGTGATGAGTAGAGTAGGAATTTGAAGTGTTGTCTTCTTCATCCTCCCTATTACTTACTAATGAGATGCAGGCTTCTTCTTGACTGTATGAATTCCACATTTGTTCAAAGGTTAGAGTATCTTTCCAGCTGCTAATTCGTGATGCAAAAAAAGCTTCAAGATTTTGGTAGACATTTCTTGTGTAGAGTATATATTGGATATGTATGGGATTAGATTGTCCTTCATTCCATCTACTATCAGATTCAAGATGTCAATTTCCTTGTACTTTTCCTTTCTTGCATAATCTGTCAGTGTCTTAACTTTTCCTTGAAAAAAAATCTAAAACTTTATGCTTAACAAGAATAAGATCTATCCTCTTCTTTCATGCCCCATAGTTGGAGGCTCCTTCTAGCTTGTTTTATGTCTCATTGAGTGTCATAGTCTCTATAGATAGTAGGCTTCTCTTCTTATATGATCCTTTCATTAATGACCTCCTTAACCCTTCTTTCAATAGATCTTTAAACTCCCTTTTTCCTTTCCTTCTTTACCTTAGCTTTGATACCATGATAGAAAATAAAAAAGGCTAAAAGATTCTCCTATATTGATAATTACTTGTGATATTCTTGTAGTCTTATTATCTTCTCTTTATATTTTTCTTTAATCTTTGTTTCATCAAGCAATCATCAAATCAAAACATGAAGATTAACAACACCAGTTGTAGGCACTCATCTAGGGCTAAAACCGCTATGTAGGGGAAAACCCAGTCAAACTCTTCCACTAGTAAATCAAATTGAGATAGGCCAAGATATTCGACCCAAAAGACCTTCCTCCTTAACCAAAATTCAAAAAAATTTAGTAGTCTCTTCTTGTCGAAGAGCTTCAACCTAGCAACAATCCAGAATTTCAACCCCCAACTTCCAGAATTTTGGCCCTACTACAAATTTTAAATTTCAGCCTACCCAACTGCTTCAAAATTTTCGCATGTGTGAGTCAAAAGAGAGATAAAATGATCTTCAAACTTCCTTGCTATGATTTCCTCTTCTTTGCTAGGGTTTTTCTCATTCTTCCTTGAATTTCACACCTTTTTCCTTTTCCAGCAACTGCATATCAAACTTGTCCAGAATGTGCTTCAAATGAGGTCGAGTTGTTGCCTTTATGTAGTGGTTGTTGCCTCTTAATTAGGCCGATTTGGTGGAGGAGGCCTAGAAGACCTAATTTGTATAAAAATATTTTTCTTTCTTGGTATATGAAGCCCAAGAAGGGTCATTTACATGATGATAAAGACAAGGACTCTTGACATAAACCCTATAAGCCTACAATGGAGGATTTGACTTATTCACCATTAACCCAAGCATGAAACATATTCTTTAATAAGTCAATTTCTTTTGCAATAAAATTTGTTTTTCTTTCTTTCAAAAAAATACTTTACATTATGACACAAATACAATTATGAAGACCGACACTAGTTACATTTTTCAACAGAATTTAAGTTGGGGACAAAGCTGACCCGAGAATTCACCACTCAATGATAAACCAGTGGATGAGCTACATAGAGGTCGGATCCTTGACCTCATCTTTGCAACATCCTGCAACCTTTACCACCCAACCAAAATTTTCAGCCCCACGTCCATATTTATTGAGTCTCGGGTGGCTTCATATCACTTGCCCATGACATGTATTGTCCCATGCATTAACTTCAATCAGGTGGGTGAGGTTGTGGGCATAAGTTCCCCTCGTGACGCATGCACACCGCATCAGGGAAAAAATAAATAGACTAAAATGTATATGGTTTGTGTTAAATATGTTATCATTTCATTGATTAGATAGAAGTAACTATATAAAATTGCACTACATGTTTTGACAAACATAATATAAAACATGATGTTCAATCAATAACTTCAATCACAACATTCATTAAAATAAACAATTTAGATAACAAACGATTGAACAAATTCAAAAATAAAATTATTTATCTAAATATTTCTTTACAATTACAACAAAATCAAAGTTAAATTCCTTGTATCAATTGTCCTATTAATATTTCACGTTATTGTATTAGATTTTAATAATGATATTTCAGGTTATTGTTATTTTATTGTATTATATTTTTTTTAATTATAAATATATTCTGATTATATAATATTTTATTTTATTCAATTTATTTTTAATTTTTTAATTAAATAATTTAATAATCATATTCTAGTAGTTATTGTTATTGTTATTTTATTATATTTTTTAATTATAAGTATATTCTGATTATATAATATTTTATTTTATTCAATTTATTTTTAATTAAAATTATTTTATTTTATTTTATTTATTTTTTAATTAAATAATTAGTCTACCGAATTACTGGACAATGATTTATTCCAATAAATGTTTAATGTAATAATTTTCTACTTGGTAAATTTACACATAAACTTCAACCATGGCAAAGGCCAATAAGTAATACAAATTCATTTCTATTTATTGTCAACCCTGAATAACCATTTCAATTAAAGGAAACTACATAGGAAACTTCAACCATGACAAAGGCTATTTAAAAATGCAATTTTTTTTTTATTAAACAGAAGATTGATTTATATATATTTTTTCAAAATATAAATTCACTTTACTATGGTTAAATAAATATTAATCTCTTTTTACATTTTGATAAAAACATAAATTTCTTTATTTTAAATTTATTATTAAATGTATTTTAAAAATAATATATATATATATATATATATATATATATATATATATATATATATATATATATATATATATAAATAAAGAAGAATATTGTTATATTTTTGATAATTTCAATGTTTTATGGAGATTTTATTTTTAAAAGTCTGAATGATTATATAGAATTTATTATATTAATTTTAAAATTTTAGAAAATATATATTAAATAAAAATAAAATAAATTGAGATTTTTAATTGAGATGAATTTTTATTTTAGCAAGATTATGTTTTAATTGATATTGTATATAGTATTATATAAATTGTTACAATCAACTATTTATAATTTTATGTTATTTTTATTAGGAAGTTTATTGGGTCAATGAAAGTGAGGTATGGTGGTTTCTTTCAACAAGGTTCAAATCCTCCGAAGAAAATGGCTCATTTTCTTCTTAGGATTTGGTTGGTCCCTACAAGGGTAATGTTATTCATGGGTAGTCGTTAACTTAGATTGAGTGGTCACATGCCATGATAGTGTCACGATGTCTCACATCTTGGTACATTATCGATGCTTAGTAATCAAAATATGAAGGAAGCTTTTATCGATGCTTAGTAATCAAAATATGAAGGAAGCTTTTCTAATATTTTCCTATATTTTAGTTTTACAAAAAGTCCCTTCATTATATTCAATTATTGAAATTGTGTACCTAGCTTAATTGAAAATATAAAGGGGTGCTTTATGACTATGAATATTTTTCACCAGACTACTTATAAGAAATACACAATTTGATTGAGAGTTCAAATTCCATCTTGTAAAATAAATCCTATAGCTCCACCAACTGCAACTATTATAATCAACTATTTATAGTTTTATGTTATTCTCACTAGGAGGTTTATTGAGTCAATGAAAGTGGGGTATGGTGGTTTGCCCCAACAAGGTTCAAATCCCCCAAAGAAAATGGCTCATTTGCCTCTTAGTAGTTGGTTGGTACATACAAGGGTAGTGTTGTTCATGGGAAGTCATTAACTTAGATTGGGTAGTCACATGCCATGATAGTGCCATGACATCTCACCTCTTGCTACATTGCCAATGCTTAGTAATCAAAATATGAAGGAAGCTTTGCCAGCCCTCTACATGACGACCCTGCCTTTGGTACTGTCTATCCCAAGTATTCTGTGTCATTAGATGACCCTTACATCTACGACCTTATGCAAGCTTATATTCATCCCCAAGGTTTTGACATGAAATGCCTATCTAAAATAATTTAGCTCAAAACTTTGATTGTTGTTCACTTTGGCAATGGCAGCATGCCCCCACTACAGCCCCATATCTGTCATACCTCGCAACTTATAAGTGAGGTGGAATCTGGTTCCAGTAAATCTACAACTCCTATTACATTTGAATGGACTGGAATCCAATATCTTGAACTTTGGGAAGCTAAATATGAACAATACCACCAATCAGCGTTACTGAAAGACAACCATAAGGTCGCCAAAGCATGCCCAATTCCATTTAATGTTGCTATCCAATCCTTTCGGTTACCAACCCAAGTCCAAATAACCTTTTGAGAGAAGGTTGTAGAGATGGTCCAAAACCATCCCGCAAGATCTTCAAAAAAGCTCACTACAAAACACCAAGGTCAGCACCAGTAGTGTCCAGCCGCTGATACAAAATCTTAGTACTGCTACTAAGCCAGAAACACCACACATTCTCATGCTCACTTGGCTACCCCGAGAAGAAACAGCTAGAACTATCAAAGTTAGCTTTGGAGAAGAATCCTACACTACAGGAAGGAACCTGCCTTATATATCTTTCCGACAATTTGATGATGATGGTCAAAAGAAAAGGGAATTCATCCCTTATGCCACAATACCAGCAGACACTGCGTCTGGTACTAACACTGCACAGCTTAACTATGCAAATCTCCAGCTCGACCTCGAGTTAAAAAACATTGATGATTTGCACAGTGACGTCCTTAAGGTTAAACAAGTAGTATCTGAAGGAAAGGAAATGTGCGAGAAGATTTTAGCAAGATTAGAATTGCTAGATCACAAGATAGCTGACATATCAGTCCTTACAATAGCCAATACAAAGCTAGACCAAAGGCTGGCAGCTATATCTCATGTTTTGTCCATAACTACCCCAATCATCAAGAAGTTAGGATCTATGGTTCAGATCCCTAACTAATATATTTTGGACAAACCATCAAAGTCAGCTATGTTTATAGATAATCCCAAGAACAAGCTTAGGTGCACTTTCAACGTTACGTAGCTAGTCATAAGCTACCTACGTGGAATTTTGGGATTCAAATAACTGAAGAAGAAGAGATCGAGGTAGCTACTTCGGTAAGAGATTGAGGTAGCTACTTCGGTCACAACATCATTCTTGCAAAAGGTCCAAGAAAAGGGTCCTGCCCTTTCAAAGGACCAAATAAAGCAGTTCCTTGTTTATGTAAAGCAAGAACCAGGTATCCCTTTGCAGATTACCCAAGTTGGCAAAACATCCCGCCCCATATTAGTAACAACGACTAGAGTTTCAGCTATGAGTGCGACCATCCAAGCTATGCCACAAGAACCCATGTTTTCTCCAAATTGCCAGCCTAAGATCAAAATGGAGAATGCAATGAGTCTCCTCAATAGCTATGAAAAAATAGATTGATGGCCCTACCCTTTCTCTCTGTAACATTGCACAACCCATTATCAATGGATTTGGTGGCTTAGCACATACATGGTGGCATTACGCCTCCACATAAGCCCAAGAAGTCGTCCTTGGCCATAACGATCTTGTTGTTTAGTTGCTCATTCCTCTACGTGCACAGTTTGTCGTCCTTACAATTGATGAAGATCCAGACCACTACAATGAATTGTTTATGTATAACCAGTTGGGAAATCTTGGTCTTATGGAAGATTATTTCTGTCAAATGCAGGATTGGCTCATCCAATCCAATTCCTATGCTAATACAACATACCTCAAGAGGTATATCCAGAGTATGGTTGGAATTCTTCCCACTACTATCAACAAATATTTTGAAGACAAACATCTTTCTCTGTCAGGCATGACCTTAACAATGGTCCATGGCCACATCAAGAAAGTCATTAAAGAACCTTGTTTAGCTAAACGAGTTATGACTGACTTCAAGGAGTACAACAAGATCTTTTCAAATAAGATTTGCACAACAGTTGGCCATATGCCCAACTGGGGTAAGGGACCCTTCAATCATGACCCCAAATGCTCTTGTAAATCCAAAGATTCGCACAAGAAGCATTGGTCCTCAAAGAGTAAGTTGCAGCTAGAAGCTTATAAGAAGCCATATCAGCCCGGAAAGAATCCTTTCCAGAAAAAATGAACATTACTTCGATACCGAAAGACTCCAAATAAATGAGTTCAATGTTTTATTTGCAATGAGGAAGGTCATTGGGCAAACGAATGTCCACAAAAAGCACAGAAGCCGAAGCTAGAAGCTCTATTCATAGATAGCTTAGAACCTACTATGTGGGATTTGTTCTACTATGATTATGACAAAGACCCTACTGGAGAAATTTATTATCCAGAAGATGATTCTCGTCATGAACATTCATGATGAGATCAAAAGAATCAAGGCCGCCATGACCACTTTAAATCATCTAGAACTTCAGTTATCCAGCGAGATGACAACCAAACAAAAGGAGAAGGAGATAGCCTATTCTGTTCCCTCCTACTGGCATCCGGCTGAGTTATACACTGACCATCCAGCCAAGCATCCAGAGCGACAACTTGTCAAGCGTGCCTCTTGCACATCCATGCGTATGTAGATCCATAACAAGCAAGAAAATATTAGATCCCTTGCCATAGAAATCCATGTGCTGAAAGCACAATTGCAGCAGCTAGAGAAAGAAGTTGTTGAATCCTCTGATGATGATTTCGACCATCTAGCAACTAAGGCTCTAGACAGTCTGGAACAATCTTCCCCTGTCTCGCCTGCAACAGATTATGCCAAATAGCCTGATTCACCTGATTTGTCTGCACTTTATCCTGGTAAGTCTCTCTCTCTCTCGCCAGTTAACCTAAATTGTATATTCCTCTTACCTTTTGTCCCCGTGATTGTAAATCATATTCCTTAGATTGTTTACTTGATTCGGGTGCTCAGCTTAATTTAGCTCGCCATATTTCTATTTCCCCCTTCTACTGGGAGAAATCAATGGAGGGCGGTGCCAGCATTACTGGTTCAATGTTTTCTCTCCCACATCAGGTAAATTATTTCCCTGTGTCCATCCAAGACCATCTAGTTCAATGTACATTCCTCAAACTTGATGATATCCCGGCCAACATTATTTTAGGTTATGAATTCTTTACCCGTTGGTCTCCCATTTCTATTGACTACCACCAACTCATATTTTCCATGACTATTTCTCGTAAGTCTGTAAAAATTCCTCTCAAAACTTCTTGTACATTCTTCGTCCCTCACAAGAAAAAATTAGAACAACCAAAGCCCGCAGAAGTCCAGAAAAAGAGAAAGAATCATCTCTTTCGCCGCAGCTCATCATTAATATTATTTGAAATAAATGTTTGAAAAGATTATCTAGCAGTGTACTTCGGATATCCCGAATGTTTTTTGGGAACGAGAAAAGTATGTGATTGATCTACCATATGCAGATGATATACAAATCAGACAACATAAAGCATCAGCAGCTCTGATGAGTCCAACCGAGTTGGATTACTGCCAAAAAGAGATTATAGATCTCTTAGAAAAGGGCCTAATCAAACTAGCCAAGAGCCCATGGGCATGCCGAGCAGTCTACGTCAACAAGCATTTAGAGATCAAAGGAGGCCAAACTCGCATGGTGATCAACTACAAGCCCTTAAATGCAGTGCTAAAAAATATGGCATATCCTCTTCCAAATCAAGCAGCGCTTCTCCAAAAACTGAAAGGTTGTAACACCTTCAGCAAGTTCAATCTTAAATCAGGTTTCTACCACATTGGAATAGCTGCTAAAGATCGTTATAAAACTGCCTTTGTTGTTCCACATGGACAGTGTCAATGGAAGGTAATGCCTTTTGGTTTAAAGAATGATCCTAGTGAATTTCAAAACATAATGGAAGATGTTTTCCGTGGCATAGATTGGTTAATTATCTACATAGGTGATTTACTTGTCTGTTCCAAGAATATCCAAGAACATCATAAACATCTCCAAATATTTTGTGAGCATTGTGTTAAACATGGATTAGCTTTGTCAAAATCCAAGATTGAAATTGGAGTAATATATGTAAGTTTCTTAGGTTTGAATATTTCTAATGGCAGTATCGCACTGCAAGATCATGTTCTTCTAAACCTGCAGAATTTTCCAGAGCAAATCCTAGACAAGACCTAGCTGCAACGATTCCTAGGCAGTCTGAATTACATCAGACATTTCTATAAAGGACAAGCCCAAGATCTAGTTGTCCTGCAGCAAATATTGAAGAAGTCGCCAATCCCATAGAATCAAGCCATGACCCAAGCGGTGAAATCCATCAAAGAGAAAGTTCAGAATCTTCCTCCTCTCAAGCTCCAGGCAAATGAAGGATTTTATGTCCTTGAAACATATGCATCAAATTTTGTATGGGGAGGCGTTCTTCTTGAACGCATAAATGGAACTGAAGAGATTTGTGGCTACACCTTAGGAACCTTTCATGGAGATGAACTCAATTATCCTTCAAGCCATAAAGAAGTACTCACAATCAAGAAAAGTATATCTTATTTCAGGCTTTATTTAAAACCTGCTAAATTCTTTGTTCGAACCGATCTCAAAATCATGCTGGGCATGATAAAAGCAAACCATGAACTTGCCAATAATAACGTTCGCATCATGCGATGGGCAGTCCGGTTAGGCGATTATGACTTTGGTATTGAACATAAGCTCAGATACCTCAACTGTGTGGCAGACCTTCTCACACGTGAAGCAGTGGACCCTCAGCTTAAAGAAGAAGCAGTAGTGGGCCCGTAATAATGTGTCTGATTCGGTCCCCATATGTCGAAAGACTTTAAGGGATGAGATAACATATGTTTTCCACTTGCACTCGAATCTTTACTTTTAACCAACACTCACTGGTCATGTAATAACCAGACACCGGATATGAATATTATAAATGAGTGGTTGCGTCCCTCATAAAATTCAATCTAAGTTGTTCTAGTACCTGAGCAATTAGTCAGAATTCTCTTCTCCTCTTCTTCATAAGAGTGATGCTAGATTGCGCCTGCAGTGTCATGCTCAGTGCAATTAAAGTATCAGTCACTCGCAAATACTAGAGACAGTATGTGTTATCTGCCGTCAGAATATATAAGTAGTAAAGTTTGGTGCAAATCAAAAGATCCATTCTTACCAAGATAAAGTGCAGACAAATCAAATGAATCAAGTCGTTGGGCATAATCTGGTGTAGGAAAGACAGGGGAAGATTGCTCTGGACTGTCTAGAGCCTGAGTTGCTAGATGGTTGAAATCATCGTCATAGGATTCAACAACTTCTTTCTCTAGTTGCTGCAATTGTGCTTTGAGCACCTGAATTTCTATGGCAAGGGATATGATATTTTCTTGCTTTCCATGGATCTGCATACGCATGGATGTGCAGGAGGCACGCTTGACAAGTTGTCTCTTTGGATGCTTGGCTGGATGGTCATCGTATAACTCCACTGAATGCCAATAGGAGGGAACAGAATAGGCTATCTCCTTCTCCTTTTGTTTTGTCGTCATCTGGCTAGATGAATGAAGTTCTAGATGATTTAAAGTGGTCATGGTGGCCTCAATTATTTTTTTCTCATCATGAATGTTCATGCGGAGATTTATCTACCGTGGTGGTGTTTTCTCGAGTTGTTTCCTTAAGTCTGCAAGCTGCTTGTTAGGCATAGAAAACATACAAAAGTGGTAGGATTGCAAACTATCTTCATCGTCAAAACTGCCATGGAAACCTAGAACGCGGTTTCCATCTTCTTCTTCTGCCTCGAAATCATCTTATGGATAATAAATTTCTCTAGTAGGGTCTTCGTCATAATCGCGGTAAAACAGATCCCACATAGTAGGTTCTAATGTATCTGTGAATAGAGCTGCTAGCTTTGGCTTCCGTGATTTTTGTGGATATTAGTTTGCCCAATGACCTTCCTTATTGTAAATAAAATATTAGACTGATTTAGCCAGAGTCTTTAGATATCGAAGGAATGGTCCGTTTTTCTGGAAAGGCTTCTTTCCAGGCTGATATGGCTTCTTGTAAGGTTTTGGCTGAAATTTACTCTCTAAGAACCAATGCTTCTTGTGCGAATCTTTGGATTTACAAGAGAATTTGGGGTCACAATTGAAGGGTCCCTTACCCCAATTGGGAATCTGGCCAACTGTTGTGCAAATCTTATTTGAAAATATTTTGTTGTACTCCTTGAAGTCAGTCATAACACGTTTAACTAAACTATATTCTTCAATGAATTTCTTGATGTGGCCATGGACCATTTCTAAGGTCATGCCTAACAGAAAAAGATATTTGTCTTCAAAATATTTGTTGATAGCGGTGGGAAAAATGCCATGCATACTCTGGATATACCTCTTGAGGTATGATGTATTAGCATAGGAATTGGATCGGATGAGCCAATCCTGCATTTGACAGAAACAATCTTCCATAAGCCCAAGATTACCTAACTGGTTAGACATAAACAATTCATTGTAACGGTCTGGATCGTTGTCAATTGTAAGGCCGACAAACTGGGAAAGTAGAGCAATGAGCAATTGAACAACATGATCGTTATGGCCAAGGATGGCTTCTTGGGCTTCTGTGGAGGCGTAATGCCACCATGTATGTGCTAAGCCATCAAATCCATTGATAATGAGTTGTGCAATGCTACGAAGAGAAAGGGTAGGGTCATCAATCTATTTTTTCGTTGCCCAACTATTGAGGAGACTCATTGCATTCTCCATTTTGATCTTAGGCTGGAAATTTGGAAAAAACATGGGTTCTTGTGGCATAGCTTGGATGGTCGCACTCATAGCTGACATATCAGTCCTTATAGCAACCAATACAAAGCTAGACCAAACGCTGGAATCTATATCTCAGGTTTTGTCCATAACTACCCCAATCATCAAGAAGTTAGGATCTAAGGTTCAGATCCCTAACTATTCTATTTTGGACAAACCATCAAAGTCGGCTATTCTTACAGATAATCCTAAGAACAAGCTTAGGTACACTTTCATCTTTAGCGTAGCTAGTCATAAGCTACCTACGTGGAATTTTGGGATTCAAACAGCCGAAGAAGAAGAGATCGAGGTAGCTACTTCGGTCACAACATCCTTCTTGCAATGGGTGCAAGAAAAGAGTCCCGCCCTTTCAAAGGACCAAATAAATCAATTCCTTGTTTATGTAAAGCAAGAACCAAATATCCCTTTGTGGATTACCGAATTTGGCGAAACATCCCGTCCCATATCAATAACAACGACTGGAGTTTATCTTATCTTGGAACTTCATTAGTGGTATAATTTGATGATTGGATATACTCTTTTTTACATGTAAGTTCTCTTTTCATGCTAAATATTGTTATTTACTTTGTCACATGAATGTTGCTGGGATTTTTGCTATACAAGTCTGAAATTTGCTGCTACTCTATACAAAATTATGGAAATTTTGTTCTTTTATAGTGTTGCATCATGTCATTGGCCATGTATGAATGGGTTAATGTTCGATATTGTGCGTTAAATACATCTTGATAAGTCACCATTTAATGCAAATCTAAGTATAAAGTTTTGAAGCACCTGCTCTCATGCCCTAATGCCATGCGGAGCTGCTTAATGACCTCCTTGATTAGTTAAAACCTTTTCAAACATTTAAACCTCATTGACTCCATCTCTCCCAAAGGAAAAGGAAATCATCCTCCATAGGTGACCACTTTTAAAGCTTATTCCTTTCACCTCTCCTTAAATTTTTAGGGCATCACTTATCTCACGTTCTATCCATCCAAACATTTATATTTTTGGTCCACAACTGCGATGAGGTATGATCTAGAGGTCCTCCAAATTTGAAGAAAATCTGACACTGGGATCTCAAGATATAGCAAGCCCTAGCTAAAGGACCATTCCTTGCCCTAGGTTTCCCTTTGTTGGTCTCCTCATTAGGATCATTGAATTCAAACCTCAAAGAAAATTTGTCCTTTGATCCTCTTCTCCTCCCTAATTAAGTTAAGCCCCTCATTAGGTGATCAACTCCATACCCTTGACCTAATTTTGGGTCCACTCGGTCTCTTGTGGTCCCACAACTGATTAACGCCAATTTCACAAAGATCACATAGAAGCCAAGTCTCCATAAAGATCTCTAGGTCTAGGAGCCTTCTTGATAAGACATACTCTCAAACCCTAGCCCTAAAGATCCTCTTAGTCCTTCCTAAAGAGCCTATCACTGTGCTTCTAAAGTAGCAACCTATCTAATTAAGTCTCTCTTGCGAATAGGCCTAGGAATCACTTCCTCGTCTTATCATTGACTATATATTATCATGATTCCTCACATACCGAGACTCCTCCAATTTCTAAAAATCCATAAAGAGCAAGGAGCTTTACCTGAGGTGATAGTGGGAAATCGTTCCGTTGTTTCCCTTGACCTAGTATTTTCTTTATAGGATCCACTCCTAGGACCCCCTGCTAGTTTGAGCGGTAACATTTTGGCGTCATTGTCAAAGACATGAGACGTATGTATTGTTCTCCATACAAAATTATTGACATATCATTTGGCGACTCCATTGGAAGAACGAAGCCCTAGTTCTTCATTAAACTTCAAAGTTAATGCTTGTAGGGTGAATAAAGCATCTGTCAAGGCATTTTAATTCACCCTGGTCATTTTGATCCTAATATGCAAAATCATGAAAAATGGATTATTGTCAAAACGAAATTACCCTTGGCTCTTCATTTGAAAAACTCAATGATCAAGTCCTTTAGGAACTACACAAATATGTTAACCAATATGTCGAGCTTTGTCAAGATTTTTTGGAGAATGCGAATAAAGAATCCATGCTCAGGTTTCATGGGACAACACAAAAACAAATCTACACAATAATGTGTGCCTATGAGAAGGATCTTAGTCATCTCTTTGAATTTGCTAGCCAAACTTGTGCTTTTAACATTTTGACTGACCTTATAAATAAAAAATATTATAGTCAATCACAAAGACCTGTAGAATGTTATTAGTTGAATTATCAAGATGACCATGAAGATGAAGAGGTCGGAGAGGACCTTGAGAACCTAAATAATGAGAAAGAACATGAGTCGTCCTTAGGTTGACATGATGAAAAAGATGATTTTGAGAACACGTGTTGGGGAGGATGAGTCTATGCAAAGTGAAGCTGAGGCTCGCCTTGCCTTTCTCAAGGATATTACTCCTAAGGACTCTCCTTCAGAGAACCTTAGGGAAGGTGGTCCCGTTATCCCCTTGGAAGTTGACATTGCAGATAACATTCGTATTGAAAAAGGGGAATGGGAAATCGTTGCTCCTCAATTTTATTGTGCTCCCATTTATGACACAAATAACAAGGATGAGGTTGAGGTTGGTTCTCCCTTTCCCGGACATTATTTATGATAACATATCCATCAATACCCTTTGGAAGGAGAATTATCATTTTCCCTTGCATGAAAAGGGGTATTTGGATATGATTTATTCTCCTTTTAGGGGAGACCCTATCTCCAATACTAATAATGATGAAATCTATAAGGCCTTTTCTCCCACCTATCCTCCTTATGATCCCATGCTTGTTGAAAAAGTTTACTGCAAATTGTAAATTAATCTCGGAGATTTACCAGAGGAACAAAACACAGCAACAACCATAAACACAAACAGAAATGTTTATCTGGGAAAACCCCAAATCCGGGGAAAAACCCAATCATAATGAAATTTCATTATCCTTGGCCAAAACCCTGGCCAATCTGGCCAAGTGAGCCTTCACCGCTCACCTCTAGGCCCTTGCCTTACAATGAAGTCCTTTCAGCCTTTTATAGGCTTCATTACATATAATACCACAGGCAAAATACCATGGGTGCACAATACCATGTGCCCCAAAACCATCACTGTTTAACCTGGTCAACTTTGACTCTATCCTGAGTCAAGTTTACTTAACAATTCCCCCCTTAAACTTGACTTGGGGTTCCTTGACTAACTCCAGCCAAACTTGCTAAGTGAGACAATCCCACTCACTCTAGCCCTTACCCCCCTTCAGAGTTTTTATCCGGGGTATTGTTAACCCGACATCCCCCCTATCACCTAAGTCTAACTCAGACTTTACCAGTGATTACCAAGGAGTACTCATGCCTTTACCAGGTCTTATGGTAGTATGCCCATTTACATGCAATAAGTTTGACTTCATTAATTTTTTTTATATTTTTATTGCTACTATTTTAACCCATTCTCTCTTCATTCTCTCTTATTTAATGCGACCAAATAGCTGCTTACATTCAGGTGACACGTGTACATGGCCCGGTCCAGAATAGTATACTGCGCTTAAACTGCCAACACCTTTCCTGGAGGAAAAACCACTTCGCTGACGAGGAATACGCAGATCTCTTTCACTTGGCTGTTTTCTTGACCTACAAAGACGGACATGTCCAGAACCCAACGAGTGGTATCAATCTGAACGCAATTGGAAGCGTCCATGGCTTGGCTTAAGGAACTCGTAGTCGCCGGTGAAAAGGGACTCCAAACATCGTTTAACAGGGAATTGAGATCCGTGTGGCGAGACGGTGGCTCTCGGCGCCGCCTCTCATCAATTTCCGGCGCATTGCTCTCTTTTGCCGTGTGCATTAACATTGAATACATCCCCGGGGAGTCGAACCCTGCTATTACATTTCAACTCCTCCGATTCTCCTTCGCCCCTGATCACCAGCACACCGTCCTCGATGTGTATTTTGACATCTTCTTTACCCAATCCCGGCATTCAGATATTCACCAAGATTGTCATCTGGATCACTTCTCCATTTTGAACTTGGATATTTTCCTTCTAGCAGCGAGCGATCCCAGATCCACTCATCCAATTTGCTGCTGGATGAGCATCACGACTACTCTTCAACATTTTTTCTCAGCATCATTGTCAAACCCTCCTTTGGCGTGCTTCACGTGCAGAGGTCTACGAGGAGTCGACCAAGCATATCAAGGCCTCCGCCAGATCTAATCCACAGATCCACATTAGATCTGACCAGATCCGACTTCTTTTCATACGCATAACAGATCCGTTCTCTTCTCACGCAAATTTATCTATCCACCAGGTCTTCGACCAACATCGCTGATCCAGATCTATGCCAAATCTGAATTTAATTCTCTTTAACTATTTTCAACAGTGATCTCACGAGCAATAACAACAAACTTTTGCGCCGATCCTTTTAACCATTGGGCTAAAAAATAAATCCTTCACTGAAAACGTACTTTAGAAGCCCAAACCCCTTAACCATGGCTCCGATGCGTTATCGACATCTCATGCCAGACTCTCGGTAGTCGATATTGAGATCCACACCAGATCTGACTTTATGGAAGCCCGCAACCACTGAATCTACATCTTCAAACATCAGATGTGACAGATCTAATCAAAACACTATCTTTCCACAGCAGATTTGCCACGATCCTATGATGCTCACACTCCCGTGATCCACCACAGGTCGAACGCTGCCTCTGCAACAACGCATACTCCGCCTCCCGCGAGAACGTCGTTCCTCCTGAGATCAATACCGTGCCTCCTCCGATCAACGCACCAGGTAATACCACACAGCGCAACACCTCCAGGCAGCAATTGAGCTGCTCACCAGACACAGCTTCCTTAGTGCTCTAGCACTGTCAGCGCTCCACCTTGAGCTCTGATACCAATTGTTGAAAAAGTTTACTGCAAATTGTAAATTAATCTCGGAGATTTACTAGAGGAACAAAACACAGCAACAACCATAAACACAAACAGAAATGTTTATCTGGGAAAACCCCAAATCCGGGGAAAAACCCAATCATAATGAAATTTCATTATCCTTGGCCAAAACCCTGGCCAATCTGGCCAAGTGAGCCTTCACCGCTCACCTCCAAACCCTTGCCTTACAATGAAGTCCTTTCAGCCTTTTATAGGCTTCATTACATATAATACCACAGGAAAAATACCATGGGTGCACAATACCATGTGCCCCAAAACCATCACTGTTTAACCTGGTCAACTTTGACTCTATCCTGAGTCAAGTTTACTTAACAATGCTCAAATCACTTGAGCATTTAGAGTATGATTTTGAGGAAGAAAAACATGTTGAATATAACAGTTCACCCTCCCCTTTGCCTTTTCCTCTTATTCATCATTATGAGTCTTCCTCAAGTGATTCTCTCTCCCCTTTTCATATGATCTCTAGTGACCATGGGCCATTTTACCTTCCTAGGTATGATGTCCAGGAAGAACCATCCACTAGATGTATCCCTCCTCCCCTTCGTACCCTTAGGTTTGTGAATACAATCACTCCATTGAGCAATCGATCTATTGTCCCCTTTCATGTTTCAAGTCTCCTTTCTCCTCCCTCATGACCTTGTGGCACCTACAAAGCATAATACTATAAACAATGATTGTGATAAGGATTTCTTGAGAGTGATCATTCATTCCACCATTGTATACCTAGAGGGAAATCCCCACACTTCTAGATTGAGTTATTTTCCTTCTCCTAGGGTTTCCTTTTACCTCGGATGGAGATCATATTTTCCCACCTCCCACCTGCTTCATCCTCCATGTGATTATGTTTGCATTTCCTTTGGAATTTTTTACATGAGTAATCATACTGGCAGTCAAATGTATATTGATATCATGATATGTTGGTTGAATCAGATTTATGATTACACTTAGTATTAGCTTTAACTATATGCATGTTAGGGTAGGATGCATTGCATTTTGAGTTTTCGCATTAGAACTAACATCATATGATATTATCATGATAGATTAGCTACATTTAGATTAAACTTGCATTGAAAATTATTTATCTTTCTTGTTGATTTCTATGGTATAATACTAAGCATGGGTGATCAGAAGACACCACAAAAACATGTTTCCATGTGTGGTTGGTCTTTGATATGTGCAGGTAACAGGCCTACAGTACCAAGAAATTGTTGGTGTTCTCATGACCTCCCATCCGAGTAGATTTACACACTGTTCCGAGAGGTCATATCCCAGTTGGAGCCAGATGTTAGTCACCACCTATGGGTAGTATGCATAGGAGAAATTGTTTCTCCTAGATGGTCCTCAACCGACATCCAATAGCCCCTTACAGTCACCAGATAACTCAATGTGCCATTTTCTCCACCATCTATGCTACCCATGTCGTCCCTCACCCATCTGTTATGAATGTATGTTTAAAGGTGGGCTTCCCGACCCCAAAGGTATGAATTTTCATTGGTTTGGTTGAGTAAACTTATTTAATTTTCATGGGTGCTTTGTGGCATGGATTGGTGGAGGGATTCAGAAGAAAGAGTGGGCCAGGTTTATGCTCTTTTCTCCTCCACCCAATATGGTGTTTAACCTTGTATCATAGTCCCATGGGATCTCCTTTACTTACCACTAGCTTTAGGGTTGGCACTACATGGGAAATCCCGATTTTGGTTGCCTGGTCCCGCTTCCCAACACCATATACATCGCATGACTTTTATCATTTTGACCCCATTCATCATTTTTCCCATTTGGGTCCACATGTGTCCATTGGGTCCACATAGGGTAAGTATTGAGAGATTAAATTGTCGAATTAAATTTCTTAATATTAATTGTCAACCCGGGGTTCGTAAGCACGAATTTCCTTGCACTTCCTTTGTTCAGGCTATGTCAAAGTTTAATTGTTTCCTTATAATGATTTATGAAATAAATGCTCGCAAATCTTATTGTCTAATGAGCACACCCAACAAAAACGAGCTTCTATTCACACCAAACCCTAATCAAACTTTGCAAGTTGGTACCAGACTCTCTATAAACAATCACTCAATCATTTTCAACAAGCATTCTATAATGACCATTCCTTGAAAGAAATCAAACAATCCTATGATAATCACCACTCAGCTTATTAAACTATTGAATGCCATAATCATTCGTTACCAGAGCAAATAATGATAAATAATCTATGACAATCCAATTACTAATTCAATAAGTGACCTATCCTGCTAATGCTTCAATCAGCCAATTATAAGGGTTTAAGTTCAGATCGAGTTTTAAGATTCAAGTATCAATTGGAGGAATTACTCAGTTTTGATACATTCTGCTGTTTTGTTATTCCACTGATTAATTTGTAATATTCCTAATTAACCCTAGCTAATTGGATATTCGATTTTGCCAAATTTTGCCTTTTGTAGTTATTTTGTAAATAAAAAAAAAGTGAGAAAGGGGGACATAACTCACTTTTAGAATAAAAGTCACTTCCTAGTAGAACAACGTTGTGACTTAAAGAGAGAGCCAAGGGGGTCAAAATGGGGACGCACAAATGGAGCCCACACAGACACATGGAGGGACTGCGCAGGAGGGGAGGAACACGTGGCAAAAGAGGAATCACGCAGGAGAGGTGAGCATTAGGATTGAGAGAGGCAGAAGCTATAAAAGAGAGAGGGCCCCCCTCATTTTGATCATTTGGTTATATGCATTTGTGATAGTCGTTTTGGCTTAGAGCACGCTGGCTGTTTAGCTAGTATGCAACATTGTTTAGTGCATTGAGTGTCTCCGTTCGGAGATCTCATCCTTAGCCCCAGGGGACTTCGAGTGCCTACTTGGGAAAGGTATTTTCATTGGCATTTCAGCAGTAGTATCTTCAGCGTTTCAGCAGTGGTTTTATCAGTGTTCTGGAGGACTGCACAATGCTGGGAGAGGGACGCAGTTCTTTTTGGGAGCAGTTTGGATCGAGGGTTTGTGGAGGATTTGAGCTGAGGAATTGAGAAATATATCAGCTCTTGCATATTGGAGGACTTTGGCAGAGTTCTGGGCTGAGTTTTAGAGGGTTCTATTCAGTGGCAACGCAGAGAAGTGAGGAAATGCGCAAAACCCCAAGGGGGTGATTTTCGGGGGTCGGCCATTCCACGAAAGCTTTCTGGGTTTTTCTGGGTTTCTTGAGTAGAGTCTGATTCCAAAGTTTCAGCTTTTTCTAAGGAGGGGAGTAGTCCCAAATCCTCGTTTAATTTCTAGCAGCAACAACAACGTAGCAGTTTTCCCGGCAGCTTCGACGCAAATCAGAGAGGGGCCATTCCTTTACTATTATGAGTGTATTTCTTCACTTGCCTTATGCAAGTAGAGGTGCCATCTTCTTGATCACCTCTTGTACTCATTTTATTACTCAGTATAATAAAATGGCTTAGCATTCTCTCTACATTTCTTGTGTACCTCTTTATGGTTTATTTGATATATATAGTATCATTGTTACTTGTATCTCTGCGAGCATTCTTGGCTATTATACCACTTGTGTGTTTCTATTATACTCTTAGACAAAGTCTGGAAAGGGCCAGGTAGCCTCCGGATCTCGTCCTCTTTTTAGAGGCGACATATCTGGTAAATGCCCTCCCAGTCCATCTCTGGTTGGAGTTTGCTTGTGTTTGGGGTATATTCCTTGTAAGGGATATTACAGTGGTATCAGAGCATAGATCTAGCTCAGCCTGTGGAGTTAGCAATCTATGACACCGGGGGAGAAACCCTATATCTGTTACAGAGGTCGGAGATACAGAGACACTAGGCGTAGGTTGGAGAATACCTACGGAGAGGGAGACTGTGTTCCAGTGGTGGATGCAGAACAGGAGGAGCCTGTGGTGAACGCAGAGTAGGAGGCTCCAATGGCAGATGATGATGGGAAGAGATTTGCAGATATGCTCCTCAAATCAGTGTAGGGTTTGTCGAGGCAGATTGAGGTGATGGGGCAGAGATTCACGACAGTAGAGGCCCGACAGCGTGAGAGCCCACAGGTTTTCCAGGTTGGTGACGGATCGGGTGCATCCCACCATTTGCCAGAGCAGCGTGATACTGTGCAGTAGGTGGCCTCACATGCCCGTACATGCTCTACCATGCCCACTTTCTTAGGAGCAGACACGGGGGCCATAGCCCAGCAGGAGGCAGAGCCTGAACACATGGGTGATTATTTTGCAGAGTACCAGGCCTATGGGTAGGAGTTCAGGGAAGCCCTCTCATTCCGTGATTTTGTTCAGCTCCAGTGGGATAGTAGACCTGCGACCATCACAAAGGGTATTGACATTATCATGATGGTGACACCCACCGTGTAGCGAGTAGATTCCACTTGCCTACGTTTGATGGCTCATAAAATAGCTCGGCAAGGTCTTGGGTGGAGAAGTTGTACATTAATTTCCAGCTTAACCAGATGTCGGAGACAGAGGCCATCAAGGTGGAGACATTGCATTTGGATGGTGAGACCCAGGATTGGTGGTTTCATGGGATGGTTACACTAGGACACTCTATGGTGACGACATATGCTGAGTTCACCAGGAGATTGATCGAGCGATTTGATCAGAGGGATCCATAGGAGCATTTTGTTGAGCTGACAAGGCTCAAACAGACAGGGAGCTCAGAGACCTACATTGCAGATTTCTTGAGGGTCTTAGTGATGGTGCCAGATCTATCCACGGCACGGAGAATATATATGTATGTTGAGAGGTTAGCAGAGCCACTTCGGGTTCTAGTCAGATCTGCTAGACCGACCACCCTTCAGGATGCTATCAGCAGGACCCGGGACCTACAGGATGTCTTACCCAGGACCCAGACACCTTACCCCCAGAGACAAACTTTCCAGTCTAAGGGGAAGGATGTGAGGATTCCACCTCCAAAGGGGAATCTAGGACGAGTGCAGATTGACGATGATGTCAAGAGGGAGCTGAAGAAGAAGCGGTTGTGCTTCACATGTCAGGAGCTGTGGGCACCAAGACATAGATGTGCTGCTGGCAAGGCACATTTCATTGAGGTTTTCCTCGAGAGTAGTGGAGAAGAGGATGACGAGGATGGTGTGGATGCAAGAGATAGCCATGATGGATAGGGACCTTTGCCACCTCCACCACCAGCAACAGGTGGTGCATCTTTTGCACCCACTGGAGGGGCCCTTGCCGCATTGCAAAGAGTTCCCAAGTATTTGACGCTACGCGTATGATGGACGGTACGTGGCCAGCGAGTGTCAGTTTTGGTTGACAGTGGGGCGAACCACAACTTCATCGATGCACAGATGGTTGGGCGGAGAGGCATACAAACATAGAGATTTGATGGGTTTTCAGTCTTGGTCCCAGGAGATCAGACCATGACGTGTGCTCGATATGTTCCAGAGCTTTCAGTGACGATGGGCACCTACACATTGACTGATCACTTTTTTGTGGTCGATATTTCGGACACCAACATGATACTTGGTGTTCAATGGTTTATCACTCTAGGGAAGGTCATGATGGATTGGAAGACCCTAGAGATGGAGTGGGATGATGATAAGATAGGGAGGCATGAGAAGATACGGGGACAACATACGTATCCACCTCAGACTATTTCAACTCATCGGATGGAGGCAGTCTTCCGGAAGGGAGACATAAAGTGGGTAGTAGAGCTGTGTGCATTGGAGGCAGGGACTACAGGGCAGATAGTGTACCCGAAGATACAGTCCATCCTTGATCGGTATGCCATAGTATTTGGGGAGATTATGCCGGGTCAACCACCGGACCGGGGGTTTGAGCACACTATTGAGCTTGAGCAGGGAATACAGGTAGTGATTACTACCCCCTATAGGCATCCCAAGGCGGGACGAGATAGAGCGGGCCATTCAGGAGTTGCTGGCTCTTGGGCACATTCGACCGAGCACAAGTCCTTTTGCTTCTTTTGTGGTGTTGGTGAAGTAAAATGACGGTACATTGAGGATGTGCATTGACTACAGGGCCCTGAACAAGAGGACACTGAAGAACAGGTACCCCATACCCAGGATCGATGAGTTGATGGATGAGTTGAGAAGAGCACGGTTCTTCTCAAAGATCGATTTGAGATTAGGGTACCATCAGATTCGCGTGAGGGAGCAGGACATTCCCAAGACCGCCTTCAGATGTCACTATGGGCACTTTGAGTTTTTGGTGATGCCCTTCAGGCTAACCAATGCCCCAGCTACATTCCAGTCTTGCATGAATCACATCTTCCATAGTCACTTGAGGAAGTTTGTGTTGGTGTTATTTGATGATATACTCATTTACAGCAGGACATGGGAGGAGCATCTCTAGCATGAGACTGTATTACGCATCTTGGAGGAGCCGCAGTTCTATGCCAAGCTCTCCAAATGTGAGTTCGGGTTGACGGAGATGTTATACTTGGGACACATCATTGGAGTGGATGAAGTGAGGGTCCATGAGGAGAAGATTAGGGCCATCAGAGATTGGCTGGAGCCGAGAAACGTGACGAAACTTTGAAGATTCATTGGAATTTGTACTTACTATCGGAAGTTCGTCAAGAGTTTCTCACAGCTTGCTGCACCCCTGACAGATTTGACAAGGAAGGGGGCATTCAGTTGGTCGGATACAGCGCAGCGAGCCTTTGACAGGCTCAAGGAGGTTATGAGCATCTGCCTAGTGTTTGCATTGCCAGATTTTACGCAGCCATTTGTTTTGGAGTGTGATGCATCGGGAGAGGGGATTGGTGCAATATTGATGCAGGGAGGTCACCCTATAGCCTTTGAGAGTCGGAAGCTCATTCCGCATGAGAGGTTGTATTCTATATACGACAATGAGATGTTGGCCATCATGCATGCATTGGCTAAGTACCGGCAGTATTTGGTGCGGAACAGGTTCAGGGTGAGGACTGATCACAACAGCCTCAAGTGCTTTTTGGAGTAGAAGCAGTTGCAGGAGAGGCAGCAGAAGTGGATCAGTAAGATCCAAGCATATGATTTTGACATTGAGTATGTCAAGGGTAAGAACAAGGTGGTAGCAGATGCCCTTTCACGTAGACCAGCCACGTTGTCTCTTATGATCTTGGATACAGACTGGAGGGCTTGACTCCTAGTAGAGTACTCCAAGGACAAGTTTACATGTGCGGTTCTGAACGGGTAGGTGGCAGATGACAGGTTTAGGGTGATCGATGAGATCATCTATTACAGGGATCAAATCTTCTTGACTGAGGGGTCTCATCTCAAGAAGAAGATACTCCAGGCATCACATGATTCACCATTGGCAGGCCATCAGGGGTTTACCAAAACCTACAGGGCCATTAGAGAGAGGTTCTCCTAGAAGGGCCTCAAGGAGGACGTACTTCGGCATATCAGCGAGTGTGATGTTTACCAGTGGAACAAGGGAGAGATGAGCCATCCCGTGGGTTTATTGCAGCCGCTACCCATTTCGGAGGGGAAATGGGAGAGCATTTCGATGGACTTCATCACAGGATTTCCCACGGTACAGGGCAAGGATTGTATCTTTGTCGTCGTTGACCGACTGAAAAAGTATGCGCATTTCTTTGCCATATTCGCACACTACACAGCAGCACAGGTGGCCGAGCTGTTCTTCAGGTAGATCTTCAGGCTACATGGTCTTCCTAAGACCATTGTCAGTGACATGGACAACCGTTTCATGGGCGAGTTTTGGCAGGAGCTTTTCCGGTTGGTGGGGACGGAGTTGACTCTGAGTACCAGTTATCACCCACAGACGGATGGGCAGACAGAGATAGTTAACAAGTGGCTGGAGGGCTACTTGCGTAACTACGTCAGTGGGCAGCAACGAGCATGGCTGAAGTGGCTGCATTTGGGGTAGTATTGCTACAATTTTTCACATCACATATCCATTGGTATGTCACCATTCTATGCCTTATATGGGTATCATCCTTTATCTTTTGTTGACGTGATGTTTTGTGACAGTAGGGCTCCTAGAGCCAAGATTTGGATCCAAGAGAGTCAGGATATCCTCCGAGCTCTCAAGGATAACATGGCTACAGCGCAGAACCAGTAGAAGCTGTATGCCGACAGGGGTCGGGTAGAGAGGCAGTTCGAGGTGGGGGACATGGTCTACCTACGATTACAGCCATACCGACAATTGTCACTGAAGTAGAAGTGGGCTGAAAAGCTCAAGCCCCGCTTTTATGGGCCATACAGGGTGATACGCAGGATTGGACAGGTTGCATATGAGTTGGAGCTGCCCCAAGGCAGCAAGATTCATAACATTTTTCATGTATCATGCCTGAAAAAGGCATTGGGGCAGCAAGTAACAGTGACAGATGAGCTACCACCTATGGATGATGAGGGGAATTTGGTATTGCAACCGGAGGCTATCATTGATACTAGGGAGAGGCAGCTGCGAAGCAGGACGGTCCAGGAATTCTTGGTGAGGTGTAAGAATTTTTCGGATGAGGATGCCACTTGGGAGAATGAGAAGATCTTACAGCATCCATCACTTCAGTTTCTTGAGGGCAAGCAACATTTCGCCGGGGGAGACTATAATATTCCTAATAAGCCCTAGTTAATTGGAATATTCGATTTTGCCAAATTTTGCCTTCTATAGTTATTTTGTAAAAAAAAAAAAAGGCGAGAAAGGGGACATAACTCACTTTTAGAATAAAAGTCACTTCCTAGTAGCACAACGTTGTGACTTAAAGGGAGAGCCAAGGGGGCCAAAAGGGCGACGTAGAAATGGAGCCCACATAGACACATGGAGGGACTGCGCATGAGGGGAGGAACACGTGGAAAAAGGGGAATCGCGCGGGAGAGGTGAGAATTGGGATTGAGAGAGGCAGAAGCTATAAAAGAGAGAGGAGCCCCCTCATTTTGATCATTTGGTTATGTGCATTTATGATAGTCGTTTTGGCTTAGAGCACGCTGGCTGTTTAGCTAGTCTGCATCACTATTTAGTGCATTGAGTGTCTCCGTTCAGAGATCTCTCCCTTAACCCCGGGGAACTTCGAGTGCCTGCTCGGGCAAGGTATTTTCGTTGGCATTTCAACAGCAATATCTTCAGCATTTCAGCAGTAGTTTTATCAGTGTTCTGGAGGACTGCGCAGCACTGGGAGAGGGACGTAGTTCTTTTTGGGAGCAGTGTGGATTGAGGGTTTGTGGAGGATTTGAGCCAAGGGATTGAGCAAGAGATCAACTCTTGCATATTGGAGGAGTTTGGCATAGTTCTGGGCTGAGTTTCGAAGGGTTATATTCAGTGGTAGCGCATAGCAGTGAGGAACTGCGCAGAACCCCAAGGGGGTGATTTTCGGGGGTCGGCCATTCTAGGAACGATATTTGGGTTTTTCTGGGTTTCTTGAGTAGAGTCTGATTCCAGAGTTTCAGCTTTTTCTGAGGAGGGGAGCAATCCCAAATCCTTGTTTGATTTCTGGCATCAGTAACAGCGTAGTAGTTTTCCCAACAACTTGGATGCAGATCAGAGAGGGGCCATTCCTTTGCTATTCTGAGTGTATTTCTTCACTTGCCTTGTGCAAGTAGAGGTGCCATCTTCCTGATCACCTCCTGTACTCATTTTATTACTCAGTATAATAAAATGGCTTAGCATTCTCTCTGCATTTCTTGTGTATCTCTTTATGGTTTATTTGATATATATAGTATCATTGTTACTTGTATCTCTGTGAGCATTCTCAGCTATTATACCACTTGTGTGTTTCTATTATACTCTTAGACAAAGTCTGGAAAGGGCCAGGTAGCCTCCGGATCTCATCCTCTTTTTAGAGGTGACATATCTGGTAAATGCCCTCCCAGTCCATCTCTGGTTGGAGTTTGCTTGTGTTTGGGGTATATTCCTTGTAAGAGATATTACATAATTACAAAATTCTAATAAATTGAGAGCAACCATGACACTTATTTCACTTGATGTTCAGCTATCAAATCTGAGCCTATACCTAATTCTATGCTATGATCAAAATAAATCCCTACCTCTTGCTGCAATAAGGCATAACAATGTTTAATTCATGGAGTAAACGCCCTTAATATATAACTGAGAAAGAGTTTATTCAAATGAGGTTGCCTTTTTCATGAAAGGGAGGATGACCATTTCAGTGTACCACCGTTATTGAATGAATAGAAAAGATAAAGGTGACTGTGGGATAGATCTTTTGAAAACGTCCCTGTAGTGTTTGTTCCGGTTTACAATGCATCAATCCACCATAAAACAAGTTAATTAATTATTTGTGAAACCCAAACATTCTCATATTCAGACTATCAATTCAACAGTTCAATTGAGTTCATTCAGCACTTCAAATGATCTAACTAATTTCTTTCGGATTTCAAATGCCTCTACAGTACCATAATTGAGGTTAATTTAAATCAATTTCTTGACAATAAAACAGAGGTTGATTTAAGGGAAGCCTGTCCAATTTAATCGAAATCGTTCTCCATCTAACTACTCAAAAGATTTAGGGCTCAGCCATTCACTAAGGGTGACAATCCAAGTATATTGATGGCTATGTGATGTGTTTCAATCGAAGGCAACACGACAGGGTGGCTCTGGTTCGAAGGGCGCAATACCACACTGGAATTCAATTACAACTCAGAGAATGACAAAGACTCTGCAAACATAACCAGCGATCAATTAACCAAATAAAAATTCACACAACAGAACTATAAATGAATAGAAGATTAAGAAAATCTAAAATCGTAGTGTCATTGCTGTTTCAAAATACAAACAATCCCAGATGGGTGGGCCCGGCCACACCTGGGGTTGGAGAACTTACAGTAGCTTAAGTAATTTGATGCACAGTTAAAACATAAACGTCAATCCATCACGCATTTGAAACCACTTCAGAACAATAACATTCGATTATATTCAAACTGGTTCAATCATACATTAAAATTGCTTCATAAGTTCAGTGCCACACTGCCAGCTTCCTTTCTTGTTGCTTTGCTTTTATACATGCTGGAGATTAATTACATTCTAAATCAAATGGGACAACAAACAAATTTGACTTCTCTAGATGGCCTTCGAATAGCTAATGGTTGTTTTTGATGTTGATCAATGCATGAATGGAGGAAAGGATCTTATCAAACCGTAACTGTGGCACCAAAATAGGCAAATCCGAATTTCACTGTTAGGTAGAAATATGGACATTTTGTATAAATTGGCCTCATAGAACTCCACATATCTTCCAAACTGTAAGTAATTTTAGAAAACTATTTGAGGGTTAGTAAATTGGTTATACTGGGACCAAAACCCATGTTCCATATTTTCTTCATTCATCTTCACCTACACGGAAATCGAGGTGGAAGTTGGCAGTTTGAAAATTATTGAAGATTTGGGCAAATTTGGGAATTTCCTTCTAGAGACCCACAGGAGTGACCTGGGTGCAATCTAGGTTATGGAAAGGTATTACAACATCATTTTTTACAATAATCTCTCTCACTTTCTCCGGAAGCATGCCGAAAGTGTCAAAAGCCCCAAATTGGTCATTTCCATACTCTAATGGCTTGTGCAGAAACTTGGCGTTGGAACCCTGTGAAAGTGAGCTTAACATAACCGTCATTGGTGAATAATGGCATAATCATCTTTAATCATATAAAAGCCTAAGAAAACTAATGATAGTTAACAACAAAACATAAAACGTGATTTGACGGAAAGTTGATGGAATTAGGGTATGGAACCGGCTAAAAACCTAGGGTTTTAGGGTATGAATGGCAATATTGCATGATGAAAACATGCGCATTTCTGAGGCCCATCAGTTAGCCTCCCCTTCCCCTTGCCCGCATCTTGGATTGGGCCTGGAACGATGCCCCGGAGGTTGATGCATCTAAAAATAAAATAAAAAACATAATTTCGCCACTATCAATAGGAAAACGTACCAAAAAATGCAAAAGATGGCCGGAACATACAAAATTAGCACGTGGGAAAAAGCCAAACATAAGCTTTACTCGTCATATATGGTTGTCACCCTAGTTCCTATGGGCCCTAGATGAGCCCCCTCCACATTAAGGAACCCATGATTGTCCCAACCCCCGGTGGGCAATGAAATGCCCCACTTTAAAGGGGGTATCCACTGCTATATACCACACACCATGCTCTCATCACTTCGAGCCCTGAGCAGTTATGAAGAAAAATCAATAAATTACAAAAGGCATATGAAGAACGGTGGAAAAAAAAAATTGGGGAAACTTATGTACCACGATTGCTCCCTCCTACACTCATATACCCAAGTTTGGTCTTCCCTCATTACAACTACCCTTTGTCCCATAATATGTGGCCTGGATCCTTCCCTTAACCCCCACTTCATTCCATTATTATATCACTTGCCACCTTCCACTTAATGGATGTACCATGGACTTGTCACCCCCTTAAGCGGTTGAAACCACCTAATAGGGTCCTTGGTTAACCCGCTATTGAGCCTGGAGACACTTGTACATGCCAAAGCTCACTATGGAAGGGCATGCCACCATGAAGGCCCCAATTGATCCCATGAATTGTAAGATTTATTACTTTATTATTCTAATGAATTTTTGTATTAGATGGCAAGGGGACGCATTGCATCTTATGCAGGATTGCAGGTGGCTCTTCATTTGAGGCTTGGTCTTCCTATATGGGTCCTAACCATCTAGAGGGCCACATTGGCACTTTTAGGGTGAGCGTTGAGAGTTATGTGCCTCCACCATAGTAGAGATTACTTCATGGATCCCCAACACTGATCATTGATTACTCGTGTTCCGCATTTTGGATGAGGATGATGCACCTAATTCACCATGCCCATATGACTTCACACTTGCACCATACACTCGAAAAATGTTCTAAGGCCTAGAGGATGTATCCCACTATAGAGGGAGGGCTTACATCACCATCCTATCTTTTACAAATGGTCTACAAGAATTTTTGATCCACTTGGAGACCCATGAGGATGTCCTTGTGCCCCCACACCCACTTGGGAAAACCATAGGTTCTTTCTTGGAAAACAAGGGGCCAACCCCTTGTCCACTATGTTTGGAGTCCATTTCTACATCATGGAATCCCTTGGACTTCATTAGGCCTCCTCAAAGGCCTAATGACTAACTTTATTGATCATTCAACTCTCTTGAGAAGCTTATCTTTACACCATTGAGCTATTTGGTGGGCTTGTCACCAAAAGTATTATATTATGCACATTATTTTATTTTAGGGGATAAATTAGGCCAATTTAGCTAAATCGAATTCGTTTGGGAGTTTATTAATAGAAGTGAGATTATTCATTTTGATCATCATCACTTGGACTGGGTTACTAGATCTTGTGAGATTTTTTCTATCCCTTTTGAAGGACACGTTTGGATGATATTGATGAATTTTAATGTTTGGATCTATCTAAATTGTCTTGGAGCTTAATTATTGGTATAATTTGATGATTGGATGTACTCTTTCGTACATGTAAGTGCTATTTTCATGCTAATTCTTGTTATTTACTTTGTCACACGAATGTTGCTAGGATTTTTGCTATACAAGTATGATATTTACTGTTTCTTTATACAAAATTGTGGAATTTTGTATTTTATTTTATAGCGTTGCATCATGTCATGGGCCATGTATGAATTGGTGAATATTCCTAGAGATATTTTATGTTAAATACATCTCGATAAGTCATCATTTAATGCAAATCAAAGTATAAAGTTTTGAAGCAGTTTCTCTCATGCCCTAATTTCATGCGAAGTTGTTTAAAGACCTCCTTGATTAGGTAAAACCTTTCCAAACATTTAAACCTCCTTGACTCCATCTCTCCCAAAGGAAAAGGCACTAATCCTCTATAGGTGATCACTTTCAAATCTTATTCCTTTCACCTCTCCTCTCTTTCTTGGCCCAGCCTTCATAGGTTGTCAAAGGTATCACTTATCTCATGTCTAGCCATCCAAACACTTTGATTTTTGATCCACAAGTGTGTTGAGGTTTTCTCTAGAGACCCTCCAAATTTGAAGTAAATCTGATGGTGGGATCTCGAGATATGACAAGCCCTAGCTCAAGGACCATTCCTTTCCCTAGGTTTCCCTTGGCTGGTGTCCTCATTGGGATCATTGAATTCAAACATCAAAGAAAATTTTTCCTTTGATCGTCTTCTCCTCACTAATTAGGTCAAGCCCCTCATTGGGTGATCAACTCCATACCCTTGACCTAATTTTGGGTCTAGTTGGTCTCTTATGGTCCCACAACATATTAATGCCAATTTCACAAAGGTCACATAGAAGCCAAGTCTCCATAAATATCTCTAGGTATAGGATCCTTCTTTATAAGATATACTCTCGAACCCTACCCCTAAAGATCCTCTTAGCCCTTCCTAGAAAGCCTATCACCTTGCTTCTTAATTGAGTCTCTCTTGCGAATATGCCTAAGAATCACTTCCTCATCTTATCATTGACTATATATTCTCGTGATTTCTCACATATCAAGACTCCTCCCATCTGTGAAAGTTCGTAAAGAGTAGCGAGCTTTAGCTGAGGTGACAGTGATATATTGCTCCATTGTTTTTCTTTTCCTAGTAGTTTCTATATAAGATCCCATCCTAGGATCCCTTGCTAGTTTGAGCGGTAACAATTCTCACAAGTGTGTTCTCCATCTACCCTCGACTTCTTCTTATAATCCTTTGTTGGACCTCCAACGACTAAGATTAAAACTTAATCAAGGGCCCAAATTAATTCCTTGACGATTTGTGTGAGTTTTTAGATGATTCACTCCTTATCTCAATTAATTATGATTAATTAACCCTTTTTCCTAAGTGTAAACTTAGGAAATAATTAAAAATAGGATAATAATCTAATTGAGACACTTCTAGTTGGAAATTCTAGAAATGATTGTTGGGTTATGGAGAAATCATGTGTTTTACCCTCTCCACAAAGTTTCGAGACTAGAACACCTATGATGCTACAAAAACTAACATTCATTTCTTCAGTAGCACTAAATACAACCTCAATACTTGTCAAGTCTTTTGTTTGCAAATCCATCAGTATTCATTCACCAGTTTCATTCTTTCTTCAAGGTATTTACTATTACTGTCATAATATGCCCTCCCTCTGAACTAGGGAGATGTACCTTTTTTCTATCTAGGCTCCCTCTGAACTTAGGGAAAACAATAACATCAAATATACTTCATTCTTTCTGAAGCTATCAAGGCCATCTTGATCATCATCATTCTTATAGCTTCCTTCACCATGCTCGGCATTGTTATCATCTTCAATTATGAACATCTTCAACATCTTGAAGATTATGTACTTGCAAAACTTTAATAGCAAGTACAACCAAATACAAATGAAGTCAACTATATCAAACTCATGGAAGCATTAAAATATTAAGCTTTTGACATCAAATATCTAAACCTAGTTAGATTCATATTTAGCAAGGGTTGCATTTTACCTACTATACTTCAATATCTTGCTAGGCTTTTGTCATAAACCCTAGACTCCATCTTCGATACATAAAACCTTAGATATCAGCAACTCAATCAAAATATCAAACCAATCATTGTACTATACATCTAAGGTTTCAACACTGTGTTCTTAGAAATACATGTCAAATTCTACTAGGGTTTGTTGCAAACCCTAGAATTTATCATCAAAACTAAATCATATTAATTATTGAAAAACAATATACTTCTAGAGTTTCATTGCCATTCCCTAGAATATCAAGGGTTTCATTATCTCATATCAATATCCATACCTACTAGGTAAACCCAATATACAAACATCAATATATTGAAGTTTGAAATACAACAATTTTAATTAGACTAGGGTTTCGATCATGCAAAAGAATATACACCTAGGGTTTCATTCATAAGATCTTACTTTAGTTATTACAAGGGCTTTTTGCTCATAAACCCTAATTCACCAAACCATAAAAATCTATGGTCTCATTATATAACCTAGAAATTAAATTGTAAACCCTAAAGGACTAGGGTTTTACCATAACAATACCAAAACCCTAAACTTCAGAAGAATATGATTTTGTCATATGTTCTAGAAAAACCCTAATAATAGTAGGGTTTCATAATCAACATTGACATACCCTTAGCATCAAGAGGCTAGGGTTTTACATAGAACCCTAAAGGTTAGGGTTTCACAAAAATGATCAAATGATAAGAGACAATATAATGAGGGTATATTCAATCTAATGATTAATCACCCTAAAAATAATCTTTCTGATTCAAAATCTTTGACATAAAGATGTCAGTAATATAAAGCAAATTTGAAAAGAGAATGATCATATATTTTCTATGAAGAAAGCCTTGTAACAAAACTTGCGTTCTAAGACATACCTTGAGTTCTTGTTTAACAAACCTTGTAGGACATCAATTCTTGAAGGGCTTACTTTGCAACAAAAATTCTTTCATGATTTAATTGTTTCTTTTACATTTTCCTCCATAACCTTTGTGTATTCTCCAAGCTTTCTTACCAAGGAAAATATAAAGAAAAAGGTTATGAGTATACAATACAAATGGATCTCGAAGCGAGGAGGAAACCAAACATGAAAGATAAAACAAAGAACAATATACTTAACTTTTGGTAAAATGGTGAAGGATCCCTCTTAATCTAGTCTTTCTGAGGATACCTACAACTTACCAAAACAACTTCAAGAATTTCTAACAAGACATATTATGAATTCTAAAAATAAAACAATAAAAAGAAAACATTAAAAAACTTAAAATAGTAGACTTGGAAGGATATGTAAGAGAAGACTTAATAGAGTAAGTCTTTAACTTCAGATTCTTCAGTCTTGTTTCTTGGGTGTAGATTCATCAGAAACATTTGCATGTTCTATTTCTCTCTTCTTATTTCTTGGATTCTTAGGACATTAACTTTTGTAGTGCCTCGTCTTATGACAATTGGAGCATTCATTCTTTGATAGATTAACCTTCTTCTTTTTTTGAACCTTTTAACTTCTTGTATGCTCCTTTTTTCTTGTGATGAGTATATTAGGCATTTGAAGTGTTGTCTTCTTCGTCCTCCCTCTTACTCACTAATGAGATGCGAGCTTCTTCTTGACTACATGCATTCCACATTTCTTCAAAGGTTGGAGTATCTTTCCAACTTCAAATTCCTAATGCAAAAGAGCTCCAATATTTTGGTAGACATTTCTTGTGGAGATTCTATATTGGATATGTATGGGTTTAGACTATCTTTCACTCCATCTATTATCAGATTCAAGATGTCAATTTCCCTGTACTTTTCCTTTCCTGCATCATCTGTCAGTGTCTTAAATTATCCTTGAACAAAATCCAAAACTTTATGCTTAGCTAGAATACGATCTATCCTCTTCTTCCATGCCCTATAGTTGGAGGCTCCTTCTAGTTTATTTTATGTCTTCATTGATGTTGTCATAGTCTCTATATATAGTAGGCTTCTCTTCTTATATGATCCTTTCCTTAATCACCTTCTTTTGTTCCTTCATCCTCAACCCTTCTTTCAATAGCTCTTTAAGCTGCCTTTTTCCTTTCCTTCTTTACCTTAGCTCTAATTGTGAAAATTCCAAACTGGAATCCTGTTGCAGCAACTGGAAATTATTATCCTAATTGTTAATTTAATTTAACAATTTATTCATTGTTTTCTACAACAAATACTGAATAAACCACACTACAATCTACACAAATAAAACCGTGGAAGAATAAACGTTGGAAGAAATGCTATCACACGCATAAAAATAACTCCCCTGAAAAACCCAATGCAGGAAAACCGGTGTAGCAACTGAGGGTTTTATTATTAAGCAACATTGAAATAATTTTAGTACAACAGGATGATGAAACTGACAATCCTATAGAGAAATACTAGCAAAATTCTAGTGAGGAATTTTCCTGACCCCACAGGCAATCTCTCGGAACAACTTGCCTTTAGAATTTTGGCCCTTTGAGCCTCTGCATCAACCTCTGCACTGCTCTGTGTAGTTGGATAGACGTCTAGCCTCAAACTGGACTCTAATGAAGTCGGTCTACCTTTTGCTGACTGGAAAGACTCTTCTTTGGCACTCTAGGACTCCTTCCCATCCTCTGGAACTAAAAACGTCAATCTCTCTCAACAAATCGACTTTTCCTCTAGAGGCTATTGCATTGCCCCAACGTTAGCCTCTCCGTGGCTCTTCTGCCTCTTTGCAAATGCACTCACCGAATTTTGAATCCTTCCTCTGAATTAACTGTCTCTGCCCCTCTCTCACTTCTTCGATCTCAGGCTCTCTCTCCTACAACTGACTGTTGCTACTCTGGAAATGAATCTTCTCATGAAATCGAACCTCTCGAGTGTCTTCTCCATCACCGCATCGACCTCCTCTTATAATCCTCTGTTGGAGCACTAACGACCAAGATTAAAACATAATCAATGGTTATGATCATCTTGGAGTCGATCCATGTGAGTTTCTAGATGATTAATGTTGGCATTATGGTTCAGGTGTTGTCCTTGATGGCAACTCACATATATGATGAATGACGGCAGTTCACAGTGCAATAGATTAACAACAAAGGATTACAGATTAGACTCCAGAGATTGAAGAAAGAGAATGGTTTAAGAAGTATATGCTGGTTTACCTTGTCCAAGTAGGGTATACACGTGGGTTCACGGAACAGAAAAAGCATATACATATGCACGCAATTTCACAAAAGGAAAAGAGCATACGGGATGGAAAATCAAGGTTTTGGTTTGAGGTATTGGTTTAAGGTTTTGGTCCGAGGTTTTTGGTCCGAGGTTTTGGTCCAAGGTTTTTTGGTTCGAGGTATTTGGTTCGAGGTTTTTGGTTTGAGGTATTGGTCTGAGGTATTGACAAAGGATCTAAGTATATAAGGAGGAGAAGATCAAAGGGCTAAGTGTGCAAGTAATGAATATCTTATGAAGAGTTAGATCAAAAGAAAATATGCATGTTATGGGTTTCTAGTGCTTTTCTTGATCTGAACTAAGGATGAACCTAAGTGGTTGATGTTGGATGAGATCTAATAATGGATCAGGATCATAAGACCTGAAATGAATTATCATTATATGGACTGATCATGGATAGTATAGATCTGAATGCTAACGCATGTTTTATTTTGTAAATGTTTTGATCTGGGTATGACTGCAGTCTGGAATAGCTATGATGTTTTAGGTTAGTAGTTGCAGATCTATACGTTGGTTCAATTTGGTAAAGGCAAGTATACATGATGGTTCGA
This sequence comes from Pinus tabuliformis, assembly GCA_031772625.1. Taxonomy (NCBI): domain Eukaryota; kingdom Viridiplantae; phylum Streptophyta; class Pinopsida; order Pinales; family Pinaceae; genus Pinus; species Pinus tabuliformis. The sequence goes on from CM062811.1 coordinate 245,331,746, forward strand.
AACATCGAAGTAGCGTATACATTATGAAATATGATGTTTGAAGTTGCAGTTGGTTCTGGTTGGTGATGCATAGTTTTGGGTTCTGCTCTATGTTCTGGTGATAGTGTTCTGAATGTTCAGATTGATTGATTGTGATTTTCTTCAGTTTTTATTGGTTTTTTAGTGATTGGTTGTATTGCAGTGGTGATTGATTTTGAGATTCAATGTTGTTGATGGGTCCAGTATGAAAATTGGATGAAACATGGCCTTCATATTGTGTTGTTGTGTACTAGGAGTATCCAGTATGAAAATTTATGAAATGTGGTCCCTGGAGGAAGAGAGAAGGTCATAGCCTTTTGTAGGCCGGCGCCTATGTATTGGTAAACATATCGGCCAGTACAAGAGCTAGGGGGTTGGATCTCCCTTCCAGTAGCAGTTGGAAAATGAGTGAAGGTTGGAGCCTTCTGTAGGCCGACACCTACCTACTAGTAAACATATTGGCTAGTACAAGAGCTAGGGGGTTTTAGCTCCCTTTCAGTAGAAGCTGGATAAAGGGAGAAGGTTGTAGCCTTTTGTAGGTGAGTGCCTGCATACTGGTATGAATCTGCACCAATACAAGATTGTAAACAAGTTTTTCTTATATTAAAAGAAGACAGAGACGACAATAGCAGGTGGTTTTTCTCCCGCATTGGGTTTCCACCTTAAATCTTGGTGTTCATGTGTGTTTCTTATGTGTGATTTATTATTCTGTTATTACTGCACATGGTTACTGTTTAAATGGTTAATTAAGTACTAATGCATTGATTAAAAATCGATAGATTATGAATTAACTGAATCATAAGTTCACTGGATATATGCTGGTTTCCTTTAGAACAATTGTGTGCACACACGAGTTCACTTCATTGAAGTAGCATATATAAATCTGAGTATGAAATGAAAAAGTTATTAATTTGATAAATATTGATTCATGGTGCCCTCTTATTATTATTCCCAACAATTGGTATCAGAGGAGGTCCTTTGGTAGAAGCTTGATCGCTTGAAGGAGATCCATAGAAATAATGGGAAATAAGCTAAAGAAGAAAGCGCCAAAGAAGAAGAAGACATCTCAAAGGAACAGTGACAACAAGAGAGACAATTGGCCGTTAGGTGGAAGCAAGTATTCAGATTCAGAATCATGTCAAATTGAAGATGAACAAGAAAAAGAAGTATCAGGTACAAATTTTTGGTCTTCTGGTGATACTTTTCTCTGTTCATGCAATGTTGAAAACATTGGAAGTGATAGTGAAAGAAATATAGAGGCGGAAGTCAAAAGGCTTATAGATAAAATTAGAGATCAACAATATCTATTTAACAAAAGGGAGTGTCCCTTCAAAGAAGAAGTTAGCAGATTAAAATCTCAGCTGGAGGAACGAAACAAAGTAAGGAAGCAGTACAAGGAAAAGGAAGATCAATGTCAAAAGCTGTGGGATGAAGTGACATCATTAAGAAATGAAGTAAATGAAAAGAGTACAATAATCAAGACACTTAAAGATAGATCCAATCATTATGAAAGTCTTGAAGCTAAGATCATCTCTCTAAAAGAAGATCTTGAAAATTCAAATAAGCAGAATGAAGAATTACCTCAAGCAGATGAAGAACAAGAAAATGAGATTCTCAAATTAAGGCAACAAGTGGAAGAAGGAAGAAAGGCTGAAGAGATAATGAAGAAACAATATCTGGAAAAGGAAGAGCAATATCAGGTCGAGGTAAATATCTTAAAAGGTAAATTAGAAGAAAAGGATAAATTGTTACAATTTCAAGATAGTACTAATATTTTGGATAATATTCTTATTATTTAAAGGTCTCCTACCATAAAAATTGGTCTTGGTTTTCATGAAACTGTTAAAGGTGAATCTAGCTCACAAGATGATGCAAGGAACTCTAATGCAAAATCTGAAATGCTCAACAAGGAGATAAGAGGTCAACCCCATCAACAACTACGGAAAGAAAGACTTCAAAGAAAATCATGTACTCCTAACTATGGAAGTGATAATCGGTTCTTTCCCCTGATGAATAATGTTGAATGTTTTATATGTCATAATTTCGGACATGTTGCACATAGATGCAGAAGAAGAATGGTTCAAGCAAATAACCATCACACAGAAAGATCATCAGCTTCCAGGTACTTTAAGGGATATTGTTTTTCTTGCAATATTTTTGGTCACAAAGCCATTGACTGCTATAGAGGGAATATGAAACATATAAGATGTTATGCTTGTAACAAGATCGGGCATATAGAAAAAGAATGCAGGAGAAAATTTCGGCCAACATACGAAAAGGAGAAAACATCATCACACTCCAAGGTATGGAAGAAGAAGGAAGTACAATCAGAAAGATGTGGCATAGCTCAGTATACATACATAACAGACTCAGGGGGAGCTAAAAGTGTGAAACTTCAGTACTCCAATTCTCATATGCAGCTATCATGAAGACAAGTCACGTATATACACGAGTTAGAAGCTGCACAATCACGTATATGGTGTTTTGAAGAAAAAGTAGTGGGACAAACTCAAGAAAAGGGGTTTGATATGGTTAAGTCAATTATCTTTTCTGTTCTGAGTGATGATGATTACATTCTGTTGATAATATGTGGAAGTGTTTTTAGCCCTCATAAGTTGTTAATAATTTGATGTTAAGTTTTAGGTATGTTCTATGCTAGAGAAATTTATTTAAATTTTCACAGTTAGCAATCACATCAGTATTAAGATAAACTGCAGATAGAACACAAATATAAATCGCAGAAGACAAGCCAAGACAAGAGGACACATGATGTGGTGCTAGCCAGGGACAAACCCCATAATGTGTGGGGAAACCCTTTGATCAAATCTTCTTTTATCTTCAAAGTTTAGCAGAGAAAGAGAGATAATATATTTACAACAGAAGTCAACACTTTGACTTATCTGGATCTGAGCATAGATCATTTCTTATAATGATGAGATCAATTGAAGACATTTTTCTTCAACTGAATCTCCAAGGTGACGACTTCACCTATCCATTTCGTTCATCTGATGCACCTTACCGTGTAGCACCATCATGCTGCATCATGAATCTTCATGCTTCTCATGATCACTGTGTTGCCCATACATCAAGTTGTCCATGACTTCATACTTCATGCTACTCATGCATCATCATGCTTCACGCTGCTCATGCTTCCCATGATCTCGTCATGCTTCATGCTGCCCATGCTAATATGAATCATTGTCATCACACTACTTATGATCACTATGCTACCCATATATCATGTTGTCTCATTCATAATCGTTTTACCCTTTACTGACATGCCCATGATGCTGCTTCTATCATTATGATCTGAGACTGTTCATCCTTATTATTTCCATTATGTTGAGTCCTTTTACAGGCATACCAAGGATCTCTTGATCATCATAGTTCTATCATTGCTGTTGTTCATCATTATGACTATTATGCCAAGACAGTCATATATATATATATATATATATATATGCAACAGTGAGATAATCACTTAATGTGATCGTCATTTAGCTGAGATAGTGTTAGATCATGCTTACCCATATACGTTTATGTCCATGTGCTTAGGCTGTTTAGAAGGTAGGTCCGAAGTGATGTTTAATCGAGACATATTGAACCTACACCTTGACATCAAGAACCTATACTCACCTGAGATCAGTGTCATTCTTTTTGTAGTGCGGATATGTTCCCATATATGCCAGGTCTTGACTGCACCTTCCTTTATATCACTGCGGCTTCCTTTATTTTACTGCGGCTACGCTTTATGTTGGACAATGTATAAGTGCTCCATGCTGTGCGTATATATTGTTGCGTATAGACTGCGTTTAGAAGGTCTTTATTACAGCATATGATGTCTTCCCTTTGCTGCGTGAACATGTCTCCTGTGCACATGTCTCCTTTGCTGCGTGAACAAGTCTTCTTCCTATTGTGTGAACAGGTCTCTATTGATCTATGTTTAGGCTTCTATAGGCAGCGTGTGACAGCATACAAGGGCCTCTTGGACAATGTATTAGTTAACTATATAAGTGCTTCTTGCACAGAGTATCAGGGTCTCCATCTTTGCTGCTAGGATCATCATACTGTAGCTAGGGCTTCATCTGCGGCTCTGCGGCTAGGGCACCATACAAGACCAACGTACACTTTTGGTGTCTCTCCTTCACCAAAACCCAAAAACGTGGAGAGGAGGAGATCACCTTAAGAGCGTATGTGTATTGCAAAATGACTTCAAGTCCTTTGAATTTATACTAAATCGTAGAGGTTGAATAGACATGATGTTTGGGCTTCTTGAGCCTACATCAGATGCTGGTTGACTAGATAATAAATCCATAATCAAAATAAATTAATATCTCCATAAATACTTATCGGAATCGGATGATCATTGGATCAATCCTACACCTCTCGATGAGAGGGATCCAATAAAAATATCATCTGCCATAAATAAGCTGACCAACATGGAGTTTGGCCCTAGTTGCAAATTTAACACTCCCTCTCAACTAGGGAGAACTCCATCTGCTAATCCATAATTCTGACTGTACTATCTCTACCATCAGTGCCCTGCACTACTCGACCCAGCTCTGCTAGCTCTACTCTACTCAACTCAGCTCTGCTGGCTCTACTCTGCTTTGCTAAGCTCTGTTGGCTCTGCTCAGCTCAGCTCTGCTGAACTATGAAGAAGAAGAATTGATCGAGAATGTCTCATACCATTCTCCACTGACTTGAAGTCAGTCTCAGAGTGCGTACCATTGGTCCCAGACCAGACTCAACCGACCCGAATTCAGCTTCATAGTAAGTACCACTCCTACCACTAGTCCCAGACCAGTATCGTAGTCTCAGAGAGTGTACCACTGGTCCCAGACTAGTCTCAACCGACCCGAAGTCAGCATCATAGTATGTACCACTCTCACTGGTCCCAGACCAGTCCTACACTGACACAAAGTTAGTCTCAGAGTATGTACCACTGGTTCTAGACTAGTCTCAACTAACCCGAAGTCAGCGTCATAGTATGGTACAACTCCTACCACTGGTCCCAGACCAGTCCTACACTGACACGAAGTCAGTCTCGAAGTATGTACCACTAGTCCCAGACCAGTCTCAACCAACTCGAAGTCAGCGTCATAGTATGGTACAACTCCTGCGAAGTCAGTCTCGGAGTATGTACCACTAGTCCCAGACCAATCTCAACCAAACCGAAGTCAGCATCATAGTATGGTACAACTCCTACCACTGGTCCCATACCAGTATCATTGATCCCAGATCGATGGAGATCATCCTAGTGTAGGGAGTACGGTAGATACAACACTGCGTCCATCGGTACTACTATGGTCCCTAACTTCATTTCCCTGCTCATTGATTAGATGAGAGGTACTTCCCATGAGTCCCAAATTGCATGGGTAGGATGACTCGACAGGAGAACTAATCAATCCTGTCCTCACAGGAGAACACATCAATCTTGCTACAATCACCATGGAGAACACATCAATCCAGGCCTCATAGGAGAACACATCAATCCTGCTACAGTCGCCATGGAGAACACATCAATCCAGGCCTCATAGGAGAACTAATCATCCTTCTACAGTCGCCATGGAGAACACATCAATCCGGGTCTCACAGGAGAACTAATCATCCTGCTACATAGGAGAGCGAATCATCCTATTCCACAAGAGAGAGAATCATCTTGTCCCACAAGAGAGCGAATCATCTTGTTTTAGTGCACACCACCAGGGGAGGGCGAGTCACCCTATGGTCGTATGTTTCTCCAGTAAGAACCACAAGCCCTCAAAGCTCTCAGAGCTCAATGTATGCAACATGCAAGACCCTTGTACAAGGGTTTCTTGATGACTACAAGTTGTTCAGGAAAATCATAAATTTGATCTTTCTCTCGGGGCCTTAGCGATCTGTACATCATCTCAATGCGATTGAGCCTCCTTTCTCATCGACTTACCATATCCTAGATAAGGTAGTATCTGATGTCTATCAGCTGGAGCAATTGTCGAATACAGAATTCCTCAATAATCGAATCCCACCTCTGGTTGTTACAGAGAATCACAGTGGTATGTGATCAAAACAGCTCATTGAAGAGCTTCCCCAACTAGGCAGCTTCATATGAGATCATACTTGTAGATAAGTATCCAGTCTCGGCGGTGCTTATGGCAACTAACTTGTGCTTCCTGCTCATTCATTATATCGAATCATAATCGAAAGAGAAACAGCACTAAGAAGTGCTCCAGTGATCCTTCACACTACCTGCCTAATCAACATTTGAATGATCATGCAATTTCATATCTCCAGCAGTGTATCTTAATCCATGAGAGATTGTGCCCCAAAGATGTCTCAGAGGATTCTTGGCACCAATCCAGTGAGGCTCAACCAAAGATTGGCTCATCATGCTAACTGCAAAACATATGTCCGGAAGGAAGTTCACCAAGAACAACAACGTGATAGACTTTATGAAACTCAGAGGCATTTCCCAAATCTGGTCCGACATCACTACCATATAGCTTCTGAAAGTTAATATCCTTGAGGTAGTCACAGGCTTGCAATTTATTATTCCACATACGGAATCCAACTCCCTCTGTCTCCTACAAATGAGAGGGTATGCACCTGTCAGACATAGGTGCCGATATGAGAGGTCTATCATCCACAACCTTCTAGTAATGGTTTGAATTGATTTCACTCCTAGTGACTCTCAGCTTCATCAGACAGTTGTTGATACTCTCATACTATGCCCGGGGTGATTTGCTTCAAGCCATAGAGGGATTTCTTCCACCTGTCTACATGAGATTCCTGTTCATGAATCTCAAAACTCCATGGGTTGTTTCAAACTTGTGGACCTGCTACTTGAGGGGAATGGTCCCCTTGTAAGATTTTCCTTTGGTACATCTCAAACATGTAGTTTCATGCTCTTTTTGAATTCAAGCTTTCCTGTCACCATCTGTCTCACAGACCTCCAATGCGATGTGTCAATGGACATGGTCCTACTCGTGGACTTCCTGTAACTTAATACAACCTTGAACTTAAAAGAATCTTTAGAAAATTCTATTTTCAAACATGTACCTTTCCATTGACGAATGCCACCATAAAACCTTTGACTTCCATTCCCTTTTCGGGCTAGGCGACATTGGCTTCAAGTGTAATCCCACGATTGTTTCCATCTCTACCAAATTAGAGAGTGCACCCTTCTATCCGATGAAGTGCCTTGAAGCACTGGGGTTCCTTGCTTCCTTGAAGAGTCGGCCGTGTCTTTAATGACCTGCATCTCTGTCATTCGGACACTCCTCTGCATAAGGGCTGAACTCATAACCAAGACATCTACCTTTCCATCCACCCTTAGATCCAAACTTCCCAATGAAGTGATCTTTAGGTATGCCATCAGAAACTTCTACTGCGTCATTCTGATAACATTCTCTGCTTCAACTTCACTCTAGGTGAATTATGAGGAACCCATTGATCCTTCTATCTTGTTACAACTATCTTTGGTGATTGCTCTTTCACTCTTGCTTGGGCATTGTCTTCACCTCAACTCTGATACCATGTTAAGTTTTAGGTATGTTCTATGCTAGAGAAATTTATTTAATTTTTCACAGTTAGCAATCACATCAGTATTAAGATAAACTGAAGATAGAACACAAATATAAATCGCAAAAGACAAGCCAAGACAAGAGGACACAAGATGTGGCGCTAGCCAGGGACAAACCCCACAATGTGTGGGGAAAACCTTTGATCAAATCTTCTTTTATCTTCAAAGTTCAGCAGAGAAAGAGAGAGAGAGAGATAATACATTTACAACAGAAGTCAACACTTTGACTTATCTAGATCTGAGCATAGATCATTTCTTATAATGATGAGATCAGTTGAAGACATTCTGCTTCAACTGAATCTCCAAGGTGACGACTTCACCTATCCATTTCATTCATCTGCTGCACCTTACCGTGTAGCACCATCATGCTGCATCATGCATCTTCATGTTGCTCATGATCACTGTGCTACCCATACATCAAGATGTCCATGACTTCATACTTCATGTTGCTCATGCATCATCATGTTTCATGTTGCCCATGTTGCCCATGATCTCATCATGCTTCATGTTGCCCATGCTAATATGAATCATCGTCATCACACTGCTTATGATCACTATGCTACCCATACATCATGCTGTCTCATTCATCATCGTGCTGCCCTTTACTGACATGCCCATGATGCTGCTTCTATCATTATGATCTGAGACTGTTCATCCTTATTATTTCCATTATGTTGAGTCCTTTTACAGGCATACCAAGGATCTCTTGACCATCATAGTTCTATCATTGCTTCTGTTCATCATTATGACTATTATGCCAAGACAGTCATATATATATATATATATGCAACACTGAGATAATCACTTAACGTGATCTCCATTTAGCTGAGACAGTGTTAGAGCATGCTTACCCATATACATTTATATCCATGTGCTTAGGCTATTTAGAAGGTAGGTCTGAAGTGATGTTTAACCGAGACATACTGAACCTGCACCTTGACATCAAGAACCTGTACTCACCTGAGATCAGCGTCATTCTTTTTGCAGTGCGGATCTTCTCCCATACATGCCAGGTCTTGACTGCACCTTCCTTTATATCACTGCGGCTACCCTTATGACTGTGGCTTCCTTTATTTTACTGCGGCTACGCTTTATGTTGGACAGCATATAAGTGCTCCATGCTGTGCGTATATATTGTTGCGTATAGACTGCGTTTAGAAGGTCTTTATTACAATGTATGATGTCTTCCCTTTGTTGCGTGAGCATGTCTCCTATGCACATGTATCCTTTGTTATGTGAACAAGTCTTCTTCCTGCTGTGTGAACAGGTCTTTATTGATCTGTGTTTAGGCTTCTACAGGCAGCGTGTGATAGTGTACAAGGGCCTCTTGGACAGCGTATTAGTTAACTATATAAGGGCTTCTTGCACAGCGTATCAGGGTCTCCATCTTTGCTGCTAGGATCATCATACTGCAGCTAGGGCTTCATCTGTGGCTCTGCGGCTAGGGCACCATACAAGACCAGCGTACACTTTTGGTGTCTCTCCTTCACCAAAACCCAAAAACGTGGAGAGGAGGAGATCACCTTAAGAGCGTATGTGTATTGCAAAATGACTTCAAGTCCTTTGAATTTATACTAAATCGTAGAGGTTGAATAGACATGATGTTTGGGCTTCTTGAGCCTACATCAGATGCTGGTCGGCTAGATAATAAATCCATAATCAAAATAAATTCATATCTCCATAAATACTTATTGGAATCAGATGATCTTTGGATCAATCCTACACCTCTCGACGAGAGGGATCCAATAAAAATATCAGCTACCATAAATAAGCTGAACAACATGGAGTTTGGCCCTAGTTGCCAATTTAACATTTGATGAATATTTGGTTGATGATGACATCTTCATGATTCTTTCTAACTAATGCAATGATCAACTCTGATAGTGAACGACTGACATGGGTTCAGGGGGAGAATATGCTTCTAATAATGCATTGTTGGCATTATATTAGAAGACCTTGGTACATGATGATGCTTATATTGCTTGATCTACATAGTTGTTTTGATTCAGATGACTCTTTTGATGATGGATATATACATGTTGTTGATCTTGTTGCTGATGACAGATGCTTATGGTGCAGATCATATATGGTGTATGATAGTTGTTGATGACTGTCATGGTCTTGTTTAGATTGTTAGTCCTTGTTATAAATGTCATGTATATAATTTGATGTAATTCATGTAAATACCTATGATGTAACCCCACTATGCATGGGAAGGATGATGTAATAATTGCAAATTCAGTCATGTACAAACATTTGGTATATCGCCACTTGATTGGGTGGATGAGTCAAATTTGGTGCATCTCCACTTGGTTGGGTGATTGATGTATGTATGAGTCATTGGTCTTAGGGAGGTTATACTCACTTAGTTGAGTTATAGAGTCATGTTATTCTTTTGAAACATATCTCTGCAAACTCTGCATGTACTCAGGGGGATCATGGACAACATAATGTATCTCAAAAGGGGAGAATATCTTGGTCTTCCCTTTTCCCTTGATGTCAAAGGGGGAGATTATCTTGGTGTTATTTGATAGATCTAATATGTGTTGGCGTTATGATGCATGTGTTGTACTTGATGGCAACCCACTTGTAGCAGAACAACTCACTTGTATATGGTAACTAGATGAATCTATAGAAGAGATATCAGATATGACAAAATGCAGGAATCGGTTCATAAGTAATGTACAATGGCAACTCTCTCAGATGACAGTTCATAGTGCAACATGTTAACAACAAAGAATTACAGATCAAACTACAGAGAATGAAGAAAGAGAGGTATACGCAGGTTCACCTTGACCAAGCTGCTTATACACGCAGGTTCACTAAACACAAGTATCGTATACGTACACACACACTTTCACAGAAGGAAAAGCGCGTATATGTTGGAAAACTTAGTCTTTGGTCCGAGGTATTTGGTCCAAGGTATTTTGATCCATGGTATTGGTCCAAGGTATTTGGTCCGAGGTATTGACCCTAGGTATTTGGTCCAAGGTATTGGTCTTAAGTGGATTTGGTCCATGGTATTGAGAAAGGCCTAAAAATATGTAAGGAGGAGAAGATCATTAGGCCAAAGTGTGCAAATATTGAATATCTGATGAAGTGTGAGATCTAGTATGCAGGTTATCAACTTATGATTATTTGTTTGATCTAAACCAAGGATGAACCTTAGCAGTTAATGAGGGATAATATCTAATGATGGATCGGGATCTTAAGGCTTGAAATGAATTATCATTATATGGTTTGATCATGTATAGTCTAGATTTGAATACTGACGCATGTGTTGTCCTGTAAATGTTACGATCTGGGTATGGCTGAAGTTTGGAATAGCTGCAAAATTATGAATTAATATTTACAGACATATACGCTTGTTGGCTTTGATAAAAGCGCGTATACACGCTAGTTCAACACATCTAAGAGCATATGTCAATGCTAAACAGAAAAAACAAATTAGAATACAAAGAACCTAATGAAATTAAAAGATGAACATGCATATGCAGAAGATACTTAGCTGTAGCTTACCTCTGTTGCATCATTTTGCTGCACCTTACTCTTTGCTTCCCTAGAAAGTCTGGTCCTTTGCACCCCTTGACAACACTTGATCTAGTTTTTCTTGCCTTCTAGGAGCACGATATTTAATCTGATGTATCTCTTTGATTTCAAAATCTCAATATGTGATATTTGGTCCTGTAGTATCCCTTTGACTCTTCTTTCCAATGCCATAGGTCTGACCGGATTTGGACTCTTAAAGACAAAGTTATTCCCAATCTCACACAATGACCTAATTATGGACTAGTTTAGTAGAGCCAACTTGTACGATGTGTCGTGTGTCACTGTTTCCTCCTTTGGCTCTGAAATTGATACACAGAAAACTAAATTCTGTGCACTATCCGCCACCTTCTACAGAATTCCAATCCTCTTCTCAGAGAGAGAATTATGACGCTTTTCCCAAGGTCACTTCTTTGAGATGAAATTCGGGAGCCTATAAAAACCTTAACTTCCACAGATCATATCTCCGAAAATATAGCGAACCAAGATCTGAAATTCGGTCACAATGTTCATCAGGATTTTGAATCAAATGAGTTTTAATTTCAGAATCTAAGACTTTGCAGAAATGAAGTTATAGCGAAAATGCCACAGTCACTATTTTGGAGGATATATGAGATTTCTTTTTATAGAGTTGAGAGGGGCTTCTATGGAGAATGTTAGAGGGATTTTAGGAGCTTAAAAAATTATTAATTATTGACTATTCAATGACCAAAACCAATTATGAGTGCCATGCCACAACCCCATAGGGTTTTAGCCCACTAACTAGGGTTACTAACGTCAAACACGAATATCTCTCAAACCGTGAAGAATTACTTGGCGTGCCATATATCAACGGAAACATCTCGACAAGTGAAATCCATTTAGAAGATCCTTGACTCAAAATAGAGTAAGTTGTCAAGTCAAAATTCCTTGCAAGATCAGGGTAGCCCCTGGTGTTGCTTGGGTTGACATCAATGACAACCTCAGATCATCTTTAGATCAACAGAGAAAAGTTTGTAGCCTTTTGTAGGCCGACACCTACGTACTGGTAAACATATCGGCTAGTAAAAGAGCCAGGGGGTTGGAGCTCCCTTCCAGTAGCAGCTGGAAAATGAGTGAAGGTTGGAGCCTTCTGTAGGCCGATGCTTATGTACTAGTGAACATATCGGCTAGTACAAGAGCTAGGGGTTGTAGCTCCCTTCCAGTAGAAGCTGGAGAACGAGAGAATGTTGTATCCTTCTGCAAGTGAGTGCCTACGTACTGGTATGAGTCTGCACCAGTACAAGATTATAAACAGGTTTTTATTATATTAAAAGAAGACATAGATGACAACAGCAGGTGGTTTTTCTCCCACATTGGGCTTCCACCTTAAATCTTGTTGTTCATGTGTGTTGCTTATGTGTGATTTCTTATTCTGTTATTATTTCACATGGTTACTGTTTAAATGGTTAATTAAGTACTGATGCATTGATTAAAGATCAACAGATGATGAATTAACTGAATCATAAGTTCACTGGATATACAATGGTTTCCTTTAGAACAGTTGTGTGCACACGCAAGTTCTCTTCATTGAAGTAGCGTATATAAATCTTTGTATGAAATGAAAAAATCATTAATTTGATAAATATTGATTCACCCCCCCCCCCCAACCTCTTAGTATTATTCCCTCAAGTGTCTTCTCCATCACCACATCGACCTCCTTTTATAATCCTCTATTGGAGCACCAATGATCAAGATTAAAACATAATCGATGGTTAGGATCATCTTGGAGTCGATCCATGTGAGTTTCTAGATGATTGAAACCGTGAATTAATTAATACTGATTAATTAGTCATATTCCCTAAGTTTAGACTTAGGAAATATTTAAAAATTGGTTATTAATCGAATTAACTCATTTCTAGGTGGAATTTCCATAAACGATTTATGGGTTTTAGAGATCTCGTGTATTCTAGCTTCTCCACAAAATTTCAAGGCTAGAACACATTCTATGCTACAAAAACTAACACTTATACCATGTTAGAAAATAAAAAGGCAGAAGGATTCTCTTATATTGATAGTTACTTGTGATATTCTTGTAGTTTTATTATCTTCTCTTTATATTTTTTTTTAATCTTTGCTTCATCAAGTAATCATCAAATCAAAACATGAATATCAATGGCACCAGATGTAGGTACTCATACAGGACTAAAACCCCTCTGTAGGGGAAACCCAGTGAAACTATTCCAATAGTAAATCAAATTGACATAGACTATGACCTTAGACCCAAAACACGTTCCTCCTCCACCAAACTTCAACAAAATTCAATAGTCTCTTCTTGTCCAAAAACTTCAACCTAGAAACAATCCCGAATTTCGACCCCCAGCTTCTAGAATTTCGGGCCTATTACAGATCTAAAATTTCAACCTATCCAGCTCCTTCAACATTTCGCACGTGTGAATCAAAAGAGAGAGAAAATGGCCTTCAAACTTCCTTGCTAGGGGTTTCCTCTTCTTTGCTAGGGTTTTTCTCCTTCTTCCTTGAATTTTGTACCTTTTTCCTTTTCCAACAACTACAAATCGAACTTATCAAGGATGTGCTTCAAATTAGGTTTCCTTGGTGGAGGAAGCCTAGAAGACCTAATTTAAAAAAAAATAATTTTCTTTCTTGATAGATGAAGCCCAAGAAGGGTTTTTTACATGATGATAAAGACAAAGACTCGTGACATAAACCCTACAAGCCTACAATAGAGGATTTTACCTATTAACCATTGATCCAAGCATGAAACCCATGCTTTAATAAGTCAAGTTATTTTACAATATTTTTTTCTTTCCTTCTTTTGACAAATACTTAACATTATGACTCAAATACAATTATGAAGACCAAAACTAGTTACATTTTTCGACATAACTTAAGCTATGACAAAACTGACCCAATAATTCACCACTAAATGATAAACCAAACAACCAGATACATAGAGGTCGGCTCCTTGACATCGTCCCTACAATGGTCTACGGCCTTCACCTCCCAACCAAAAACTTCAGCCCCACATCCATATTTTTTGAGTCACAAGTAGCTGCATATCACTTACCCATGACAACAAAGTCAAATTCAAATTCCTTGTATCAATTGTCCTATTTATATTTCATGTTATTGTTATTTTATTGTATTAATTTTTTTTAATCATATTTCATTTTATTATATTATATTTTTTTAATCATAAGTATATTCTGGAAATATAATATTTTATTTTATTCAATTTTTATTTTTTTATTTTTTTTAATTAAATAATTATTCTACCCAATAATTGGACAATGATTTGTTCCAATAAATATTTAATGAAATAATTTTCTACATAGTAAAATTATTGTATTTAAACATCAGAAAATTGTTTTATTTAGACATTCCTTGTCAACACTAAAGAACCATTTCAATTAAAAAACCTTACACATAGATACTTCAACCATGGCAAAGGCCATTAAGTAATACATATTCATTTTTATTTATTGTCGGCTATTTAAAAATGCAATTTTATTTTTATTAAATAGAAGATTGATTTATATTTGAACTCTTTTCAAAATACAAATTCAATTTACTATTGTAAAATAAATATTAATATTTTTTTTACATTTTGATAAAAATATAAAATTATTTATTTTTAATTTATTATTAAATATATTTAAAAATAATATATACTAAACATATAAATATAAATATATATATATATATATATATATATATATATATATATATATATATATATATATATATATACACTTAATAATAAAAAACTAAAGATTAAAGGAAAAAGAAGAATGTATAATATTTTTATATTTTGATAAGTTTGTTTTATAAAAATTTTATCATTAAAAGTTTGAATGATTAAATATAATTTATTAATTAAATTTAAAATTTATTATATTAATCTTAAAATTCTAGAAAATATATATTAAATAAAAATGAAACAAATTGAGATTTTCAATTGAGATGATCTTTTATTTGAGCAAAGATTATGTTTCAATTGATATTGTATATAGTGTTATATAAATTGCTACAATTAATTATTTATAGTTTTATGTTACTTTTACTAGGAGGTTTATTGGGTCAATGAAAGTGAGGTATGGTGGTTTCTCTCAACAAGGTTCAAATCCCCAAAAGAAAATGGCTCATTTGCCTCTTAAGATTTGGTTATTCCCTATAAGGGTAGTGTTATTTGTGGGAAGTCGTTAACTTAGATTGGGTGGTCACATGCCATGGTAGTGCCACGATGTCTCACATCTTGATACAAAAAAATCCCTTCACTATATTCAATTCTTGAAATTGTATACCTAGCTTAATTGAAAATATAAAAGGTTGCTTTATGACTATAGATATTTTTCACTGGATTACTTATAAGAAATACACAATTTGGTTGAGAGCTCAAATTCCATCTTGTAAAATGAATCCTATAGTTCCACAAATTGCAACTATTACAATCAACTATTTATAGTTTTATGTTATTCTCACTAGGAGGTTTATTGGGTCAATGAAAGTGAGGTATGGTGGTTGCCCCTAACAAGGTTCAAATCCCCCAAATAAAATGGCTCATTTGCCTCTTAGGAGTTGGTTGGTCCGTACAAGGGAAGTGTTGTTCAAGGGAAGTCATTAAATTAGATTAGATGGTCACATGCCATGATAGTGCCACAATGTCTTGCCTCTTGCTACATTACCGATGCTTAGTAATCAAAATATGAAGGAAGCTTTTGTAATATTTGCCTATATTTTAGTGTTACAAAAA
Source organism: Pinus tabuliformis (assembly GCA_031772625.1). Lineage (NCBI taxonomy): Eukaryota > Viridiplantae > Streptophyta > Pinopsida > Pinales > Pinaceae > Pinus > Pinus tabuliformis. Next base: position 245,347,606 of record CM062811.1, read on the forward strand.
ATCTCCTTCGTTATATTCAATTCTTTAAATTGTATACCCAACTTAATTGAAAATTTAAAGGGGTGCTTTATGACTATGGATATTTTTCATTACTATACTACTTATAAGAAATACACAATTTGATTGAGAGTTCAAATTCCATCTTGTAAAATGAATCCTATAGTTCCTCAAATTCCAACTCTCACCTTTGAAATGCAACTCCCATTAGTAAAATTATGTTGACCTAGGAGATCCTAATAGAGGTATTGATAGGATAAGTATATTGTTGTCTAATATATGGACCAAATTTTTTTTGATGGTACTAAACCTTAGCTAAAGAATAAGATTAAATCTGGTAATGAAAAAACATGCCTAGATCAAATAAGCTAAAGTTAAGAAAATAAGTAGCTATTGAAGTATTTGGTGTTGCTGATGAAAGATACAATATGGAAGATGTATGTTATAAGTACATTTCTAAAAGTCCAGAATACATAAAACTCTTCCTTTATTAATTTATTATGAAGGGAAGGATGTCATAAAATCTTGGCACTATTGACAAATTTCAAGGACAGAGAGTGAGAAGGGGGGGTGTTCCTTGCCAAAGTTGTTGATAATAATGAAATTTCAAATGCATCGTGGATGATTTCCATTGGGGAATGGTTAGGGTTGATAGTTATTGGCGGTATGATCCTAGAGCCATCCTAAGTAGAGTGCTACACTCTCCTAACATTTGGCGTCGAGGAAAATAATCTCTAAATGGACAATGGGTTGCCTTGAACATGCTACTTGGCTCTATTAACGTCAATAATTGATTTGTCATTGAGGTTTTTTACCTCTAATTTTTATATTCTTGACCATGCAAATGACTAGGGATGAGTATAGTGGGATCCATGAGATCATACTAATTGGGAGCTTAATAGGTCATCTAGTAGATGTTGTGTATCCCCTTACCACTTGTTATAAATCCTCACTCATGAAGATAACAAGGTATCATTGGTATAGGTACTAGAAGAATGTGGACATGGATATACCAAATGTTAATTTTAGGGCTAGACTGTTCTCTATTGTATATAATTGTAATTTTTAAAATTTTCAACATTTTCACATTACATTCACCCCATAACATCGTATCATCATTAGTAATTATGTATAGAGAAAAATAAAAGTAGTGAAACAATAAGGAACAACATAAGAAAAGCATGCACAATAGAGACACCAGATTTAGGTCAGAGACCCGCGTAAACCCCCACAAGGGGGAAAACTCAACTGGACTCTTCTTCTTAGATATTCATCAATTGTTTAGTTGAGATACAATGTACAAATATCATCTATCATCATGAATCACATTAGGCCATATAAGATCAACCTTGGACAGTCCTGAGTCCTCATAAGATATTAGCAGACATCCCTCTCAAGGAGATATTCATGAGCCGTCCTAACATGTCATAAGAATTATTGTCAACACTGTCATAAGAATCATTGTTACATACATCATGGTCATAGGCATCACATCAATTTCATAAATATCATGGTCATAGGCATCACATCATTGTCAAATATGTTGTAGAGGCACTATCACAAGTGACACATCGTAGTAGTAGAGGCATTGTCACAACTGTCACATCATTGCCATAAACAAGGATAAGCATTATAGTCATACGCAACCATACCACTGCCATACATATGGAATGTCATATCACTGACATGAGAACGTTGCCATAGGATCATATCATACATATCACTATCATAAGGGATTCTACCATACATTACTATTACAATCATGAGGACTTCTATGCATTACTTTGTCATATCAAATATAATTGTCATATACATCACTGTAAATTGTCATATATCATGTTGACATATAAAGTCATACATCTAAGATACCTTGCCCTACATGTTATTTCCATATCAAGGTCAAGGTCATTAAAGGTTATATCCATACCTCAAGGTCACAACAAGGTCATTACCATACAACAAGGGTCACTGTTATGTCTACCATATCAGATTCATTGTTATGTAGATCATTGTTCATACATCAAGATCATTGTCAAGTATATGATAGTCATGCCTCTAAGTCATGATCATATACATCACTATCATGTCTTCAAGTCACTAACATATAGATCTCAGTTCATGTCTCTATACATTCGTTCCACTACATCCCTCATAGTTTTGTAAAAAAAAAACCCTCTTTCATTAACCTCCAACACCACTCTAGATAAGCTAAGGAACAATTCATCGTCATTTACATGCTATATAATTTTTCATTTTTAGAACAACATTGATATTTTCCTTTTTTATTTCTCCGTGTAGAACATTAAACATACATGAATTAATAGATTGTTTGAAACATGTTATCTAATATTTTTAAGTATATTATTAGTGAAAATTAAAAAAAAAATTCATATTGAATAATACTTTTTCATTCATCTGATTCACCCTTCTGCAATTTTTCTATTAGGCTTTTATGCTCTTCTGCACTTAGATTAAAAATAATCTTATCGACCTTCTTCATTTTGTGCCTCTACATGACACACACTAATCAATACATACTAGTTAAACTTACATATAGTTCAAACATATTAATTTTGTAACGAATTTACAAAGAACTTGCCTTCTCTATTTTTTTGATGTGTTATCATTGTGTCAATCAATATTTTTGTTACTTTACATTTTCTTAGACAATTTTATCAATATACAACCTGCACCATTCAATACAAAAGCCATTAAATCAAATAATTTTTAGCCAAAAAGATCTCTATTAACCAGTGTGTTTATTTGAATAAACTCCCACAGTGTGTTTAATCCACTAAACACGGTAAGTGTTTAATTGTTCAGCACTAATAGTGAAAATTAATTTTTTTAAATAATTTTAACTAATGACAATGCAATTTGTAACGATAAAAGCACCACAATGAATTAATGGTGTTATTTGGTAGAGGCACGTCGGTGAGTTATATTAGATCAGGAGAACTAATAAACAAAATGGATAGGGTTGACAAGATTTGGTGTGATATGTAATGATAGAAGCAATGTCATCACCATTGTGTTATATTACATAGGGCGGATCGTGAAACATATGTCATTTTTTTTAAACGGACAAGGCCATCAGGGTTTGGATCTAATTCAATAAGTGATCCCCCTACTTTACATGTCAAACGCCCTATATAAAGTAAATACACAAACCCATTAAATCTAAAATGCCTAAAATGAAAAGCCCTAATTGTGAAGTGGTAGGAATTAAACCCTAAGGTGAAATTTTGTAGTCACATAAGCAAGAAGAAGCAAGGGTTTAAGGTACTTATTGATTATTTATTTATTTTTATTTTTTTGAATTTTAATTAAATCTAGATAGGAACAGAGGTCGTAATTTTTTTTTCTAGTAAAATCAATAGTAAATTGTTTATCATGCAATATTTTTTTTCTTGAATTTTGAATAAATCTAACAAAAATTGTAAAAACAATAAACAGTAAAATTTAATTTTTTTCTTATGTAGGCTTTTGAGTGAATCACCATACCTTTCAAATTCTGATCTTTCTATGATTCCAAAATAATTCGTTGCTCCAAAGTTTAACTAGTATGTCTCTCTGTATATCTCCCCTATGCAGTTCCGGGTTGAACTATATCTCCACAGTGCTCCCGGTATATCTCTCTTGCAAATCACTCCCTTGAAATTTTGTGAAAAATAATGAATTAGTGAATAATTTTTTACAATCTAAAAGAATTTATGAAATTAGATTTTGAAAAATCAATTGCTGCTCATTTTTCAATTTAAAAAAAAAAAAAAAAGTCAATTTTTTTTTCACTTAATCTGAACATCGGTGTTTTCGATATAAAGAGCACTAATGCATTTATAAGTAAAGTGCACCAAAATTATTGAAACACCAAATTTTGTCAACGCATCGTCATGATAGAATTCCCTTTTCTTTCTTTTTTTCGAAATCCCAAATGTTAATTTTTCTTAGGGATATATTGTTCTTTACTTTGATAATTGCATTTGTTCATTTACATATTAAATTCACCCCATAACATGATAACATTATTCATATCTACATTATTATTCAACAACATATGCAACTATGTAGAAAGAACAATATCACCATCATTAATGTAGTGGAACAATAGAAGGCCGAGATTGGTTGAAGACCAAGGGAAAAAATCCACAAGGGGGAAAACCCTTCCAAATTCTTCTTCTTATTAGATTTTCATAAAATGTTGAGAAAATAGACAGTGCAATGATCCATATCTTCATCCATACAACCATACATCAAAAATTAGCTATTCAATATCTATGAAATGAACCCAAACATGTTTATTCTCAAAACCCTAATTCAGAAACTTGTAATGAACTATCTATGTTTGTGATCAACTATCGAACTTTGAGGTCAATGAGCGAAAACTTCAGTATACTAAAATTTCAACTTCTAGGTGTTAGTCGCACGAAGGAGTTATCCGAGTGACTGTAGCAACCCAGTCGCTCCCTTAAGCCTGACATGTGAGCAACTGGGGTCAGATCTAGACTGTGGCAAGCGAGTGACTAAGATTCTGAAACCTTAACTCTCGATCACATGGATGGAGAGTTTTCCATGCAACTGGAAGGCTCTAGTCATAAGGATGAGCTTCTGTGCGAGCAACTATGGTTGAATTCTTCCTGTGTTGTGCCAGTGATTAAGGCCCAAAACCCTAAAACTAAGATGCGAGCTTTAGATGCCGCAATTTCACTTCAGAGCGAACCCATTCCTTTGCGGACCTGCCTCGGAGATTTTCAAGCCAAACCCAAGAAAGAGAATGGAAGAATGATCCATGATGATGTCCAAATGAGGTTGAGGTAACTTATATTTATAGCCTTCTAAGGGTGCCTAATTTTATTTAGGGTTGACCTTATCAATTATGCACATGTGGGCTCATACTTGAAAAATATACTTTCCCTTGTCCAAGTTAGATGATCTTTAAGTTTATTTTGGTCCTATCAAAAAGAGGAATTCAATGCAATCATTATATCCATCAAATGAGTTGTCTAATGTGGAATTTGACCGCAATTGCATATTTTAACACTCCCTCTCAACTAGGGAGAATTCCATCTCCATCATGCCATGTGTATCCTGTCATCAAATAATATCAAATCACAAGTATCTCATCATCACGTATTGTCATTGATCTTCTTGATTCATCTCTTGCTTATTCCTGCTTATCTCTTGATTTTCCTTATTCATATATTGAATATTCTCAAATCTAAAAGAAGAAGAATTTTTTATTGAAGGGGATATTATTCTACGACCCTCTACTCATCAGGAGACACTACTACCACTTAGAATCACATTAGCGGGGAGTCAATCCTATGAACCACATCATCATCGAAGAGACTATCATCAGGGAGCACATCTCAACTTAGAACTATGTCGGGGAGCACATGTCAACTTGGAATCTCATGGGGAAGCTATAGATCTACAACCCCATATTGAGCAATAAAATATCCAAACACACAAGGACATCTCAACCCTGGAATTACATCGGGGAGCTCATTCTCAACCCGTAACTGCATAGGGGAGCAAATATCAACCCAATCCTATTGCCTATTGATCTTTCCATCTATGACTCTAAGCAGTCATGTGGTATAACACTTGAATCATAATATGAGTTTAGACGAGATACCCGACTTACCAATAGGTGAGGATCAGATGCCTCCAAGCCTTCTCAACTCATTGGCCAAATGGGGAGGGACAAACCCAACAAGCCTTTCTTTTGGGTATGATGCCAACTGGGGTATACTCAGCAACGACTAAGGTGGGAAAGATACCCAACTTTTCAAAGGGGAAAATGATCACACACATACCACATGTGACATATAGGGAAGCAACATCTATGACCCTATTTTCTAGAGATCCCTCAACCCCAGGAACCCTCTATCTCAATTCCACACCTGGGGATTTCAAAAGGGAGGAAGATTTGGCTCAGTGTCCTCGATCAGTGATGTTCTCTATCATATCATTATGTTCATAGCTTGATCATCATGTTTCAATAGCAACAAATTCTTTTTCATGCAGGTCATCAAATCAAATATCATATTAGAACCAAAATATATATATCACAAAAAGGATGCCATAGTCTCCCTCTCAAGAAGGTGAAAACCACAAGCCTAATCTTTTCTCGTAGAGTAGCACTATCTCAATATATGAAGGTATCTCAGTCCTGGCTATATATAGGATTATTTGCTAACCGATTCTCACTCTTTGTCATCGTAATGTATCCATGTCATATCTATAACCAGCTCAAACATATTTCCAAAGAGTTTCTTCATCCTGCCTCATAACTAGTCATGCTAGCAAACATCGTACTCAACCTCGGTGGTGCTTAAAGCTACCGACTTCTCATTCAAAACATTATGGAAGATCTCATACTAAGGCAATATCCAAATGTGCTCATCAATAATAATCTTATACATCATCAGTATATCCATGTAGTCACATAGCATAGAATATATCTTAGATAAAAATCGATCATCCCATGCAGGGATCTCGAATTGCATTTGGAAACAACTCAATGTGTATGAAGAAGCTCAATCATGAAGGTTCTATGCATGGGATGAAGAAGCTCAATCATCTATATGTATATATATATATATATATATATATATATATATATATATATATATATATATATATATATATATATATATATATAACATGCATAGAACCTTCATGATTGAGCTTCTTCATACTTGCTTTATTCAACTGTCAGTTACCAAGTCAAGTTCAACAATATCTCTTCACAACTACTTGAAATTCAATCAGTGTGTCCAAGGATTTGCATTTCTTCTTTCCAAATAATCTTCAGTATTTTTGCAATATAGATTTTCTTTTCAAAACTTCAAAAATTGATCCATCATGCCATGATTCATTATTTCGAGCTTCAAATTCCATCTCCCTCTTACTTTGATCACCAGAGGCTCATTACCTGTCAAGAGTAGACCATCAGTATATAAAACCAAAATCAAAGCCATACCTTGGACCACTTTTGAAGTAGAGGTTTGGATTGACACAATATCTTGGCTTCACCATATAACTGTCAATGTAGACATATCAGGATCAAAGATCTTGCTTCATACAAAGGTTTCTGCAAACATAACGCTTGACCAAAGAAATATGCTTAGCCTTACATAAATCAATATTGTGCAATCAAATCAACTAAGTGAAATTATTAACATTTAGAATATATCAATATCATTGTATCAAATTCTTTGGAACAAGTGATAGGTAGATCTCACATCCAAATATCAAGTTACGACTTCATCTAATTTCATCCCAACAAATTGTCATTTACCAAGCAATATCAAACTAAATTTCATCAATTCATCCTCATGATCATAATATAAGTCACTAGATGCAAATGCATTCACCAAGGATAAGTCATGCAAGTTCCATCCATTTATTTTTTTACTTCAACCAGCGTGTCAAAGCTAATGATATCAACACATAACATTTCTTGAATAACAATGATAAGTCAGTGAAAGTCATTATGCCTATATATATAGTTGTTATCAAGGAAAATCATTAGTTGTCAAATAAAATCATTAGTCATCAAGTAAAATCCTAAATTTTCTATTACGGTGAGATATGTAACCCAAAACATATCAAGTCAAAGTTCTAATTCATTATCAAGTATCATGTCAAAACTCCAAACACTTATCATCTATATCAATCAGCCAAATCACGTCAAACTCTTACAACTGTTATCAAATACTGTCATACACTAGCTGTCAGGCGGAAAGAGTCAATTTTGCGGACAAAACCGACCTCCCTAGAAGCTAAGGCTTTCTAGTGACAAACAAGACAAATAAACACTACCTTTCTCTAAATATGCATTTAGAATACAAGTAATCAAGTGATTATAACATACCTTTAGTCCAACGCTTTGTAGTAGTCCAGCCTCGCCGATCCGGATGAGCTCCTCCTTCTCTTCGAAACCTGCATTCACTAACAAGCCAAAAGATTAAATAGCACCTGATAAACTTATAAAATAACACATATTCATCATATAGACCAAGGAGTATATGAAACAAATCATGAATAACAATCTGTTGAGAAAAATGAGTTTATTTGCATTAAGTGGAAACAAAAGAAACCATTACAACCTGAGCCTTGGTATTGTGCAGGTCCCTCCTAGGGTCCAGCAAGAGTTTTCCTTTACTTTGATCAGCTCACCCACTTCCAAATAAGGCTAGGAAAGGATGGGAATCTCTCCTCTCAAGCTCTATAAGGGAGTCCTAATTCCAGCAGCATCTACCCTTAGGAATGTTCAGCTTTCAACCTCCCCTCCCTCTGGCCCAATGACTGTATTTATAGTGCTCTAGAGGAAGTTAATCAGGTCCACCATCAATGGGATAAGCCCCTCTTTGAATGGGATAGCTCCCCTCTTGATGGGATAAGTTCCTCTTTCATAGGGATACATGAACCATCTGGAGGCGCTCCATACACGTGAAACAAGCTTCTAGAATGCTCTAGAAATGACCACAAGTAACTTTTTTGGAGTGAAACTTGCGCCTTTTGACCTTTACAGGAGTACGCACCCACCCCTTTACAGACAGAGTGTACAAGTACGCAGGTATTGTGAACTTGAGGTGCGTACACGCAGGTAAGGCTAAGAGAAACTGCGTAACCAGAGATATATAGATTTTAAAAGACTTTCTCTCTTTCTTGGAGTTTGACATGAAGAGCAGAGGTATGAGACTTGCCAAGGAGGATAGTATGACAGTTGATGGATCCATACTAACTGCAAATGGTCATGGTGACAAATTTTAGTGTAACAGATTGCCCCCTAAAGTGCGAAGCCTGTAGTAGATTAGGGTTTCATATCATCTAGGAAGGGTGAAGTACTTTATCATTTCAAGGATTATCTTGTGGAGAGCCCAGTTGGAACCTGCAAGTATTCAACACAAAATACATATATAAGATCATATCATCGTTGAGGTAGGCATTCCCATACTCAGATTGAAAACTTTAACTAACAAACTAACTACTGCTCTGATACAGGAATGATTTTGCAGTACATCATAATCATAGACTTGTGTAGACACAGTATGGACGCAGCCATCTGTTTATAGTTAGTCTACTGTATAATGAATACAAAACTCCTCGCAGCCTGGATGGTGGAAACTAGATCCAGGGTCTTCATTTCTACTTCTCGAAAAGGTACGATTCTATCCATGTGAATAAATGAGTTGATGTCGAACATGGTAGAAACCACTTGATTACCAGTCAATGATGTAAACTGTTAACAAGTGTGAGAGAGACCACCAGTGATGTCAATGGTTCTCAAAGTACCCAGTACAATCCATGAGATGTGAATGAATGAGTTGATGTCGAACATTTCACGGAATCCTTCGATCGAAAGTCAATGATGTAAACCGTCGTCAAAGGCGAGAAACCTGCCATTGATGCATGCAGATTTCAAGGTACTGACGATTTCTAGGTCATCTTTCTAGATAATGTGCTGATGTCGATAGAAAGCGACCCGTTGCAGGCAAGCCCACAACACGAAATCATAGATCAAGTTGAAGAAATGTAGCTGTAAGGACTGACTCAGGGATGGTCGAGATGGATGACGGGTATTTTGCAGATGAATGGTTTATTTGCAGTGACCCCTTGAACACATAACGACAGAACAGATGGCTTGGTGACATTTGACCCAAAGTTAATACCCGGTTGAAGACTTTCAATGTGGTTTGATCAACTGTGAGGCAAAGGATTTCCCAACCCAGGTGAATGAAAAGTGTCGTGTTCAAGAGTGGTGATAAGGCTTCTTCTGAGACAAAGGATAAAAAATAGGCTCATTTTTCTCTCTTTTCCCCCACCATTTCTAGCAAGTACCTCTTTATTTTTTACAAGCTTGAGGAGGATAACATATGCTTGATTATAAGCTCATCCTTCGGATGAGTCCAACTTAGTTTTGATTCGAACCCTAAGAAGGAGTGGTCCGTTCCTGTTTGTAATCGAACAGGTCCTTTACTGTGAAATTTTAACGAGTCCAGTATAGGAGAAACTCGACGTTTTTCAATTTTAGAGAGTCTGAAAAAACTTAAGAAGACTCCAGGTTGAATTTTTTCCTAAATTTGTGTCTCCCAAGCCTGAAAAAGTATAAAATAATACTTGAGAGAACCGCTTGATCTTGCGACCAAGGAGTACTTTCATGATTAGTGTCTTTGACCTGAAAAGTAAAAAGCGATCAAGGACACGTCGTTTTATTTCCAATATCGAATTTGAAACGACAAAAATCTGACAATCTTTTCTTGTTTTTACGGTTAGAAAAGGGTTGTAAGACGACCGTCTTTTAATTCCGTTTTAACGAGTGTAAAAGAAACGCTCGGCAATCTTTTCATGTTTTAGGAGTCAGAAAAGAGCTTAAAAGATGATTGATGTTTTTGTTTATGAAAAATGACATTTTCCCTGATATCCTGCGCAAAAACCAACACATTACTCATACCTGTTTAAAGATAGATAAAAATACTTGAAAAATACCTTTTCATGGTGGAAAATAAACAAATTTGACATTCATTTACTCAAAAAACCTATAAAAAGGGCTTTTACCATTTCATTTTTACCATTTTACTGTTGAGGAGAGAAAAAGGGCTTTTGGCAAGAAACTTCCCGTGGACATTGCGGAGAATCCGACCGTCGAAATCGAACGCCGTCTCATCAGGTATTCTACAACATCCTCCCTTGCATTTCCATCCATTTAGAATTTGTTTTTAAGCTTTAGTTTTATTTTTTGGAGGCCTTGGGGGTTTCAAGGTCCGCTTTTCGGGGTACGCAGGTGCCCCATGGGTGACATGCGTACCCCGACATTTTCTCAATTGGGAAAATGCCGAGCGTACGCAGCTTGCCTTAAGAGAACCTGCGTACATACGCCCTGTCTCTAAAGGCGGGCTGCGTACACCGCGGAATGGGTTTTGAAACTCCCATTTCTCCAAAATGAACCAAAGACTTTCAATTTTATGGACTCTAACAGATGTTTTATGGTGTGTAGATTGCCCACCATGCTTGATTGGAGCGAGAGAGAACACGAAGATGTTGATTTGGCCGTGATTAATCACCAACCTTCCATTGATGCTTTGAAGGCATGCGGTCTTTACAAATACTGGGCCATACCTGGCATGAGGGCCCAGGTGCGCTTTCTAGAGTGGCTGGTTGAAAGGTGGAACGTTCAGGATCAGTGCTTCTACATTGGAGGGCACCAGCTCGAGATAGAGCCCTCAGATATTTACTTTCTCACTGGTTTGCCCAAGAGGGGCGAACAATTGACTCTGTCCGGGCCTAGGCCGGGTGGCCAATCCATTGCTAGTCTCCGACTAGAGTGGTGCAATAATCAAAACCAGGATAAGGGGATAGAAATCAAAAAGATATCCGGACCTGAACTTATGGTAATTTCCTTTACAGTTACCATACTTTGTGGGGCTGCCGCTTTGCACATTGCCACTGGATCCCAGATGCGGATGGTGATTGATTGCTATTGAGGCATCATTTTCAACTGGTGCGATGTTGTGTTGGCCAACTGACTAGGACCAAAAATGGACAGCTGAAGACTTTTGGTTATGGGTCTTTAGTTGTGAGTTTTTCCCTAGAGAGGGTTCCGATGCTGATCCCACAGGAGCTCACTGTTGAGGTTAGGCCTCCCCGAGAGCCTAAGTTGATGCGATGGGTTGCGGTAATGGCCCGTCATCCTGATGAGGGCACGGAGGTTGTCCAATTTAGACCGGAGTATTTTCACTGGTTAGAGAACCAGGTCTTCTCGATACAGGATTTTCCGTATGCCGGAGTTGATTTTCGTGGAGATCCGGACATGATTCTTCCACCGGGAGAACAATTGGACGACACAGGTACTTCATTTTTCACAAGTTTTTAAATTATTTACTTTTTTTTGTTTTTATATCGTCTCAAAACTGACAGTACAATTTTCAAAATGCAGATGTAGGCCTACAGCGTCCGGCCAATCTCCGGCCTTTCGAGAGGAGAGTACCAGTTGCACCGGCACCGGCCCCACAGGACGCGGCTGTAGAGACCTTAGCTGATTTGGAACAAGACCTAGAGCGTCTTACGGCAGACATACCAGAGACGACTATAGATGATATTCCTATCAGACTTCAGCGCTATGTGGTCGCAGTCCCAGGACCTTTTAGGAGGTTCTTGTGTAGGGTAGCCCGTGCAGTGGTGTCGTATAGAGAGCACCACCAGTGATTGGATGGTCACTTTTGTAGACACATGTAACATTTTGGTTTTTTGTACTTATCATTTTTGCCGATCATAAGGTGTTTTTCAACCTATGATCGAAGACGGTGTATTTTTTTACACACTCCTATCTATATATATAATTATTACCGGCTTATCTTGTTAAACATGTGTGATGAAATGTTTTTAAATTTACATGTATGATTATCGCAAATGTTTGTCTAACATTCGAGAAGCAATTGCATCTGCTAATGTATTTAAAGACCTTGGAATATGCTGATATTCAATGTAATCAAATTCACGTTCCAAGAGACGCACTCTCAACAATAACCTTAATAACACTGGATTTCTAATGGCATAAAATCTATTAAGCTGTAATACAACGCGTTCAGAATCTAACCTCACTATCAAACTCCGAATCCCAAACGAAATAGATTCAGACAATAACTCAATCACTGCACTGTATTCTGCAATGTTGTTTGTTGTTTGACTGAGGCTCACCCCATGCATAGAAACTAACTCGTCAGAGGGCGAATAGATAACCGAAGCTGCGGAAGAGATATTCTGTGTACTACGACAAGCACCATCAGCGAATCCAATGTACGTTTGGAGAGGTGTCGACATCTGCAATATCAAGAGTAAAACCAAGATAAGCCAAAATAACGACGAAAAACACACTCTTTAAGCTAAGCACACTGTCTATACTAACAAACACACCAGCTAGAAAGAAAAAACTAACCTAACTAAATCTCCATACCCATCATTTAAGCATAATTCCTCTTTAGGTAAAGTCCATTTCTGGGTTTACCCAAAGAGTCCCCGTCAAAATCTACCAGCTCATAGGCCCCTTTTGCTAGCTTACGCTTGACAATGTAGGGCCCATGCCACATAGGAACGAATTTTCCAGCACCTAATTTATCATTAGCTTGATCATATAATAGCACTAGGTCTCATTCCGAAAAATACGAGGGGTCACGTTGCGATCATACTGAGCTTTCATCCGTTTTGCGTGAGTCTCGATTGCCAATGCAGCGTCACTTCGAGTCTCATCTAATTGAGCTAAGTATAATAGACGCTTCTCCTCTTCGGAAGTAGCTGGAAGTAATTCGACAACCATTTGAAGTGACAGGATTTTGCATTCAATGGGCAGCACTGCTTCCAAACCATAAACTAGTTGGAAAGGAGTGAACCCTGTTGATGTTTTCACTGAGGTTCGGTACGCCCAAAGCGTGGAAAATAACATGTTGTGCCAATTCGACCGATGAATACCAATGATTCGTCGGATCATGATAACTAAAACTTTGTTGATGGACTCAACCAGGCCATTGGCTTGTGGATAATAAGGAGTTGAGCTATCGTGACGCAAACCAAGCTGGCCTGTAAGTTATGTCATCATAACGTTTCGAAAATGGCGCCCATGGTCAGTGATTATCGCTTGTGGGACACCAAACCTAGCAATAATGTGATTGAATACGAAAATTGCAGTTGTCTTGCCGTCTGCCTCGAATGTAGGCATCGCCTCGGCCTACTTAGTAAAATAATCAACCGCAAGGATGATATACGCATGCCCCCCGGCCGAGTGAGGGTTACATGTAATAAAATCGATACCCCATTTAGCAAAGGACCAACGACAATTATAGGGTGGAGAGGAGCAGGTGGTGCGCGCATCTTGCGATCAAACACTTGACAGTTGTGGCATTTCCGGACCGCAATAATGCAGTCTTTAAACAAGGACGGCCAGAAATAGCCAGCGCGCAATATCTTTTGGGTTGTGGCATACCCAGACATATGACCGCCACATGCTCCAGAGTGACAGTCATTCAAAACCCTTTCAGCTTCCTCATGAGTTAAGCAACGACGAAAAACCAAGTCCGCCTCACGGCGATAAAGAGTATCTCCAATAATTTTGTACTGTTGGGACTGGAATCGAATTTTCCGACGTTCCGACTTTGAAACTTCGGGCCGAAAGGATTGGGTCTGGAGATAGACAATTATATCTCCATACCACGGATCTAAAGTGCTGATGAGAAACAAAGATTCGTCCGCAATGGGTTCCTCTGCCACAGTTTCTGTGTCAGCACGCGGGAAATCACACATCAACTCTGCAAAAACTAAAGATTTCTTAGACTTAGATTTTTTAAATTCCAAGTCGAACTCCTGTAGGATAACGATCCATTTAGAGTACTTGCCCCCTAGCAATTGTTTAGTCAAAATGTAGATCATAGGGTTGCAATCTGAAATGACTGTAGTTTTACGGAGAAGAATGTAGTGACGAAAACATTGGACAGCTTGAACGGCTGCCAAGGCCAATTTCTCCACATGTGAATATTTGAGCTCAGTGGGATTTAACGTCCGACTAAGGTAATAGATCACACGTTCCGTTCTGAATTCGTCTTCCTGGACTAAGACCATTCCAATGGTGGAATGAGCGGCGGCGAGGTACAAAAAGTAATCCTGGTTGTAGTTGGGAGGATGCAGCAACGATGCATGGGTCAACGCGTGCTTGAGTGCATCAAAATATTTCTGAGCTATCTCATCCCAAGAGAATTGAGCATTTTGTTTCAACAACCGGGTAAAACCCTTGGTAATCTCGGCGTAGTTAGGAATTAATCGGCGTAAAAAGTTTGCTTTCCCTTGCAAACTTTGGAGTTGGCGAAGACTCGAAGGAGGAGGCAATTTGATGATCGCTTCTACCTTCGAGGGATCGATGCGGATGCCGGCTTTTGAAACTACAAATCCTAGCAATCGTCCCATTTCTATGTAGAAGACACATTTATGTGGGTTCAACCGTATACGATAATGCCTACACCTCATAAAAAATGCTCGTAAATGGACAAGGTGATCAGCTCGATGTAAGGAGTGAGCGGGCAAATCATCGAGATACGGTTGCACAATGTGCTTGATGTCATGAAATGCATAAGACATCGCCCTTTGAAAAGTGGCTCCGGCATTCTTAAGCCCAAAAGGTAACTTGCAATAAGCAAATGTCCGCCATGGACAAATGAAAGTCGTTTTTGGTTGATCGGCAGGTAGAATATTGATTTGGTTGTAACCGGAAAAACCGTCCATAAAGGAAAATATTTCACTGCCGGCACAATCATCAATTATTTGATCGATATAGGGTGTTGGATAGTTGTCCTTGGGACAAGCACGATTGATATCCCTATAGTCGATACATATTCTTATTGTTCCCTTTTTTCTGTTAACCAGAACAATATTCGATACCCAATCCGTTAACTAGATCGGATAAATGAAACCTGCTTTCAACAACTTCTAAACTTCTGCTTTAATCGCATCCGCTTTTCGTGGGTGAATCTAACGCAAACGTTGTCGGACGGGTTTAGCGTCCGGGTAAGTCTTGATCTCATGGACAACAGTGGCGGGATCAATTCCTGGCATTTCCTCGTAAGACCAGGCAAACATGTCGCGGAATTCTTGAAATAGGGCCTTGTATGTCTGAATTTCGTTATCTGAACACGAGGCACCTATATGAATGTGCTCAACAATTCCGGACTTGACTGAAATGTCAATGGGAATAGTGTGAGAAATGTTTCCTAAATTTAGCTCTGAATCAGGTTGTTTCATTTGACTTTGAGCGTCTTTGACATATTCAGCTGTAAAGATTGATGAGAAATCGTTTTCAAAACGATCATCCTCAGGTAAAAATGAAGACCTATGATGGAGATCTTCCCATGGTAAATCGTCTACGCACAGGATTTCACAAAGTTGTTTGTCAGATGACACAACTTCGGGAAACGTTATTAATTCCGAGGTTGACGCGAAAAGGGATTCCTCACGGACCACATTCATTTGGTCGATTTTGGTTGAACTCGGGTCGGAAAAACACTGCACGGCTTCATAGGCAATTTCATATGGACTCAAAGGCATTGCGTCACCAAATGAGTCTATCTCAGATTCAGAAGGAACGATCCAAGGATCGTCATAAACAATGGTGTCTAAAGTAATCATATGAATATATGCAAACGAAGACATGGCGTTGATTGGAGGAAAAGGAAAAGTTCACAGTAAACCGGCATCTTTAACTAATCCTACGCCAACATCCTTGTAAGGGATAGTCGTTTTACCGACATGCTGGATACTTTCTGAAGAGGCTGGGTCGGATGAAAAGTAAGCCAGCTGGTCTATGGTTACGATCTTGCCATTATGTGGAAACTTTATTACTCTGAAGACCGATGAAATGACCACTGTCATAGCGTAAAACCAACTTCGACCCAAGAGAAGGTTGTAGTCTAGAGGGGCATCAACCACCTCCACATCTAGACTAACGGTTTTTCCTTCAACCCCTATAGGAAAATCCTGTAGAATGCCAAACGGATGGAACCCACGGCCATCAAAGGCCTTAAGAATTGTCGGGGATTGATTTAGTGAAGGAGAACCAAGAGATCTCCAACACTGTATCGACATAATACACGTGGAAGCTCCCTCATCAATTACAGTCCGATGAATAGGCCTGTTTTTTACTATCATTGGGATCTGGAAAGCCATCTGATGAGGCAAACGCGGTGTACTATTTTCTAGATCAAAGATTATTAGGTTCGGGTCCTGAACATCAACAGCTCCTATAGCTGACAAAAGTAATTTTCGCTGTGCTGGGCATGATTGCAGCACTTCTAAAGCCGACATTGCTGAAGGTGAAACAACTAAATCCTCAACAATGTTGTAATTCTGGGCCGCTCTCGCATGTGGATTGAAAGCAGACCTTCGAAGTACACCCTTGGCGGGCGGTTTGATTACTAAGTCAGGGTTAGGTTTCTCGATCTGCAGTGGATCGGAACCGGGAGCTGAGGTTGATGGATTTGAATGAGAAGATTATGCTTCTTTCGATCCATCAACAGGACTTTTACTACCATAATCTTGCAATCGAGTCGCAATCCATACATGAGACATCATCAATATGGGTTCTTCACTGGCACTCGAGGAAGAACCTATCATCTTACTCTCCTGCTTTGGAAATGGATCTTTCAAAACAGCAGGAGTTGGGGAACCCTTGACGAATTTCACAACCTCGGCCCGATGAGGGCAATCTCTTGTAAAATGATCCTCTTCACAAATAAGACAAGGATATCGAGGTTTGCGCTTTTCTTCATTGGTTTCCGACTTTTCTATTTTCTCCTTTGGAGTCTTGTCTGCTTTACTCTTCTTCTTACCTTTCTTCTTCCCACCGTTTTTTGATTTAGCCGTAGATGACTCTACAGCGTGGATATCAGCGGAAACTTCAGGAGAAGATTCTCCTGTCGGGGAATCTGGTAAGGTTATAATGGGCGAAGAATTCTTTGAAGATTTCTTCTTGCTTTTAGTATTCACCGTACCGATCATGCCATCAGCAGCATGAGATCCCAAAGGAGCAGCAGCGATTTGATTTGACTTTGGAAGATCTGGGATCTTTTCGTGTAACGTACCTGACTGAGTGTAAACTAAGTCAAGGTACTGCGCTTGAGCAATCACTTGCTCCTCAGTAACTACTCCGGCCTCAGCTACGTCTTCAGTAATCTTTGGTAATAATGATTTAACAAACCATTCAGCTAAGATTTGGTCCGGGATAAAAACTTTCACTAATTGCCTTCGACGTCTCCACTCATGAATATGATCAGAAATATAGGTGGACGTCGATTGTTTTAATGAAGTCAGTAACTCCGTGCCATTATCATATGTGACCAGCAACTGAAAATGAGTTAGGAACGAGGTAGCTAACCGACTAAAATTGTAAAGAGAAGCCCGTGGTAACTCAATGTACCACTTGTCCGCGAGACCAATGAGCGTACGCTGGAAAAGACGTAAGCGGATCGAATCATCCGAGATGGAATTTGAAGCACACCAGAGGTGGTAAGTCATCACATGATTTGACGGATCCTCTCCAGACTTACCCTCAAACTTGGGTATATCACTGGGCAACTTATTTGGCATTGGCGGCCAAAACGGAAGATAATTTATTGGATCGTTCGTTAGGCACGACAAGTCCGGTAAATCCAAAGTTGCGATAAACGGTAATTGCCGATTAGGATCCCTAAAAATCTGGGTCACAAGACCAGTCCCAGGAGGAGGATATCCAGGATAACTTGGAATAGGAATCGCATTCGGGATATTGTATCCTCCTGGAAAACCAGGATTAACCGGACCGTACTTGGGTTGCTGAGGTTGTTGATAAGTGTACCTAGGATACGGTTGATACTGGTAAACTGGCTGTTGGACAGCAGGCCCATATTGGTACTGTCCCTAGTACGATTGATAAACGAATTGTGGTTGACTAGTGACAACCGTACTTAAACCAGGTTTTCCTACAGGCATCTGAACCGTAGTTTGAATCGTAGATCCAGACAAGGGTAAAGATGTCTGAGGAGTAGTTGCAGAGACAGTAGAAACCGGAGCTATCGATACTCCAGAAGTAAGTGTGGTGGAAGGAACAGATGTTGCGGTGGTTGCAGCAGTCGTTTGAGATGGAGTACTAGGTGCAATGGGCGACTGAGTAACTACCGAAGGTACAGAAGTTTGAACATTAGACTGGACTGGTTGCTGGGGTGAACCAGCAACTAAGGGTTGTCCAGCTTGAGATGACAACTGTACGCTTGGCTGCAACACCTGCTGAACTTGCGATGGATCCCACACTATGTTCATTCCGGGGTATTGACCCATGACAGGTTGAGGATATTGAGATCCATAACCGGATTGAGGGTAGGATTGATAATTGAAAGGTACATTTCCCGTACCTTGAACATAAAATTGACCTTGGGGTGGTTGATAACCTTGACTCGAGTACTGACCTTGAGGTAGATACCCTTGAGGTAAGTACTGATACTGGGGTTGACCTTGAGCTATAAATTGATACTGAGGTTGACCTTGGGGTACATATTGAGGCTGGGGTTGACCTTGAGGAATGTATTGTACTATGGGTACATACTGTCCTTGAGGTTGCCCCCCAGATGCAATTTGTGTACCTTGAGGTTGCCCCCCAGGCGTTAATTGAGGTTGCCCCCAGGCGGTAACTGGCCACCTTGAGGTTGAGAACCGGGAACTGAACTTGACATCATGTAAATGTCTCCTACACCCAACGGTTTATTACCATTGTTTCCAGCTAATAACCCATGTTCAATGGGTTGAGGAGATGCTCCCACAAAAGTACCAGAAAGTGACTGATACCCAGAGGGAACAGAAGGACCTCCGTACAAGAAAGATTCAGGAGATTGAGTAAACACGGACGACTGACCAGACATATTTACAGGAGTATAAATACCTCCAGGTGGATAAGGAGTACGAGGTGGAGAAAAACTTAACCCTGAGTTGTCCAAATAATTGGTTAACGAAAGATACCAAGTAGTGCTTCTAGGAGGACTGTAAAAGATGGATTCACGCTCCCTTAGATCAATAGTAGGTTGATCTTCAAGGATAGAGACGCCAAATTCTTCTTCTGGAGCAAGTTCTTCAATAGCTATTAAACCAGCAGGAAGATTTTCGGTGATGACTCTTTCTACCCTAGGTGAATCAGGAGCACTAGAAGTTGGAGTAACAGGTTCAGATATTTCAGGTTCTTCACCTATATCACTAGTAGATGAAAAACTACCAGCAAGCTCGGAAACTGCAACAGCTTCGGGATTATAACCTGTTTCTAGACCTTGGTAATCTGGATGGACTACCAACGACGACTCTCCTTCTTCAGGTGAACCTACTTTACTGCCACTAGGAGTTACAAGGACTTTCAAACCTTCGTAATGACCCGGGACGTCTTCAGGAGGTTCGCCCCGAAGTCTACGGGACTTCCTCAACAAATCGGCCACGGTAACAATCTCAGGAGACTTGCCCCGAAGTCTACGGGACTGTCTCGGTAATTCAGCCACAGTTAAAAACTTTTAACTACTGCACACGCAAACAAAGTAAAATCTCAAAGAAAACCGCCTAAAGTCTCTAAAGAACCAAACAAATTTGAAGCACACGCCTAAAGAATCTAGGGCGTCAAACCATACACAAATAGTAGCCTTCCGGACCGAAAACACTAGTTGGTGATGAAGCCCAACATCGCTGAATTCAGTACAGAAGTGGTGGGTGGAACAGTTACCTTGGCAACCTGCTTAATGAATAGACCGGCACAAGTTCCTCCACTTTAACTGTCTCGAGTGAAGTGAACCCCCCGGAAAATCCAAGTGAGTCTAGCCGACGTCTGCTCCAGGTACAGTGGGATCTTCCCTCCACCGTCACCTCGGTAGAATCCTAAAGATAATGGTCACTAAGGTTACCAATAGCAACAAATATACCTGGGGGAATAGTCTACGACCCGATAGCACGTAAGGGCAGAGTAACAAGCTCAATCCCCTTGCTGGCTCCTTAACAATAATCCAAGGTTTACCGACAAGTGACCCCAGGCTCCTCGACAATAATCCGAGGTTTACCATTTGTAGTACGTGCGTATCTGGCATCTTTCCCAATGAAGGAGGATTGATCCCCTCACTGGTTCGGACACGGTCTCGTGCTTCTCCTTTAAGAGGAGCTTTCCCAGAGTACAAATGAAACAGTTGGATTTATCCTACCACAAGATGAGATACTTGTTTGGTTTTACTGTCTTGGAGAGTTAATTACTCTCCTACTCCAAGACACTAGCCTGTCTATATTGGTGTTTCAGAGCCCTAGTAAATAAAAAGTTACTAAGTTGATTTTACTTTAAGCATTAATTTTTATGGCTTTTCTTTAGGACAAAAGGTAGCGGAGATGAAACTGATGGTGTGTAGACTCGACTGAAATCCACTAAAAAGATGCACTTAGGATGATTTATACTAATTTTCTTTTTCAATGAATTCCTTAGCTAAGAGAGTTGGAGAATGCAAAATTGATATAAAAACAACTTTCTTGGCAATGAAAATCAAAGAAACAAACTCTTTATCTTTTCCAAAACATACAACACATGACCACTAATTACTTCACGAAAATTCCTTTTCCTTTCAAAGACTCAAATGCTACCAAAGCAAACTTTTCTTCAAAAGAGTTTTTTTTTGTATTTTTCCCTAATTAACAAAGCACGTAAAACTTACTTTAACAGAAATCAAAGTTAAAAAATCTATGGCAATCAAATCAACTCAATTTCACACAAAAGAAAATCCAAGAGAAATGCACCTAAAAGTAAATCTAATGAGGCAAAAGCCTACCAAGTATGATTCCAGGATGTTTTACTCAGTCAAAATTTAACTAAGGACTAGTTAATGCAGAATCAAAAACCAGTCAAAAACAAAAAATCAAAATCTTTTGTTCTTTTTCTTAAGAATAAAATTCAAAGTTCAATCAACAAACTTTTTCGAGATTCGACAAAGAGACAACACAAAGGTAGGTTTCTCACAAGGGTGGATTCTATGATAGGTCTAACTCCTAAGGAGACTGAAAATACCAGGGAGATCCAAGGTTTTTCAACTTCTAAAGCCAAAGTCACTACAGGACCAGTGCAAAAATCAAACCCTAGGGCAAAATCTCTATGAATTTCACTAAAACTCTTGACACTGACGAAACAAGCTTAGGTGAAGATTTATGGCAGATAACCAGTGGATCTGGGCAACAAAAACAAATTAAAAACAAAATATAAGAGGCAAAAAAGGAGAAAATTGAAATTTTCTCAATTTTGACAGGGTACGCAGGCAACCTGTTTGCACAGGTGCGTGTACGCTCTGTGCACAAAGATGCAGTGCGTACAGGTACGCATTGTGCTCAACGCAGAGGCTGCGTACTTCTAGCAAAAATAAGAAAAACTAAAATCTAATTTAACCCTAAGCTAGCCCACCCAAATACACAGTCAAACATCCAAAAACAAGAAAACAAACGACTTTTCTCAGATCAAAGTTTCACACAAAGGAAAAATCATTCACATCAATGGAGTTCCCCAGCGGAGTCGCCATTTTGTCAGGCGGAAAGAGTCAATTTGGCGGACAAAACCGACCTCCCTAGAAGCTAAGGCTTTCTAGTGACAAACAAGACAAATAAACACTACCTTTCTCTAAATATGCATTTAGAATACAAGTAATCAAGTGATTATAACATACCTTTAGTCCAACGCTTTGTAGTAGTCCAGCCTCGCCGATCCGGATGAGCTCCTCCTTCTCTTCGAAACCTGCATTCACTAACAAGCCAAAAGATTAAATAGCACCTGATAAACTTATAAAATAACACATATTCATCATACAGACCAAGGAGTATATGAAACAAATCATGAATAACAATCTGTTGAGAAAAATGAGTTTATTTGCATTAAGTGGAAACAAAAGAAACCATTACAACCTGAGCCTTGGTATTGTGCAGGTCCCTCCTAGGGTCCAGCAAGAGTTTTCCTTTACTTTGATCAGCTCACCCACTTCCAAATAAGGCTAGGAAAGGATGGGAATCTCTCCTCTCAAGCTCTATAAGGGAGTCCTAATTCCAGCAGCATCTACCCTTAGGAATGTTCAGATTTCAACCTCCCCTCCCTCTGGCCCAATGCCTGTATTTATAGTACTCTAGAGGAAGTTAATCAGGTCCACCATCAATGGGATAAGCCCCTCTTTGAATGGGATAGCTCCCCTCTTGATGGGATAAGTTCCTCTTTCATAGGGATACATGAACCATCTGGAGGTGCTCCATACACGTCAAACAAGCTTCTAGAATGCTCTAGAAATCACCACAAGTAACTTTTTTGGAGTGAAACTTGCGCCTTTTGACCTTTACAGGAGTACGCACCCACCCTTTTACAGACAGAGCGTACAAGTACGCAGGTATTGTGAACTTGAGGTGCGTACACGCAGGTAAGGCTAAGAGAAACTGCGTACCCAGAGATATATAGATTTTAAAAGACTTTCTCTCTTTCTTAGAGTTTGACATGAAGAGTAGAGGTATGAGACTTGCCAAAGAGGATAGTATGACAGTTGATGGAGCCATACTAACTGCAAATGGTCATGGTGACAAATTTTAGTGTAACACTAGCCTTAATGGATAAATCACAATATGCATATTCTAGTCACCCCCAGACACAAGGTTAGTCAACATATTCACATTATAGTAAGTCAAACATTCAAATCCCCTGCTCATAGAACTTTCTGTTGTCTGCTCCATGTCTGTAGGACTGACATCCTTCAGGTGTAATTTTGATTTTATGCACAAATGTTCATTCTTGTGTCCTATAGGCATAGTCACACCCATAGGCCTTCCTCTTGGTAGTTGAGAGACTATAGTCGCACCCTTAAACTTGATTTTGTGCGACTGAGGCTTAGAGTAAAGGAAAACTCTCTCTTCTCAGGTCATAACGTTTTTGCAGAACAACAATATCATATAATCATATATTCATGCCCATAAATCATATTTCAATAGTAAAGAGTCTTCTATACATATAGTGCAAATGATAATAGGAGTAAAGATCTTATAGAGATATTCTCCCTCTAAATGGGAAGCCACTTCAGTCGTATTCATTCAAGTCATAAATTTGTTTATAATACTGTCACACATCAACAGATCTGTTAGATCATAAAGTCAAACATATATCCATCATCGTCATAACATGCTAGCATCATATATGACATCAATCTTTCATCGAGGGTTAGCTAATATTAGTATACTTCAAGAATCGTGATCACAACATTACTTATTTTTCACGTAACTAAATCCATCAAGTTAGGGAATTCAATTTTACCATATTCCATAATTACTAAACACATCAAAACATAACCACGATCAATAAAAGATATTGAATATAAATCTCATTGTTATACTTTTATCATCGTGCTTTTCACAAACACTCTCAATAATATCAAGTTACAATCTACTAGAATAAAGGTGCTATCCTTCTTTATAGGATAAAGATATTCAAAATGATAGATGTTATCCAAACATCAAGTATACCACTTGTAGAAAAACCTGTAGTTTCACAAGCTCATGTAATCTACTAAAACAAGAGACAAGAATCTACTTCTAGTCTTTATAGTGGAAGCCCATAAACATCGAGAAAAAAATAATTAATAGAGGAAGATAATCAAAGGCACATAACACAATAAATATACAGGGAAAGCCACAACTCAAAACCCCACTATCTGTTTTGTATTAATCAGGAAAATCAAAATGAAATTACAATTCTCGTTCTCTCTAGAAAAATCCTACGACTCAACAAATTCAATCTCCAACTCATAAGCAAGCTCAAGGCCAAAGCTTAGCCAATTCACAAGCTCTCCAAGTCTCTATTCCAATGTGTAATTCCTATGGAGAATAGCTTGTATTTAAAGGGAAATAAAGCCTCTAAAAATAACGCAATCCCTCAAGGACCAGTTCTTGATTGCATGCACTATCAGTGCAACTCAGAAAAATCTAAAACAAATAGTACATTGTCCCTGCACTCTAGTCTCAACTGGGTCTTTCTCAGAATCAACATGCATGAGTTTCTGATGGTGGAATCTTCAGTTAACTAGAGTAGAAATAATTAGGTCACTAATGTCCCAATTGACTGTTTACTCACTATTAGTTCTTGAAACTAATTGGAACTAATTTAACTGGACTTAACTCAATAAACTGAGTTAACTAATTACAACTCATCCATAAATCATCCTTAACTCCTATAAGTTAGGGAGAACATATACATGTCTTCTAAAAGACTACCATTCCGAATTTCCTAAATTAATTAAGTTAATTAAACTTAATTAATTATTTTCAAATTGCTATGAGAAAAGAATTCTATTTTAATTAACAGTTTAATTCAAGGACAAATTAAACTGGAATTTCTTGTTTCCATTTCTCAACACTCCCTCTCAACAAGAAAGGGATTATCCACTACCCCAATCCTGTCTTTGTGAAACTCGAATTTACATATTGGCAATGCCTTTGTCAATATGTCAGCATCTTTCTCCTTCATGGGAATGTAATCTAACAACATGATCCGCCTCAACAGACAATCTCTGAGATGATGATATCGAATATCTATATGCTTGGACCGATAATGAAAAACTAGATTTTCAGAGAGTTTGATACAACTCTGTTTATCACAATAAATCATTGTCGGATCCATCTGCTGACCAAACAAACAAACCAGGATCTTCCTCATCTAGATAGCCTCACATGTTGCTTGACTTGTAGTTATGTACTCTGCCTCTACCAAACTGAGTGCAACCGATCTCTGTTTCCTATTGTACCAAGAAACTGCGGCTGACCCAATACTAAAGATCCCTCCTGATGTTCTCTTCCTATTAGATGGACTCCCTTCCCAATCTGCTTCGATGAAGCCTTGAATCTTCATTCCCTCTGTCCACTTGTACCACAACCCAAACTGAGTAGTACCTCTGAAGTATCTCAATAAATGATTTTCCGCCTTCCAATATAGCTTGGTAGGCCTAATTATCGCTTGACTAAGATGGTTAACTGCATAACACATATCTGGTCATGTGTTCACCAAATACATGAGTGAATCCACAAGCTGCCTGCAAACAGTAGCTTCCACTACTTCTCCTAAAGTATCATCCTCCTTCCTCCAGTTACCAGCTAGAGGAGTCTCCATGGGTTTACTTCTCTCCATGTGGAATCTCCTGAGTATCTCATTGACATACTTTCCTTGAGAAACAAACAACTCCCCATATCTCTGCCATACCTCCATGCCAAGAAAATAATGCATGAGCCCCATGTCCTTCATCTCAAACTCTCTTGCAAGGTCCTCCTTGCAAGATTTGATGAGATTCTCATCACATGTCAGTATGAGATTATCTACATAAAGTACAATGATCAAAAGATTACCTTCCACCACTATGTGATACAGGTTCACATGTGCTTCACTCTTCATGAAGCCCAACCTAGTGAAGTAGTTATATATCCTGGTGTACCAAGCACGGGATGCTTGCTTTAGCCCATACAACGTTCTCTTGAGTCGGCACACATGCGACTCACGGTCCAAGGTTTCAAAACCTTTAGGCTGCTCTATGTACACCTCTTCCTCAATCATGCCATTGAGGAAGGAAGTCTTCACATCCATCTGATGGATACTCCAACCCATCTGTGCAGATAGTGCCAAAATAGATCTAATAGATGAGTACCTTGCAACAGGAGAAAACGTCTCATCATAGTCAATTCCCTCTACCTGTGAAAAGCCACGGCAACAAATCTGGCCTTATGCTTCTCAACACTACCATCTGCAGCTTTCTTTACCTTCTAAAGTCAACAAGAGCTCACAACTAACTTGTCCTCTAGTCTCGGGACCACATCCCAAACATTATTTTGAACTATCGAGTCATACTCCTCCACCATCGCATCAACCCAAACTGGCTTCTGCACTGCTTCCTGAAAGGAAGATAGCTCTATCACAACACATGCACCCATAAGTGCCATGTATCCAGTGTACCTCTTTCGTGACCTCCTCTATCTGTGCTAAGAAGAGGGTGCTCGCACATTCTCTTGTGCATCATCCAACAATTTGTCAGCCTCTCTAGTGCGCTGTATTCCCTCTCTGGAAGACTCTGCTTGAGTTGATGTCTCCACTTTCGGAACCTCTACATGTGGCTGCTCCACTTCAATCTGAGGCTCCTCAACCTTAGGAACTAAAATTTCCTCCTCCGCATGTAGCCCAAGCTCCCTTTCAAGGGATACTCACATGGCCTTCTCCTCATCAAACTTGACATCCCTGCGAACCACTGTCATCCGACTAGTTTGCATGTACACCCGATAGTTTTGGGGATTATTAGTGTACCCCATAAATATCCCCAACTCTATTGTTGGCTCAAGACTCTTCTGTGCATCTTTGGTCACATGGCAATAAATCGATGACCCAAAAATCCTGAAGTGACCAACATCTAGCCTCTTACCGGAATAAGCTTCCTCTGGTGTTTTACTCTCAAGTATCCGATGTGGATTATGGTTCTCAACATAAACCGCTATGTTGCATGACTTAGCCAACAAGTGTAGTGGTAGGCCCTGGTCATGCAACATCGCCCTTTCTACCCCTACTATGTTCCTGTTCTTCCTCTCGGAAACCCCATTTTGTTGAGGGTTATGAGGTGCCGTAAACTCTCATTTAATCCCTTCTGTTGCATAGAAGTTCTTAAACTCATTGGAGACATATTCTCCACCGTTATCACTCCATAGACATTTAACCTTCTTGCTTGACTCTTTCTCGACCAATGCTTTGAATTCACAAAACTTTGTGAATGTCTAATCTTTTCTCTGCATGAAAAATATCCAACATTTACAAGAATAGTCATCTACAAATATAACATAATACCTGTGCTTGGCGGTGGATACTGTCGAGAATGGTCCATACACATCTGAATGGACTCTCTCCAGAATAGACTCTACTCGATTGTCTCTATCTCCAAAGGAAGACTTGGTTTATTTTCCCAAAGTACAACCCTTGCATGTATCAACTTGCTCAAGCGTACCTTTTGGAAGACCGGTAGAGATTTGCTGTAATATATTCAAAGCCCCATGATGCAAGTGGCCCAATTGCCCATGCCACAACTCGCTGACGTCTCAGTTCAACATATTTTTTTCTTTTGAACTCAAAGTAGCACCATCCTCTACCTCTATCTTATAGAGATTCTGAACTCAAATCCCTATCTTCTTTACTTGACCTGTGGCTATGTGTCGAAGGAATGATCTTTTTGAAAAGCCTCTATCCTCAAGCATGGCAACAGATACTAAGTTCTTCATCAGTCCGGGTACATGCATAACATTCTTCAAGGTGAGTGGAGCCACATGCTCCCTCTGAAAAGTAATAGTTCCCACACCAGTAACACTATACTTACTGTCATCACCCATCTCGATATCTATCTTGAGATATTTCTCCTCCAGTTCAGTGAATAACACTTTGTCGCCAGCCATGTGGAAAGAATCTCGACTGTCTAAGTACCAGAAACTTCCCATCATTGAAGATGCCATGCATGAAATGAGGGAAAACTCCAATTCTAATTGGGAGGCCAAAGCCTCACCCACTGCTCCTCCTAAGGACTTCTCCTTGGACTTCTTCAATGGACAATTTGTAGCAAAGTGACCCATCTTGTGACAATGAAAGCATTTAACTTTCGTCATGTCCTTCTTCTTACCTCCATGATAAGAATTTGATTTGGAACGAGAAATTTTACCTTTCCCCTTCCTTGCCTTAATTGTTAAGGCACAATTCTCTTTATCATTAGTCTTTGATGAAGAGCCATCGTTGGTGTTCCTCCTAATCTCATCCTGCATCAAATCCGATCATAGTTGTTCCCAATCTAGCAACTTCTCCCGACCATTGATAGAGTCCTTATAACTATGTCAACTCTTTAGGAGTCCAAGAAGAGCAAGGCTCACCATATCCTCCTCGGAAACTGTGATTCCAACACTTCCAAGTTCATCTCGACATTGAGTGAACTTGGTTAAGTACTTTGGAATCATCTTACCTTTCTCCATCTTGATTTTACGAAGTTTATCCTTCAGCGCCAACTTCCTTTGATCACTGCTATTCTGATACAAGTCCATCAATGTTTTCCACATAGCATGCAGAGTTTCCTTACCATGGAGACTCGAGACAATGTGGTATCGAACTCCCTCAAGGATTATCCACCTTTTCTTCACCACACTCTTCTTACATCTGTCCAAGTTCTGTGCATCCGTAGCTGCTAGCTTGGGGACTTCTTGATCAATGAATTCCTTCAAGCCATTATCTTCTAGCACAAACTCCATCATGTCCCTCCAGGATATAAAATTCGAGTTGCTTTCCAAGGCATACTCAAGCCTCAACCCATGGAACGCCATCCGCCGATCTTGAAGTATGTATGAAAATTCGACTTTCACGTGTAACCCAGAAATTCAAAACTTCGAAATCTCCTCTAGAGAGCTGATTTTAAATTAGTGATATCTCCCTCATCCGAAATCCAATTCGGCCTATTTTGTTTTTGAATTTGGGTATCTTTTCCCAAGGAATCCAAATTTGTAATTTGTTTCTGAAAAATTTTCACAAAAATTCTCATAACTTCTCTGCAAACTCTCGGCCCAAAAAACAATCTTGATCTGATACCATGTAGAAAAATCTATAGATTCACAAGCTCATGTAATCTACTAAAACAAGAGACAAGAATCTACTTATACTCTTTACAGCGGAAGCCCATAAACATCGAGAAAACAATAATCAATAGAGGAAGAGAATCAAAGGCACATAACACAATAAATATTCGGGGAAAGCCATAGCTCAAAACCCCACTATCTGTTTTGTATTAATAAGGAAAATCAAGATGAGATTACAATGCTTGTTCTCTCTGGAACAATCCTAGCACTTAGCAAATTCAATCTCCAACTCATAAGAAAGCTCAAGTCCAAAGCTTAGCCAATTCACAAGCTCTCCAAGTCTCTATTCGAATGTGTAATTCTTATGGAGAATAGCTTGTATTTAAAGGGAAATAAAGCCTCTAAAAATAACGCAATCCAACAAGGATCAATTCTTGATTGCATGCACTATCAGTGTAACTCAGAAAAATCTAAAAAAAATATTACATTGTCCCTACACTCTAGTCTCAATTGGGTCTTTCTCAGAATCAACATGCATGAGTTTTTGATGGTGGAATCTTCAGTTAACTAGAGTAGCACTAATTAGGTTACTAGTGTCCCAACTGACTATTTACTCACTATTAGTTCCTAAAACTGATTGGAGCTAATTTAACTGGAATTAACTCAATAAACTGAGTTAACTGATTACAAGTCATTCATAACTCATCCTTAGCTCCTATAAGTTAGGGAGAACATATACATGTCTTCTAAAAGATTTCCAGCTCGAACTTTCTAAATTAATTAAGTTAATTAAACTTAATAATTTATTTTCAAATTTCTATGAGAAAATAATTCCATTTTAATTCACAGTTTAATTCAAGGACAAATTAAACTGGAATTTCTTGTTGTTGTTTCTCAACACCACTATATCAAATCAATATTAAGTAGCTTCATATAATTAAGAAGTTCATCATGTCTAAAAGGTAAGATACTTGTTTAATACCAAGTGCATCGTTTCATTATAAGCACCATGAATCCAAATCACTTTCACATGCATGAACCATTTGTGAATGAGACATTCTCATCATAACTTAGCACTTACTTTGTCATCATTATTGTAGCTGAAACATAACACCATACATACCTTGTAGTGTTTAGATACTTGCCCACCTTCTTAGCTAGTAGAACCTTTTCGTTAGGTTCCTCTTTACTTTTTCCAATGCTAGTTCTTATCTTCCTACACTAGCCATGATCCTCAAGAGGGATCCACTTATCGCAACTCATTAGGAGGTTAGAAGCATCTGAATACTCAAATATATATATGCAGGAACCATAAATAATAATCAAAATGATAATCAGATCCATAAGTCTAGACAATAGTAAATACATAAAGAAGCATCATAAATTGAAAAGTATTTATCTTCCATGAAATGTGATCATATCCCTCTTTAACTAGCCTTCAAGATCCATCATTGTTTATTGTCCATATGACAATATTTATTTCACTATTTCAACCAACTTTATCAGCAAACATGACTAATAGAGGCCATCCCATCTAGGGCTTCATCAATTCTGACACAAGTGCTTGAGCATCTTCACATTGACCCTTCTAGGGTTTCTATATTTCATATCTCAAATATTTTCCATAAACCATGATTTCTCTCAAACCCTAACCTCTTAATATCCATCAAATCCTAATAACCAAATTGCCCATGGTTTTCTTCAAACCGTAGAATTATTTTAGGTCTCCTTCATCCTTTCTTAATTTCATTAATGGTGTCATCATAGGGGTGATCTCCATGACTTTTCTTCAGCCTAGCTCTGATACCATGTTAATTGTTTTCAATGCTATATTGTTCTTTTCTTTGATAATTGCATTTCTTTATTTACATATTAGATTCACCACATAACATCATAACATTATTCATATCTACATAATTATTTAGTAACATATGAAACTATGTAGAAATAACAATATCATAATCATCAATGCAGTGGAACATAAAGTAATAATAGAAAAAAACATTGACACATAGAGACACCACAATTGGTCGGAGACTAGGGAAAAAACCCCACAAGGGGGAAAACCCTTCCAAATTCTTCTTATTATTATATTGTCATAAAATTTTCATCAAAGAGAGAGTACAGTGATCCATATATTCATCCATACAATTATACAACAAAAACTAGCTAGTTAATATCTATGAAATGAACCCAAACATGTTTATACTCAAAACCTTGATTCAAAAACCTGTATTGAACTGTCACTATCTGCAGTCAACTATCGAACTCTGCAATCAATGAGAAAATCTTTGGTATATTGAAATTTCAACTTTTAGGTCCCAGTGACACAGAGGAGTTATTTAAGCGATTGTAGCATCCTAGTTGCTCCCTTAATCATAGCATGTGAGCAACTGGGGTCGGATCTAGAATGTGGCAAGCGAGTGACTGAGATTTTGAAACCCTGACTCCCAGTCACATGGATGGAGAGTTGTCCTTGTGACTGGAAGGCTCCAGTCATAAGGATGAGCTTCTATGCTAGTGAATGTGATTGAATTCTTCCTATGTTTTGCCAACAACTAAGGCCCAAAATTCTAAAAATAAGATGCGAGCTTCAGGCCTTGCAATTTCACCTCAAAGTGAAACCATTCCTCCGTAGACCTACCTCAGACCCATGCGAGCCAAAACCAAGAAAGATAATGGAAGAATGATCCATGATGATGTACAAATGAGGTCGAGGTCACTTATATTTATAGTCTTCCAAGGGTGTCCAATTTGCTTTAGGGTTGACCTTATCAATTATGCACATGTGGGCTGATAATTCAAAAATATACTTTTCCTTCTCCAAATTAGATGATCTTTAGGCTGATTTTGGTCCTCTCGAAAAGAGGAATTAAATGCAATCATTATCTCCATCAAATGAGTTGTCCAATGTAGAATTTGACCGTATTAGCATATTTAAATATTGAAATGGTGTGGTTAATATTTTAATGAAACGCTTTGGTTTGTATTTAAATGCATCAGTGTTCTAATTGTTAAGAGCACCAATATGGTAGAATTCCTTTTTATTTTTAAAATCTCAGAAGAAGGTGAGGATTGGTATTTTTTTAATTTAAATATATCAGTGTTGCTTTTTACAAGAGCATCGATATGATAAAATATTTTTTATTTTCGAAATGTCGGAAACCGATGCGGATATTATTTAAATGTTGAGGTGTGGTTATGATTTAGATGCATCAGTGTGATTCGTCCTGATAAGAGCACCGATAGGGTTTAAAAGTTATCTGAAATTTTATTTTCACATGAAATGACATATTCATCTCAAATTATCCTTTAGGAAGCATCCACATGAATTATAGTAGTTCCTAGTATACATTTTCTGCTTAAAGTTTCCTTATTCTTGAAAAATGGTTTGAAAACTATATTGAAATTCAAATTGTGGTTACATGGATCTCAAAATTAATTTTAGATGTGTACACAGTTTCATTTCTGATTTTGCTCAAATGCAAGGAGAAAATCTCATAATATCAAATGGTCAATTCTTCAAAGTCCAGCTCATTCCATATTGTTGATCAAAGTCATTCGTAGAGTTCTCCCTTTCCATCTCTAGTAAGTTCAGATTTTATTTATATTTCGATTATCTAATTGATTTTTTTAATCCATATCAATTTGAATAAAAATTTATCCAAATTTCCAGAATCCTGATTCAGAATCAAGTTCATATGTTGAAAATATTCCTCCATTTCAAAATCATCAGAAGCTCTTATCAGGAGTAGCATATCACAAATAGTTGGTAGATGAAAACGGACAACCACTTCACCCTAACAATTGGAAGATGGAATCTTCCAATCATGTATCAACGATGGTAATAATTGTTTGGTATAATAAAATTTCAACAAACCAATTTCATTGATGTGCTTACTAATATCATGATATACTAATTTTCAATATTTATTGAAATTAGGATTCTAGTGATGATGAGTGACCCACCTACCATCTTCCGATGCACCCCACTACAACACCAAATTGAGAGAAGGTTACATTAAGAGAAAGACTCAGAGAGGAATCATACAAAGAATGGTTGAGTCAACCACCTATTCAATTCCCACTACATCTAGATTCACCAGTTAGGAATGAATATAGAAATAATAGTTCTTCATCACAAGTTTGGAATGGAGGCAATCAAATAGAGGTTGGTATGGATGATTACTTATGAGATATAACTTCCATGGAGGAAATGTTGTTAGATGCATTCTAGAATTATGAGCTAGGGGATGGTGCTCATATCACTGATACCTTATTCGAAAGCCTGAAATTCGCTTCCACCACCCCTCTCTTTGGACCACTACAACTTGAAAGAAAATTTTGGCATGTTGAATGCATGTTTCTCGACAATATTGAGGTAATTTACCTGCATGATCGATCAAGTCCCTTATATTTTGAGAAACCTTGTCACACGATCAACATTTGAAACGGTTGATTTTATGAACATTAAATATTGACATTGTACAATTATATTCCCCACCAACTGCAGGTTATTAAAGGATAAGGTTCTTCCGAGTGATAATGTCTTGTTGGGTAGCTGTGAAGAGAAAAATCAATTGTTGAAAATGTTAGGTGTTGAGTACATATCATATCATGCATGTCCGAATGATTGTATTCTATATAGAGGAAAATATCCAGACAAAGAGATATACCCAAAATGTGGGCATGAAAGGTACAGTAAATAAAACAAATAGGTAAATCACAGGGTCCTCCTCATAAGATATTGAGACACATGCCTATAATCCCAAGGATTTAGAGGTTCTTTTGTTGTAAAGAATTAGCTATATTACAAAGATGGCATGCCTCACATAGAAGTGAGTTGGGAGTCATGTGAATGCCAACATATTCAATAGCCATAAGTATATAGAGGATACATGGCTTGAAAAATTCAAGGATGAAGTAGAAATCCTATGACTCAGCATAGACATGGATAGCGTCAATGCATATTCCCTCCAAAACACCAACTATTCTATTTGGCCTGCAGTAGTAATCAATAACAATATCCCCCCATGATTGTTTGTGAACATTGAACATATTATGTTGGCTCTCATAATCCCCAGTAGAAGACAAGTGAAGAATGTGGATGTCTACTTACAACCATTAGTAGATGAATTGAAAGAATTATGGGAAGGGATACTTGTATATGATGTAAAAAGACCCATCGCAAGAGAAAAGAGTCTTACGTTGTATGAAATATGTTCTTACATTATAAATGATTATCCAGGCGTAGAAGTTTGCTCTGGGAAATTAAATTTTTATTGATATGTTTATATACGTAACAATATTGTTCTGCATATTAATTTAATTCATTGCAATTGCTCTGATATTCATGGTCGCTAACGTGCCTTGTATATAATAATTTTGTAGGTCTTGTAACAAAAGGGTATCATGGATGTGAATGTTGTGGACCCTGAAGGCTAGATGGTCCAGCTACCTATGAAATCTTGATCAGTGATTGTCATTGATTTTAACCCAAGCAGCACTCGGGGCTACCCCGATCTTGCATGGGATGTTTTACTTGACAACTTACTCTATTCTGAGTCAAGGATATTCTATATGGATTCTACTCATTGATATGTTTCTGTTGATATATGGCATGCCATGTAATTCTTCACGGTTTGATAGATATTCATGTTTGAAGTTAGTAACCCTAGTTACTCGGCTAAAACCCTATGGGGTTGTGGCATGGCACTCATAATTGGTTGTGGTCATTGAATAGTAAATAATTAATAAAGCTTTTTTTCTCCTAAAATCCCTCCAACATTCACTTTTTGAGGACCCTCTCAACTCAAGACATTCATATAAATAGTGACCCTCATATCCTCCTCTAGTAGGGATTTTGTGGTTTCAAATAGGTCATCATGGCAATTTCACTATAACTTTTTTATATGAAGCTTTAGAATTTGAAATTAAAACCCATTTGAGCCTACATCTTGATGAACCTTGTGACCAAATTTCTGATCTTGGTTCACTATATTGTTGGAGACATGATTTGAGGAATTTAGGGTTTTTGTAGGCTCCTGAATTCCAGGTCAAACAGGTGACGTTGGGAAAATCGACATAACCTTCTCTTTGATCATTGGATTAAAATTTTGTAAATAGTGATAGAAAGAGGATGGTTTGTAGTTTGTTGAGTATCTTTTTCAGGGCTAAAGGTTGCACCAGTGACATGTGGAACTTCATACAAGTTCGCTCTACTGTACTAGTCTATAATAAGGTCATTGTGGGATATTGGGCATACCCCTTTCTTGAAAAATCCAATCTTCATTATACCTATGGGGTTGGAAATCGGACTCAGAGGGCTACCACAAGACACGATTTTAGACCCTGGAGATCCGAAATTACGTATATACAAGAGATTCAATATTGAGCTCCTAGAAGGAAAGAAAATTCATGCATTCAAAGATCACTTCGGTAAGGACCACACATCAACAGTCAAGGGTAAGTCTCCTACAACAAGTTATGAATGATTATTTATTCATTATTCTGCACTTACATGTGTTTTGTAGGAAGAGGTAAGTTGAAGGGTATTTTTTTGTGTTTTGGGATTGGTTTCACCAGGAAAATTTTGAGGTAGAAGAAGATTCAAGTACAACATCAAGCAAGAATTCAAGAGCATAAGTATCTAATCAAAGGAAGCATTACAACAGGACATCCTTGAAGACATGACAACCATCCAGATATTGTGAAGTATTTTTAAGGCCAAGAGTCATCATTGTAAAGTGTCATTTGTAAAAGAGTCATCATTGTAAAGTTGTAAAAGAGTCATTTGTAAAAGGGTCATCATTGTAAAGATTGAAAAATAGTCATTTGTGAAAGTTTCATTTTGCCCAGAGTCGAAGAGGCATTGTTGGGAGGTATAAGAGTCATTGTTGGGATGATGTAACGGTTGGGTTGCAGGTCATAAAGTGATTGGGTATTTGGTCAAGTACACGAAAATAATTGTACATCTTATTGTATCATGGATTGTTGTCCCTGGTTTAGGAATCCACAGTCTTGTATTATTTCAGTCATTATAGGGTGTCAGGGAGGTGCTAGGCAGGTGCATGAAGTCACATACAGCTTGGGGCCTGTGAAAAATTTAGAGTGGTAGGGTGGTGCTAGCGCGAGTTGTGGCTCACTAGAGTGTTGGGGTATCCATTCAGTTGATTACTAAAGAAACCAGGGCATTGGGGCATCCTTCCAATGGGAGTTGGAGAAGAATGCTTTTCTAGAATTCTAGGAAGTTGTTACTTTCATTTCATTTGGGGTTGAAGATTAAAGAATTTATTATAATAGCATTCGGTAGTTTTTGACCCGGAGGGGGTTTTCCACTTAAAATGCTTGTGCCTACTGTGTTCTTTTATTTACTATTATTACTTCATAAACATTAATAATAATTTAAGATTAACCAATGCCCTGAAAAGATTTAAAAGTGCTAAATGCTAAGGAATATTGATTCACCCCCCTCTTAATATTTCCAACAATTGGTATCAGAGCTTGGTTCCTTTAGTAACAACTTAATCACTGCAAGGCAGTTTTTAGAGCATAGAGATGGGAAAGTCATAGAAGCAGGTTGCAAGGATTTCAAAGGAAGGTACAAGTACAACAAAATCTGAAGAACGTGAGTATTGTGTACGAACCCATGATTTTATGCAGATAATTACTAGATATGGGAATCTAGGATTGAAGTACAATTGAAAGCACATGGAGTATGACAATCAATTGTTTATGGAGACACATCTACCAACGAAGCTAAAAGATACAATTCAAAGGCCATGAATGTAGTTTTGAATGTTTTGCCAAATTCTGTGAAAACAAAAGTTGGTCAATGTTCAATAGCTAAAGCTCTTTAGGAAAAGCTTCAAAATCTCTATTCAATAAAGAAATTAGGTCAATATGTTATTGAAAATTTAGATTTTTCTTATTATGATGAAGGAATAGGAGAAATTAATAAAACAAAGTTTCAAAATCAAGTGATCAAGGTGATAAAGGAACTCAAAAGTCAAAAGGAAAAGACAAGACTTTTGGAAGTAGAATTGAAGCCAACAAAAGAACTCATCAAAGAAAATGAAGAGTCTGAGAAGATGATTATCAGTCTTGGAACTCAACTGAAAGAAATCAAGAATACAAAGACATGAGGCCTCAAGAGAGAATTCTAATAGAAGCAACAAGAAATCGACACAATGTTTGAAGATATTAGTAGGATCACATAACAGATGCAGGAAACAAAAATTGAAAGGAAGGAATTTGATCAAAGATACATATCCACAGTTGACCAAAATCAAAAGGAATTAGAGACGTATTCAATAGCAATAAGTAGGCTGAGGATTGAAAATGAGAAGTAGAAGGAACAGATACATGTTCTCAATAATCAAGTAGAGAAGACCACTCTTCTCAAGCTACAGGTTGAGGAGGTAGAAAAAAGAACGAAGATCTTGAAAATATGGTTTCAAGAAGATCTTGCTCAAAAGCAAGAAGAAATTGATGCAACCCGTGATGAGATCAACAAACTCAAGGGATCAAAAAAGAACACTTACAAGATAAGACAAATGAAGAAGCAAAAAAGAAGGCAATTAAAGATGGTAAAGCTCCATTTAATGAAGGTACAAGCTCCACATATTCACAGGATGATTCTAAGAAGGAAGTTGATCAAAGTGAAATCCAAAGAAGAAAGATACAACTCCAAAGAACAAGGCCAAAGAAATCAAGAAGAAAGGACCACAACAAACTACAACACCGCCTCTAAAGAAGAATGAAAAATCTTTCAGGTATGTTCGTTTATTTAATGGTTATTGTTTTTCATGACTAACTATGGACATATGGCCAAGGATTGTAAATTTTTTGAGAGCTACAACTATCAAGGACCATCACATCTAAATGAACCATTTAGGTACACACATTTATTTAATGGTTATTGCTTTTTATGTGCTAACTATGGACATATGGCTAGGGATTGTGAAGATTTTGACAAGTACAATCATTATCTGCAAAACCCTAGAAGCAAGTTCATAGGATCACGAGACAGGTTCCACGATGATTTTCTCAAAAGAGAATACATGCTAGATGGGACAAACATTGAATGTTTCAAATGCCATAACTATGGCCATAACACTCACAGTTGCAAATATCAAATGTAATCACCTATGGGCAACATTGAATGCTTCAAGTGTCATAACTATGGGCACATGGCTCGAGATTTCATGAATAAGAAGGTTTGGGAAAGGAAACAGGTACGGGAAGACCTAGCAGATAACAAGGTTTCAACACTTATGATTTCAGGATTTGTAAAAGAAAAAGGTCATGAGGAATTAGCAGTTTCTTCAGATGATGACTCAAGTCAAGATGGCTCGTTAGGTGACTCATTATTTTGAACAATCTGGCTTGTAGACTCCTGGATGTTTGTAAGGGAGGAGTCTATGTAGTAGTATATGGAACAAGTCTACGATTGACATGAAGTTAAATTGAAGAAGATGACAATGTCATTACAGGTTCAAGGGAACCAAAACAGTTGAAGGATTACAAGTTACCAGGAATAAAGCAAGATTAGTCTGCAAAGGATATGAACAATTTGAAGGAATTGATTTTGAAGAAACATTTTCTCCCATTGCCAGAATGGAAGCTATCAGGATGTTTCTCGCTTATGCATGCTTGAGAAAAATCAAGGTCTACCAAATGGATGTTAAGTGGTGAATTGGAAGAAGAAGTTTAATTGAACAACTCGAAGGTTTTCTTCTCATTGACAAAGAAAACTATGTTTGCAGATTAATTAAGGCACCATATGGTCTCAAGTAAGCTCCTAGGGCTTGCTATGCTCATCTTGATAATTATCTACATCAACAAGGATTCAAGAAAGGAAGTGTTGACAATAATCTCTATGTGAAAGTGGATCAAGATAACCTAACGATTATCGAGGTATATGTGGATGATATAATCTTTGGAAGTAGTAATGACAGATTAAGTAAAAAATTTGCCACAAAAATGCAAAGTGAATTTGAAATGCCTATGGTTGGCGAACAGACATATTTTTTAGGGCTTCGGATTTCTCAACAAGATAAAGGAATATTCATATATCAAACCAAGTACATCAAATAAAAGCTCAAGAAATTCCATATGGAAGATTTCAAGCCATTCCTTACCCCCCTAGTAACAGGTTGCAATTTAAGCTTAGAAGAATCATCAAAGGATGTGGACCAAGGGTTGTATATATCCATGATTGGTAGTCTCCTATATGTGACAGCCTCTCGGCCATATGTGATGTAGGAAGTTGGATAAATAGCATGATTCCAAGAAGCACCAAAAGAATCTCATATCATTATCATCAAAATAATTCTTCAATATCTTAAGGGCACAACGGAATATGGTCTCTGTTATCCCAAAGGAAATGCTCTAGTCATCCAAGCTTGTACAGATGTAGATTGGGCAGGAAGTGTTGATGATAGTATGAGTACGAATGGAGAAGTGTTCTACCTAGGTGGTTGCCTTGTCTCATGGTTAAGTAAAAAGTACTCTTCAATCTCGTTATCCACAGCGGAAGCAAAATACATCACGGCAACAACTTGTTGTACTCAAGTTCTCTAGATGAAGAAAACCTTTCAATATCTTCAAGTTAAGTTTGAAGAGCCTATTCCCATCTTCTATGATAACACTAGTGCCATCAGTATCACCAAAAATCCTATGATGCATTCCAAAACAAAACACATTCTGATCAAATATAATTTCATTAGAGAGAAGGTCTCCGAAAACAATATCAAGCTTTAATATGTTGGCACAAAGGAACAAATTGCTGACATATTTACCAAACCATTACCTCATGAAGCATTTGATTATCTTCATCAAAATCTTGGGATTCTCCAAATTTCTCATTAGAATCTTTCTCTTCTCTAACTAAGTAGAAAGGGGGAGTGAATGTGTGTACATGTCCATAGGATGATAGTTTGTCATGGGGAGTTACCATTTTCCATTGATGACAAAGGGGTAGAGAAGGCAGTAAGAAGATGTGTCATGATCGCAGGGGGAGTACTTGTGTTTCCATCAATGCTAAAGGGGGATATTGTTGATCAGTAGTTTTCATTGATGGCAACCCAAGCAGCACTAGGGGTTACCCCGATCTTCCATGGTCCTTTTGACTTGAAGACTTACTCTATTCGGAGTCAGGGATATTCTATATGGATTCTACTCATCGAGATGTTTTTTTTTTATATATGGCACGCCACGTAATTCTTCACAGTTTGAGAGATATTCATGTTTGAAGTTAGTAACCCTAGTTAGTGGGATAAAACCCTATGGGGTTGTCGCATGGAACTCATAAATGGTTGTGGTCATTGAATTTTCAATAATTAATAATGTTTTTTTCTCCTAAAATCCCTCTAATGTTCACTTGTTGAGGACCCTCTCAACTCAAGACATTCATATAAATAGTGACCCTCATATCCTGCTCTAGTAGGTATTTGTGGTTTCAAACATGTCATCATGGAATGTTTGCTGTAAATTTTTTTCAGTGAGGCTTCTAAAGCTGAAATTAAAACCAATTTGAGCAGACATATTTATGAACTTGGTGACCAAATTTCATATCTTGGTTCACTATATTATCGTGGATATGAACTGAGGAAGTTAGGGTTTTTGCAAGCTCCCAAATTCCATGTCAAATAGGTGATGTTGGAAGAATCGTCATAACTTTCTCTCTGAGCATTGGATTCAAATTTCATAAATAGTGAAAGAAATAGGGTGGATGATAGTTTGTTGGGTATTGTTTTCATGGACGACTATCGCAACAGTGACATGTGGAACTTCGTACAAATTCGTTCCATTGAACCAGTCTATAATCAGGTCATTGTGGGATATTGGGCATAACTATTTCTTGAAGAATCCAATCTTGATAATACCTTTGGGGTTGGAAAGTGGACTCATAGGGCTACCAAAGGACACAATTTTAGACCTTAGAGATCCTAAATTGCATAGATACAACAGATTCAATATCAAGCTCCTTGAAGGCAAGAAAAAACATGCATTCAAGTATCACTGCAGTAAGCACCACACATCAACATTCAAGGGTAAGTCTCCTACAAAAAGGTATGTATGATTAGTGTTTAAATTTGAATTTTGAGTATCATATCTAACATATGTTTTGTAGGACAACGTAAGTAATATAGGGTCTCAGTTATATCTCTATCTCTCTATATGTCACAGTTAGTTTTGATACCACATTTTGGATGTCCTATTCTTGATACTACACATTTGATGCTACATATTCTTGATTCTACACCAAATCTACTAATTATATATGATGTTGTAAGTTCATGTTACTTGTCTTGTCATAGTCGATATAATGGTCTCTGTTGCTGTATTAGAACTTGGTCCATCACAAGTCTAGGGTCTGTCATGAGTTTTTATTGTAAATATCTTTAGGTTAGTTTTGGATATAGTCTTGCATAATGTGCAGGTCTATATCAAGAGTGGCAGTCTTTGTCTACTACTGCGACAAGTCAACAACAAAAGTGACAAGCACACTTCAGGTACACATTGTAATTTTAATTTGTATTAATTCATTATTATGCACTTACATCTGTTTTGCACGCAGAGGTAAGTTGAAGAGTATTTTCTTTTATTTTGGAATTGGTTTCGTCGGGAAAAATTTGAATGCAGGTAGAAGAAGATTCAAGTAAAATATCAAGAAATAATTCAAGATCAGAAGTATAAAATCGAAGGAAGCATTGCAGCGGGATATCCTTGAAGACATGAAAAGAGTCATTTGTAACAGAGTCATCATTGTAAAGTTGTAAACGAGTCATTTGTAAAATATTCATCATTGTAAAGATTGTAAAAGAGTCATTTGTGAAAGAGTCTTTTTGCCTAGAGTTGAAGAGGCAGTGTTGGGAGGTATAGGAGTCAATGTTGGCATGATGTCATGGTTGGGTTGCAGGTCATAGAGTGATTGGGTATTTGGTCAAGTACATGAAAATCATTGTACATCTTATTGTATCATGGAT
The DNA here is from genome assembly GCA_031772625.1 of Pinus tabuliformis. NCBI lineage: Eukaryota > Viridiplantae > Streptophyta > Pinopsida > Pinales > Pinaceae > Pinus > Pinus tabuliformis. The sequence goes on from CM062811.1 coordinate 245,389,764, forward strand.
TGTTGTCCCTGGTTTGAGAATCAACAGTCTTGTCTTATTTCAATCATTTTAGGGTGTAGGGAGGTGTTAGGAAGGTGTATGAAGTCGCATACAGGTTAGGGCCTGTGAACACTTCAAGGTGGTAGGGTGGTGCTAGGGCGAGTTGTGGCCCGCTAGGGTGTTGGGGCATCCATTCAGTTGATTACTGAAGAAACCAGAGCGTTGGGGCATCCTTCCAGTGGGAGATGGAGAAGAATGCTTTTCTAGAATTCTAGGAAGTTGTTGCTTTCATTTGAGTTGGGGCTCAAGATTAAAGAATTTATTAGAAAAACATTATGCGGTTTTTGACGGGGGGGGGGGTTCCACCTAAAATTCTTGTGCCTACTGCGTTCTTTTATTTATTGTTATTACTACATAAAAATTAATAATAATTGAATATTAACTAATGCTCTGAAAATATTTAATAGTGTTAATTTCTAAGGAATAGTGATTCACCCCCCCCAGTATTTCCAACAATTGGTATCAGAGCTTGGTTCCTTCAATAACAACTTAACCTCAAGAAGGCAGTTTTCAGAGCATAGAGATGGGAAATTCAAAGAAGGAGGTCGTAAGGATTTCAAAGGAAGGTACAAGTACAACAAAAACTGAAGAACATGAGTATTGTGTACCCACCCCTGATTTTGATGTAGATAATTACTAGATATGGGAATCCAGGATGGAAGTACATTTGCAATCACATGGAGTGTGGAAATCAATTGTTTATGGAGACACATCTACTGATGAAGCTAAAAGGTACAATTCAAAGGCCATGAATGTGATTTTGAATGTTTTGCCAAATTCCATGAAAACAAAAGTTGGTCAATGTTCAACAACTAAATCTCTTGGGAAAAGCTTCATAATCTCGATTCAACAAAGCAATTAGGTCAAGATGTTATTGAAAATTTAGATCCTTCTAATTATGATAAAGAAATGGGAGAAATGAGTAAAATAGAGTTTCAAAATAAAGTGATCAAGGTGATAAAGGAACTCAAAAGTCAAAAGGAAAGGACAAGACTTTTGGAAGAAGAATTGAAGATAGAAAAAGAACTCATCAAAGAAAATGAAGAGTCTGAGAAGATGATTAGAAGTCTTAGAACTCAATTGGAAGAAATCAAGAATACAGAGACATGAGATGTCAAGAGAGAAGTCCAACAGAAGCAACAAGAACTCGGCCTAACGTTTGTAGAGATTAGCAGGATCACACAACAGATGCAGGAAGCAAAAATTGAAAGGAAGGGATCTGATCAAAGATACATATTCACAGTTAACCAAAAGAAAAAGGTATTAGAAACATCTTCAGTAGAAATAAGCAGGCTCAATATTGAAAATGAGAAGCAAAAGGAATCGATACAGGTTCTCAATAGTGAAGTAGAGAAGACCACTCTTCTCAAGCTACAACGTGAGGAGGAAGAAAAAAGAAGGAAGATCTCGGAAAGATGGTTTCATGAATATCTTGCTCAAAAGAAGGAAGAACTTGATGCAACCCGTGATGAGATCAAAAAACTAAAGGGGTTGCAAAAAGAATACTTACAAGATAAGACAGATGAAGAAGAAAAAAAGAAGGCAATAAAAGATGGTAAAGCTCTAGTTGATGAAGGTACAAGCTCCACATCTTCGCAGGGTGATTTTAAGAAGGAAGTTGATTAAAGTGAAAAGCCAAAGAAGAATGTTACAAGTCCAAAGAACAAGACCAAAGAAATCAAGAAAAAGGACCACAACAAACTACAACACATCCTCCAAATAAGAATGAAAAATCTTCCAGGTATGTTCATTTATTTAATGGTTATTGTTTTTCATGCGCTAACTATGGACATATGGCCAAGGACTGTAAAATTGTTAACAAGTACAACAATCAAGGACCATCGCATCTGAATGAACCATTCAGATAAGCACATTTATTTAATGTTTATTGCTTTTGATGTGTTATCTATGGACATATGGCTAGGGATTGTGAAGTTTTTGATAGGTACAATAATTATTTGCAAAACCCTAAAATCAAGTTTGCAAGATCACGATAAAGGTTCCATGATGATTTTGTCAGAAGAGAATACATGCTAGATGGGCCAAACATTGAATGTTTCAAATTCCATAACTATGGCCACAATGCTCGCAGTAGAAGATATCAAATGGAATCACCTATGGACAAAATTGAATGCTTCAAGTGTCATAACTATGGGCACATGGCTCAAGATTGCAGGAATAAGAAGGTCTGGAAATGGAAACAGGTACAAGAAGACCAGGAAGATAACAAGGCTTCAATAGTTATTCTTTCGGGATTTGTAAAAGCAAAAGGTCATGAGGAATTTGCAGTTGCTCCAGATGATGACTCAAGTCAAGATGGCCTATTAGGTGACTCATTATTTTGAACAATCTGGCTTCTTGACTCCTAGATGTTTATAGAGGAGGAGTCTATTCAGCAGTATATGGCACAAGTCTATGATTGACAGAAAAGTAGTTTGAACAAGATGGTAGTTTCGTTATAGGTTCAGGGGGATCAAAACAATTGAAGGATTACATGTTACCATGAATAAAGCAAGATTAGTCGGGAAAGCATATGTGTTATCACTCAGGCTGTCCCTTTTGACTGCCTAAAGGGATACGACCGAGGTAACCACAAACCAACTTTGGACTGCAGGCCCTAGCCTGCCTGCAGTCAGAGAGGGCTCTCTCTTTATGATTTAGCTTTGTTGAAGGGGGTGATTTTAGGCTAGATATGATGCACAGGGGTTTTGATTGAGTTTTGGTGGGAAAACTGACACTTTCAGGTAGAGAGGCTGAGTATAGTCTGAATGTTTCAAACCATTGGGCGTGGAGTCGAGGAGGGGAACTGCTGGTGTGTTTCCTTAATAACAATGAGGGAACATGGAGCAAGATAACTGAGGTTGAAGCAATTTTCAGGTTTAATGGATGAACTGAACGCTAAAGAAAGAGAGGCAATTAAGAATCTCTCCAACAGATTAGTAGAGAAAGTAACAGGGCGCTACCTAGGGGCAGTTAAGAATCCCTAGGTAATTGGCCAGCACAGGTGAACTGGGGCAAACATGAGCCAGAAGGAATTCAATGTTCAGAACCAATTCATTCAGAAGAAAACATCAAGAAATAGCAGGAATTGAGCATAGAGAGTATTTAAACTAATGCTAGGCTATTCTTTCTTCCTGCTATTTAGATAATGGCAAACACATAAACAAAGATAAGAGGCACTTATTGCTTCAGGCCGCGGCGCAGGAATTCCATCTTCAACTCTTCAACACATTCATCAACAACATACAGTCCGCTCTCCAAGCTTTAAGCAATCTTTGATTACAGAAAAGTTCAGGTATACACAGCGAGTCTCTAGCGAAAATTATCAATTGACCAACCCTTAAAACTATACAGAGGGTGGTATATATAGGGCAAAACTCTCTGCAGAGTTCCTTTATTACATCTTGACCTAATTAGGTCATAAAAAATGACTACTTGACCTAATCCTATCCTAAAATAAATACAAAAAATATCTCGGGCCGTGCTCAGGGCCGATGTATCAAAACTGAATAAATGATGCTGTCCTTGGTGGCTTGCTGCAGTGATTTCTGCAATAAATGAGCATGGGTCTCTGCTTCCTTGCTGTCCTGGTGCTTTGAATGCCTTGACGGTGATTTGAAGGCAAGGATGGGCTGATGCTTATCGATTTGACTTTTTGGGGGCTTCATCAATGTTCAGGTGCCTTGAGCCCCTAAAAAATCATGACTGATTCTCTTTGGCGTCTTTTCTTCCACTGATACTCTCTGACAAAATCTGGACTACGGATCTGATGTGCTGCGGGTCTAATCACCAGTAAATAGCCGTTGTTTGGCCTCTGTATCATCTGGAATTGTCTTCTGATCCTTTTGATATGCTCTGTGCAGAAAACGGATCATTTTTGCGCCTTTTCGGGCTTCCTGGGGCCGCATGGTGAGAAGATTCCTTAAAGATTCCCTGAAGATTCTCCATTTTGGCCTAAAAAAGCTCATCAAAAACTGCCTCAGAATTGGATTCCGGGGCTTTGAAGTGCGATTTTTGCGCCTCTGCGCCCAAAAAAGTGCTGATGACGTCAGCATGACGTCAACATTGTACGACGGGTGACGTCAGCATGGCGACGTGGCGGGATGACGTCAGCATGATGTCTTCACGTACGGTCGATGATGTGGCAGGTACGGTGGCGGGGACACGTGGCAGGAGGCCACGCAGGCAGGTGACTCATCCGGTGACTGGGCAGGGGGGTGACGTGGGCTGGTGACGTCACCGGGCGGGGCGGTAAGCGGTATGTGGCGCACCGCTTTTAAGGGATGGCGGTTTCGGAGGGAGGGGCTTCGCCACAGCCTGGCGCCTGACGCGTGGCGGGAGTACGGTGGCAAAACCGCCGAACTCCCGGACGTTAAAGGCCGGGCGCGTCGGGGATGAGGATGCCCGCCAGCCGTAGATCTGCGGGGCTGTGGATCGGACGGCTGGCAGCGGACGCGACGGGATAGGGGGTTAACGGGCAGGAATATTCGCAAGAATATTCTAAATTTAATATGCATGGCGGATGGGTTATAAACTTAGGAAAATGGGTTTACGGGGTTAAATAAAGGCGCGGGTTAATATTTATGCACAGGAACTTTGGGTTAGGGGCGGAATGTGGGTTTTTACAGCGGTGGGGTGAAATTTTTCACGGGGAAAGGTGAAATCATGGGTTTTTTGGGGGTCTTTGGGGTTAAGGGAGAGGTTACTAGCTGACCAGATGTCAAACCAGTTCCTCAATGACGCGGATGGGCTAAAAACAGTCCCAGATGGACTGAGATTTCCCGGACTTGGTAGAATTATGGCTATAATGCCAGGGAGGGGTATTTACATAGGGGGATTTATATACATGATTTTAATAGGGGAAGGGAAAAACTAATAGGGAGTTATATAATAAGGGTGATGAGAAAAAGAGAGATGTTAGTGAACTCCAGCCTGAGTACCTCCAACTAAAAAAACTGCCTCGGACCGAAAAATGGATTGCTTATCAAAATTGGAACACAGCAGTGGCCCTTAGACTAGCACAATCCTATGGAGACTTCTTTTGGCCATCTGTAGCAAATATGGAGCATTGCAGCATGCATAGCACGACATATTTGGCATGAAAAAATGTCGATCATGAAAGATGATTAACCTGCTGCAGCAGGAGGCTAACAGTGGCTCCACTTGGGGATGGCTTTTCCTTGTGAAAAGCCAAGAACAGCAGGTCAGATTGCCTTGTATTCAATTGTTGCTGTGTTCTGCAAATTTCTCTTGGCTGGCTGCCTTATTGATCCTACCTACCTACCTACCCTAACCAACACTTACTTTGCTGTTAGGTGAAGTGAAATAGCCAATGCAGCCACTTAAGTAATAATAACATGAGTGGGCTTTGCTGCTTGTGCTTGCTAGTGACACCAACTGAGATTTTGCAATTTGTTATGGCTTTGTCAATCTTTGAGAAGATCAGGAAGCTACTGACCTCCTTTGCAGTGTTTAAATACTGTACAAAACTGTCCTGCAACATATATATACAATTTTTTGGCTGAATTAAAGGACTGTACAAAGGTTCAGGATCACTACCATGCCTTGGAGTCGGGAGATCATTGACAACTCGATACTGAGCCTTGCAGCCTGTTGATGGCGACGTGCACTGATCTCTTTGATCATTCTGCCTGCCAGCGGATAGGTCATTCAGAACTTGCAGAGGTGTCTGCAATTTATTACAATCTGGCTTGAATAGGACTTGACTGATCTGAGCAGGCTGCTGGTCTTCTTCTTCTTTGAATAACTCAGATGGCTGAAAACAAAGAGGCAGGGGATCCACTTGGATCATCTGGTCATATGCGTTTGTTTCTGGGTCCTCCTCAATCTGATATTCAATAGCTCTTTGAGGCTGCAAAGCTAGAGGCGATACCTTTGGAACAATATCTTGATTAACCTCCAGACGGTCAATAGCAACGCGTGGTGACACTTGATCATATATAGCATGATAGTTATCCTTGATAAATTGAAAAGATTCAAAACAAAAGGGTAAAGTTCCTTCACTGAAATGAACACACTCTGCGTTTTCCTCCTTTTCTTCATAGCTGAGGCGGGCACGCTGATCATTGGGTTCAGGTAGCTGAACCTGAACATTGCTTCCTGCCAAAATAGGATCTGATTCCTCTGCAAGGCTGATTTGGTTGTTAGGCTCATAATCATCATCATACAGATCGTACTTGGGCAGACAGTTGAAAGAAGAGAAGCTATTATATTCACACAGTATATCAGGAGACTGCTCCATCATGTATGGCTGGATGAATATGTCATCTGTTTTGTGGCAGGTTTGTTCGTGAATGTCACTACTTTCCTGTTGTGAAACAGATCTGTTCTGGTGCTCTGAACTTTCCACTTTCATTGTGATCAGCTGCATCATTTCCTCTGTCTTTTGTAACACGCTATGAAATCTTTCTTCTTGCTCTGCTTTGCGCTGTTCTTCCCTCCTTTTTAGATTTGCCTCTACGTCCACAGCTATGTCCTGCATCTGTTTCAAAGTGGACGGGCATCTTTCTCTCAGACAGAATTCCATTTCTGTGTCAAATGCTCTAGGATATTGCAATAGAGCTAAATCAAGGGGAGGTCTTATATTTAGAGGCATGGCTTGATAAACTTGATTGAATCTGTCTGAAAACTGCTGAACAGATTCATCTGGATGCCTTTCTAAATGATTGTATTCTTCGATGAGCAAGAAGAGATTACCTCTGATCATCCATCTATCAAGGAAAAGCTTGGCACACTGCCGAAACTTAGAGATGCTCGCCTCAGGCAACGCTTTAAACCAAGTCCTAGCTTCGCTTTGCAAAGAAAGGGCAAATAGTCTAAGACTGACATCTTCATTTTCCACTTCAAATGTATTAAGATAATCTTCAAAAGCCTGGATATGTGTCTGGGCAGTAGTGCCATTCTCTCCATAAAATCTAGGGAGATATTCAGGATGATTTGCCAGCAGAGGACCAAGCACAAGAGGAAAAATGAGCGGCTTATATCTTTCAGGAACTTTACGAGGCACGGGAGTATGTACAGGAACTAGAAGACTGGACTCTATTTTTGGTTCCTCCTTGGCTGTATGATGATCTTCCACAGCATTTGAAATCTGCTACTCTGATGTGCAAGGAGGCTTTTCAACAACCTTTTCCAAAGGAAAAACATAAAAATCTGACATAAAATCGCTTTTAAAGTACAATATGCACAACAAAATCTGGTGCAAGAGAAAGAACATGATTTCTTGGATGATAGTCCAAGTCGAGAGCCTGATCTGCTTATATAATTCCTTCGGGTTCATTTCTCCAGCGGAGTCTTTATTATGAGGATGATGTGGAGTCGCCAGGTGGATGAATCAACCTTAAAGTGCCTGATCTCTGTCCACCGTCACAGATCAGAGCTGAACATGAAAAACCCTAAAGAAAAGGAACACTTTCTCCAGAAAACGAGGCGAACTGGTCAAAATTGAGGATTTACACTAATAAACACATGATTCATCTCCCCAGCGGAGTCGCCATTATGTTATCACTCAGGTTGTCCCTTTTGACTCCTAAAGGGATACGGCCGAGGTAACCACAAACCAACTTTGGACTGCAGGCCCTAGCCTGCCTGCAGTCAGAGAGGGCTCTCTCTTTATGATTTAGCTTTGTTGAAGGGGGTGATTTTAGGCTAGATATGATGCACAGGGGTTTTGATTGAGTTTTGGTGGGAAAACTGACACTTTCAGGTAGAGAGGCTGAGTATAGTCTGAATGTTTCAAACCATTGGGCGTGGAGTCGAGGAGGGGAACTGCTGGTGTGTTTCCTTAATAACAGTGAGGGAACATGGAGCAAGATAACTAAGGTTGAAGCGATTTTCAGGTTTAATGGATGAACTGAACGCTAAAGAAAGAGAGGCAATTAAGAATCTCTCCAACAGATTAGCAAAGAAAGTAACAGGGCGCTACCTAGGGGCAGTTAAGAATCCCTAGGTAATTGGCCAGCACAGGTGAACTGGGGCAAACATGAGCCAGAAGGAATTCAATGTTCATAACCAATTCATTCAGAAGAAAACATCAAGAAACAACAGGAATTGAGCATAGAGAGTATTTAAACTAATTCTAAGCTATTCTTTCTTCCTGCTATTTAGATAATGGCAAACACATAAACAGAGATAAGAGGCACTTATTGCTTCAGGCCGCAGCGCAGGAATTCCATCTTCAACTCTTCAACACATTCATCAACAACAGACAGTTCACTCTCCAAGCTTTAAGCAATCTTTGATTACAGAAAAGTTCAGGTATACACAGCGAGTCTCTAGTGAAAATTATCAATTGACCAACCCTTAAAACTATACAGAGGGTGGTATATATAGGGCAAAACTCTCTGCAGAGTTCCTTTATTACATCTTGACCTAATTAGGTCATAAAAAATGACTACTTGACCTAATCCTATCCTAAAATAAATACAAAAAATATCTCGAGCCGTGCTCAGGGCCGATGTATCAAAACTGAATAAATGATGCTGTCCTTGGTGGCTTGCTGCAGTGATTTCTGCAATAAATGAGCATGGGTCTCTGCTTCCTTGCTGTCCTGGTGCTTTGAATGCCTTGACGGTGATTTGAAGGCAAGGATGGGCTGATGCTTATCGATTTGACTTTTTGGGGGCTTCATCAATGTTCAGGTGCCTTGAGCCCCTAAAAAATCATGACTGATTCTCTCTGGCGTCTTTTCTTCCACTGATACTCTCTGACAAAATCTGGACTGCGGATCTGATGTGCTGCGGGTCTAATCACCAGTAAATGGCCGCTGTTCGGCCTCTGTATCATCTGGAATTGTCTTCTGATCCTTTTGATATGCTCTGTGAAGAAAACGGATCATTTTTGCGCCTTTTCGGGCTTCCTGGGGCCGCATGGTGAGAAGATTCCTTAAAGATTCCCTGAAGATTCTCCATTTCGGCCTAAAAAATCCTGCGATGAGCGATTTGCGCTAGGCACAAATCGCTCATCAAAAACTGCCTCAGAATTGGATTCCGGGGATCCGAAGTGCGATTTTTGTGCCTCTGTGCCCAAAAAAGTGTTGATGACATCAACATGACGTCAGCATTGTACGGCGGGTGATGTCAGCATGGCGATGTGGCGGGATGACATCAGCATGACATCATCACGTATGGTCGATGAAGTGGCAGGTACAGTGGCGGGGACACGTGGCAGTGACGTGGCAGGAGGCCACGCAGGCAAGTGACTCATCAAATGACTGGGCAGGGGGTGACGTGGGTTGGTGACGTCACAGGGCGGGGCGGTAAGCGGTATGTGGCGCACCGCTTTTAAGGGATGGCGGTTTCGGAGGGAGGGGCTCCGCCACAGCCCGGTGCCTGACGCGTGGTAGGAGTACGGCGGCAAAACCACCGAACTCCCGGACGTTAAAGGTCGGGTGCGTCGAGGATGAGGATGCCCGCCAGCCGTAGATCTGCAGGGCTGTGGATCAGACGGCTGGCGGCGGACGCGACGGGATAGGGGGTTAATGGGCGGGAATATTCGCAGGAATATTCCGAATTTAATATGCGCGGCAGATGGGTTATAAACTTAGGAAAATGGGTTTACGGGGTTAAATAAAGGTGCGGGTTAATATTTATGCACAGGAACTTTGGGTTAGGGGCGGAATGTGGGTTTTTACAGCGGTGGGGTGAAATTTTCACGGGGAAAGGTGAAATCATGGGTTTTTTGGGGGTATTTGGGGTTAAGGGAGAGGTTACTAGCTGACCAGATGTCAAACCAGTTCCTCAATGACGCGGATGGGCTAAAAACAGTCCCAGATGGACTGAGATTTCCCGGACTTGGTAGAATTATGGATATAATGCCAGGGAGGGGTATTTACATAGGGGGATTTATATACATGATTTTAATAGGGGAAGGGAAAAACTAATAGGGAGTTATATAATAAGGGTGATGAGAAAAAGAGAGATGTTAGTGAACTCCAACCTGAGTACCTCCAACTGAAAAAACTGCCTCAGACCGAAAAATGGAATGCTTATCAAAATTGGAACACAGCAGTGGCCCTTAGACTAGCACAATCCTATGGAGACTTCTTTTGGCCATCTGTAGCAAATATGGAGCATTGCAGCATGCATAGCACGACATATTTGGCATGAAAAAATGTCGATCATGAAATATGATTAACTTGCTGCAGCAGGAGGCTAACAATATGCACAAGTTTAAGGAATCGATTTTGAAGAAACATTTTCTCCCATTGCCAGAATGGAACCTGTGAGGATGTTTCTCACTTATCCATGCTCGAGAAAAATTAATCTCTACCAAATGGATGTTAAGTCAGCCTTTCTAAATGGTGAATTGGAAGAATAAGTTTACATTGAACAACCTAAAGGTTTTCTACTCACTGACAAAGAAAACTACGTTTGAAAATTAAAGAAGCCACTATATGGTCTCAAGCAAGCTCCTATGGCTTGGTATGCTTGTCTTGATAGGTATCTCCATGAATAAGGATTCAAGAAAGGAAGCATTGACTACAATATCTATGTGAAAGTGGATCAAGATAACCTAACGATTATCGAGGTATATGTGGATGATATACTCTTTGGAAGCAGTAATGATAGATTAAGTAAAACCTTTGCCACAAAATTGAAAAGTGAGTTTGAAATGTGTATTCTTGGAAAACTTACATATTTTTTAGGGCTTCATATTTCTCAGCAGGATAAAAGAATATTCATATATCAAACCAAGTACATCAAAGGAATGCTCAAGAAATTCCATATGGAAGATTGTGAGCCAATCCTTAACCCCTTGGTAATAGGTTGGAAGTTAAGCATAGAAGAATCATCACAGGATGTGGACCAAAGGTTGTATAGATCCATGATTGTTAGTCTCCTATATGTGACAAACTCTCGGCTAGATGTGATGCGGGCAGTTGGATAGGTAGCATGATTCCAAGTAGCTCCAAAAGAATCTCATATCATTGTTGTCAACATAATTCTTCGATATCTTAAGGGCACAAAAAAATTTGTTCTCTAGCATCCCAAAGGAAATGATCTGGTCATCCAAGCTTATACAGATGTAGATTGGGCAGGAAGTGTTGATGATCATAATAGTACGAGTGGAGTAGTGTTCTACCTAGGTGGTTACCCTGTCTCATGGTTAAGTAAAACGCAGTCTTCAATCTCGTTATCCACAACTGAAGCATAATACATCGCAACAACAACTTCTTGTACTCAAGTTCTCTAGATGAAGAAAACATTGCAAGATATTCAAGTTAAGTTTGATGAGCCTATTCCCATATTCTATGACAACACTATTGCCATCAGTATCTCCAAACATCCTATGATGCATTCCAAAAAAATTCACATTCTGATCAAATATCATTTGGTTAGAGAGTAGGTCGCCAAAAAGAATATCAAGCTTGAATACGTTGGCACAAAGGAACAAATTATTGACATATTTACCAAACCATGACCTCGTGAAGGATTTGAGTATCTTCGCCAAAATCTTGGGATTCTCCCAAGTTTTCATTAGAATCTTTCTCTTATCTAACTAAGTAGAAAGGGGGAGTGGAGGTGTGTACATGTCCGCAGGATGATAATTTGTCAGGGGGAGTTACCATTTACAATTGATGACAAAAGGGGAGAGAAGTCAGTAGGAAGAGGTGTCATGATCACAGGGGGAATACTTGTGTTGCCATCAATGCCAAAGGGGGAGATTTTTGATCAACAATTGTCATTGATATCAACCCAAGCAGCACAAGGGGCTACCCCGATCTTGCATGGGACTTTTGACTTGACAACTTACTCTATTACAAGTCAAGGATCTCTATATATATTCTACTCATCGAGATGTTTCCGTTGATATATGTCATGCCACGTAATTCTTCATGGTTTGAGAGATATTAATGTTTGAAGTTAGTAACCCCAGTTAGTGGGCTAAATCCCTATGGGGTTGTGTCATGGGACTCATAATTGTTTGTGGTCACTTAATCGTCAATAATTAATAATGTTTTCTTACTCCTAAAATCCCTCAATGTTCACTTGTTGAGGACCCTCTCAACTCAAGAAATTCATATAAATAGTGACCCTCATATCCTCCTCTAGTAGGGATTCTATGGTTTCCAACAGGTCATCGTGGCATTTTCATTATAACATTTTTTATGAGAGGCTTCAGAAGCTAAAATTAAAACCCATTTGAGCCGAAATCTGGGTGAACCGCGTGACTGCATCTTTTTATCTTGGTTCGCTATATTTTCGGAGATATGATATGAGGAATTTAGGGTTTTTGCAGGCTCCCGAATTCCATGTCAAACAGGTGACATTGGGAAAATCACCATAACTTTCTCTTTGAGCATTGGATTTAAATTTCGTAAATATTTTCAGAAAGAGGATAAATGGCCATTTGTTAGGTATCGTTTTCAGGGTTGATAACGAAATAATGACATGTGGCATTTCGTACAAGTTCACTCTACTGAACCAGTCTATAATCAGGTCATCCTGGGAGATTAGGCATAGCTCTTACTTTAAAAATCCAATCTTGAGAATACCTATGGGGTTGGAAAGAGGATGCAGAGGGCTATGTCAAGATACAATTTCAAAACTTGGAGATCCAAAATTACATAGATACAACAAATTCAATATCGATCTCCTAGAAGGTAGGAAAGCACATGCATTCAAGGATCACTGCAGTAAGGATCACACATCAACTGTCAAGGGTAAGTCTCCTACAAAAGGTATGTATGATTAGTGTTTACATTTGAATTTTTAGTACCATCTCTGATATATTTTTTGCAAGACAACGTAAGTATAAACAGAGTCTCGGTTATATCTCTATCTCTCTATATGTCACAGTTAGTTTTGATATCACATTTCAAATGTCCTATTATTGATACTACACATTTGATGCTACATATTCTTGATGCTACACCAGGTCTGCTAAATCTATATGATGTTGTAAGTTCATTTTAATTTTCTTGTCATAGTTGATAGAATGGTCTCTATTGCTGTACTTAGAACTTGGTCCATCACAAGTCTAGGGTCTGTCATCAGTCTTTATTGTATATATCTTTAGGTCAGTTTTGGATATAGTCTTGCATAGAGTGCAGGCCTATATCAAAAGAGGGAGTCTTTGTCTACTACTGCAACAAGTCAACAATAAAAGTGAAAAGCACACTTCAAATATGCATTATAATTTTAATTTGTATTTATTCATTATTATGCACTTACATGTGTTTTGCAGGAAGAGGAATTTTGAAGGGTATTTTGTTTTGTTTTGGGATTGGTTTCGCTGGCCAAATTTTGCATGCAGGTAGAAGAAGATTCAAGTACAACATCAAGTAAGAATTCAAGAGCAGAAGTACCAAATCAAAGGAATCATTGCAGTGGGACATCCTTGAAGACATGAAAACCATCTAGATGTTGTGAAGTATTGTTAAGGACAAGACTCATCATTGTAAAGTTGTAAAAGTGTCATTTATAAAAGAGTCATCATTGTCAAGTTTTAAAAGAGTCATTTGTAAAAGAGTCATCATTGTAAATATTGTAAAAGGGTCATTTGTGAAAAATAAATTATGCCTAGAGTCGAAGAGGCAGTGTTGGGAGGTATAGGAGTCACTGTTGGGATGATGTCATGGTTGGGTTGTAGGTCATAGACTGATTGGGTATTTGGTCAAGTACACGAAAATCATTATACATCTTATTTTATTGTGGATTGTTGTCCTTGGTTTCGGAATCCATAATATTTTCTTAATTCAGTCATTATAGGGTGGCAGGGAGGTGCTAGGTAGGTGTATGAAGTCGCCTATAGGTTGGCGCCCGTGAACACTTCAGGGTGGTACAGTGGTGCTAGGGCGAGTTGTGCTTTTCTAGGGTATTGGGGCATCCATTGAGTTGATTATTGAAGAAACCAGGGAATTGGGGCATGCTTCCAGTGGGAGTTGGAGAAGAATGTTTTTCTAGAATTATAGGATGTTGTTGCTTTCATTTCAGTTGGGGCTGAAGATAAAGAATTTATTAGAAAAGCGTTCGGTGGTTTTTGACCCGGAGGGGATTTTCCACCTAAAATTATTGTGCGTGCTGTGTTCTTTTATTTACTATTGTTACTGCCTAAAAATTAATAATAATTGAATATTAATTAATGCTCTAAAATATTTAAAAGTGCTAATTGCTAAGGAATACGTATTCACCCCCCATCTCTGTATTTCCAACAATTGGTATCAGAGCTTGGTTCCTTCAGTAACAACTTAACCATTGGAAGGCAATTTTCAGAGCATAGTGATGGGAAAGTCAAAGAAGCATGTTGCAAGGATTTCAAAGAAAGGTACATGTAAAACAAAATGAGTATTGTGTACCAACCCATGATTTTGATGTGGATAATTACTGGATATGGGAATCCAGGATGGAAGTACATTTTTAAGCACATGGAGCATGGGAATTAGCTGTTTCTGGAGACAAATCTACTGACGAAGCTAAAAGGTAAAATTAAAAGGCCATGAATGTGATTTTTAATGTTTTTCCAAATTCTATGAAAACAAAAGTTGGTCAATGTTAAACAGCTAAAGATCTTTGGGAAAAGCTTCATAATCTCTATTCAACAAAGAAATCAAGTCAAGATGTCAATGAAAATTCAGATCCTTCGGATTTTGATGAAGAAATGGGAGAAATGAGTAAAACAAAGTTTCAAAATCAAGTGATCAAGGTGATAAATGAAATAAAAAGTCAAAAAAAAAAGATAAGACTTTTGGAAGTAGAATTGAAGACAACAAAAGAACTCATCAAAGAAAATGAAGAGTATGAGAAGATGCTTAGAAGTCTTAGAACTCAATTGGAAGAAATAAAAAATATAGAGACATGAGACCTCAAGAGAGAAGTCCAACAGAAGTAACAAAAACTTGACACAACATTTGCAGAGATTATGAGGATCACACAATAGATGCAGGAAGCAGAAATTGAAAGGAAGGAATCTGATCAAAGATACATATCCAAAGTTGACCAAAAGAAAAAGGAATTAGAAACATCTTCAGTAGAAATAAACATACTCAGGATTGAAAATGAGAAGCAGAAGGAACAAATACATGTTCTCAATAGAAAATTAGAGAATACCACTCTTCTCAAGCTACAGGTTGAGGAGGAAGAAAAAAGAAGGAAGACCTTGAATAGATGGTTTCAAGAATATCTTTCATGAAAGCAAGAAGAAATTGATGCAACCCATAATGAGATCAAAAAACTCAAGGGATCACAAAAGAACACTTATAATATAAGACATATGAACAAAGAAAAAGAAGGCAATTAAAGATGGTAAAGCTCCAGTTGATAAAGGTACAAGCTCCACCTCTTCACAGGATGATTCTAAGAAGAAGTTGATCAAAGTGAAAAACCAAAGAATAATGTTAGAACTCCAAATAACAAGACCAAAGCAATTGAGAACAAAGGACCACAAAAAACTACAACACTGCCTCCAAAGAAGAATGAAAAATCTTCTAGGCATGTTCATTTATTTAATGGTTATTTATTTTCATGTGCTAACTATGGACATATGGACAAGGATTGTAAATTTTTTGACAGATACAACTATCAAGGACCATCACATCTGAATGAACCATTCAGGTACGCACATTTATTTAATGGTTATTTATTTTTATGTGCTAACTATGGACATATGGCTAGGGATTGTGAAGTTTTCGACATGTACAATCATTATTTGCAAAACACTAGAAGTAAGTTTGCAGGATCACGAGACAGGTTCCAAGATGATTTTTTCAAAAGAGAATACATGCTAGATTGGACAAACATTGAATGTTTCAAATGCCATAACTATGGCCATAGCACTCGCGGTTGTAGATATTATATGAAACCACTTATGGACAACATTGAATGATTCAAGTGTCATAACTATGCGCACATGGCCCGAGATTGTAGGAATAAGAAGGTCTGGAAAACAAAACAGGTACAGGAAGACCAAACAGATAACAATGTTTCAACATTTATGCTTTCAAGATTTGTAAAAGAAAAAGGTCATGAGGAATTAGCAGTTGCTTCAGATAATGACTCAAGTCAAGATGGCTCGTTAGGTTACTCACTATTTTGAACAATCTGGCTTGTTGGCTCCTATATGTTTATAGAGGAGGAGTCTATGCAATAATATATGACACAATTATACAATTGATAGGAAGGTAGTTTGAAGAATATGGCAGTCTCATTATAGGTTAAGGGGGAGAAAATTAGTTGAAGGATTACAGGTTACTAGGAATAAAGCAATATTAGTCTGCAAAGGATATACACAAGTTGAAGAAATCGATTTTGAAGAAACATTTTCTTCCATTTCTAGAATAGAACCTATCAGGATTTTTCTCGCTTATGCATGCTTGAGAAAAATCAAGGTCTAACAAATGGATGTTAAGTCAACCTTTGTAAATGGCGAATTGGAAGAATAAGTTTACATTGAACAACCTGAAGGTTTTCTACTCACTAACAAAGAAGACTACATCTGCAGATTAAAGAAGGCATTATATGGTCTCAAGAAATCTCCTAGGGTTTGGTATGTTAGTCTTGATGGGTATCTACATCAACAAGGATTCAAGAAAGGAAATGCTGACATACATCTCTATGTGAAAGTGGATCAAGATAACCTAATGATTATCGAGGTATATGTGGATGATATAATCTTTGGAAGCAGTAATGACAGATTATGTAAAAACTTTGCCACAAAAATATAAGAGAGTTTGAAATGTATATGCTTGGCAAAGTGACATATTTTTTAGGGCTTCAGATTTCTCAGCAGGATAAAGGAATATTCATATATGAAACCAAGTACATCAAAGAAATGCTAAAGTAATTCCATATGGAAGACTGCAAGTCAGTCCTTACCCCCCTGGTAACAGGTTGCAAGTTAAGCTTAGAAGACTCATAAAAGGACGTGGACCAAAGGTTGTATAGATACATGATTGGTAGTCTCCTATATGTTACAGCCTCTCGGCCAGATGTGTTGTAGGCAGTTGGACAAGTAGCATGATTCCAAGAAGCACCAAAAGAATCTCATATCGTTGTCTTCAAAAGAATTCTTCGATATCTTAAGAAAATAACGAAATATGGTCTCTGATATCCCAAAGGAAATGATATGGTCATCCAGGCTTATATAGATGCATATTGGGCAGGAAGTGTTGATGATCATCAGAGTACCAGTGGAGTAGTGTTCTACCTAGGTGGTTTCCTTCTCTCATGGTTATGTAAAAAGCAGTTTTCAATCTCGTTATCCACAGCGGAAGCATAATACATCGTAGTAACAACTTATTGTACTCAAGTTCTCTGGATGAAGAAAACCTTGCAAGATCTTCAAGTTAAGTTTGATGAGCCTATTCCCATCTTTTGTGATAACACCAATGCCATCAGTATCTCCAAAATTCTCTGATGCATTCCAAAACAAACACATTCTGATCAAATATCATTTCGTTAGAGTGCAGGTCAACAAAAAGAATATCAAGCTTGAATATGTTGGCACAAAGTAACAAATTTCTGACATCTTTAATAAACCACTTCCTCGTGAAGCATTTGAGTATCTTTGCCAAAATTTTGGGATTCTCCCAAGTTCCCATTAGAATCTTTCTCTTATCTAACTAAGGAGAAAGGGGGAGTGGAGGTGTGTACAGGTCTGCAGGATGACAGTTTTTCATTAGGAATTACCCTTTTCCATTGGTGAAAAAGGGGGAGAGAAGGCAGTATGAAGACATGTCATGATTGCAGGGGGAGTACTTGTGTTTCCATCAATGCCAAAGGGGGTGATTGTTGATGAGTAGTTGTCATTGATGTCAACCCAAGAAGCACCAGGGGCTACCCCAATCTTGCATGGGCCTTTTGAATTGGCAACTTACTCTATTCCGAGTCAAGGATATTTTATATGGATTCTACTCTTTCAGATGTTTCTGTTGATATATGGCACACCATGTAATTCTTCATGGTTTGAGAGATATTCGTGTTTGAAGTTAGTAACCCCAGTTAGTGGGCTAAAACACTATGGGGTTGTGGCATGGTACTCATAAATGGTTGTTGTTGTTGGGAAAAGTATCCAATACGGAATGACCCTATCCCACTCTAAAGGTGATAGTACCTCAGCAACAATCAAAGCAAAGCTATTCGAGATTACTTCTTTATGAGATGTAAGAGAGGGGAGAAAGAGATCCACTAACCATTGTCTTCCGCTAATGATTGATCCAATCTTCTCTCTTTGCTGCTCGCTCCCAGCTCCTTGCTCTTTCACTAGCCCAGCTACACCAATATCCTGCAAAATAACAAGAGAGGGAAACTACAAGAAGCATACATTCATAATTGATTCAAGGATTAGAATAAATCAAATATACAAGTATCAATACGCCATTGAGACACATGCATATAGAAGAACTTCAAATGCTTTATTAATGGAAGAAGTAAAGTTCAGGAAGTGATACAACCATAAAAGGCCCAATCCAGCATCACCTCCCAGCAGAAAGAAATCTCCTCTTCACCTCCTTCAAGCAAATCACCCAATAGTTCTATACTCAAACCAACAACACTTCCTTACATTCACAAGATTCCAACCTCCTTAGACCTCATGAGAGAGCTCTATATATAGGAGATTTGGAGAAAGGATGAGTCAGCTTGTAGCTGGCATGAAGCTGACTAGTGTCCTCTCCCACTTCAGTTATTCTTCATTTCTTGAGTCGACTTGGAGGTTCTTGCTTCCACTTGGAGATCTAGACCCTCTTACTCATCACAAGTCGAATTCCCTGATCCAAGTGTCATTTTGGAAGCTTCCTGGGCATTGACACCTTGAAGAATGACTGTGCCACTTGTCCCAACTCGCCCAGCGCAGGTAGCCTTCCTTGCAGTTGACATTCAGCGCAGGTAGACAGTGGAGCTCTTGACATTCAGCGCAGATGCTCAGTGGAGCAGTTGACATGATCCAGAATTAGCTTGTTTTTGAGTGTTTTCAGGTGGAGAACTGATATTTAGTGCTGTGGTTTGCTGACCTTGTTCCTCTAGGGGTAGGAACAACATGTTTAGGGACTTTGGATCCCTTAGATTATCGACATTTCATGCTTCATGCTGTAAGGCACAAAAATGTCTATAACAGTTGCCCCCTAAAGTATGAGGTCGTTTATCGGGTGAAATGCTTTATCAGGAGGATTCGAAGTTCATTCAATCGCTGAGAGGTGACCTGTAATAAAATACAATACAATACATTATTTTTCATTCTGCTTTCATGATCTAGCTGAGGCGGGCATTCCCATGCTCAGATTTATAAATTCATTTTAGTACATAGAACAAACGATCGTCTGATGGTAGACTGATAATTCTCTGCTGAAATTATCATCCTTTGAGTAGGATGATCATCTGCTGCAATGATGTACATGTCAAATGTTTTTATATTTCCTGAATATATATCGCAGCCCGGATGGATGGAACTAGATCCGGGGTCTTCAAACTCGTTCGATCTTCACTCTAAGTACAAGTCGATCCATGTGAGAATTGCACTGAAGTCGAACATGGAAAGACATCGCTTGATTACCGGTCAATAATGTAAACCGTTAACAAGCGCGAGAGGAATCACCGATAATGATAATGACCCTCAAGGTACTGCAGTACAATTCACGTGGTGTGAATAAAGGACTTGGCGTCGAACACCACGCAAAATCTTCTGGTCGAAGGTCATTGATGTATACCTGTCGCCGGAAGTGAGAAACTTGCCATTGAGGCATGCAAGCTTCAAAGTACTGAGGGGGTTGTTCCTAGATCAACTTCTTGGATAATGAGCTGAAGTCGACAAGAAGCGATCCGTCAAAGGAGGGCCTTAATGAATCCCACATCATTGACACGGAACGGAGCTAATGATTTTAGTGGAGGTGAAAACAATCTGTGAGATATGATTCAGGGTGGTGATCATGGGTGGATGAAGGATAATGTATGGCAGTGGATGGGACACGGTTGACTCTTTCTGAACAACATCTCTTGAACATATAACGACACTGATGTGATGGATCGGTAGCATTACCCCAAATGTGGATGGTTTGGCGAAGACCATGGTGATGAGACCGGTGAATGAAACAACCCAACCCGATGTGATACGAAGGAAAAGTGTCATGTTCAAGAGCGACTTGCTACCATTAAAGCTTTGAGGTTCTCCCAATTTTTCCCCAGTCATTTCTGACCAGTACCTCTTTATTTTTGTCAAGCTTGAGGAGGATAACATATGCTTGTTCTATAACCTGCCCTTTGGGCAAGCCCATCGCTATGTTTTAATGAGCCTAGCGATAGGGAAACTCATTCTCGTCTAAAGACAAGTTTGTCGCTATTTAATCATTTTAACGAGTCTAACGACAAGGAAAACTCGGTCCTTTTCATTTTTAGAGAGTCTGAAAAGGTACAGAAAGTTAACTCCAAAATTCCTTTTTCGTCATCTAATCCCTTAAGTCCGAAAAAGTATAAAACAATACAGAAGGGATGAGTTTTCGATAATTTTAACGAGCCGAATAAAACAAGCGCTCGACCTTTTTGTGTAATAATCCCTCAGGTCCAAAAAGATTAAAATCTAGAGGAGGGATAGCTCTTCCGGTCCTTTTAACGAGCTGGAAGGCCAAAACTCGGCAAACTTTTCATATTTTAAGAGTCAGACGAAAAGAGCTCAAAGAAGACTCGTATTTTGAGGAACGAGTGATAAACAGGGATAGCAGCAGATTCCAGGTACAGGTTGGAATTTTCCAATCATGGCAGTGTCACAAGGATGGCTAGGTGAAATCACTCTTCACAGCTGTTCCTCAAAAAGGGTAAACAATCATATGGGGGTGAACGATCGGCCAAATGGAATGGAGGTGGCAGGTGCAAACACGACCAAGGCTTTTTATGGCTAATAATTTTACGATCACAATGGTTATTTACCGAGGTATGTTCATTTTTTAATGAGCTTGACTGCTCAATCTTATGTTTATTTTTTAACGAGCATGAACTATGTGCTAAAACTGCTCGGATCTCGCTTTTCTATTTTTTAACGAGCATAAATTCCGCGGTAAAATTGCTCGATATACCAGTCATAAGATAAGAATGTCTTCTGTGAGATAGCTATTTTTTATGGAGCTTTATCTCACGAAGCTATGCTCCTAATTTGGAAAATTTTGACCTTTGCCCCACATCCTTTCTTTATGCAAGTTAGGAAACGACTAATCCAAAAAACAGATAAATAACCGCTCTTTGCCTGCACTCCAAAAGGTTTGCATGCCCCCAGGTATAAAATACAATTTCAAGGCTGCCCCTCCTCTCCCCCACTTCTGCTTTTCTTTGGGTGTTCACAGCTACTTGTCATCTTGCCAGTCTAATGTTAACGATACTTGTCTTCTCGTTATTTTTTAACGGGTCTTATGCGGTACTTGTCTTCCCGTTAGCCCAACTTTTGACAGCTCTTTGCAAGATCGCAAGAGAACAGCTACTTGCGACAAGAGAGCAGCTACTTGCGACAAGAGAAGAACACTACTCAAAGATAAAACATTGGTGTTATTGAGGGAGGCTTGCCTCTTTCTGGTTACCCAAAGATTGTTTTGTTAACACCATCAAACGAAAACATTTCCTCGGCACTGTCTACCAAAGTAGACAATGGTGAATGACCTTTGTCAAACAAGTAACCTTAACAAAAGAATCCTGTTCTAGAACAACCCCTCTTCCATCCACGGACGGGGTACGGACTAGTCATATTCTTTCACGGAAATTCTACCTTATACCCAAGGTTTCCTCTGCCCGAAGCAGACCAGGATGCATGCCCCCTGGGTTCCAGTCCCATCTTTCCGAATCACTCGCACTCATCGGGAAGGAGGACTGGAGGTGGAGACATTTCTTGAGTGAATAGACCATTGAGGGTTGGTATGTGACTATTTGCGACGCGTGATCCCGGAAATGAAAGTTGGTCTACGAGCTTGACCATTCTTCCTTCGTGTGGAAAACACATTACTCTAAAGAGTGAGGAGACTATAGCTCCCATGCAGTATATATAGTCTCGTCCAAGGAGTAGGTTATAATCCAAGGGTCCTTGAACGACCATCACGTTCATTTGAACGGTCTTCCCTTTCAATGTAACAGGCACATTGGGGAGGATCCCTAATGGTTGACTGGTTCCTTTATCAAAACCCGAGAGATTTCTTATCTCAGGCAAAAGCGCCGGGGAACCCAGTGCTTTCCAAGCAATAGAGGAAAGGATACTCACAGATGCCCCTTCATCAATGATAGTGCCAGCCATTACCATTCTATAAATTTGGACTATGATTCTGAATGGTACACTGGTTGGCAACCGGGGTCTGCCTAGTTGGTTCCAATCAAAGGACACAACCAGGTTGCTTGGCGGTGGGACCGAATACACGGCCGGATATGACCCTGACGATGTTCCTTCCTGCGATAAAGGAATGGGCGCATTGCCCTGACGCTCATCAGAGTCTGTGTTGATGAAAAGAATCTGGATGGTGTCATCCTTATTCCCTTCAGTGAGGGTGTCATTTGAAGATGAATCTTCATTGACGGTGTCATTTGAAGATGAAACCTCTGAAGGCAGAACCGGGTCAACTGCCGTATCGACCTTTGGACTTTCGTCTGGTCTGGATTCAGTAGGTTCATTTTCAATGACTGATGCTTCAGCCGACCACTTGAGCGGGCCAGCTGTATTTTCAACCAACGAAGGACTTGGCACGAGTTTTTTGTATCCAGGAGGAAGTCTCAACGGTGAAACCGGACGATCTTCCAAAACTCTTTTTGCTTCGTCTAAGAAGGGACAACGGTGGATGGCGTGATCGCCTTTACACAATCTGCAGGGGGATCTTGCTCCCCCCCTTTGTCTTGAACCTTCACTTTCGCTGGTTGACGGTAAGCATTCAACATGGCTATCAGAGGTTGATGCTCCCGAATTGTGCATACGAGGGGATCAGTCCCTTAGTATCCGGGGAATACAGGGACAATCTCTATGGAAGTGGTCTCCTCTACATATGACACATGGCGATTTAGGCCCGGTCTGTGCTGTGTGTGGATTTTTGTCAGATGTCTTTTGCTTGCCCCCAGTCACCTTAGGCTCCTTCTTCTTCTTTTCTCTTTTCTTCTTCTCCTTCTTCTCCATGGGAGCTTGGCTTTTGCCGGCTCTACCTTGCGAAGATGAAGGATTGGAGGAAGAGTTATAGGAAGTAGAAGGCCGGTGGGCAGCTCTAGACTCATCTAACTGTTGAATCGACTGTTCAGGAACCATGGTGTTCTGAACTACATTGGTTGAGAATAGCCAAATAGGCAGGCCAATTGTCAGTCCTGGAAGCGACAATGTGGCCATGTGGGGCGCACCAAATTCTCCCCAAGAGGAGAAAGGACTAGGATTTCCATCATGTGGAATTCCTTGGTTGGGGCGTTCCATGTTCTCAACCTACAGATCAACGCAGGAATAGGAGGTGATTATGTTCCGTTTAAAATAAATTTTATAACGACGCTTTAGACACAACTTGCTTTTTCACTTTTTAAGAGTCGAGAAAAAGCTAAAGATGACTCTAGTCTCCTTCGATGTTTTAACGAGCCCGAAGTGACAAATGCTCGGATGGACTTTTTCAGTTATAGAGTTTGAAAAAGGCCAAAAGAAACTGCTCTGGAGTTCTAGGCAGAGGGTGTGCCAAACTTTTCGCAAAACCACAGAATACGTTTTACGGTACGAGTGGTCAATCTTCGTGAATGCTGTGTTCACTGCATTGCGATCAGTAGGGCGGCCGACACGGTTTCCTATGGATAAAGGCTTTGTTCCTATAGGGTTCTCCCAATATATACGCGACGGTACGTGGGAGCACAAGTCCGTATTGATACTTATCGCTTCACCGTGGAGGAATCACCCAACCACTCAACGCTAAGATATCACGTTTAACGACGCCGGAACATGTCTCTAGCTTAGACCTCTATGTGTTTGCGTTATGTTTCAATGCGTTGTTATGTAAATTCAATTTATTTTAAGGTTGATCTTGTTTAGCAGTTTGCCTTTATGGATCACCACGAGATGTATAGTAACACTCCTAAATGCAGTCTAAGATGATAAGCAAGCTTTTCAATCTTTCAACTTTGAAAATCTTAACTACTGAGGGAAAAGAAAGACAACATCTTTTCACACAGATCATAGAGCACACACTAATGCACTTTTTCCTAAATCAACATGCAAACTGTCATAATGCACATGCACAATGCAGGTATTTCTTTTCTCTTTCTTAATGTTGGTGCAATACAAAAAGAAAGCTGTTGTATAACTTTGAATTCAATTTCAAGTGAAAGCAAACAAGCTTGTCCAAAATCAAAAGACACCTTAAGATTTACTTTTTTCGACACTAGAAATATATAAATTCAAACCATATGACGAAAGAAAAAGCTCAATCAGCTATGAACAGCAAACAAACTAACTCTTAAGATCAAAACGACACTTTATCACAGGTCTAGATCTAAGAGGCCACAGCAAGACTAGTTCATTTTCGTTATGGGAAACTGTAAATGATATAAGAAATACAAAAAGAACAAACACAGTTTCTTTATACAACCGAGGCGGAATAGTGGCAAGGAAAGTTGGTTTCAGATAGGTACATTGATTGGTAACAGGCTGCAAAAACAAGGGTGAAAACAGGGCAATAAACAGGAGGGAACCCTAGTAGCACTAGGCAAAACTGGTTCAGCGCAGGTAGTACACTGGTAGTTTGACCTTCAGCGTAGGTAGCCCCTTCGGGAACTGCGCTGAAATGCAGACTGCCTTCACAGCACCTGCACTGAAGAGACAAACTTTCGTTTTTCTCAGTTTCCGGGTCACAGATTGCTAAAAAATTCACAGTTTTTGGCCAAATCAGAAGCTATCAGTCAAGTACACACTAAGGGATGAAAAGGAGGATGAAAAGCTATCACTAAGAGCTATTTAGAGTCCTTGTGGATCAGCTCTTCAAATCATAAACTTGCCCAGAAACTGAGCTAGAGTAGATACCCTCTACTTTGCATTTGAAAGATCCAAATGCAGTTCGATTTCGGTACTCCCTGTGTTTATGAAATGAATAGCAAAAACACAAACAACCAACAAGATACGATCCCCAACGGAGTCGCCAATTTGTTGTTGGGAAAAGTATCCAATACGGAATGACCCTATCCCACTCTAAGGGTGATAGTACCTCAGCAACAATCAAAGCAAAGCTATTCGAGATTACTTCTTTATGAGATGTAAGAGAGGGGAGAAAGAGATCCACTAACCGTTGTCTTCCGCTAATGATTGATCCAATCTTCTCTCTTTGCTACTCGCTCCCAGCTCCTTGCTCTTTCACTGGCCCAGCTACACCAAGATCCTGCAAAATAACAAGAGAGGGAAACTACAAGAAGCATACATTCATAATTGATTCAAGGATTAGAATAAATCAAATATACAAGTATCAATACGCCATTGAGACACATGCATATAGAAGAACTTCAAATTCTTTATTAATGGAAGAAGTAAAGTTCAGGAAGTGATACAACCATAAAAGGCCCAATCCAGCATCACCTCCCAGGAGAAAGAAATCTCCTCTTCACCTCCTTCAAGAAAATCACCCAATAGTTCTATACTCAAACCAACAGCACTTCCTTACATTCACAAGATTCCAGCCTTCTCAGACCTCATGAGAGAGCTCTATATATAGGAGATTTGGAGAAAGGATGAGTCAGCTTGTAGCTGGCATGAAGCTGACTAGTGTCCTCTCCCACTTCAATTATTCTTCAGTTCTTGAGTCCACTTGGAGGTTCTTGCTTCCACTTGGAGATCTAGACCCTCTTACTCATCACAAGTCGAATTCCCTGATCCAAGTGTCATTTTGGAAGCTTCCTGGGCATTGACACCTTGAAGAATGACTGTGCCACTTGTCCCAACTCGCCCAGCGCAGGTAGCCTTCCTTGCAGTTGACATTCAGCGCAGGTAGACAGTGGAGCTCTTGACATTCAGCGCAGATGCTCAGTGGAGCAGTTGACATGATCCATAATTAGCTTGTTTTTGAGTGTTTTCAGGTGGAGAACTGATATTTAGTGCTGTGGTTTGCTGACCTTGTTCCTCTAGGGGTAGGAACAACATGTTTAGGGACTTTGAATCCCTTAGATTATCGACATTTCATGCTTCATGCTGTAAGGCACAAAAATGTCTATAACAGTTGTGGTCATTGAATAGTCAATAATTAATAATGTTTTTTTTCTCCTAAAATCCCCCCAACGTTCACTTGTTGAGGACCTTCTCAACTCAAGACATTCATATAAATATTGACCCTCATATCCTCTAGTAGGTATTTGTGGTTTCAAATAGGTCATCCTGGAATTTTAAATAAATATTTTTATGCGAGGCTTCAGAAGTTGAAATTAAAACTCATTGGATTCGAAATCTTGATGAACCTCATGACTAAATTTTAGATATTGGTTCGCTATATTTTAGGAGATATGATCTGAGGAAGTTATGGTTTTTGCAGGATCCCAAATTCCATGTCAAACAGGTGATGTTGGAAAAATCGTCATAACTTTCTCCCTGAGCATTGGATTCAAATTTTGTAAATAGTGGCAGAATGAGGACAGATGGTACTTTCATGGATATCATTTTCAGGGCTGACGGTAACAACATTGACACGTGGAACTTCGTACAATTTCGCTCTATTGAATCAATCTATAATCAGGTCATTGTGGGAGATTGGGAATAACTCTTTCTTTAAGAATCCAATCTTGATCACACCTACGAGGTTGGAAATAGGACTCAGAGGGCTACCACGAGACACAATTTTAGACCCTAGATATGCTAAATTGTATATGTACAATAGATTCAATAATGAGCTCCAAAAGGGAAGAAAAAACATGCATTCAAGGAACACTACAGTAAGCACCACACATCAATAGTCAAGGGTAAGTCTCCTACAACAAGGTATATATGATTAGTGTTTACATTTGAATTTTGAGTATCATCTATGACATATGTTTTGCAGGACAACGTAAGTATATACAGGGTATCAGTTATATCTCTGTGTCTCTATATGTCACAGTTAGTTTTGATACCATATTTTGGATGTCCTATACTTGATACTACACATTTGATGCTACATATTATTGATGCTACACCAAGTCTACTAAATCTATATGATGTTGTAAGTTCAGGTTACTTGTCTTGTCATAGTTGATAGAATGGTCTATGTTGTTGTACTTAAAACTTAGTCCATCACAAGTCTAGGGTTTGTCATCTGTTTTTATTGTATATATCTTTAGGTCAGTTTTGGATATATTATTGCATAGAGTGCAGGCCTATATCAAGAGTGGGAGTCTTTGTCTACTACTGCAACAAGTCAAAAACAAAAGTGACAAGCACACTTCAGGTATGCATTGTAATTTTAATTTGTATTTATTGATTATTATGAACTTACATGTGTTTTGCAGGCAAAGGTAAGTTGAAGGGTATTTTGCTTTGTTTTGGGATTGGTTTCACCGGGAAAATTTTGCATGCAAGTAGAAGAAGATTCAAGTACAACATCAAACAAGAATTCAAGAGTAGAAGTATCAAATCAAAGGAAGCATTGCAGCGGGACATCTTTGAAGACATGACAACCATCCAGGTATCGTGAAGTATTGTTAAGGCCAAGAGTCATCATTGTAAAGTTGTAAAAGAGTCATTTGTAAAATAATCATCATTGTAAAGTTGTAAAAGAGTCATTTGTAAAAGAGGCATCATTGTAAAGATTGTAAAAGAGTCATATGTGAAAAAGTCATTTTGCCTAGAGTCGAAGAGGCAGTGTTGGGATGATGTCATGGTTGGGTTGTAGGTCATGGAGTGATTGGGTATTTGGTTAAGTACACAAAAATCTCTGTATTCAGGCTTCTGTGATCCATAATGAATTAAGCAAAATCTTTGGGTAAAAATCACATAAGAGAAATTTTTGGCTGACGCGTTTCGAACCAACAAGTGTGGTTCATCGTTAGGACCAGATGAAGAGGTAGACCATGTCAAAGGCTTAAATAGAGAGCAATGGAGAGACCAAAATTTAAAGTAATGGCTATATTTGAACAATAATATTAATTTATTAATATATTAAAAACAAATATTATTAAATAATGACCATATTAAATGGTTAGTTTTTGAAAAATAATATTTAAACTATGATATTAGTTTATTAAAAACAAATATTAATAAGTAATGGCTAGTTTTTGAGAAATAATATTTAAATTAATTTATTAAAATCAAATATTACTAAAAAAAAGAAAAAAACAAGAAAAAGAAAAGAAAGAATAAACAAATCAAAGTCAAACTCCAAACAAGGAAGGAAGTCAAAAATTATAAAAAGAAGTCAAGACCCTAATCGAGACAAGATCATTTAATAAATAAAAATAATTAATGGAAATAAAATAAACTAAATTAAAAATAATTAATGGAAAATAAATAAAATAAAACAAAAATATACACTAGTCAAAAGAAATATATAAAAAATAAAATAAAAATAGAAATCAAATATATATATATATATATATATATATATATATATATATATATATATATATATATATATATATATATATATATATTCAAAGAAAAGTGATTAATAAATAAAACATGACCAACAATAAAATATGGGGCTTAGGCCCATTAAACAAATAACAAAAATACTAAAAGGAGTTAAGAACGAATAAAATAATAAAATACTTAAGAAAACACGAAGGATGAAGAAAATAAACTCTAATGAAGAATAAATCAACAACAATTACTATAAAAACGACACCAATACCTACATAGATAATCAAAACAAACAAAATAAATCCCAAAAAGAAACCTAAAAAACTAGGAGGACAAGACAGGGACCCAACTTCTACTCATAAACCAACCATCGTCTCTATTCAAATTATTGGTTATTTTTTCAATTTCTAGTGCCTCCCTCAATTTACGATGAAGGAAATGATTAACCCTAGCAAACGAATTGAGCCTCCTCAACATTGGGAGTCCCACAAGAGCATGGGATAACGTAAACACCCTTCATATTCTTGCGGTCCACTGGGTCTTTTACAGATCTAAGGGAGCTCAGGATGGTATTTAAAGGCCTAAAGGTTGAATCCACCTTATGCTTCCTTAGGATCATCACAATCTTTTCAGTGGTCCCTTGGATGAAAGGAAGATGAACACCAGAAAATCGATCCTTGGTATCTTTCTTAACACTCGGACCTTTTTCATCTCTGAGGAAAGCCTTAGTACATTGATTTCTACTATACCCATTATTAAAGAAAACACTTAGGAGATGTGCTTTCTCTTCATTGAGATGGTTGTCATCAGAAACTCTTAAAGCTCTAGTCGCTAAGATGTTGAGAACACCAAGTTTTTGAGCTAGGAAATGATGAGAATTACCATGAAGATATTGTTTCATATGATTTTTCTTATGAAATACCTGATGAGAAAAAGAGTCATCATCATTCCTTGAGCAGAGGACATCAAGGAAGGGTAGACTACCATTACTTTCAAATTCCTTCCATTGGGAGCTAGAGAAGAATGCTTTTCTAGAATTCTAGGAAGTTGTTGCTTTCATTTCAGTTGGGGATGAAGATAAAAGAATTGATTAGAAAAGCATTTGGTGGTTTTTGACCCGAAGGGGGTTTTCCACCTAAAATCTTGTGCCTACTGTGTTCTTTTATTTACTGTTATTAATACATAAACATTAATAATAATTGAACATAAACTAATGCTCTGAAAAGATCTAAAAGTGGTAATTTCTAAGGAATACTGATTCACCCCCCCTCTTAGTATTTCTAACAATCGGTATCAGAGCTTGATTTCTTCAGTCACAGCTTAACTGTTGGAATGCAATTTTTAGAGCATAGAGATGGGAAAGTCAAAGAAGCAGGTTGTAAGGATTTCAAAGGAAGGTATAGGTACAATAAAATATGAAGAACATGAGTATTGTGTACCAACCCTTGATTTTGATGCAGATAATTACTGGATATGGGAATCCAGGATGGAAGTACATTTGCAATCACATGAAGTGTGGGAATCAGTTGTTTCTGGAGACACATCTATCAATGAAGCTAAAAGGTACAATTCAAAGGCCATGAATTTAATTTTGAATGCTTTGCCAATTTCTATGAAAACAAAAGTTGGTCAATGTTCAACAGCTAAAGGTCTTTGGGAAAAGCTTCATAATCTCTATTCAACAAAGCAATCAGGTCAAGATGTTATTGAAAATTTGGATCCTTCTAATTATGGTGAAGAAATGGGAGAAATGAGTAAAACAAAGTTTCAAAATAAAGTGATCAAGGTGATAAAGGAACTCAAAAGTCAAAAGGAAAGGACAAAACTTTTGGAAGAAGAATTGAAGACAACAAAAGAACTCATCAAAGAAAATAAAGAGTATGAGAAGATGATTAACAGTATTATAACTCAATTGGAAGAAATAAAGAATACATAGACATGAGACCTCAAGAGACAAGTCCAACAAAAGCAACAAGAACTCGACACAATGTTTGCAGAGATTAGCAAGATCACCCAACATATACAGGAAGCAGAAATTGAAAGGAAGGAATCTGATCAACGATACATATCTATAGTTGACCAAAAGCAAAAGGAATTAGAAACATCTTCCATATAAATAAGAAGGCTCATAATTGAAAATTAGAAATAGAAGCAATAGATATAGGTTCTCAACAGAGAAGTAGAGAAGACCACTCTTCTCAAGCTACCAGTTGAGGAGGCAGAAAAAAGAAGGAATATCTTGAAAAGATGGTTTCAAGAAGATCTTGCTCAAAAGAAAGAATAACTTGATGCAACCCATGATGAGATCAAAAAACTCAAGGGATTGCAAAAAGAACACATACAAGATAAGACAAATGAAGAAGCTAAAACGAAGGAAATTAAAGATGGTAAATCCCCAGTTGATGAAGGTACAAGCTCCACATCTTCGTAGTATTATTCTAGGAAGGAAGTTGATCAAAGTGAAAAGCCAAAGAAGAATGTTACAACTCCAAAGAAAAATACCAAAGAAATCAAAAACAAAGGACCACAACAAACTACAACACCGCCTCCAAAGAAGAATGAAAAATCTTCTAGGTATGTTCCTTTATTTAATGGTTATTGTTTTTCATGCACTAACTATGGACATATGGCCAAGGATTGTAAATTTGTTGACAGGTACAACTAGCAAGGACCATCACATCCGAATGAACCATTCATGTATACACATTTATTTAATGGTTATTTCTTTTTATGTGCTAATTATGGACATATGGCTAGGGATTTTGAAGTTTTTAACAAGTACAATCAATATCTACAAAACCCTAGAAGCAAGTTTGCAGGATCATGAGATAGGTTCCACTATGATTTTGTCAGAAGAGAATATATGCTATATGGGCGAAACATTGAATGTTTCAAATGCCATAACTATGGCCATAGTGCTCATGGTTGTAGATATTAGATGGAACCACCTATGGACAAAATTGAATGCTTCAAGTGTCATAACTATGGGCACATGGATCGAGATTGCAGGAATAAGAAGGTCTGGAAAAGGAAACATGTACAGGAAGACCAAGGAGATAACTAGGTTTCAACATTTATGCTTTTAGGATTTGTAAAAGAAAAAGGTCATGAGGAATTAGCAGTTGCTTTAGATAATGACTCAAGTCAAGATGGCTCGTTAGGTGACTCGCTATTTTGATCAATCTGGCTTATTGACTCCTAGATGTTTATAGATGAAGAGTCTATGTAGCAGTATATGGCACAAGTCTACGATTGACAGGAAGGTAGTTTGAAGAAGATTGAAATTTCATTACAGGTTCAGGGGAAGAAAAACAGTTGAAGGATTATAGGTTACCAGGAATAAAGCAAGATTTGTCTGCAAAGGATATGCACAAGTTGATGGAATCGATTATGAAGAAAAATTTGCTCCCATTTCTAGAATGGAAGCTATCAGGATATTTCTCGCCTATGCATGCTCAAGAAAAATCAAGGTATACCAAATGGATGTTAATTAAACCTTTTTAAATGGTGAATTGAAAGAATAATCTTACTTTAAACAACCCAAAGGTTTTCTGCTCACAATAAAGTAAACTGCGTTTGTAGATTAAAGAAGTCACTATATGGTCTCAAGCAAGCTCTCAGGGCTTGGTATGCTCATCTTAATAGGTATCTACATCAACAAGGATTCAAGAAAGGAAGCGTTGACAATAATCTCTATGTGAGAGTGGATGAAAATAACCTAACGATTATCGAGGTATATGTGGATGATATAATCTTTGGAAGCAGTAATGACATATTAAGTAAAACCTTTGCCACAAAGATGAAAAGTGAGTTTGAAATGTCTATGCTTGGTGAATTGACATATTTTTTAGGGCTTCAGATTTCTCAATGGGATAAAGGAATATAAATATATCAAACCAAGTACATAAAAGAAATTCTCAAGAAATTCCAAATGGAAGATTGCAAGCCAGTCCTTACCCCCTTGGTAACAGGTTGCAAGTTAAGCTTAGAAAACTCATCAAAGAATGTGGACCAAATGTTGTATAAATCCATGATTGGTAGACTCCTATATGTGACAACTTCCCGGCTAGATGTGATGTAGGCAGTTGGACAAGTAGCACAATTCCAAGCGGCACCAAAAGAATATCATATCATTGTTGTCAAAATAATTCTCTAATATCTTAAGGGCATAACAGAATATGGTCTCTGGTATCCCAAAGGAAATGATCTGGTCATCCAAGCTTATACAGATACAGATTGGGCAGGAAGTGTTGATGATCATAATAGTATCAGTGGACCAACGTTCTACTTAGGTGGTTGCCTTGTCTCATGGTAAATTAAAAAGAAGTCTTCAATCTCATTATCCATAGTTGAAGTAGAATACATCACGACAACAACTTGTTGTACTCAAGTTCTCTGGATGAAGAAAACCTTGCAATATCTTCAAGTTAATTTTGATGAGCCTATTCCTATATTCTGCGATAACACTAGTGCCGTCAATATCTCCAAAACTCTTGTGATGCATTCCAAAACAAATCACATTCTGATGAAATATCATTTCGTTAGAGAGCAGGTAGCCGAAAAGAATATCAAGATTGAATATGTTGGCATAAAGGAACAAATTGCTGACATATTTACCAAACCATTACCTTGTTGAGCATTTGTGTATCTTCACCAAAAGCTTGGGATTCTACCAAGTTCTCATTAGAATCTTTCTCTTATCTAACTAAGTAGAAAGGGGGAGTGGAGGTGTGTACAGGTCCGCAGGATGGCCATTTGTCAAGGGGAGTTACCCTTTTCCATTGATGATAAAGGGGGAGAGAAGGCAGTACGAAGAGGTTTCATGATCGTAGGGGGAGTACTTGTGTTGCCATAAATGCTAAAGGGGGAGATTGTTGATCAGTGATTGTCATAGATGTCAACCCAAGCAGCACCAGCGGCTACCCTGATCTTGCATGGGACTTTTGACTTGAAAAATTAATTTATTATGAGTCAAGGATCTTCTAAGTGGATTCTACTCTTCGAGATGTTTCATTTGATATACGGCACACCACGTAAATCTTCACGGTTTGAGAGATATTCGTGTTTGAAGTTAATAACCCCAGTTAGTGGGCTAAAACCCTATGGGGTTGTGGTCTAGGACTCATAATTGTTTGTGGTCATTAAATAGTAAATAATTAATAATGTTTTTTTTTCTCCTAAAATCCCTCCAATGTTCACTTATTGATGACCCTCTCAACTCAAGACAGTCATATAAATAGTGACCCTTATATCCTCCTCTAGTAGGGATCTTGGGGTTTCAAAGAGGTCCTCATGGCATTTTCGCTATAATAATTGTTATGCGACGCTTCAGAAGCTAAAATTAAAACCCATTTGATCTGAAACCTGGGTGAATCTCATGACTGCATTTCATATCTTGGTTCACCATATTTTCAGAGATATGATTTGAGGAAGTTAGGGTTTTTTTCGGGCTCTCGAATTCAATGTCAAATAGGTGACGTTGGGAAAATCATCGTAACTTTCTCTCTGAGCATTGGATTCAAATTTTGCAAATAGTTTGAGAACGAGGATAAACGTTAGTTTGTAGGGTATTCTTGTCAGGGCCGATGGTCATAACAGTGACACATGGTACTTCATACAATTTCACTCTACTGAACCAATCTATAATCAGGGCATAACTCTTTCTTGAAGAATCCAATCTTGATCATACCTATGGGGTTAGAAAGAGGACTTAGAGGGCTATGATAGGATGAAATTGTAGACATTGGAGATCCAAAATTACATAGATACAATATATTCAATATTGAGCTCCTAGAAGGCAAGAAAAAACATGCATTCAAGGATCACTCCAGTAAGGACCACACATCAACAGTCAAGGGTAAGTCTCCTACAACAAGATATGTACGATTAGTGTTTACATTTGATTTTGAGTATCATCTCTAACATATGTTTTGCAAGACAACGTAAGTATATACAGGGTCTCGGTTATATCTATATGTCTCTATATGTCACAGTTAGTTTTGATACCACATTTTGCATGTCCTATTCTTGATGCTACACATTTGATGCTACATATTCTTGATGCTACACCAAGTCTGCTAAATATATATGATGTTGTAATTTCATGTTACTTGTCTTGTCATAGGTTATCTAAGAATGGTCTATTGTTGTACTTAGAACTTGGTCCATCACAAGTGTAGGGTCTATCATCAATTTTTATTGTATATATCTTTAGGTCAGTTTTGGATATAGTCTTCCATAGAGTGTAGGCCTATATCAAGAGTGGGAGTCTGTCTACTACTGCAACAAGTCAAAAACAAAAGTGACAAGAACACTTTAGGTACGCATTGTAATTTTAATTTGTATTTATTCATTATTATGCAATTACATGTGTTTTACAGGAAGAGGTAAGTTGAAGGGTATTTTGTTTTGTTTTGGGATTGGTTTCGCCAGGAAAATTTTGCATGCAGGTAGACGAAGATTCAAGTACAACATCGAGCAATAATTCAAGAGCAGAAGTATCAAATCAAAGGAAGCATTGCAGCGGGACATCCTTGAAGACATGACAACCATCCAAATATCGTGAAGTATTGTTAAGGCCAAGAGTCATCATTGTAAAGTTATGAAAGAGTCATCATTGTAAAATTGTAAAAGAGGCATCATTGTAAAGATTGTAAAAGAGTCGTTTGTGAAAGAGTCATTCTGCCTAGAGTCGAAGAGGCAATGTGGGGATGATGTCAGGTTGGGTTGCAGGTCATTGAGTGATTGGGTATTTAGTTAAGTACACAAAAATCTCTGTATTCAGGCTTCTGTGATCCATAATTAATTAAGCAAAGTCTTTCGGTAAAAATCACATAAGAGAAATTTTTGGCTGACGCGTTTCAAACCAACGAATGTGGTTCATCATCATGACCAATTGAAGAGGTAGACCATGGCAAAGGCTTAAATAAAGAGCAATGCAGAGACCAAAATTTAAAGTAATGGCCATCTTTGAACAATAATATTTAAATTATGATATTAATTTATTAATATATTTAAAAAAATCAAGAACAAAGGACCAAAACAAACTACAACACCGCATCTAAAGAAGAATGAAAAATATTCTAGGTATGTTCACTTATTTAATGGTTATTGTTTTTCATGACTAACTATGGACATATGTCAAAGGATTGTAAATTTGTTGAGAGGTACAACTATCAAGGACCGTCACATCTGAATGAACCATTCAGGTACACACATTTATTTAATGGTTATTTCTTTTTATGTGCTAACTATGGACATATGGCTAGGGATTGTGAAGTTTTTGACAGGTACAATCATTATCTGTAAAACCCTAGAAGCAATTTTGCTGGATCATGAGACAGGTTCCACGATGATTTTGTCAGAAGAGAATATGTGATATATGGGCCAAACATTGAATTTTTCAAATGCCATAACTATGGCCATAGCGATTGCGGTTGAAGATATCAGATGGAACCACCTATGGACAAAACTGAATGC
Source organism: Pinus tabuliformis (assembly GCA_031772625.1). Taxonomy (NCBI): domain Eukaryota; kingdom Viridiplantae; phylum Streptophyta; class Pinopsida; order Pinales; family Pinaceae; genus Pinus; species Pinus tabuliformis. The sequence goes on from CM062811.1 coordinate 245,425,746, forward strand.
TTCAAGTGTCATAACTATGGGCACATGGCTCAAGATTGTAGGAATAAGAAGGTCTAGAAAAGGAAACATGTACAGGAAGACCAAGAAGATAACTAGGTTTCAACTTTTACGCGTTTAGGATTTGTAAAAGAAAAAGGTCATGAGGAATTAGAAGTTGCTTCAGATAATGACTCAAGTCAAGATGGCTCGTTAGGTGACTCACTATTTTGAATAAACTGGCTTGTTGACTCCTAGATGTTTATAGAGGAGGAGTATATGCAGAAATATATGGCACAAGTCTATGATTAGCAGGAAGGTAGTTTGAAGAAGATTGCAGTTTCATTACAGGTTCAGGGGGAGCAAAATAGTTGAAGGATTACAGGTTACCAGGAATAAAGCAAGATTAGTCTACAAAGAATATGCCAAGTTGAAGGAATCGATTTTGAAGAAACATTTGCTCCCATTGCTAGAATGGAAGCTATCAAGATATTTCTCGCCTATGCATGCTCAATAAAAATCAAGGTCTACGAAATGGATGTTAATTCAACCTTTCTAAATTGTGAATTGGAAGAAGAACTTTACTTTAAACAACCCAAATGTTTTCTTCTCTCTAACAAAGAAAACTACGTTTGCAGATTAAAGAAGTCACTATATGGTCTCAAGCAAGCTCCTAGGGCTTGGTATGCTCATCTTGATAGGTATCTACATCAACAAGGATTCAAGAAAGGAAGCACTGGCAATAATCTCTATGTGAAAGTGGATCCAAATAAACTAAACGATTATCGAGGTATATGTGGATGATATAATCTTTGGAAGTAGTGATGACAAATTAATTATAAACTTTGCAACAAAAATGAAAAGTGAGTTTGAAATGTCTATGCTTGGCGAACTGACATACTTTTTAGGGCTTCAGATTTCTCAATGGGATAAAGAATATTCATATATCAAACCGAGTACATAAAAGAAATTCTCAAGAAATTCCAAATGGAAGATTGAAAGCCAGTCCTTACCCCCTTGGTAACATGTTGCAAGTTAAGCTTAGAAGACTCATCAAAGGATGTGGACCAAACGTTGTATAGATCCATGATTGGTAGGCTCCTATATGTGACAGCCTCTGGCTAGATGTGATGTAGGCAGTTGGACAAGTAGCACAATTCCAAGCAGCACCAAAAGAATCTCATATCATTATCGTCAAAAGAATTATTCGATATCTTAAGGGCATAGCGGAATATGGTCTCTGGTATCCCAAAGGAAATGATTTGGTCATCCAAGCTTATACAGATGCAAATTGGGCAGGAAGTGTTGATGATCGTAAGAGTACCAGTGGAGCAGCATTCTACCAAGGTGGTTGCCTTGTCTCATGGTTAAGTAAAAAGTAGTCTTCAATCTCGTTATCCACAGCTGAAGTAGAATACATCACAGCAACAACTTGTTGTACTCAAGTTCTTTGGATGAATCAAACCTTGCAAGATCTTCAAGTTAATTTTGATGAGCCTATTCCAATATTATACGATAACGCCAGTGCTGTCAGTATCTCCAAAAATCTTGTGATGCATTCCAAAACAAAGCACATTTCGATGAAATATCATTCCGTTAGAGAGAAGGTCGCTGAAAAGAATATCAAGATTGAATATGTTGGCACAAAGGAACAAATTTCTGACATCTTTACCAAACCATTACCTCATTGAGAATTTGAGTATCTTCACTAAAATCTTGGGATTCTCCCAAGTTCTCATTAGAATATTTCTCTTATCTAACTAAGTAGAAAGAGGGAGTGGAGGTGTGTATAGGTTCGCAGGACAACAGTTTTTCAGGGGGAGTTACCCTTTTCCATTCACGACAAAGGGGGAGAGAAGGCAGTAGGAAGAGGTGTCATGATTGCAGGGGGAGTAGTTGTGTTGCCATCAATGCCAAAGGTGGAGATTGTTGATCAATGGTTGTCATTGATGTCAACCCAAGCAGCACCAGGGGTTACCCTGATCTTGCATGGGCCTTTTTACTTGAAAAATTACTCTATTATGAGTCAAGGATCTTCTAGATGGATTCTACTTGTCGAGATGTTTCCCTTGATATATGGCATGCCACGTAATTCTTCACGATTTGAGAGATATTCATGTTTGAAGTTAATAACCCCAATTAGTGGGCTAAAACCCTATGGGGTTGTGGCATGGGACTCATAATTGGTTGTGGTCATTAAATAGTAAATAATTAATAATGTTTTTTTTTTCTCCTAAAATCCATCCAACGTTCACTTATTGAGGACCCTCTCAACTCAAGACATTCATATAAAGAGTGACCCTCATTTCCTCCTTTAGTAGGGATTTTGTAGTTTCAAACAAGTCATCATTTAATTTTTGCTATAACATCTTTTATGCAACGTTTCAAAAGATGAAATTAAAACCCATTTGATCCGAAACCTGGGTGAACCTCATGACCACATTTCATATCTTGGTTCGCTATATTTTTGGAGTATGAGTTGAGGCAGTTAGGGTTTTTTCAAGCTCCTGAATTCAATGTCAAATAGGTGACGTTGGGAAAATCATTGTAACCTTCTCTCTGAGCATTGGATTCAAATTTTGTAAATAGTTTCAGAATGAGGAAAAACGTTAGTTTGTAGGGTATCATTTTTAGGGCCGACGGTCGCAACAGTGACACGTGGTACTTCGTACAATTTCGTTCTACTAAACTAGTATATAATCAGGGCATAAATCTTTCTTGAAGAATCCAATCTTGATCATACCTATGGGGTTGGAAAGAGGACTCAGAGGACTACAACAAGATGAAATTTTAGAGCCTAGAGATCCAAAATTACATAGATATAATAGATTCAATATCGAGCTCCTATAAGGCAAGAAAAAACATGCATTCAAGGATCAATCTAGTAAGGACCACACATCAACAGTCAAGGGTAAGTCTCCTACAACAATATATGTATGATTAGTGTTTCCATTTGAATTTTTGAGTATCATCTTTGCCATATGTTTTGTAGGACAATGTAAGTATATACAGGGTCTTGGTTATATCTATATGTCTCTATATGTCATAGTTAGTTTTGATACCACATTTCGAATGTCCTATTCTTGATACTACACATTTGATGCTACATATTCTTGATGCTACACCAAGTCTGCTAAATCTATATGATGTTGTAATTTCATGTTACTTGTCTTGTCATAGTTGATAGAATGGTCTCTGTTGTTGTACTTAGAACTTGGTCCATCACAAGTCTAGGGTCTATCATCAGTTTATATTGTATATATCTCTAGGTCAGTTTTGGATATAGCCTTGCGTAGAGTGTAGGCCTATATCAAGAGTGGGAGTCTTTGTCTAGTGTTGCAACAAGTCAAAAAAAAAGTGACAAGCACACTTCAGGTACGCATTGTAATTTTAATTTGTATTTATTCATTACTATGCACTTACATGTGTTTTGTAGGCAGAGGTTAGTTGAAGGGTATTTTGTTTTGTTTTGGTATTGGTTTCACCGAGAAATTTTTTTATGCAGGTAGAAGAAGATTCAAGTAGAACATCAAGCAAGAATTCAAGAGCAGAAGTATCAAATCGAAGGAATCATTGTAGTGGGACATCCACAAAGACATGAAAACCATCCAAATATCACGAAGTATTGTTAAGGCCAAGAGTCATCATTGTAAAGTTGTAAAAGAGTCATTTATAAAAGAGTTATTTATAAAAGAATCATCTTTGTAAATATTGTAAAAGATTCATTTGTGAAAGAGTAATTATGCCTAGAGTCGAAGAGGCAGTGTTGGGAGGTATAGGAGTCACCGTTGGGATGATGTCATGGTTGGGTTCCAGTCATAAAGTGATTGGGTATTTGGTCAAGTACATGAAAATCATTATACATCTTATTGTATTGTGGATTGTTGTCCCTGGTTTGGGAATCCATAGTCTTGTCTTCTTTCAGTCATTATAGGTTGGTAGGAAGGTGCTAGGTAGGTGTATGAAGTCGCTTACAGGTTTGGGCCTATCAACACTTCAGGGTCGTAGGGTGGTTCTAGGGCGAGTTGTGGCTCGCTAAGGTGTTGGGGCATCCATTCAGTTGATTACTATAGAAACCATGGCGTTGGGGCGTCCTTCCAGTGGGAGCTGGAGAAGAATGCTTTTCTATAATTCTAGGAAGTTGTTGCTTTCATTTCAGTTGGGGTTGAAGATTAAAGAATTTATTAGAAAAGTGTTCAGTGGTTTTTGACCTGGAGGGGGTTTTCCACCTAAAATTCTTGTGCCTGTTGCATTCTTTTATTTACTGCTATTACAACATAAACATTAATAATAATTGAAGATTAACTAATGCTCTAAAAATATTTAAAAGTTCTAATTGCTAAGGAATATTGATTCACCCCCTCACAGAATTTCCAACAATTGGTATTAGAGCTTGGTTCCTTCAGTAACAACTTAACTGATGGAAGGCGGTTTTCAGAGCATAGAGATGGGAAATTCAAAGAAGTGGGTTGCAAGGATTTAAAAGGAAGGTACAGGTACAACAAAATCTAAAGAACATGAGTATTATGTACCAACCCCTGATTTTGATGTAGATAATTACTGGATATGGGAATCCAGGATGGAAGTGCATTTTCAAGCACATTGAGTATGGGAATCAATTATTTCTAGAGGCACATTTACCGATGAAGCTAAAAAGTACAATTCAAAGGCCATGAATGTAATTTTGAATGTTTTGCCAAATTCTGTGAAAACAAAAGTTGGTCAATGTTCAACAACTAAAGCTCTTTGGGAAAAGCTTCATAATCTTTATTCAACAAAGCAATCGGGTCAAGATGTTATTGAAAATTCAGATCCTTCTGATTTTGATGAAGAAATGGGTGAAATGATTAAAACAGAGTTTCAAAATCAAGTGATCAAGGTGATAAAGGAAATAAAGAGTAAAAATGAAAAGACAAGACTTTTAGAAGTAGAATTGAAGACAAAAAAATAACTCATCAAAGAAAATGAAGAGTCTGAGAAGATGATTAGAAATCTTCAAAATTAATTGGAAGAAATCAAGAATATAGACATGAGACCTCAAGAGAGAAGTCCAACAGAAGCAATAAGAACTCGAAACAATGTTTGTAGATATTAGAAGGATCACACAATAGATGCAGGAAGAAGAAATTGAAAGGAAGGAATCTGATCAAATATACATATCCACAGTTGACCAAAAGAAAAAGGAATTAGAAACATCTTCAGTAGAAATAAGTAGGCTCAGGATTGAAAATGAGAAGCAGAAGGAACAAATACAGGTTCTCAACAGATAAGTACATAAGACCATCTTCTCAAGCTACATGTTGAGGAGGCAAAAAAAGGAAGGAAGATATTGAAAATATGGTTTCAAGAATATCTTTCTCAAAATCAAGAAGAACTTGATGCAACTCGTGATGAGATCAACAAACTCAAGGGATCATAGAAAGAACACTTACAAGATAAGACAGATGAAGCAAAAAATAAGGTAATTAAAGATGGTAAAGCTCCAGTTGATGAATGTACAAGCTCCACATATTCACAGGATGATTCTAAGAAGGAAGTTGATGAAAGTGAAAATCCAAAGAAGAATGTTACAACTCCAAAGAACAAGACCAAAGCAATCAAGACAAGGGACAACAAAAAACTACAACACTGCCTCCAAAGAAGAATGAAAAATCTTCCAAGTATGTTCATTTATTTAGTGCTTATTTTTTTTCATGAACTTACTATGGGCATATGGCCAAGGATTGTAAAGTTTTTGATAGGTACAACTATCGAGGACCATCGCATCTGAATGAAACATTCAGGTACACACATTTATTTAATGGTTATTTATTTTTATATGCTAACTATGGACATATGGCTAGGGATTGTGAATTTTTTGACATGTACAATCATTATTTTCAAAAACCTAGAAGAAAGTTTGCAGGATCATGAGATAGGTTCCATGATTATTTTGTCAGAAGAGATACAGACTATATGGTCCAAACATTGAATGATTCAAATTCCATAACGATTGCAATAGTGCTCGCAATTACAGATATCAGATGGAATCACCTATGGACAACACTGAATGCTTCAAGTGTCATAACTATGGGTACATGGATCGAGATTGTAGGAATAAGAAAGTCTAGAAAAGGAAATAGGTACATGAAGACCAAGCAAATAAAAGGTTTCAACAGTTATGATTTCAGGATTTGTAAAAGAAAAATGTCATGAGGAATTAGTAGTTGCTTTAGATAATGACTCAAGTCAAGATGGCCTATTAGGTGACTCACTATTTTGAACAATTTGGCTTGTTGACTCCTGGATGTTTGTAGAGGAGGAGTCTATGCAACAATATATGGCACAAGTCTGCAATTGACAGGAAGGTATTTTAACAAGATGGTAGTTTCATTACAGGTTCAGGGGGAGAAAAATAGTTGAAGGATTACAGGTTAATAGGAATAAATCAAGATTAGTCTTCAAATTATATGCACAAGTTGAAGGAATCGACTTTGAAGAAACTTTTTCTCCCATTTCCAGAATGGAAGCTATCAGGATGTTTCTCTCTTATGCATGCTCGAGAAAAATGAAGGTCTACCAAATGGATGTTAAGTTAGCCTTTCTAAATGGTGAATTGGAAGAAGAAGTTTACATTGAACAACCCAAAGGTTTTTTGCTCACTGAAAAAGAAAACTACATTTGTAGATTAAAGAAGGCACTATATCGTCTCAAGAAAGCTCCTAGGGCTTGGTATTCTTGTCTTGATAGGTATCTACATCAACTAGGATTCAAGAAAGGAAGCGTTGATAGAAATATCTGTGTGAAATGTGGATTAAGATAACCTAATGATTATCGAGATATATGTGGATGATATTATCTTTGGAAGAAGTAATGACAGATCAAGTAAAACATTTCCTACAAAAATGCAAAGTGAATTTTAAATGCCTATGCTTGGCGAACTGACATATTCTTTAAGGTTTCAAATTTCTCAGCAGGATAAAGGAATATTCATATAACAAACCAAGTATATCAAAGAAATTCTCAAGAAATTCCATATGGAAGATTGCAAGACAGTCCTTACCCCCATGGTAATAGGTTGCAAGTTAAGCTAAGAAGACTCATCAAAGGATGTTGACCAAAGGTTGTATAGATCCATGATTGGTAGTCTCCTATACGTGATAGCCTCCCGGCTAGATGTGATGCAGGTAGTTGGACAAGTAGCATGACTCCAAGCAGCACCAAAATAATCGCATATCATTTTCGTCAAAAGAATTCTTTGATATCTTAAGGGCACAATGGAATATGGTCTTTGGTATCCAAAAGGAAATGATCTGGTCATCCAAGCTTATACAGATGTAGATTGGGAAGGAAGTGTTGATGATCGTAAGAGTACCAGTGGATCAACGTTCTAACTAGGTGGTTTCCTTGTCTCATGGTTAAGTAAAAAGTAGTCTTAAATCTCATTATCCATAGCTGAAGCACTATATCATCTCAAGAAAGCTCCTAAGGCTTGGTATGCTTGTCTTGATAGGTATCTACATCAACTAGGATTCAAGAAAGGACGCAATGATAGAAATATCTGTGTGAAAGTGGATCATGATAACCTAATGATTATCGAGGTATATGTGGATGATATTATCTTTGGAAGCAGTAATGACAGATTAAGTAAAAAAATTTCCACAAAAATGCAAAGTGAATTTTAAATGTCTATGCTTGGCGAACTGACATATTTTTTAGGGTTTCAGATTTCTCAACAGGATAAAGGAATATTCATATATCAAACCAAGTATATCAAGGAAATGCTCAATAAATTTCATATGGAAGATTGCAAGCTAGTCCTTACCCCAATGATAACAGGTTACAAGTTAAGCTTAGAAGACTCATCAAAGGATGTTGACCAAAGGTTGTATAGATCCATGATTGGTAGTCTCCTATATGTGATAGCCTTTCGGCTAGATGTGATGTAGGTAGTTGGACAAGTAGCATGATTCCAAGTAGCACCAAAATAATTGCATATCATTGTCGTCAAAAAAATTCTTTGATATCTTAAGGGCACAATGGAATATGGTATCTTGTATCCCAAACCGATCTGGTCATCCAAGCTTATACAGATGTAGATTGGGAAGGAAGTGTTGATGATCATAAGAGTACCAGTGGATCAACATTCTAACTAGGTGATTTCCTTATCTCATGGTTAAGTAAAAAGTAGTCTTCAATCTCGTTATCCATAGCTGAAGAAGAATACATCGTGAAAAAAAAATGTTGTACTCAATTTCTATGGATGAACCAAACCTTTGAAGATATTCAAGTTAAGTTTGATGAGCCTATTCCCATGTTCTACGCTAACACCAATGCCATCTGTATCTCCAAAATATCTTGTGATGCATTCCAAAGCAAAGCACATTCCGATCAAATATCATTTCGTTAGAGAGCAGGTCGCTGAAAAGAATATCAAGCTTGAATACGTTGGCACAAAGGAACAACTTTATGACATCTTTACCAAACCATTACCTCGTGAAGCATTTGATTATCTTCGCCGAAAGCTAGGGATTCTCCCAAGTTCTCATTAGAATATTTATCTTATCTAACTAAGTAGAAAGGGGGAGTGGAGGTGTGTACAGGTCCGGAGGATGACAATTTGCTAGGGGGAATTACCCTTTTCCATTGATGAAAAAGGGGGAGAGAAGGCAGTAGGAAGATGTGTCATGATCTCAGGGGGAGTACTTGTGTTTCCATCAATGCCAAAGGGGGATATTGTTGATCACTGGTTGTCATTGATGTCAACTGAAGCAGCACCAAGGGCTGCCCAAACCTTGCATGGGCCTATTGACTTGAGAAATTACTCTATTCTGAGTCAAGGATCTTCCATATGGATTCTACTCATCGAGATGTTTTCGTTGATATATGGCACGCCACGTAAATATTTACGGTTTGAGAGATATCCGTGTTTGAAGTTAATAATCCCAGTGAGTGGGCTAAAACCCTATGGGGTTGTGGTCTGGGACTCATAATTGGTTGTGGTCATTAAATAGTAAATAATTAATAATGTTTTTTTTTCTCCTAAATTCCCTCCAACGTTCACTTATTGATGACCCTCTCAACTCAAGACATTCATATAAATAGTGACCCTCTTATCCTCCTCTAATAGGGATCTTGTGGTTTCAAACAGGTCATCGTGGAATTTTCGCTATAAATTTGTTTATGTGAAGCTTCAGAAACCATAATTAAAACCCATTTTAGCCAAAATCGTGTTGAACCTCGTGACTAAATTTCAGATCTTGGTTTGCTATATGTTTAGAGATATGATCTAAGGTAGTTAGGGTTTTTGTAGCTTCCCGAATTCCATGTCAAACAGGTGGCGTTGGGAAAATCATCGTAACTTTCTCTTTGAGAATTTATTTAAATTTCATAAATAGTGATAGACACAAGATGGACTGTTATTTGTTAGGTATCATTTTTAGGGCCGACAGTTGTAACAGTGACATGTGTAACTTCGTACAAGTTCTCTCTACTAAACTAGTCTATAATCAGGTCATCATGGGAGATTGGGAATAAACCTTTCTTGAAGAATCCAATCTTGATAAGACCCTTGAGGTTGGAAAGAGGACTCAGAGGGATACCACAGGATGAAATTTTAGACCCTGGAGATTTGAAATTACATAGATAAAACAGATTTAATATCGAGCTCCCAGAAGGCAAGAAAAAGCATGCATTCAAGGATCACTGCAGTAAGGACCACACATCAACAGTCAAGGGTAAGTCTCCTACAACAAGGTATGTATGATTAGTGTTTACATTTGAATTTTGATTATCATCTCTCACATATGTTTTGCAGGACAACGTAAGTATATACAGGGTCTCAGTTATATCTCTATGTCTCTAGATGTCACAATTATCTTTGATACCACATTTTGGATGTCCTATTCTTGATACTACACATTTGATGCTACATAATCTTGATGCTACACCAAGTCTGCTAAATCTATGTGATGTTGTAAGTTCATGTTACTTGTCTTGTCATAGTTGATAGATGGCCTCTGTTGTTGTACTTGGAACTTGGTCCATCACAAGTCTAGGGTCTGTCATCAATTTTTATTGTATATATCTTTAGGTCAGTTTTGGATATAGTCTTGCATAGAGTCCAGGCCTATATCAGGAGTGGGAGTCTTTGTTTACCACTGCAGAAAATCAACAACAAAAGTGACAAGCATACTTCAGGTACGCATTGTAATTTTAATTTGTATTTATTGATTATTATGCACTTACATGTGTTTTGCAGGAAGAGGTAAGTTGAAGGGTATTTTGTTTTGTTTTGGGATTGGTTTCGCCTAGAAAATTTTGCATGCAGGTAGACGAAGATTCAAGTACAACATCAAGCAAGAATTCAAGAGCAGAAGTATCAAATCAAAGGAAGCATTGCAGATGGACATCCTTGAAGACATGACAGCCATCCAAATATCGTGAAGTAGTGTTAAGGCCAAGATTCATCATTGTAAAGTTGTAAAAGAGTCATTTATAAAAGATTTATTTGTAAAAGAGTCATCATTGTAAAGTTGTAAAGAGTCATTTATAAAAAAGTCATCATTGTAAATATTGTAAAAGAGTTATTTTTGAAAGAGTCAATCTTCATAGAGTCGAAGAGGCAGTGTTGGGAGGTATAGGAGTCACTGTTGGGATGATGCCATGGTTGGGTTGCGGGTCATAGAGTGATTGGGTATTTGGTCAAATACACGAAAATCATTGTAGATCTTATTGTATCTTGGATTGTTGTCCCTGGTTTGGGAATCCAAAGCCTTGTCTTATTTCAGTCATTATAAGGTGGCGAGGAGGTGCTAGGCAGGTGTATGAAGTCACCTACAGGTTCTGGCCTGTGAACACTTGAAGGTGGTAGGGTGGTGCTAGGGTGATTTGTGGCTCGTGAGGGCATTGGGGCATCCATTCAGTTGATTACTGAAGAAACCAGGGCGTTGGGGCATCCTTTCGGTGGGATTTGGAGAAGAATGTTTTCTAGAATTCTAGGAAGTTGTTGCTTTCATTTCAGTTGGGGCTGAGTGTTAAAGAATTTATTAGAAAATCGTTTAGTGTTTTTTGACTCGGAGGGGGTTTTCCACCTAAAATTCTTGTGCCTAATGTTAGAGTTGGTCTAGTAGCCCTTCATCAGCCATCAAAGCTCTTTGCATTTGCATAAGTAGGTGTCTCATCAGTGTCATCTCATTGCATTCCATTAGGCATGCCATAACCCTGATGGAGGAGTTGGTGTCTTTATTCCCCTCTTAGCACTGTTGGATCAAGTTGTTTCAGTCAATAAACTCTTTTAAGGTTACTTGTCTTGTCTTGAGGTCAAAAGTCCTAGGTCTAGGGTCTAGGTCCAATTTGTCTTTGAGGTCATGTCTTTAAAAGTCAATAAATGCCCAGCAGGCCAGAGGGATGACTATCAAAGTATTTCTTCAAAAGATTTCATCTTGTACAGCTAATTTTTACCTTGGATTTAAAAACCCTGTTTTTAAAGACAAGGTCATTTTCTCATTTTTGTAAAAAGTTGTAAAAATTCAAAATTCTTCGAAAGTTAGCATGAAGCCCTGGTCCCCTTTGCCAAGATTCCTCAGAAGCTATTTCTGCAAAAGTTTTCAAGAAAAAGCATCAGTTCAACCAATTTCAGGACAAAAGGAAACCATAAAGTCAGCAACATTTAAATTTTGAAAAAGTGTCATGTTATAAACATTAGAAAGAGGGTTTGAGGGGAAATTAATTTAAATCAAGCTTATAAAGCCCCTCTCTCCCTCCATTTGGTCATCATTTGCCTCAAAGCAAGAGTGAAAGGCGATTTGAAGAGAAACTGGGCGAAATTGCAGACAGAGCCCGCGCGCGACCCATTCAGACTTGCACGCGACGTGTTGGGCAGGCGCGACACGTCAAGGGAGTCATCGCAGTTGGAAAAAAGCACTGGCGCGATGTGTTGGGCGCGCGCGACCCGTCCAGACCCGCGCGCTACATGTTGGGGATTCATCCACAGAAAATTGCCTGTAAACTGCAAAACGACCCCAAATTTCTTCAAGGTTGCAGCATTTCAACAATTAAAACAACAGATTTTTGAGCAGAAGCAGCGGTACATTTCAGCCACTTTGCTCTTGAAACCATGTCAGAAACCGAAACCGACTATGAGCAAAGTGATGACCATGAGTCAACACTAGAGGTTGAGGTACAAAGGAGGCCTCACATGGGTGGTAAGAGTGGTCATCATGTGAGAGAGGAGCCCACCTCTTTGACCTATTTGCAGGCTTGTCCACTTGCAGTCACATGTTTTCGCCACCTGTCATGTTATGAGTTTTGCGAGAGGATCTCTCAAATTCAACATCACAGGGAATTGGTCCGCTTGTTTGTTTTGCATTTGCATGACGGGCATGTGAACCTTTCATGGGTGGATTTTACATTGACACCTGAGATGGTTGCTCAAGCAACAGGGACACCTAATGTTGGAGAAGAGTGGAACAAGCGCAAACTATTGGACAAATTTCAGTATGAGCCCTACATTAAACCTGCATATATGAGGCACATGACTGGTGTATTTCCTTTCAGATTTTTGAGGGATGAGTATGCTCCCTTGATGAGGCTCATCATGTGCTATTTCACCTGTGAGGGCAGATTTTCATGTTTGTATTCGTACCATATTCGCTTGTTGATGCATTTCACACGGGTACGGATGATGAACATACCATTTTTCATGTGCCGGAATATTGAGAAGATGGTGCCCTTGATGCAGAGAAAGAGCCCATCACAGCAACACAGGAGCATCTATCATTATGGTTTGATCCAGCTTGTGGTCATACATCAGTTGGCTCAGCAGGGTATCCCATGGGAGGATTTTATCTCTCGTGATTTTTTCACAGTGCCACCACCACCTCCTGAGGTTGTTCATGAGGAGGGAGGACCATCACAGCAGCATGATATCCCTGAGACCAGACATGTCAGCTCTCCTCCATTGGTCACATATCAGAGAGGCCACAGGGCCTTATTTGCATCAGCTCGGCGAGTATTTTCTCCACATCAAGTGGAAGGGGCCTCGCTTCCGATAGCAGCATAGGTATCAGAGAGGGGTAAGCAGCCCATGATTGAGGAGGGACCGTCAGGTGATCCAGATATCGACATCATTGATCTTGACATCCATTCTCCTAGCACGGAGCTTCACGAGATCATTTAGCAAAAGGAAACTGAGAACCGCTTGCTGCAGCAAATGTTAGAGATGGCACAATGGACAACTACATATTTGGAGCAGCGCAATAAGCAATTGGAAGATGAGCACACTCTTGATGAGTTGCGGAGGATTCATGAGGACCGCAACTTGGCTCGCAAGAGACCCGGTGATTTGGTACCCGTTGAGCGAGAGGCTATGCTTCTCCGGGTCAATGCTCATTTGGAGAGGTTGCTGGCCAAGGCCAACCAAGATAAGGACCTGCTCCGGAACATGAAGAACCACTATTGGGCCCGAATGCACGTATGCAAGGCAAGAATGAAGGTGCTCCAAAGACGGTTGGCCAAAGCACTAAAATGAAGGAAAAGGCCCGATCCCCTCCACATCTTGGCTGAGGCTTCCTTGAAGGAGCATGATGCTAAATGACTTAACTCCAGCACAAATTTCAAAAAATTTTGAGCATTTTTGGTCACTTGTGAATTTTTGGGCAAAAAACAGGTTTTCTCCACCAACACGTCGCGCGCCGCGCGCGACCCTTTCGATGGGCAACTCCTTTTCAAGAAAACTCAGCATTTTTGGATTTTTCATGCAAAGATACACTTGCTCAGCAATTTCCAAGAAATTTCACCAAGTTTTGGGCCTCCAGAAAGTCAAAAAACAAGCAAAAAATGACTTTCTGCCACCTTTTTGACACACAGGAAGCAGTCTTGGGAGATTGCAATTTTGGATGGGCAAATGGCCACCAAATTCAGAAATTCCACTTGGGTTGGAAAGTAGGCATCCAGAACTTTCCAACAAGCCCACGTTTTCCTCATTTTGACACCTGAAAGTGCCTCACAAGCATCTCCAAAGGCGCGTGACGCGTTCAGGATCAGGGCGCGACGTGTTGGGCAGTTTTCACAGAAATTCACCTACAGCTCAGCAAAACGCAGTTTTGACTGGATTTGACTTTTTGGAGTAGATTTTGATCTTCCTTGTTGTAAATGATGCAATTTTATGATATTTTGACACTTATTTATCTCTTCTAGAAGATTCATTCATGAGATAGGCAAAAATTTAATGAATGAATTGGTTTCCTAGCTTATAGAGGCAAGTTGTTTTGACTGCCTAGTTTTCAGTGCTCAGTTTAGAATTGGTTGAAACAACTCCTAGGATAGTGAGCTCGACCCCTAGAGGCAAGGAAAGATGTTATATTGCCTATATTATGTACTTTCTTGGTCATTTTCATGGTTGGACTCTTGAGGGAGAAAGCTTCTATTGTATTACTCATTGTATCTCTCCAATTTTGGCAAAGGAAGAAAGACCAGGGTTTTGCAGTCCTTTTTGGGATTCCTGTGGTTACATGTATTGATGGTGTGTTTCTCTTTGTACTTGTAAGTTTTTTATGTGAATCATCTTCTTAATTTTCCTTCTGCAAATTAGGCAAATGAAGTGTTAAAGTAGAATTCATGATTGCCATGCTCTGCTTTTAAGTTTGCTTAATACCAATGTTTTCATTTGTTTAAGGAGAACTCAAGGTGTTTCCTTGCTCTCCTTAGCTCCTCACCAGTCATTCTTGCCCATCTGACTCTTTCAAAAGCATCAATACAGTCTCCTACCTTGCCCCAAAGAACCCCCTACAAAAACTGTGTCCAATCCCCGCACCCAAAATTGCCCTTCCCCGATTTTCCACCAAAATCCCAAAAATCTCAAATCAAACCTTTTATCAGTTTACTAGCCTAAAATCAGTGTTCTTTATTGGTTATCTCCGCCCTTTGAAGATCTTTGTCGAGATATACTGGAGAGAGCCCTCTCCTGCCCCGTAGGGCTAGCTACGAGGCTAAGTGGTTTGATGTTGCCTTGGAGTTTGCCTTTCTCAGCCTGAGGTGAAATTTCAAGCGCTAACATATTGGCGACCATACTGGGGAGAACAAATTGTTTGCTGATTGATGTGTTTATTTCATAAGTCTTAGACGGAGTCTAAAGATACGCCAGGTAGCCTTCGAAAACGCTCTTTCTTTGCATCAGCGCAAGTAGATAAACGCTGCTTCAGTTGACCTCCGTGAGCTAGTGAATGTAACACTTTATTTGCATCTCACCCCAGTATATTTGCAAACTCTGAACTTTTGGATGATTAGTTAAGAGTTTTCACAGGCTGATTGAATATTTGTTCCTTGATATCCAACCTGGCTTCAGATTCTGGTCATATATTCAAATCTCATTCATGTCCAGCTGTTTTTGAGTATCTTGAAGACATTGATTTTGATGAGAGTTTTTAGTTGTCCTTGTTCAAAACTAAATATGAAAGTGCACTTGATTTTCTAGTTCCCAACCCTGATTTTGCAGCTGCCCTTGAAATTGAGAGACACAATAAATTGGTTGACAATTTCATCCTAAGATCTCTTCAGTCAGATATTCACGCTACAAATCTTGCTGAGTTCGTTGAAACTATATCTGTTCATATTAGATCCACTATCACGGCGCATGAGTAGTCCAATCCTCCTTTTATTTCTGTTTCTCCTATAATCACTTATCCGAAATCTACAGTTGGTTCGCCCTCTACATCCCATACCACTTCTCCTCCTCATACTCCTCATACTACAGCTACACTTACTCCACCTGCTACTCCTAGACCCAATCTACCTAAAGCAATGGCTACCTGATTTGCTCCTCTTGCTCTTCCCCAAAATCTGCATGATATGCCAGCCGATTATCAGAGTAAAATTCCCATGTTTGATGGCACTCCACAGAGTATCTTTGCTCAGCAACATATAGACAAAATGACGACTTTCTTTGATCTATATGAGATAGATGAAGAGGATGTAACTATGCGTTTGTTTGTACAAACATTTGATGGCGAAGTAAGAAAGTGGTTCAGAGGTTTGACAGCCCGGAGCATTGCTACCTTAGAGGCACTTCAAAGGCAGTTTTTAGATCGATGGGAAATCAGAAAGGATCTGCTTCAGATTAATGCCAAATACAACAACCTCAAGCGTAATCATGGTGAGTCCGTTCAAGATTACATTATCAGATTTAATACAGTTTACAATGCTATTCCCGATGATTTGAGACCGTCAAGAAAATCAGCGCTCCTCAAATTCCCGGATGGCTTTGATCCGGAGATGGCTTATTCATTGCGAGATAGAGATCCGCCTACGTTGGAGGATATGCAGAAAATTGTTGTTAGTGTTGAAGCGAATTTGAATGATAAAAGAGCGAGGATGAAGGCGGAAAAGCGAGTCACAATCAAAGAAGAAGCTTCTACATCAGATCAGCTCCTCCGCAAGGTTGAAAAGATTGAAAGAGCACTTGAACATACTCATCTCAGCAAGCCGGAACCTCAGATCCGTAATCCTAATTTCCGAGGTCCACATCAGCCGCAATATAGAATCAAACAGTGTGAAACAAGAGCACAAGAGGCAGCAGTTCAGCAGCAAATTAAACATCCTTTTCAGCAGAATTTTGTTAGCCAAGAATCCGAGGATGAAGGTGATACGGTGGGAGAGGAAAATCACTTTTTCACTCCTGATAGTCTGCCTACCTATATTACAGAAGAAGAAGAATTTGTGAGAAATTCAGTCATACATCAGGATGAGCATTATATCTTATCAAATGAGGTAGTACTTGAGGAAGAATCAGAGGAATACCAAAGAGGATATCTCAATGCTTTGTCCGCTCAGCAAAGGCAATTAAGAAACCGAGCTGTTCCCATAAATCCCATTCAGAAAAGGAAAGATACTTCAACAAAGAATGATTCAGCTTCCCCACAGACAAAAGGAAAAGACATAATTGATCCTTCAGCAAGTCAATCATCATCAGCAAGCAAGATAGATCAGCCATCAAGCACATCGAGAGATAAAGTTGAAAGAAGAGAAGTTCCGGCCAAAGAAGGTGAGAAGGTTTCAGCTTTCAGTTTGGAGAATGAAATTTCAAAATTGAAAGTGTCCATTCCTTTGACGGAAATCATGAAGAACAACACTTACCGAGGCCAAATCTCCAAGATGTTGAATTTTGATCCAATGCTAGACACGGTGAATGTAGAAGATGATCAGCCGGAATTGATTTTTGGGCCTGCTTTAAATGGTGAGTCTCCCGAAAGTGATGTTCCTCCATTCTATATCAGTTTGCGATTGCATGAGTATGTTTTACATAATGCCATGTTTGACTCGGGAGCTTCGCATAATTTGATGCCGAAAGCAATTATGGAAAAGCTGGGGCTAGACATCACAAGGAAGTATCATGATTTGTATTCGTTTGATTCCAGCCGGGTGAAATGTATTGGTTTGATCAAGGACTTGGTGGTGAGCCTAGATCAAATCCCAGCAAAGAATGTTTTGATGGATGTGGTGGTGGCAGATTTTCCTCCGCGGTTCGGCATGTTGCTTTCGAGATCTTGGGGAGCCAAGCTCAAAGGTACACTTCAGCTTGATTTTTATTATGCTACAATCCCGGTCTTTGGTCAGATGAGGAAGTTATATAGGGAGCAAAAGATGAAATACATGATCACTAGTAAGGAAAAGCCAGTGAATCATCCTGTAAATTATGTACATACAGATTTGGAATCGTTTGTTTTGTTTGCTGATAATTTTAATGAGATAGATAGTCAGTTGGTTCAAGAAGAAGATATACCAGACATTACAGAAAATTTTAGAGAAATTTTGAGAAAAGAAAGTGAAGAAAGGTCCGCTGTCATGGAGCCAACAGCTGAAATGAAAGGGCAGCAAACAGAAAATGCAGAGACATCACAATTTCAGCATTTAGAAGACGATGAGGATGGTCTTTGGACCATGGATTTTGATGGTGCTGTGGGCAGCGATGGTGCTGGTATAGGTGTGTGGATTCGAAGTCCATTTTCTGTCCGAAACAAAGTCCCAAGTAAGGTACGAGTATGTTCTTACAAATTGGCATTCGATTGTTCAAACAATGAGGCGGAATATGAGGCTCTCATTGCTGGCCTGAAAATCCTTCGGAAGTTGAAGGCAAAGAAGATAGCAATATATGGCGACTCCGAGTTGGTTATAAAGCAAGTGAAAGGTAAGTTTCAGGCCAAGCATCCTCGTATGCGAGCATATCGAAATGTTGTCCTAGATATCTTGAAGCTGTTTTCTGAACATACTTTGACATGTGTGCCTCGTATCCAAAATTGTGTTGCAGATGCATTGGCTAAGGCAGCAAGTAATCTAAAAATCCCCATGAATTCCAGCAATAAGTTTGAGATTTATGTGAAGCACCGTCCTACAGTCCCAGACAATCAAAGATGTTGGCAAGTTTTCCAAGATGATGAAGAAATCAAGGATTTTCTGCAAGTTGAAGGTGAGTTCAAAGACATCTCCATAGACACAGAACCTGAGGAAGTAAATCAAATGGATGTATTGCAGCTTAAAGACAATTTCATTCCTAAAGGATTAAGTCCTTTGGAAGAGCTGTTCGATCAAGATGATGTGGCCCGCAAACCAACCTTGAGGCCAACGAAAGAAGGTGTCGAAGAAGTGAATCTTGGAACAGCTGAAAATCCGAAGATGGTGAAACTATCGAAAGCATTGTCGCCAAAGGTAAAGAAAGAATATATCATATTGTTGTCTTCGTTTTCTAATGTTTTTGCATGGGATTATTCAGATTTGAAAACTTATGACACAAGTATCATTCAGCATACCATTCCAATAAAGCCAAATCAAAAGCCTTTCCAACAAAAGTTGAGAAGAATTAATCCTAAGTTGCTGCCATTGATCGAGAAGGAAGTTAACCGGTTGTACAAATCTGGAATTATAGTGCCAATCCGATTTTCCGATTGGATTTCCAACTTGGTGCCCGTGAGAAAGAAGACCGGTGAGATCCGCTTGTGTATAGACTTTAGAACTCTGAATAAGGTGTCGCTAAAGGACAATTATCCGCTTCCCAAGATGGATCATATATTGCAGCGGGTAGTTGGGGCATCAAGGATGTCGCTACTTGATGGTTATTCCGGGTATAATAAGATTTTGGTGCATGAGGATGACCGCGACAAGACTGCATTCACTACTCCATGGGGAACATTTCATTATGCCAAGATGCCATTTGGATTGAAAAATGCAGGTGCCACCTTTCAGCGGGCGATGGACATGGCCTTTTCTAATGAGAAGGATGTCTTTTTGGTCGTTTATCTTGATGATTTAACTGTGTTTTCTAAATCTTATGAAGAACATTTGTATCATTTAACAATGATGTTTCAAAAGTGCAGAAAATATGGTATCTCATTGAATCCAAAGAAGAGTCTTTTCGCCATGAGTGAAGGCAAGTTGTTGGGCCACATCATTTCCAAAGATGGAATTCGTATAGATCCTGCACGTGTGGAAGCTATTCAGCAATTAGAGCAGCCCCGAAACAAGAAAGAGATTCAGTCCTTTAATGGCAAGTTGAATTTTCTGCGTCGCTTTATTCCGAATCTTGCCGAACACCTTAGAGAAATCACTAACATGCTTAAAAAGGACAGCCAGCTCAAATGGACCGAAGAGGCGGTAAAGTCTTTCAATTTGGTAAAGTTAATTTTATCTTCAGCCCCAACTCTAATCAGCCCGGATTATACACAAGATTTTATTTTATTTTCATTTGCTTCTGAGCATACATTGGCAGTTGTGCTGATGCAAAAGAGAGATGGAGTTGAGAAGCCCATTTCTTTTTTCAGTCGTATTATAAGGGACAGAGCGCTAAAGTATAATATCATTGAAAAACAAGCATTGGCGCTGGTAAAAGCTTTGAAAGATTTCCGTGTGTACATACTGAATTCCCACATTTTGGCATATGTTCCTAACGCAGTTGTTAAAGATGTTTTGGTACAAGCGGAACCGGAAGGAAAACGGGGTAAATGGATTGTTGCACTATTGGAGTATGATGTGGAAATTAAGCCTACTAAGCTGATCAAGGGCCAAGGTCTTGCTAAATTGATGGCTGAAACAAATCTCCATGTCCTAGAAATTAATTTGATTGCTGCCTTGTCTGACGAAGATGAAGAAAATTCAGCGCTACAGGTATCTGATATCTTTATTTCCTCTCCTTGGTATGCTGATATTGTATATGTGCTTCAAAATTTGTCTTCACCTCCCGGGATGCCTCGAAACAAAGCTAGGACATTGAAGTTAAAGGCTGCTAAATTTTGCATTATCAAATCTACACTATATTGGAAAGACCCCGGTGGCATATTGCTGAATTGTTTGGTCGAGGAGGAAGCTAAGAGAGCTGTAGAGGATTTTCACAAAGGTGACTGCGGGGGTCACTTGTTTTGGAAGACCACGGCAAACAAGATCCTGAGGGCAGGTTTCTATTGGCCTTCGTTGTTTTTAGATGTATATAAAGCAGTCAAGAGTTGTCATGAATGTCAAATTTTTCAAGGAAAGCAGAAATTACAGCCCTTTCCTCTCAAGCCCATTGAAGTCAGCGCACCATTTCAGCAGTGGGGCTTAGATTTCATCGGCGAAATTCATCCAGCATCTTCCGGACAGCATCGATGGATATTGACAGCCACCGATTACTTCACGAAATGGATTGAAGCCATTCCCACCCGGCAGGCCACGGACTTGGTAATTATTTCTTTCCTTGAAAATAACATATTGTCACGTTTCGGCTGTCCACATAAGTTGATTATAGATAATGCAGCAACGTTTAAATCAAAGAAGATGGTTGATTTTTGCTACAAATATAACATCAACTTGGGGCATTCAACCGCCTATCATCCGCAAGGAAATGGGCTGGTTGAATCTTCGAATAAATCTTTGGTAAACATCATAAAGAAATTGCTGGAAAACAATAAGAAGAGCTGGCACAAACAATTAGTAAATGCATTATGGGCTGATCGTGTAAGTCAGAAAAAGTCAATTGGTATGTCACCTTTCGAACTAGTTTACGGGACAGATGCGGTGTTTCCTACTTCACTTAGTATTCCGGTAGCAAAATTGCTTCAAGAAGTTGGTGGTGAGGAGGATCCAATGCAAAGGTGGATTAGTCAAATGATTCATTTACAGCAGACACGGGAGGAGGTTCTTCAAAATACTCTTAAGTTGCAAGAGCGCATAAAGAAAATCTATGACAGAAAAGCAAAGCCGGATGATTTCCAGATAGATGATGTTGTTTTGAGGTGGGATGCCCGAAATGAAGACAAAGGGAAACATGGAAAGTTTGACAACTTATGGAAAGGTCCTTACAAAATTGCAGCATACCGTGGTCCAAATGCCTTTCTTCTCAAAGAAATGAATGGTGATGATTGTCTTGGAGGGTCGGTCAATGGCCGGCTGCTTAAAAGGTACCATGTCTGAGCATTTTCTGCTCTAGCCATTATCATTGTAATTACCATTTTACTTTTATTTCACTGCAAGTGTGCACTGATCTTTCATCTTTAGTCTGGGGCCCGCGGTGAAGGCTATAATTCTAAAGATGGAGATTAGTTGGTGTGAGTTTTTCATGTTGTTTTTATCACTCCATTTTCTGTCCAAAAGTTGAGTTAGTTTGGGTCAAAGTTAGTCCAATTTTCAGTCAGTTGTTAAAGTCAATAAAGTTGTCCCAGTTTGGGTCACATATGTAAATAATGACTCCATTTCCTAATGATTGAAAAGCACTGGTCTGCTCTCCCAGAGGTCTAAGGTTCTTGGTACCTCCAAGGAGCTACCATCCCCATTGGAGCCAATGCTAGAGTCGGTCTAGTAGCCCTCCATCAGCGATCAAAGCTCTTTGCATTTGCATAAGTAGGTGTCTCATCAGTGTCATCTCATTGCATTCCATTAGGCATGCCATAACCCTGATGGAGGAGATGGTGTCTTTATTCCCCTCTTGGCACTGCTGGATCAAGTTGTTTCAGTCAATAAACTCTTTCAAGGTTACTTGTCTTGTCTTGAGGTCAAAAGTCATAGGTCTAGGGTTTAGGTCCAATTTGTCTTTGAGGTCATGTCTTTAAAAGTCAATAAATGCCCAGCAGGCTAGAGGGATGACTATCAAAGTATTTCTTCAAAAGATTTCATCTTGTACAACTAAATTTTACCTTGGATTTAAAAACCCTGTTTTTAAAGACAAGGTCATTTTCTCATTTTTGTAAAAAGTTGTAAAAATTCAAAATTCTTCGAAAGTCAGCATGCAGCCCTGGTCCCCTTTGCCAAGATTCCTTAGAAGCTATCCCTGCAAAAATTTTCAAGAAAAAGCATCAGTTCAACCAATTTCAGGACAAAAGGAAACCATAAAGTCAACAGCATTTAAATTTTGAAAAAGTGTCATGTTATAAACATTAGAAAGAGGGTTTGAGGGGAAATTAATTTAAATCAAGCTTATAAAGCCCCTCTCTCCATCCATTTGGTCATCATTTGCCTCAAAGCAAGAGTGAAAGGTGATTTGAAGAGAAACTGGGTGAAATTGCAGACAGAGCCCGCGCGCGACCCGTTCAGACCTGCATGCGACGTGTTGGGCAGGCGCGACGCGTCAAGGGAGTCATCGCAGTTGGAAAAAAGCACTGGTGCGATGCGTTAGGCGCGCACGACCCATCCAGATCCGCGCGCTACATGTTGGGGATTCATCCACAGAAAATTGCCTGTAAATTGCAAAACGACCCCAAATTTCTTCAAGGTTGCAGCATTTCAACAATTAAAACAGCAGATTTTTTAGCAGAAGCAGCGGTACATTTCAGCCACTTTGCTCTTGAAACCATGTCAGAAACCGAAACCGACTATGAGCAAAGTGATGACCATGAGTCAACACTAGAGGTTGAGGTACAAAGGAGGCCTCACAAGGGTGGTAAGAGTGGTCACCATGTGGGAGAGGAGCCCACCTCTTTGACCTATTTGCAGGCTTGTCCACTTGCAGTCACATGTTTTCGCCACCTGTCATGTTATGAGTTTTGCGAGAGGATCTCTCAAATTCAACATCACAGGGAATTGGTCCGCTTGTTTGTTTTGCATTTGCATGACGGGCATGTGAACCTTGCAGGGGTGGATTTTACATTGACACCTGAGATGGTTGCTCAAGCAACAGGGATATCTAATGTTGGAGAAGAGTGGAACAAGCGCAAACTGTTGGACAGATTTCAGTATGAGCCCTACATTAAACCCACATATATGAGGCACATGACTGGTGTATTTCCTTTCAGATTTTTGAGGGATGAGTATGCTCCCTTGATGAGGCTCATCATGCGCTATTTCACCTGTGAGGGCAGATTTTCATGTTTGTATTTGTACCATATTCGCTTGTTGATGCATTTCACACGGGTACGGATGATGAACATACCATTTTTCATGTGCCGGAATATTGAGAAGATGGTGCCCTTGATGCAGAGAAAGAGCCCAGCACAGCAACACAGGAGCATCTATCATTATGGTTTGATCCAGCTTGTGGTCATACATCAGTTGGCTCAGCAGGGTAACCCATGGGAGGATTTTATCTCTCGTGATTTTTTCACAGCGCCACCACCACCTCCTGAGGTTGTTCATGAGGAGGGAGGACCATCACAGTAGCATGATATCCCGGAGACCAGACATGTCAGCTCTCCTCCATTGGTCACATATCAGAGAGGCCACAGGGCCTTATTTGCATCAGCTCGGCGAGTATTTTCTCCACATCAGGTCGAAGGGGCCTCGCTTCCGATAGCAGCACAGGTATCAGAGAGGGGCAAGCAGCCCATGATTGAGGAGGGACCGTCAGGTGATCCAGATATCGACATCATTGATATTGACATCAATTCTCCTAGCACGGAGCTTCACGAGATCATTCAGCAAAAGGAAACTGAGAACCGCTTGTTGCAGCAAAAGTTAGAGATGGCACAATGGACAACTACATATTTGGAGCAGCGCAACAAGCAATTGGAAGATGAGCACACTCTTGATGAGTTGCGGAGGATTCATGAGGACCGCAACTTGGCTCGCAAGAGACCCAATGATTTGGTACCCGTTGAGCGAGAGGCTATACTTCTCCGGGTCAATGCTCATTTGGAGAGGTTGCTGGCCAAGGCCAACCAAGATAAGGACCTGCTCCGGAACATGAAGAACCACTATTGGGCCTAAATGCACGTATGCAAGGCAAGAATGAAGGTGCTCCAAAGACGGTTGGCCAAAGCACTAAAACGAAGGAAAAGGTCCAATCCCCTCCACATCTTGGCTGAGGCTTCCTTGAAGGAGCATGATGCTAAATGACTTAACTCCAGCACACATTTCAAAAAAATTTGAGCATTTTGGTCACTTGTGAATTTTTGGGCAAAAAACAGGTTTTCTCCACCAACACGTCGCGCGCCGCGTGCGACCCTTTCGATGGGCAACTCTTTTTAAAGAAAACTTAGTATTTTTGGATTTTTCATGCAAAGATACACTTGCTCAGCAATTTCCAAGAAATTTCACCAAGTTTTGGGCCTCCAGAAAGTCAAAAAACAAGCAAACAATGACTTTCTGCCACCTTTTTGACACACAGGAAGCAGTATTGGGAGATTGCAATTTTGGAGGGGCAAATGGCCACCACATTCATAAATTCCACTTGGGTTGGAAATTAGACATCCAGACCTTTCCAACAAGCCCACTTTTGCCTCATTTGGACATCTGGAAGTGCCTCAAAAGCAGCTCCAAAGGCGCGCGAAGCGTTCAGGATCAGGGCGCGACGTGTTGGGCAGTTTTCACAGAAATTCACCTACAGCTCAGCAAAACGCAGTTTTGACTGGATTTGACTTTTTGGAGTAGATTTTGATCTTACTTGTTGTAAATGATGTAATTTTATGATATTTTGACACTTATTTATCTCTTCTAGAAGATTCATTCATGAGATAGGCAAAAATTTAATGAATGAATTGGTTTCCTAGCTTATAGAGGCAAGTTGTTTTGACTGCCTAGTTTTCAATGCTCAGTTTAGAATTGGTTGAAACAGCTCCTAAGATAGTGAGCTCGACCCCTAGAGGCAAGTAAAGATGTTAGATTTCCTATATTATGTACTTTCTTGGTCATTTTCATGGTTGGACTCTTGAGGAAGAAAGCTTCTATTGTATTACTCATTGTATCTCTGCAATTTTGGTAAAGGAAGAAAGACCAGGGTTTTGCAGTCCTTTTTGGGATTCCTGTGGTTACATGTATTGATGATGTGTTTCTCTTTGTACTTTTAAGTTTGTTATGTGAATCATCTTCTTACTTTTCCTTCTGCAAATTAGGTAAATGAAGTGTTAAAGTAGAATTCATGATTGCCATGCTCTGCTTTTAAGTTTGCTTAATATCAATGTTTTCATCTGTTTAAGGAGAACTCAAGGTGTTTACTTGCTCTCCTTAGCTCCTCACCAGTCATTCTTGCCCATCTGACTCTTTCAAATGCATCAATACAGTCTCCTACCTTGCCCCAAAGAACCCCCTGCAAAAACTGTGTCCAATCCCCGCACCCAAAATTGCCCTTCCCCGATTTTCCACCAAAATCCAAAAAATATCAAATGAAACCTTTTATCAGTTTACTAGCCTAAAATTAGTGTTCTTTATTGGTTATCTCCGCCCTTTGAAGATCTTTGTCGAGATATACCGGAGAGAGCCCTCTCCTGCTCCGTAGGGCTAGCTACGAGGCTAAGTGGTTTGATGTTGCCTTAGAGTTTGCCTTTCTCAGCCTGAGGTGAAATTTCAAGCGCTAACACCTACTATGTTCTTTTATTTATTGTTATTACTGCATAAACATTAATAATAATTGAAGATTAATTATTTCTCTAAAAATATTTAAAATTTCTAACTGATAAGGAATACCGATTCACTGCCCCCTCGGTATTTCCAACATGAAAGTCAGTGCATGATTGCTCCAGGATATTCCTCCTAGAAGAACACCCTTACAAAAGAGAAACATCCGCTTTCAATGGTAAACCAGAGAGAACCAAAAGGCTTGCAATAATGAGACCATCTGAATGGCTTAAATCATATGAGAGAGAGAAGGAGAAGGAGTTTGCATAAATGTTCCATTCAAATGGGGATCCTATGTTCAATGATCCAGAATTCTTTGTCAACTATATTTAGTAATTTCCCATTGGGATGAAAATGAAATCTGTGGTTTATGAGCTCTCATATTGGGAGCATCTTAAGATTTCCCACTTACTAGATCCCATGCATATATTTAAAAATGTTTCATCTTCTTTATGGAGGCACATATCATCAAAAGAAATAACACATTGGCTATTAGGAGAGATCTTATTTCTTCAAAAACTAAAAGGAAACATTGACCAAGGAAAGAAACTAGAGGAGAAGTTGGTACCTCTTGGTCTTTCAAAGAAGGTGATCTCCCATGGATTTTAAAGAAATAAAATATTTCTTTATAAAAGGAGGTGATAATGAGTGTGAGGGTGCCTTCTTTATATGGGTCTTCATTACGACACTACTTCACTATGGAAGACTATTTGTTGGGATTGAAATCACATGACCATTTGGAACTTCTAAGAGTATGTATGTCAAAAACATGATTTTATTCTTATTTTTATTTTTATGCAATAGGATATTTTATAATTTTTTTTTTTTATAATGTACTATTTACTATGAAATCTCATTATCCTCTGCTCATGTGTGGGTGTGTGAACCATGACTTCCTCTAAGACCTACGATGCGCCATATCTAAATTATAGTTGTATGTTGGATCACATCAAAGGAGATTCATATGGCTAGCATTCCAAGGTGGCCTCAAGAGATAGTCGAGATTGTTTGTATGTTTGAGAAGGAATTGTCGATTAGTTTCATGGACTTGGAGGTTCATCTTCTAATTCACCTAGTAGATGAGGTTGAATTACTTAGGGTGGTTTCTTGTCATTGGATGTTCTTCTTAGCGAGGTACATGAAGAAATTGAAAAGTTTTTCTCGATAAAGGGACAAACCTAAGGAGACTATGGCAGAGGGGTATATATCGTATGAGTCTTTCTTTTATTCCAGCGAATACATCAAGTAGATTGATAACACACTAGGTGCAACAATTTGGGATGACAAAAGTGATGAAGAGAAAATATAAGGGGGGCTTCTCCAAATGAATGGAAAGAGGCATATGATAAAGAGTATGTGGCTTATCATTTGTCAAATTTCTACACAGTGACTATTCACACTGAACTTCATGTTAATTCATATTTTGATCTCATGCGTACTATATATGTTGGTTTGGTTTCATAAATGAATTCATAAATTGAAGCCATCAACAAATTCATTCTTTACAATATGGAAACGACACAACCATGGGTCGCATTGTACAAGCAAAAGAGGAGGAAATGGGATGGAGACAGGAAACAATTCAAACGATTGAATGGTAGAAGCATGCTTTATCCTGATCATTTAAAAGAAAATATGTCAATGGCATGTCCTAATAGTTGGGTTTTTAATCAAGTCCGAGAGAAATGTAGTGCATCTAGTTGTTACCCATGTGCTGAAGAGGATGTGCTAAACATAGGGATTGGATGCAACAATTCGGTAATAATCTATTTCTGTAAATTTTTAAATTTGTATTGTACCTTTGAATTATAACATCTATATTTTATATTTTTAATTATGTTCAGGTTATTAGACACATGACACTCATATTTTTTCACTTTTTTATAGGTGCATTTGTTCCCATATATGTGGGCATATGGACGTCATTTTCACATGGAGGATATCAGTGATGGATGCATTACACAAGATTGTGGAGTGGAAGTTGAGTTTGAGCAATCTAGTTGTGCTAGCCACCGCAATCAAAACCTAATACATAGGACATTAAGTTACATCGAAAATATACAAGAGATCATTCAAGTGGACTTCTCTTCGTTCCAATGTGTTATTTTTAGGTGCAAGTGGTGGGACACTTTTGATCGGAATAATATAAAGGAAGATCGCGATAGTGTTATGATATCTATCAACTCTAGAAATATTTGACATCAATCTAGGGAGCCGTATGTTTTCCCAAAGCATGAAACCAGGTTTTTTTTTTACCTAGATGTGTTAGACAGGGATTGGTGCTTTGTATTAAGACACTACCCTAGATCAAAACATATTTTTGAGAACAACGATGTTATCATGCCAAGCGAGGAAGATAATCAGGGCAATGACAATGGAGAGTGATAAGTACTTATGTTATTTCAACATTTATATTATTATTGTATGTTTTTGTTTTCTTTATTTCGTTAATTATATTATGCTTTTATTCGTCTTGTTGGAATTTAATATAATTGATAAGATTCACAAACATTTTTACACTCAAAACTAAGTATTTCCAATTGTGTAAAATATCTATGATAATAAAGATTCAAGGTCACAATCCTTCTCAAATTGGAAAATGAGAAAATAGTGAATTTAGAAACAACATTGAAGATTTATTCTAGATTTAGATACTTATTGGTTTATTAATCAGTTTACTTGTTTTTTCTTCTTGTTTATTTCAAAATCAATATAAATCATCTAGTGATAACTCTATGAGGAATTTAGCAATGAAAACATTGTGTATTAATACGTAAGATTAAATTCTTGACATGAGAGGTAAAGTCATGTTTACTATATTTAAATTGCAGTTCTTGCAACAATGTGTAAACTAAAATGAGGTCTTATGCATGTACAAAATGTTGATTACATCTTTTTATGGATCATAAGAGAAACAAATTGGCTTACATGGATGCATGAGAAGGCTTAATTTTTCTTCATGGATAATCAAACATTTTTACTTTTATTTTCAATGGTAATTATAAATAAAAGTTGAATTAAATGATAAGTAATGTGATGGTGATTAAGAGGAATTTGTTTGACTTTCTAATAGACTTGGTGATGCATTTTTATTTCCTATTTACATTATGTAAAAGAAATATCTATTTAATGTATTTATAAGTAAATTATTTAAAGTATACATGTCTTTATCATTGTGAACATGATGTAATATTAGATAGGAGATATGTGAAAACATGAATTTTACACTAGTAGAAAATGATGAAGTTAGTAACCAGGTGACTAAAAACGTTAGTCACCACAACTTTTCCAAGTGAAATACAAAAAAAAATGAGCAATCTTAAGTGACCCAACTAAAAAAGACTAACATAAACGACTAATTTAGTCTCTGGTTAAAATATACAACTAGATAATAAGTAATGCAACTAAAATGACTAACATGAATGACTAATTTAGTTTAGGAACAAAAATACGACTATTTAAAAAGTACTACAATAATACAAATTAGTCATTTATGTTAGTCATTTTAATTGTGTCACTTCAACAATTTGAACTTACAAGTGATAGGGGATTCAAAGGCTATTATAAATTCGCTGAAAGGTTATACTTCCTTGAACATTTATTTACTAGATCAATAGATGAATAGAGTTATGGAGTTTATTAGAACCTTCAAGTTTATATCCTTTGATTACATCCACAAGGAATTAAATTCAAAGGATTACAACTAAGTCAAATACATTATGAGGAATACCTGCAAAAAGAAGAGTACAATATGGAGAATAGTAAAGCAAGCCATCTTCCTCAATATTAGATTAACACCTAATTTAACATTGCAAAAAAAAAAAAAAAAACAATAACACCACCTATAAATATATTTATACCTTCCTTACTCTTTAATAACTATAAAAGATTTAAAATAAATATATAAATTTATCTATAATTTCTTCCCTACATTAATTGTGATCACCATTGTTGACTCCTAAAAGCCCAAACAAACATCTTCTAAGAAGGCCTTTACCCCAACTAACTATAAAAGTGAACCGGTAAAGTTTCTAATCAACTATTAGTTCAAGAGTACTACGTCTTTAATTGTGTGGAAAATTTGAAAATTACTCTTTATCTTGTTCAAGCACAACACCATACTTTCAAGATATAGTAATTTACTTTGCTGCCAAGAAAAATAAATACCTAAACTAC
Organism: Pinus tabuliformis; assembly: GCA_031772625.1. NCBI lineage: Eukaryota > Viridiplantae > Streptophyta > Pinopsida > Pinales > Pinaceae > Pinus > Pinus tabuliformis. The sequence goes on from CM062811.1 coordinate 245,455,662, forward strand.
ATTTGAGATTGTGTCGTGTGTATATTCATATTTTATCGCACTCGTTCTTATCACTGGTTCGCCAACATGGCACGCAAGAAAGCTTCATTTGCAAAGGAATTGATATTATACACCAAAAACGTTTTAGTAAGTTTTTTGGTTCTAGTTGTAGGGCACAAGCATCTCAATCCTAACAAGAACGCCTCAACAAAGGTGACAAAATGAAAGAAGGATGCCATCATAGCCAGACACTCTATGATGGTTTTCATAGATGCCCAACCTATAACAATGAGATGCATTCTATTGCCAAATCCTGTAAGAAATTAAAGGATTATATTCAAGCCTACTGTGACATGTTGCACTCACATGCTTATCTGAGTGTTGAGAATCATACTTTCTTCACACTTTGTTTGATCCTCTCCTTAAATTATCACCTTAAAGGAAGGCTTCAATTATGTCTGTGAGGTGTGAGATTGATATCCTTCTACCAAATACCAAAGACATCTTTTATATCCTAGTTAGATTTATATTTTCCCTCGTTTTTCTCATTTCCTTTTGTTGTATGCATGTGTGGAGATATGAATACCTTTATTATATTTTATAGGAGGATCATGACGTTGTAGGTGAGTAAGGAGGTCTAACCTCTTGATTTGTTTGAATATTATTTGATCTCTTTTGGCATATTCTAATTATGACATTTCTCATCATTGATGTCACATAATTATGGCCTCCTAGGAGGCTAATCATTCTTCATTCTATTACGTTAACTTGAACACTAAAAACAATTGGAAATATTCTTCAAATATTGCAAGAACATTAAACAATATTGGCAATATACTTCATTCAAGGGCTACATTGATTTTCTTGATAAATATTAAAATACTTTTAATTTGAAAACATAATCTAAAATGATTTTTAATTGATAAATATTTTTAACTTTTTAATATAAAAAATGATTAACTATTGAAAATCAAATATTCTAAAAAAATGAAAATTAATTTCATTATAAGCCCTAATCAACTTTTAACCAAACTCAACCCAAAATAAAAAATAAAAAAATTAGTGTTCGCGCTAAAAAGCTAACGAGATTTTGGCGACACTTAACAGAGATTTAAGCCTGCAAGAGGGGATTATAAAAACCCCTTTTTTTGATGTTTGGCTTTTTGATGTTTATCTCTGATAATGCACCTCATGAGTGTTGGAAATGAGCATAGAGGCCAAGCGGAGGTGTTGTTACAAGGAGAAGCACCTAGATGCTTTGGCCTGGAAGCTCGTTCACGTCCTATAGTCACGTGTGCAGGTGGAAATCAGAGCCACGACTGCAGTTACCTACACAAACCATCATCAAGGCCCAGTTCCTCATTTGCCTTCAGAGGTAGGAGGCCAAGATAATAAATAGATGTTTATTGCAAATGATTTCAAGGAAGTTGTCTGTCATATACTAGACACAACCTTTGATGGTACCTCTCTCCATTTCTGCATGTTCTCCTCTAATTTGAAATGTTCTTCTTTATGCCGACTTCTAGAGTGTTTATAACAATTACATGGTTGGGATTTAATTTGTAGTAAGTATAATGCTTAATAGCCTAATGTTGATTTGTTTTTTATGTTATCTTCAAATTGGTTATTAAATCTAGTTCCTACTGAATACATTAATTTTGTAATGGTATACCATATTAGATACGTTGAAACGACCATTTTTTGTTTTCTCATTTTTAAAACCTTTTCTTTTTTAAGTTTGACATTACTATACCAGCGAGACCATGACATAAAAAATATGATGTATTTATGTAAAATACACCGAAATTAATCTGTAAAATCCAAGGGATAAAATCATTAGTTGTAAAATACAAACAACTCTAGTTTCAACAATATGCTTTTGTCGATAACATTTGTAGAACAATAGTAGAGACAAAGCAGATATTTGATATATACTCAAAATGTCATTGTACTCAATATTTTATAAATGTTATGTCTCATAAGAGAGACATAAGCTACACAACCACCTTTATGTAACCATAAAAAGACATGACTTAATTAAACACTTCTGCCACTTCACTTTATTAATTACTCCCAACTTGAAATCTTGAAAAAAAAATTGTTTACCTTTTTAATGGGGCTTATGGAAAAACACTTGTTCATTCAATTTCTATTATCTATGAATCCATTACAATAGCTAAAAAGGTCACCATGATATTGAATCTAGTGGAATAGAGTGGCCATGGAATTTAGTGGTATTGAGGACATGAAAACAAAATAAAACATCTCCATGAATGATATCTGTAGCATTCCTTTTTAGAGAGAAGACCTTAAAAAAATTACCTTGCTCACTTTAGAAAACAATGGCTACTTTGAAGTAAAATAGAAAACATGCAGAAACCTAGGAGAAATCTGATAGAAAACAGGTGTCTGAAACAAAGTAGAAAGCTATTGTGAAAGTTGTTGTTGTAAGAAAACAATCAAAGTCACAAGCACCTTCTTTTCTAACATTGCAAATATTTAATTATATTGTGTGGAACTGTTTAGTGGACCGAGGAGCATATTTTAATGTAACACCAAATACTATTTGAAACAATATTAATTCTACTCCTACCAAAAACTATACCCACATTATTCAATTAGATAATTCAGATGTAAAATTCATGGGTGGATTTAAGGATGTTTTGATGAGAATGATTTCTAATATGAAGTTTTGTCAAATTATAGATATTGTTGTTGATATTCATGGGACTTATGATTTATTTCTCAGAAGGGATTGCTCTCAAAAGCTACAGGGATACTTCCCCACCAATCACTCTCATTTGCGGTTACCATGGAAGGAATAGTAAAATAAAATAAGAATTGATAAGGAAACCTACATGAAAGACATGTTTATTGAACTTGAGGGATAACATGAACCCATAGAGTTCACATACACAATTCTAGACAATTACTCTCTTGAGTTTGGTTTCAAGAATTATACATCAGAAGAATGAGATACAAAGTTTGAACTCCTTCATTACATTTGGACTAAGGATGAAAATTGTATGATAGTTGATATAGATAATGCTAGATATTCTAAACTGTATTTAGAAATTGAATATGAAAATTGTAAGATAGTGGATATAGATAGTGCTAGATCTTCTAACCTAATTAGAAACTAACTTTTAGACATTATTTTATCATGGTTCTATGTTACAGGAGGGTCCAGGGGAAGATTGTACATTGATTGATCCCTAGAAAAAGCATACCCTTATTTCCTATAGGCCTTGAAAAAGTTCTTGATTTGAAGGTGAAACATTTAAAATTTTTGGTTTAAAAATAATATTATGGAAGGTAAAGAAATCCATCCATTTTCTTTTGCTACATTTGGAGAATTTCCAATCTATGGTATGAAGCTTGATTACTAAATTTTATGCTTTTATTATTGTGTCCATTCCTCAATGTAAGATTGTAGTTGTGAACACTCTAGCAAAAGTTGCTTCTAGGCTAGATTCATTAGATGATATTCTACCAACATATTTCTATTGTAATCATTTTTGAGCTTTTAATCCCAAACAATGTCACTAACTTGTGGGTGTTCATTGACGTTAAATAGATTATCCAATTCTTTGATTAGTGAGGGCATGTTTAAGCATGTAGTAATAGACGATGAAGAGAATTCAAAAGCTATGGAGATTTGTCAAGATGGTATGGAAAATTGAAGGCAAAATTCAATTCCCAGAGGAGTAGATCTATAAAATCTATAAATGTCAAAACAAATAATTCTACTATGAATTATGAGCCGATTATTTTGGGCACAAAAAAAGATATTTAGAACATGAAACTTGGAAAAATTTGTTAAGAAGAAGGAAAACAAGCTTAGATGCAATTGTTCAGATATTATATGATGTCTTCACTTAGATCTATGAAGCTCTAAGTGCATATGATACAAGGATAATCTCACATGTCATTCCCATCCAAGAAGATGTCAAACTTATGTAACAGAAATTAAGAAAGGTACACCCCACATCAGAGCCACTGATTTAGAAAGAATTGAAAAAACTTTGGATGTGAATATCATGTTAAATTTTGTCATTCTTCCTAAATTTCCAATTTAGTGCCATTCAAGAAGAAACCAAGCGAAATCAAACTATGTTGGTTTCCATAATTTAAACAAAGATTCAATCTCCATCATGGAAGAGGGCTAGTGTCCATAGCTCTTGCCCTCCATGTTCTAGTGTGTGAACTGTAAGTCGTTAAATGTCATATGCATGAATTAAATTTAATCACCTACTCTATCTCATTTTCTCCAACTCTCCATCTATAGCATAAAATAATATCTTGATGCACATAAAAGGAGATAAATAACAATTCAAGTATATCCTTACCCCACTGAATCATGTAAACTATAACAGAAAATTGTAAAATGTTTGGCCTTTTCAGCATGTGATTCTGCATGTGATGCCTCTGTTAGTGAAAATGGTTGTCTTCAAAATATACCAAATTCTGTCTCCCACTTTAAGAATTCTAGTATTCTATGCTCCCCTTCATCTCCCATTCTTCACCCTCCACTGCTTAGTGTCTCCTTTGGATTCACTTCACTTCTGTGAAAAAATCTTAAAACAAAGGTTTTGTTTACCTTTCTCATGAGGCTTATGGAAAAACACACGTTTATTCAATTTTTATTATCTTTGAATCAATTACAATAGCTAAAAAGGTCACTGTGATATTGAATCTAGTGGAATAGAGTGGCCATGGAATTTAGTTGTATTGAGGACATGAAACCAAAAGAAAACATCTCCATGAATGATAAATGTGGCATTCCTTGTGAGAGAGAATACCTTCAAAACATTACCTTTCTCACTTTGGAAAACAATAACTAATTTGAAGTAAAATAGAAACATGCAGAAACCTAGGAGAAATTTGATCGAAAATAGGTGTCTCTAACAAAGTATAAAGCTACTGTGAATGTTGTTGTTGTAAGAAAACAATCAAAGTCACAAACACCTACCTTTTTTAACATTGAAAATATTTAATTATATTGTGGGGAATTTTTCAGTGGACTGAGGAGCATCATCTAATGTAATACCCTATACACTTTGCAAAAATATTAATGCTACTCCTACAAAAAACTATACATGCATTATTCAATTAGACAAGTCAGATGTAAAATTCATGGGTGGATTTAAGGATCTTTTGATGAGAATTATTTCTAATATGAAAGTTTGTCAAATTATAGATATTGTTGTTGACATTCATGGGACTTACGATTTATTTATCAGAAGGGATTTCTCTCAAAAGCTACAAGGATACTTCCCCACCAATTACTCTCATTTTTGGTTACCATGGAAGGAATAGTAAAATCAAATAAGAATTTATTAGGAAGCCTACATGAAAGACATGTTTATCGAACTTTAGGGATAAAATGAACCCATAGAGTTCACATAGGAAATTCTAGAGAATTACTCTCTTGAGATTGGTTTCAACAATTATATGTCAGAAGAATTAGATACAAAGTTTGAACTCCTTCATTACATTTGGACTGAAGATGAAAACTGTATGTTAATGGATATAGATAGTGCTATATATTCTAACTTATATTTTTAAATTGAAGATGAAAATTCTATGATATTGGATATAGATAGTGCTAGATCTTCTAACCTAATTAGAAACTAACTTCTAGACATTATTTTATGATGGTTCTATGTTACAAGAGGGTGCAGGGGAAGACTGTACATTGATTTATCCCTAGAAAAATCATACGCTTATTTCTTATAGGCCTTGAAAAAGTCCTTGATTTGAGGGTGAAACATTTAAAAGTTTTGGTTTGAAAATAATATCACAGAAGTTAAAGAATTCCATCCATTTTATTTTGCTTCATTTAGAGAATTGCCAATCTCAATTACGGAGGTTTATTACTAAATTTTATTCTTTTAGTGTTGTGTCCATTCCACAATGTAAGATTGTAGTTGTGAACACTTTAGCAAAAGTTTCTTCTAGGTTAGCTCAATTAGATGATATTATACCAAAAGATTTCTATTGAAATATTTGTTAAGGCTTTAATCCCAAACAATGTCATTAACTTGTGGGTGTTCAATGACGATCAATAGATTATCCAATTCTTTGATTAGTGAGGGAATGTTTAAGCATGTAGTAATAGACGATGAAGAGAATTCAAAATATATGGAGATTTGTCAATATGGTATGGAAAATTTCAGGCAAAATTCAATTCTCGAAAGGAGTAGATCTAGAAAATCTATAAATGTCAAAACAAATAATTCTACTATGAATTATGAGATGATTAACTTGGGCACAGAAAATAAGATATTTAGAACATCAACCTTGGAACTTGTTGTTAAGAAGAAGAAAAACAAGCTTAGATGCAATTGTTAAGATAATATAGGGATATCCTCACTTGGATCTATGAAGCTCTAAGAGCATATGATACAAGGATAAACTGGCATGTCACTCCCCTCTAAGAAGATGTCAAAATTATCTAACAAAAATTAAGAAAGGTACATCCAACATCGAAGCCATTTATTTAGAAAGAATTAAAAAAATTTAGATGTGAACATCATCTTAAAGTTTGTCATTCTTCCAAGATTTCCAATTTAGTGTTAGTCAAGAAGAAACCAAGGGAAATCAAACTATGTTGATTTCCATAATTTAAACAAAGCTTTGCAACATTGTCTCTGAGCTTGCAACCTCCATCATGGAAGACGGATAGTGGCCACAACTCTTGACCTTCATGTTCTAGTGTGTGAACTGTAAGTCATTAAATGTCTTATGCATGAAGTAAAGTTAATCACCTACTCTGTCTCATTTCCTCCAACTCTCCATCTATACCATCCAATAGTATCTTGATGCACATAAAAGGAGAAAAATAACCATTCAATTCTATCCTTACCCCACTAAATCATGTAAACTATAGAAGAAAATTGTAAAATGTTTGTCCTTTTTAGCATGAGAGTCTGCATGTGATCCCTTTATTAGTGAAAATGGTTGTCTTCACAATACACCAAATGCTCTATCTCCCACTTTAAGAATTCTAGTATTCTACCCTCTCCTTTATCTCTCATTCTTTAGCCTCCACTGCTTAGTGTCTCCTCTCAGATTCACTTCACTTATGTGACAAAATCTTGAAACAAAGATTTTGTTTACCTTTTTAATGGGGCTTATAGAAAAACACTTGTTCATTCAATTTCTATTATCTTTGAATCCATTACAATAGATAAAAAGGCCACTGTGATATTGAATCTAGTGGAATAGAGTGGCCATGGAATTTAGTGTTATTGAGGACATGAAAACAAAAGCAAACATCTCCATGAATGATATTTGTAGCATTCCTTGTCAGAGAGAATACCTTCAAAACATTACCTAGCTCACTTCAGAGAATAGTAGCTAATTTGAAGTAAAATAGAAACATGTGGAAACCTAGAAGAAATCTAATAGAAAACAGGTGTCTGAAACAAAGTAGAAAGCTACTGTGAATGTTGTTGTTGTAAGAAAACAATCAAAGTCACAAACAACTACTTTTTATAACATTGAAAATATTTAATTATATTGTGTGGAACTATTCAGTGGACCGAGGAGCATCTTCTAATGTAATTCCTAATATCAATTGCAAAAAGATTAATTCCACTCCTACCAAAAACTATACCCACATTATTCAATTAGACAAGTCTTAAGTAAAATTCATGGGTGTATTTAAGGATTTTTTGATGAGAATGATTTCTTATATGAAAGTTTATCAAATTATAGATATTGTTGTTAACATTCATGGGACTTATGATTTATTGCTCAGAAGGAATTTCTCTCAAAATCTATAGGGATACTTCCTCACCAATCATTACCATTTGTAGTTATCATGGAAGGAATGGTCAAATAAAATAAGAAATGATTAGGAATCCTACATGAAATACATGTTTATTGAACTTGAGGGATAAAATGAACCCATAGAGTTCACATATGAAATTTTAGAGAATTACTCTCTTGAGATTGGTTTCAATAATTATACATTAGAAGAATCATATACAAAGTTTGAACTCCTTCATTACATTTGGACTGAAGATGAAAATTGTATGATAGTGGATATATATAGTGCTAGATATTCTAACCTATATTTCAAAATTCAAAAGATGAAAATCGTACGATAGTGGATATAGGTAGTGCTAGATCTTCTAACCTTATTAGAAACTAACTTCTAGACATTGTTTTATGGTGGTTCTATGTTACATGAGGGTGCAGGGGAAGATTGTACATTGTTTGATCCCTAGAAAAAGCATACACTTATTTCCTATAGGCCTTGAAAAAGTTCTTGATTTGAAGGTGAAACATTTAAAAGTTTTGGTTTGAAATAATAGTATGGAAGGTAAAGAATTACATCCATTTTCTTTTGCTTCATTTGGAGAATTTCCAATCCGAGGTATGAAGGTTGATTACCGAATTTTATGATTTTAGTATTGTGTCCATTCATCAATGTAAGATTGTAGTTGTGAACACTCTATATAATGTTGCTTCTAGGCTAGCTCCATTAGATGATATTCTACCAACGAATTTATATTGAAATCCTTTTTAAGCCTTTAATCCCAAACAGTGTCACTAACTTGTGGGTGTTCAATGACGATCAACAGATTATCCAATTCTTTGATTAGTGAGGGCATGTTTAAGCATGCAGTAATAAACGATGAAGAGAATTCAAAAGCAATGGATATTTTTCAAGATGGTATGGGAAATTTAAGGTAGAATTCAATTCCCAAGGGAGTAGATCTAGAAAATCTATAAATGTCAAAACAAATAATTATACTATGAATTATGAGCCGATTAATTTGGGCACAAAAAAAGGAAATTTAGAACATCAACCTTGGAACTTGTTTTTAAGAAGAAGAAAAACAAGGTTAGATGCAATTGTTCAGATAGTATAGGGATGTCTTCACTTGGATCTATGAAGCTCTAAGAGAAAACTTTGGATGTTAATATCATCTTAAATTTTGTCATTCTTCCCAGATTTCCAATTTAGTTCCAGATAAGAAGAAACAAAGGGAAATCAAACTATTTGATTTCCATAATTTATCCAAAGCTTTGCAACACTGTTTCTGAGCTTTCATCCTCCATATTGGAAGAGGAATAGTGGCCAGATATCTTTCCCTTCATGTTCCAGTGCATGAACTGTAAGTCATTAAAGGTCTTATGCATGAATTAAAGTTAATCACCTACTCTGTCTCATTTCATGCAACTCTCCATCTACAACATCCAATAGTATCCTGATGTACATAAAAGAAGATAAATAACCATTCAAGTCTATCCTTACCCCACTGAATCATGTAAACTATAGTAGAAAATTGTAAAATGTTTGGCCTTTTCAGCATGTGAGTCTGCACATGATGCCTCTGTTAGTGAAAATGGTTGTCTTCACAATATACCAAATGCTTTGTCTCCCACTTTAAGAATTCTAGTATTCTACCTTCTCCTTTATCTCTCATTCTTTAGCCTCCACTACTTAGTGTCTCCTCTCAGATTCACTTCACTTCTGTGACCAAATCTTGAAACAAAGATTTTGTTTACCTTTTTAATGGGGTTTATAGAAAAACACTTGTTCATTCAATTTCTATTATCTCTGAATCCATTACAATAGATAAAAAGGCCACTGTGATATCGAATCTAGTGGAATAGAGTAGCCATGGAATTTAGTGTTATTGAGGACATGAAAACAAAAGCAAAAATCTCCTTGAATGATATTTGTAGCATTCCTTGTTAGAGAGAAGACCTTCAAAACATTACCTTGCGCACTTTGGAAAACAATAGCTAATTTGAAGTAAAATACAAACATGCAGAAACCTAGGAGAAATCTGATAAAAAACAAGTGTCTGAAACAAAGTAGAAAGATACTGTGAATGTTGTTGTTGTAAGCAAACAATCAAAGTCACAAACACCTACTTTTCCTAACATTAAAAATATTTAATTATATTGTGTGGAACTGTTCAGTGGAATGAGGAGAATCTTCTAATGTAATTCCCCATAATGTTTGCAAAAATATTAATGCTACTCCTACCAAAAACTACACCCACATTATTCAGTTAGAAAAGTCAGATGTAAAATTCTTGGGTGGATTTAAGGATGTTTTGACTAGAATGATTTCTAATATGAAATTTTGTCAAATTATAGATATTATTGTTGACATTCATGGGACTTATGATTTATTTCTCAGAAGGAATTTCTCTCAAGATCTACAGGGATACTTCCCCGCCAATCATTCTCATTTGCGGTTACCATGGGAGGAATAGTCAAATCAAATAAGAATTGATTAGGAAGCCTACATGAAATACATGTTTATTGAACTTGAGGGATAAAATGAACCCATAGAGTTCACATAGGAAATTCTAGCGAATTACTCTCTTGAGATTGGTTTCAAGAATTTGAAGGATTATACATCATAAGAATCAGATACAAAGTTTGAACTCCTTCATTGCATTTGGACTGAAGATAAAAATTGTATTCTAGTAGATATAGATAGTGTTATATATTCTAACCTATATTTAGAAATTGAAGATGAAAATTGTATGATAGTGGATATAGATAGTGCTATATATTCTAACCTGATTAAAAACTACCTTCTAGAAATTATTTTATGATGGTGATATGTTATAGGAGGGTGCAGGGGAAGATTGTACATTGATTGATCCCTAGAAAAAACATACCCTTATTTCCTATAGGCCTTGAAAAAGTTCTTGATTTGAAGGTGAAACATTTAAAATTTTTGGTTTGAAAATGAAAATATGGAAGGTAAAGAATTCCATCCATTTTCTTTTGCTTCATTTGGAGAATTGCCAATCTGAGGTACGAAGCTTGATTACTAAATTTTATGCTTTTAGTATTGTGTCCATTCCTCAATGTAAGATTGTATTTGTGTCTCTTATGATTTTCCCAGAGAGGTTAAGAAGAAATGAAGGTTTTTTCTGACTATTTCTTGCTTCACATCTTCCATTGTCCATTCTGCAAGCTGTCAGTCATTGATCCACTATCTCACTTTGGGATTGACCCTCTCTATGTCCTTTATTCTTTGGTAATATGTCATAATTGATTCTATGATCATGTCAACAAATTGAACTTTTTAGTTTCTTAACTAAGAGGGATTGACCCTTTAGTTTCCACTATTTCCATTTGGATTTTAAACCTTTTGTTCACCCTATTTTAAATTTATCTTGGAAGTGGTGTGGGCATTCCTTCAGTGTTTTTTCTTTGTAAGTTGTGTGTATCAGGTACAGGGGAAATTGGAAGGTGGCCAACTTTCTATGCCTTCATATGTTTCTTATATTATGGCCATTGTATGTGGAGAAACACAAGGAATTATGTTCCCAACAAAATTATCTTCATTTTGGAGCTCCTTACATCAATTGCTTCAAGAAATGGATGGAGCAACTGGTGGTTCTATAGAAGGAATTTTTTTTCGAGGCCTTAGTAAATAGCCGCATTAAAGAAGGGGAAGTTCTTGGTCCACCTTGGTTAGGATAGTCTTGAAAACCAACAATATATTTTTCTTTGTAGTTTTATTTAGGCATGATTCAAAATGGTTAGTTCATTGAATTATGAGCCTTATTCTAAGAGCATATTTCTAGCTTGCTATGTGGAATACTTTAGTCTATCTTATATCCTAGTCTTTCACCTTTTTAGTTGTAGCACTTTTAGTTTTTGAATGTGACAGGTATTTTCTCTTGCACAACATGAAATTGTGGAGTATTTCATTTCTCAGGTTTGTATTTTTGGAGTGTATGCTTTTATGAAAGGTTTTTTCATTTATGAGTTGTTTATCAATGGAGTGGCATGTTGGATTTTATGAGAATCTTCAATGTGATGCATTGAATTCTAAATTTCCATGCTCAATGTTGGTTTCTAATTTGTTCTATGCAGACTTCTTAGTTCTTTGTTTTCCACCTAGTCTCTAGTTTCTATCTATCTTTTTACTTTAACCATTGAATCACCATGCCTAAAAAAGACACCAAGATTTGCTTAGAGGAGGATACATTAACATATACTAAACTGTAGCCCAATTTGCTGACTGGAGATGTACAAGAGAAATAAGCACAGTCAACCTAATATTAAATAGAATAATGGGTAAAAATGGACACTCATTGGTTATGATCAACTTATGCTTTTATACAAGAGAAGTGGTAGGATGTGCCTTAAATTGTCTAACAATAAACCTTTATTCATAACCTACTTTTGTTGACTTTGATCAATTTTGAGATATAACTTATGTGTCAATGTCTAAATCTTCCAATTGTCTTCCTTATACTCCAACATTCTTTCTTGTCTGAGGAATCAAGATAGCTAACATATTACAAACCACACTGAAACAACTTTAATCTAAGACTTTGAAAAAAAAATATATTATAAAAATAAATGACTGGAACCCATTGCATAACAATGGGAAATAAGATAAAATAATCTTGTTAATATCCAACAGAGGAACAAGAAATAGTTCAATGGTACTAGAAAATTCAACTAGTTGTCTATAGATTATGGGAGTGTCCATAGCACTGCTAGATGCTAAAAAGTTAGAAAAAAATGAAAGATACAATAAAGAAGACACATGAAATATTTATTGTTGATACTTTAGTCAATTTCTCCTAGGTTGATACCTACATTGATATTGTTGCTGATTAGGGTCATGTTGATGCAGATTCTTTACAAGCGTTGAAAATATAGTGTGTATATTTTGGCTTTAATTCCTTATACTCAGCTAAATCAACTTGAAGATTGCCCTAATTTGCCTAAAATTACATGGTTTATATTCTTACCTTTTAATATTTTAGAGAATTTGGCTTAGGAGCTCAGGCAATCCCCACAAATCCTCACCAAAAAAATTGAGCTATTGTTTATTTTTAATAGTTTTTTGAAGTTGTCTTGATGACTTATTATAGATAAAAGTGAGGATTTTTGACCTTGTTTCAATTGCTCAGATTTGTTTTTTTTTTTTTTTTTTGGGTAGATTTTAATGCTTGTATCTCCATTTTCTTTTGATCAACAACCCCCTTCAAAATTTATGTCTGTTGCATCTCTAGTTCAATTGCTTTTATTTAGCTTTTTGAATCTGGAATGACTAGGTCAGGTCACTTCTACAACACACACACACACACACACACACACACACACACACACACACACACACACACACACACACACACACACACACACACACACACACACACACACGCACACACACACATGCGCACACACACACACACACACCCACACACACACACACACACACACACACACACACACACACACACACACACATGCACACACACACGCACACACACACGCACACACACACGCACACACACACACACACACACACACACACACACACACACACACACACACACACACATATTGGATAAATAATTCCACTATCACAGAGTGAGGATGTTGGTATATTGTCAATGCCCCTCATATTCTCCCCCACTCTAGTTTCCATGATGGAAGGTGGTATTAACTACCAACTGCAATGGAAACTACTAAACCCTGCAGGACACAGAGGGAATGGATCCCATGATCTCCCTAGACATTAATCCTTAGTAGAAATGGTTGAACCAACTGATCTATCCCTTTATGCTCTGTAATCTTATTTTATGTTGTGACTCCATGGTTGAATCAAGCTTTAAGGTTATCAACATTAGTGGATATGGGCATTAGTGTGTTTCAATATTTAACAATTATTTTCCAACTTTTTTCTTTTTGCAAAAGTTTCTTAATCCATTATGGCTACTATCCGGAGGCCCTCAAACTTTGTACCCACACTCTTCAGTCTCCTCCTAAGCTGAATCTTGTTTAGTGGATTACCTCCTCCTTTATAGTGCTCCCATCAGCTAGAGGCACTAAGAGATAGGATGATGACAACATTTCTTCTAGCTCCAGATCATCGTATACCATAGGGACCACTCCCCCTCCCCAAAGATGTCAAATATGTCACCATACTAGATCCCTTACCAACAAGAAGATCATATCACCTAGACATTAGTAGAGTGTTATAGCAGCCACACAACCACATAGAAGAGGCTTCAAATCTTCCCCTAGCTATTCTTTAGGGCATAATCCTATCTTGAGTTTCCTTCGTTCGACCTCTAATGTTTAGAGAGGTAGATCTAGTGTATCATGACCTAGTCCCTAGATCCTTTCCCCCTACACATCTCCCTCCTATTATGGCTAATTACACTTGAATTTGAGGTTGTTATGGTGTTTTCTCTTATAGATTTCATGTTTCTACATTACTTCTTGTTCTTTTTTTTTTTTCTGAGTAAAGACTAATTCTATTATGTGAAGTAAAATATAGTACAATCAGGCCTGAAAACAGGCTTAGCAGAGAAGCTAAGGAGCCGAAGGTGATAGGAGATCAACCTTGCTCCGAATAGATAAACAAGGGACAGGTCAAAGAAGCAATGGAATACAAAGGAAAGTACTGATTCAAAGGCTACCCCAAAGGGTTGTTTCCTGCAAATCGACATTTTTTTCCTTTTTTCTTGCTCACTTTTATCCACCCAGTGGAGTTTGGCTGTGTCATGACAAGTTGTAGATTATTTTGTCCTGATGGCTGATCATCCTTGTCAGAGTCTGAGGACGAAGAGATATGGGTACGTTTCTGAGACAACTGCTGGTTCGAGGGAGCCTCCTGGTTAGCCGAGGGGGCATCCTTCGGAATTTCCTCATTTTGTAGATCAGCTTCAATTTCCTCATCAATCTGCTCATCTGCCTCCGATTCCTCCTCCTCCGAGCTCGAGAAGCCTAAATCGTACAGCGGATGGGGTGGTTCAAAAGGAATCCATCTCTTATTACTTCTTGTTCTTTATATAGGATACTTTTTAGTATTCCTCCTTTGTATTGAGTTCATTATACTTAGCAGTCCCATTGACATACTTGTGTGGTCATTTATTTGACATTAACGTAATTATCTTATCTTATGTTATCTTATCATTTCCTTTAGTCCTTTAGTTCAGCCATGTCTGGGTTGACAATTCTTGTTAGTGAGCAGTTCCCCACATTTATTACACAAGTACAATTGATATCACCTAAGTTTGCATGGATGTAAGCTTACACAAGCACCTAAGTTATGTGATAATTGAATCCAATATTATGCATGCATTGGGTAGTCCTACTTCTAGGAAATATTGTATTACTAGCAAATCCTCCTCCCATTTGGGCCCTCCTCCAATGGTTAGCACTATATAATCAATCATACCCCAAAAATACCATAAGACAAAGCCTTTCTCAGTGGCTCCCATATCATTCCACCTTTTCACTTTATAGAAAAGTGCACAAGACTATACTTTGGTCTGTCAAAGCTCCTTGCTTGGATGGCAAGCAATATGGTTATGCTCATAACACACCTTTCTTCCTAGTTGGATTTCATTGACAAAGGCGAAGCACAAGAAATGAATCAAATAGACGTAATTTCCTATCTAATAACAATGGAAATATCAAGAAAATATTATTGCACTCTCTTGATTAGTGAGAAGCCATGTAACCCACTATGATCCATGTCTTACAGTGTTTTTCTACCTATATGAATGGAACACATTTGTAGTTGGATCTGATTGTGACCATCATAACTTGGATGGATCTTATTATTTGGGTTTTTTTTCTTCCTGGGAAATATGAAATTATAGTTGATGCATAACTTTGAAAGATATTGAGTTTTATGTCTATATTCCCGTTTAGGTACTTTTTGGTTCTCTTATATTTAGGGCCACTTCTCATAGTTGTTTCATTCTTTTCCTATTTTTGCATGGGTGTGTTTTAGCTTCCATCATTATATAACTTTCATACTTGCTAATATTTATCCTGCAAAACTCATTCATTGGTTATGATGTTCTCAACAAGCTTGCAATTCCCCAGCCTAAACAATACTGACATGTAAGAATTCCTTATTATATTTTTTCTTTGATTAGTGTAATTGTTGGCTACTTTGAAGATATAAGTTATGAATCTAGAGTATCATCAGACATTAATCTAAATAGTGCACCTCTTTTTTTTGGATCTTAGGCCAAATATAAAGAAGGTATATTTCTGGAGACAGTCTTTGTGCACTCTTCAATGGTTGGCATGTTGTATGCTTTTGCAGAGGATGCTATTGAACATGGTGGATGGTAAGGGATAGCATATGTAACAATTTATAACTTTTGCTAATACCTATTTAAATTCATCTAAGCCTTTAATATCTATTTTTCATTTTCTTTTTGAAACCTAAAGTGAAACCTTAATTTAATTAATCTTTATTGTATTGATGGAACCAATTTTCATATACATTTGTAGTTTAATTGTTTTTGTTTCTTACAAAATGGTATGCATATGTTTGGCATTATTATAATGTTATTCATGATGAATCTACCCTATTTTAATGCATTTGCATGGAGAAGCCTCTAGAAAGGAAAAAATGTTAAGGAAAAACAATATTTTAGTGGAGCATTCGGTATAGAAGGGTGGCACTTGGATTGTTTGATTATCTCAAGGTCATAATGAATGCTTGCTTACTAGACCATCCCACATCTAGGAAATTCTAGATTATTCATTTATATTTTATTCCATATAAAGTGTAAATCAAGCCTATAAAAGGAGGCCTCCTATCCATTGGCAATAATTTGTTGTGGAGAAATTGTCTAGACACTTGTATTTGGAGTTGAAGATAAAATTGCAGGTTTGAAGCTTGATTCTGGAAAAATCCTCAGGGTTTATTTGCACCCAAGGTCATCATCATTTCATTTCAGTTTTATTCCTTCTTGGTTGGGCATCATATTGTACTATTATAGCAGGCTAATGTTAGTTGTTGAGGGGCTGAAAGAGAGGTGTGTTGACATTCTTCCCGGTTGTTTATGTTATCATATTTCAAAAGTATTATTCAAGGCTGGTTATTCAATAAAAAGTTGTTTTCTTTTGTTTCCTATGCATAAATTGATATCTTAAGCTTCACATGGATGATTGATGATTGTATTAGTGTATCTATTGGGCATATTGTTTTTTTTGTAAAACAATTTCGAGATATGTTAGACCGGAAGATAAGATAAAATAAGAAAATATAAGAGAAATGTATTAATGTCTAACAAATTACTATTGAAGTAGGTCAATGAGAATGTTTTGGGTAAAATTATCTCCATACAAAGTGGGACTTCCAAAGTGACTCCTATATAAAATAAAGAGACCAGAAGTAAAATCACAATCAAATCTAAAAACCTATAAGGCCTGTTGGCATTATGATTCAGGTTTGGTGCTATAGCATAGGTGTTGTACTTGATGGAAACTCACTCAAGTGGAAAATCTCTGTTCAGGCTCTCAAAATCATAGAAAAAGAGATACCCGCATGTGATCTTAAGAAAAGCTGCGGACCCGTAGGTGCCCCGAACAAGAAGTGCAGGCATACCTGCAAGTTCTCTGAACAAAAGGTGCAGGCGTCAAATTCACTCACTTCAATGCAGAGAAGCGCGCACACATGGGAATTTTTATGATTGGTCCATGGTATTTAGTCTGACATACATGATCCTATGGTTTTGGTCCGTGGTATAGCATCTAAATTATTGAACCCCGGTTTTGGGTCCCTTGTATTGGTTTTCTATGGTTTTGTTCCATGGTTTGAGTAAGGGCTTGCCTATAAAAAGGAAAGGAGATCACTTGGCTAGACACTTGTGAAAATTGAATATCTTAAGATCTGAAATTTTGGGTGATTGGTTTGAAAAGCTAGATCTAAATCAAGGTGAAAACTGTAAACTGTAAGGCGGATCTATTGATAGGTGGTGATCTCTTTGGCGCATGATCGGATCTCTGGATCTGACTGTCTATGGCACATTGGAGGACTAATAATCTGGCTCTATTCGGAGGTCCACAGGTGATCCATAGCGCAGGTGTGGAGGAACGCAGTGCAGCAGAAGGCGAAGTGCGGAGGTACGGAGCACAGCAGAAGGCGCAGTGCGGGGGTACGCAGCGCAGTAGAAGGTGCAGTGCGGGGATACGTAGCACAACAGAAGGCACAGGTGCGGAGGTACACAGCACATCAAAAGGCGCAGGTGCGGAGGTATGCAGCACAACAGAAGGCACAGGTGCGGAGGTATGCAGCGTAGAAGACGAATCAGGTGCGGAGGTACGCAGCGCAGAAAACGAATCAGGTGCGGAGGTGCAATGTCATATACACAATTCAGGTGCGGAGCTGCGCAGTCTAGACACAGAAGAACTGCGGATATTCGCAGGTTTCTATTGGTGAAGTTGCGGACTTTACTTGAAATATTTGTTGGCTGCCTTTTATCTATTGTTGCAGAGTTCTGGGTTTAGATTACTGGTATTGCTTTTCTGGTTACTGCATTCTGACAAGTTATTGGTTGATTCATTGGGTGATTGTAAAAGGAGATTGGTTGATTCACATGTACTTGATTATTATTTGATGTTCATGGATCCAGTTTGAAAATTTATGAAACGTGGTCCTTGGAAGAAAAGAAGTAGGTCAGTACCTACAAGAACTAAGGGTGTTGTAGCTCCCTTCCAGGAGAGACTGGAAAATGAGAGAGGGTTGTAGCTCTCATCAGGTTACAGCCTGCGTACTGGTAAAGGACTGCACCAGTACAAAATCATTCTAAAAGAAGTTTCTAATTGAAAGAAGATAGAGACATATTGCAGCAGGTGGTTTTCACCCACATTGGGTTTCCACCTTTTATCTGGTGTTCTTTGGTGTGACTATCCGTTTTTCTTGTTCTTGCTCATTATTGTATGGTACTGACATACAAATTAATGATCAATTTCTGAAGAATAAATTAAAGTATAAATCTGGAATATATATTGAAAAGAATTTGATAATACTGATTCACCCTCCCTCTCAGTATTATTTCCAACAATTGGTATCAGAGAAGGTCCTTCTGAAGAAGCTTGGTCACTTGAAGGAAGATCCATCATCATGAGAAACTACGAGAGAGAAGCATCTATCAGGCCACCGATTTTTGATGGGACAAACTTCATATATTGGAAGGTAAGAGTTACTGCCTATCTTCAATCTCTTGGTACAGAAGTCTAGGATATCATAGATACAGGGTACTCCTTTCATCAACAACTCCTACAGATCCGACTGAGAAGAAGAAATATGAAACAAATGCAAAGGTTGTCAATACCCTATTAGGATGTCTATCTCAATCAGAATTCGTCAAGGTTATGCAGTATAAATCCGCAAAATAAATATGGGACAAGATTGTTCTAATCTATGAAGGAGATGAACAGGTAAAAAGAGAAAAACTTCAAACCCTCAGAATTCAGTATGAAAATCTCAGAATGCACAATGATGAAAGTGTGGCTAACTATTTCCTTCGTGTAGATGAGATTGTTAATTGTATGAAAAAATTGGGTGAAGAAATAAAAGAAGCTGTTGTGGTTGAAAAAGTTCTAAGATCCTTGTCCCCTAGGTTTGAATCTAAAGTTTCTGCAATAGAAGAAAAGGAGAATCTACGAAACCTTACCATGTCACAGCTGCACGGAATTCTAACTGCTTATGAAATGAGGAAAGGAGGACCATCAGACAGGAAAGAAGCTGCCTACAAGGCTTCAGGCAAAGGAGACTACTATGATTCAGGACACGTGTCAGAAGAAGAAGAAGAATCAAATTTTGTCAAGAACCTTCAACGGGGTACTGGAAGATTCCGAGGTAAGTTACCTTTCAAATGATTTGCTTATGGAAGAGTCGGTCACTATGCTGCCAAATGTCCTCATAAGGATAAGATTGACAAGGGGAAGGAACCTGTTAGATGGAACAAGAAACAAAATGTAACTAAGAAAAGTTACTACACTCATGAAGACAGTGATGGACTTTCAAATAGTGACGAAGATGAACAAGGTAACAATTATAGACTCTTAATGGATTTTGAAGATGATGATTTTGTGGATGCTATAGATGAAGGTGGTCTTTATGAAGAAATTTCTAGACTCAAAATATGTTTAGAAGAGAAGAATGTGATCATTGATACTCTTCAATTCCAACTTGCTGAAAAAGAAAAACTTCATGAAAAGTTAGAATGTGAAATTGTTGGTCTTAGAAAAGAGATTGAGAAAACAAAATTTCTTAATATTAAATTTGTTAAAGGATCTGAAACTCTGGATGAGATTATCAATGTGCAACATTCTCCACTAATCAAGACAGGTCTGGGATATAATGGAGAAGCATCTCAAGCATCCACCTCCAAAAGTTATCTTGATGCAACAAGGAGGAGCGAGCAAAGGCCTAATAGAAATCATCAGATAAATCAGGGACATTTTACCTCAAGAATTAACAAATATTATCAGGTAAATCGGGGGAATCTACTTTAAGGATAAACAGAAGCTACAACCAGCCTCAGGTAAAACCTTCTCAATTTACCTTAAGAATGGATGTCAATAGAAATTACAATCATTTGGTTGATCACAGAAGTTTCTTCAATGGCCAATGTTTCTCTTGCCATAACTTTGGCCACAAAGCAGGTCAATGTGTTGCCTATAAGACAATCATGATTAGAGAAGCTCAAAAACAAAGAAGTATGACTGGAATCATGAAAAGGACCTATAACAACTTTTTTGCCCTTAAAAATGAAATTGAATGTTCTATTTGTAATAACTTCGGTCATGAAGATTCTGAATGCAGGTGCAGGTTTCAGAAGACAACTCAGAAGGAACAAACCTCAAGTGCCAGAACATGGAGAATGAAGGAACTACAACCAGAAAGATGTGGGATAGCTTTATATGCAGAAGGACAGGAAAATCAATGGTACATCGACAGTGGATGTTCGAAGCATATGACAGGTGATAAAGAAAAACTTCAATCATATAGTGCTTTAGAAAAAGGAAAGAAAGTTTCTTTTGGAAATGATACCCCTGTAGTCATAAAAGGAAAAGGCATTGTTCAGTTGAAAGAAAAAGTCAAAGCTGGAAATGTTTTGTTTGTTGATGGCTTGAAGCATAATCTACTGAGTGTCAGTCAGATGTGCGATCAAGGAACTGAAGTAATATTTTGATCAAATGGATGTAGTGTTCGTGATCTTGATATAAGAAAAACAATTATCAAAGGCATAAGAACTCCAAATAATTTATACATATTTGAAGAAGGACAACAACAATGCTATTTGAGCAAAAATCATGAACACTGGTTATGGCACCGGCGGTTGGGGCATCTAAGCTTTTCACAGATAAGGAAAGCATGAAAGTACCAGGCAGTTCGTGGTCTTCCAGACATCAGAATTCCAGACAATACAATATGCAAATCATGTCAGTTTGGCAAGCAAACCAAAACTAACTTCCCTGAGAAGGAAGGATCAGCTATCAGGCCACTTGAACTTGTCCATACTGATGTATGTGGCCCATCTAGGAAAAGGTCACCTCGAGGAGAAGAATATTTCATATTATTCATTGACGAGTTTTTCAGGATGTGTTGGATAGGACTTATGAAGCACAAAGATGAAGCCTTTGAAAAGTTCAAATCATTCAAAGCCTTGGTGGAGAACGAATTAGATCACAAAATAAAAACCTCAAGTCTGATAGAGGTGGGCAGTTTACCTCGAATGAATTTTTCGACTTCTGTGAAGAACATGGAATAAGAAGGGAATTCTCTACAACTAGGACTCCTCAGCAAAATGGAGTGGTAGAAAGGATGAACAGAACGATTCAACAAATGGCTCATGCTATGCTTGATGAGTCTGGAACTCTCGCAACCTTCTGGGGTAAAGATGCATTTGCTGTAGTTATTATTCTCAACAAGACAAATATTTGGGTGAACAGCACTCAAACTCCTCATGAGCTCTGGTATGGTGAGACTCCTTCGGTAAAACATTTCAAAATTTTTGGAAGCAAATGCTATATTAAAAATAATGATGAAAATCTTGGCAAATTTGAACCTAGAGCAGATGAAGGCATTCTCCTTGGTTATTCTCCTCATAGCAAAGCATACAAATGTTATAATAAAAGGCTTGGAAGAATTGTCGACAACATTGATGTAGTGGTGGATGAAAAAGAAAACACTCCTAGGCAGGTAAGATCTGAAGACTTCGAAGATGATGAGGACTATCCATCAACATCAAATCAGATTCATGATGAAGAAGAAACCCATGAGGCACCAGAGGAACAGATAAGGATAGAAGAAAAGACTCCATCCAGGTATGTTCAAAAGAATCATCCAGAATCTCAAATTTTGGGGCAAAAGGTGGCAAGCATACAAACAAGAAGAACAATTGCAGAAGCTTCAAGCTATTTGGCATTACTCTCCTCCACTGAATCACAAAATGTAAGAGAGGCATGCAAAGATGAATGCTGGGTCAAGGCAATGGATGACGAACTTGAGCAGATAAAAAAGAACAACACTTGGGAGTTGGTTCCCAGACCAAAAGATAAGAATGTCATAGGGACAAAATGGATCTTCAAAAACAAGTTGAATGAAAATGGGGAAGTAATTAGAAACAAGGCCAAACTTGTTTGTAAAGGGTATGATCAACAAGAAGGAATAGACTTTGAAGAAACTTTTGCTCCCGTTCCAAGACTTGAGGCCATCAGAATGTTCCTTGCTCTCTCTAGCTTTCAGAAGTTCAAAGTATTTCAAATGGATATGAAATTAGCCTTTCTGAATGGAGACTTAGAAGAAGAAGTGTACATTGAGAAACCATATGGTTTCATCCTTGGGAATGATCCAAATCTTGTATGCAGACTAAAAAAGGCTCTCTATGGTCTCAAACAGGCTCCAATGGCTTGGTACTATTGGTTGGACAAATACCTTTATGAACAAGGTTTTTCAAAAGGATCAACAAATAGCAATTTTTATATAAAAATTTAAAATGACAAATTGCTAATACTTGTTGTGTATGTAGATGATATTATCTTTGGCAGTAATGAAGAATCTATGAGTCAAAACTTTGCCTTGGTAATGAAGAAAGAATTCGAAATGTCTTTGCTTGGAGAGCTGATATATTTTCTTGGTCTTCAAATCCAACAAAATGAAGGCGGTATCTTTTTATCTCAAACCAAGTACCTCAAGCAGATCTTGAAGAAATATGGCATGGAAGATTCGAAACCAGTATGTACCCCTATGGTTACAGGATGCAGCCTTAGTGCAAATAATGAATCTGCAGTAGTGCATCAACCAACCTATAGATCCATGATTGGAAGTCTGCTTTATTTGATAGGTACCTGACCAGATATCATGCACGCAGTGGGAATAGTTGGAAGATTTTAGGAAAATCCAAAGGAAACTCATCTTCAGGCAGTTAAGAGAATCTTCAAGTACCTTCAAGGAACTCAAAACTATGGCTTATGGTATCCTAGAGATACATATCTCACACTTCATGCTTATACAGATGCAGATTGGGCTGGAAGCATGGATGACAGCAAAAGCACTAGTGGGGGTGCATTCTTCATGGGTTCCAGATTAGTATCTTGGTTCAGCAAGAAACAGTGTTCAATTGCTTTATCTACAGCTGAAGCAGAGTATGTGGATGCTGCATCTTGTTGCACACAACTTCTTTGGATGATGCAAACCTTGCAGGACTTTCAAATCACTTGTACTCCACCTATCTCCATCCTATGTGATAATACAAGTGTTATCAGCATTTCAAAGACCAAGCATATACCTATCAAATATCATTTTCATTGGGAACAAGTGCTTGAACAAAAAGTCAAGTTGGAGTATGTTCCTTCTAAGGAACAAGTTGCTGATATTCTCACCAAACCACTGCCCAGGGAGACCTTTGAATACCTCAAGCAAAAGTTGGGGGTAGTTGATGCATCATCTTGTTGTTGAATCTTATCTGTTTCAGAGATTGTTGGTTGTATGCGAGTTTCATATGGGGTATACACGTACATTCGCTGGTTTATGGATTGGTCAAAGACCATCTGGCACAGGTTCAGGGGGAGCAATTATTCTTCTAATAATACATTGTTGGCATTATTATAGAAGATCTTGGAGGAGAAAGTTCAGAAGGAGAACATGGATCTGAATATTGCTGCTAATGTTTTGCCTCTATGTCTTATATCTCTTTTGTCAAGGTCATTTATGGTGTATGGTGGATTATGGTTCTTCTTGAAGAAAATTTCTTTTACAGATCTGGCCTACAATCAGGGGGAGCATGATCAACATAGAAGAGTAGATTTTTCAGCATGTTCTCAGGGGGATCATAACCCTTTGCCCTTGATGACAAAGGGGGAGAATGACTTTGAGGATCTTGGGGTTTCCATCAAGTCCAAAGGGGGAGATTGTTGGCATTATGATTCAGGTTTGGCGCTATGGCACAGGTGTTGTACTTGATGGCAACTCACTCAAGTGGCAAATCTCCGTTCAGGCTCTCAAAATCATAGAAAAAGAGATACCCGCAGGTGAGCTTAAGAAAAGCTACGGACCCGCAGGTGCCGCGAACAAGAAGTGCGAGCATACCTGCAAGTTCTCCGAACAAAAGGTGCGGGCGTCAAATTCACTCACTTCAATGCAGAGAAGCGTGCCAAGTGGGAATTTTTATGATTGGTCCATGGTATTTAGTCCGACGTATCTGATCCTATGGTTTTGGTCCATGGTATAGCATCTAAATTATTGAACCCCGGTTTTGGGTCCCTTGTATTGGTTTTCTATGGTTTTGTTCCATGGTTTGAGTAAGGGCTTGCCTATAAAAAGGAAGGAGATCACTTGGCTAGACACTTGTGAAAACTGAATATCTTAAGATCTGAAATTTTGGGTGATCGGTTTGAAAAGCTAGATCTAAATCAAGGTGAAAACTGTAAACTGTAAGGCGGATCTATTGATAGGTGGTGATATCTTTGGCACATGATCAGATCTATGGATCTGATTCTCTGTGGCACATTGGAGGACTGATAATATGGCTCTATTTGGAGGTCCACAGGTGATCTATAGCGTAGGTGCGGAGGAACACAGCACAGCAGAAGGCGAAGTGTGGAGGTACGTAGCACAGTAGAAGGCGCAGTGCAGGGGTACGCAGCGCAGTATAAGGCGCAGTGCGGGGATACACAGTGCAGCAGAAGGCGCAGGTGCGGATGTACGCAGTGCATCAGAAGGTGTAGGTGCGGAGGTACGCAACGCAGCAGAAGGCGCAGGTGCGGAGGTACGCAGCGCAGAAGACGAATTAGGTGCGAAGGTGCGCTGTCGGATAGACAGTTCAGGTGCGGAGCTGCACAGTCTAGACACAAAAAAACTGCGGATATTCGCAGGTTTCTATTGGTGAAGTTGCGGACTTTACTTGAAATATTTGTTGGCTGCCTTTTATCTATTGCTGCAGAGTTATGGGTTTAGATTACTGGTATTGCTTTTCTGGTTACTGCATTCTGACAAGTTATTGGTTGATTCATTGGGTGATTGTAAAAGGAGATTGGTTGATTCACATGTACTTGATGATTATTTGATGTTCATGGATCTAGTTTGAAAATTTATGAAACGTGGTCCTTGGAAGAAAAGAAGTAGGTCAGCACCTATAAGAACTAAGGGGGTTGTAGCTCCCTTCCAGGAGATACTGGAAAATGAGAGAGGGTTGTAGCTCTCAGCAGGTTGCAGCCTGCGTACTCGTAAAGGACTGCACCAGTACAAAATCATTCTAAAAAAAGTTTCTAATTGAAAGAAGATAGAGACATATTGCAGCAGGTGGTTTTCACCCACATTGGGTTTCCACCTTATATCTGGTGTTCTTTGGTGTGACTATCTGTTTTTCATGTTCTTGCTCATTATTATATGGTACTGACATACAAATTAATGATCAATATCTGAAGAATAAATTAAAGTATAAATCTGGAAGATATATTGAAAAGAATTTGATAATACTGATTCACCCTTATTTCCAACAAGGCCAACTCCAAAGAGTAGAGAGGTGATCTTCTAGGCAACCTTCTAGGTCCTCCAAATGCTCCAAGCAACAAAAGTCCCTTTCACACTCACAATGGTTGGGTCAACAATCAAAGTCTGTAAATTTATACTTTGTGGGTATGACCTCTATTTTTTTGCATCCGTAGCAACTTACAAGACTAGAAGCAGTTAGACACCAACTTCGTGTAAGAGTTATGGTGGTAGAGGTACTCGTATTATAGGCTCACCAGATGAAGGGCTTTCAAAGCTCAAATAAAGAAGAACAAAACTGAATTCAAATCAAATATGTCAAACATTCATACAACTAGGACTCCAAAGTCATACATATTTCCTACTTGACAAATCTTCTACAAATATTTATGAGTAAGATCCACCGTATTTATGGATACATTTGCGGAAACAATTTTTGTACCATGCGATTAGCCTACTTGAAAGATCTCCAATTTGTTTTACAAAAATATAAAATCTTTTAATATTATTTTCTACAAATAATTATGAGTATTTGTACCATGCAGTTAGCATGCTCGATAAATCTCCATTTGTTTCTACAAAAATATAAATCTTTCGTCTGAATGTTACCAGACTTAGGTGTGGGCAGATTATAGGAAATGGGATTGGAAAAATGATGGGGAGATAATGTAGAGAATGACTTGGATATGATTCATTTGTTGTTGGAGATCCTTAAGGAACCTGATCCATCAACTTTGGAAATGTTTCTAGGAAGGATTCCTATGTTTTTTAATTTTGTGATTATTTCACCTCGTGGTTATTTTGGGCACGCAATTTTACAAATTCCATACACTGGTGGATAGGTAACATTTATACGAAACATTTCTAAATTCGATGTTGAGGAATATATCATATAAATCCTTTATAGTCTACTTTACTTTATATTCTAGTGTTCATCGTCTTTCATGGATTACACTTTGCACTATATCGTCTTTTGTTTTCAGAAAAAGGAACTTTATATTGATGGTAAGAAGTAAGAATTGAACAAAGAGGAGAACAATAACACTAGAGCGACAAACACAAAGAGAGAGAGAGAAGATAATTGGTCTAGTGATACCCTTAGAGCCAATATCCCACATAAGACACACATAGAGACTGATGGTACAGTCTTCAGAGTTGGTGAATTCACCTGTAATGGATTGGAAACACAATGATTATTTTTTAAGTAATGAAACAACATTTCATGTGTAAATTTTAGTCCAATCAATATTAAGTTGGAAACTCATATTGTAGTACTTGACATTTCATATAATATAATTTATGTGTTGAAATTATTCATAGTTTCACTTGATATTGTTTAGTATTATAATTAACATATGTAACTTTGTGTTTTTATATTACATAAATATGCACATTGTATGATTTTTTTTATTTAGTCGCAAAATCATACTAATTAATTTATGTTGATTAATAATGAACACATAAAATCAACCTAAAACTACTAAATTAATAGTTTATATTGGCTAATGATGAACACAAATAAAATGAATATATGACTAAATTAGTTGTTTATAATGATTATTAATGAAAGTAAATGAAATGAATATGAACTACCAAATTAGCAGTTTATATAATGAATGTGAAACTACCAAAAAATGATAAATGACTACTGCAAATGATAAATATATGATTATAATGACGACTAAATTTTTCATACATACGAATATTAGTAGCTAATTTACAGTATTTTATAACATGACCAAAATTTAGTCGTATTTCTTTGTTCATTACTTGGTTTTCTTAGGTGATCATATAATAATATATTTTGTTGTATATTTGGTCATTAATTGTGGCCATTAATGAATAAATCAATGACTAAGTTAATGAACAAATTTATGACTAAATATACTACTAGGTAATGAAATTGATACAACAAATTAATGACTAAGTTAAAAATGACTAAACATTGGCCGCGTTATAAGATACTATAAATTAGCTACTATTGATCACTGACTAAAAAATGGTTGTTTATATGAAAATTCTAGTCATTTTTTTAGTAACTTGTTGTAGTGGCTACAACCACCCTCCAAAATTTTGCCTTAGCTTCGTTTTGGAGCCTCCCTACCAACCTTGCATAGCAACATGTCTTGTCTTGTCAAGTACACAAGCTTTAGTGATTTTCTTCCATAATGATAGCCTATCCATCAAAGCTTGTTACATCCCCCTCATAGGATGTTTCACCGGACTTGGTCCAATTGCAGCCTGAGTAGCTCCTTCAAGAAATTTCACAATTCTAGAGGGCAACCAACCTTCCCTCCAGAAATTGTGAAATTATGTATGGCAACCTGCTGGGCTCTAGAATTGTGCAAATCTTCTTGTCATTGTTCACTGTTCAGATACTCTTCCGAGAAATGCGCAATCCCTCTGGGTAGCCAGCCCAACACCCTCCCAGAAATGCGCATTTTTTTACTCCCATCTGAGAATACTATTGCATGTGTATTTGAGTTGATCGGTTCCCTCTGGGATCGAGAAAAACTATTTTGCATGCATGGGCTACTCCTACCAAGGCAGCATGCAAAGGCATCCCTTGTTTCAGGGATCTATTTTAGCAGCTGGAGGTTACATGCAAAGATCATTTCAGAAACCTCCCACCAAGTGTTGCTTTCCATAGATTTGTGGCATGTGCATCGCAACCTCGATTTTGTCAAAACTCAACAACCAGAAGATGTAGAGCTCATTCCTCACATTGATTTTGCAGCTTTGACATCCCACATTGCATCTAGGAGTTGTCGGCACATTCAGCTCAACTGTTTTGGGGTAAGCACGCTTTTCATGTCTCGCGCTATGTTTCTAGCACTTTTTATGTTTCGCTTCGTATGAATGTTGTCTCCTTGATTTCAATGAGTTTTTGCTGTCGTTTTGACACATACTAGCTTGTACTAGTGCTATTTCATTTTTTGTTAACATCTCACTGTTGTCGCATGCATGAAATTGTTTTTCACAGATGGTCGTCGTTGCGGCGACTCACTTCACACACATGCATGCCTTCCCATTTCCTGAATCCTACACTTTCTGTTTGCATGAATGATCATTCACTCTTTTTTGCACTCATCTCATCATGCATTCACACTTCTCATGTTTTCAATCATCCCTCGGTTGCACTAGGCTACCTTGGCCCCAATCGTGCCTTGCCCGGCTAGCACTGTGCATTTGTGGAAGCGAAGACTTTGCCTTCTCTCCATAAATTATGCAAGTTTATCCAAGTATGGAACTCTAGGCTTGTATTCTTGGAGGCAGTGTCCTGTTGGCCCCAAAAACTGTGGAATGTAGTTTGCTTGTTGCATGTCACTGCTGACTGAAATTGCGCATTTCATAGTTTCAGTCCTTAGCAGGCCAGGATGGACTATGCATTGCATAGTTCTAGTAGTTAGTCAGCCTCCTAATAAGCCGAACTGTTTCTTGCGCAGTTTTTGCAGTCAGTCTCCCAACCTCCCGACAGAAA
Source organism: Pinus tabuliformis (assembly GCA_031772625.1). Taxonomy (NCBI): domain Eukaryota; kingdom Viridiplantae; phylum Streptophyta; class Pinopsida; order Pinales; family Pinaceae; genus Pinus; species Pinus tabuliformis. The sequence continues at coordinate 245,484,890 of CM062811.1, forward strand.
TTGCGCAACCTTCATGATCAGTCACATGGGTATGTTGCAAGTCAGTTCTCAAGTTCATTTTGGTTTTTTACTGACAGATTTCATTCCATGAGTGTTTCCATGTCTTTAGGTTTCGCAGGTGTTCATCTTCCTCTCAACAGCACAGGTATATTGGTTTCTAGGAGAGAAGAGTCGAAGACACCATTTAGAGCACACTTGGGGATGTAGTCGATTAAGTGTCTATGAACTTGCCTACCCACGAAGACATTAAGTTGTTCATAGCCAAGGACATCAAGATATGATGGCAGCAACATCATAGCAAGCAGCACCATGAACAACAGCTAAAGTCAGCACATCGGATGCAACGAACGCAAGAGGAAGGTTTTTGACAACACAAAGGCGAAACAAAGTTGAAAGCTCAAGCAAATCCACTTGTGATGAAAGCAAGTTTAGAGACATAGGCTATGAGGTGATGGTGTGACATGAAGATCGCTCGAAGAAAGAGAATGGAACAGAGAATGAGTTTCATTTGTTGAAGCAGCAACTCAAGGAAGAACAAGAGTTGCATAGATGAGAGAATGAGTTGTAGCAGGAACAGGTACAAAAACGGGTGCAACATGCACTCACGGATGAAACTACGCCCATACAAGTTATAGATCCATCCTAATAGATGGCATGGACAAGACATGATGATAAGTGTTGTTTATCGCATGCAAGGGAATTCAACAGCATGCATGTCATTATGTGCATGAATGCGATCCCATCCATTCAGCACACTCACCGAGGCAAGGACAAGAAGAAATTCTGACTGGAGCTAAACATGCAGTTGACAGTTGATGCGCATGACCACTAGCACACACTGGAAGATCAACATAGACACTATGCATCAGTGTGTTGTTGACTCAACCACACCCAAGAAGACCATGTGCTTTCTAGAAGACGAGTTGAATGGAGGAGCCACACAAATGCACCCGGATGAAACAAAGGCAAGAGTTTGCTTCAGCAAGATGTCACCATGGAGCGCATGCACACAATCACGGGTGACTAAACATGGAATCAGATCACCACCTTCACCATCACAAGCATGTCAAAGGGTTGGTCTCACCACAACGGACTAAGTGTCAGTGATGTCTTGCATGGCTTGCTCAAGCCATTTTGTCTCACATGGGCACATGTGCATTGTAATGTAACATCTTGTCAAGTGGAAGTTCAAGTGTTGATAGTTGGATGTAATAGTCATAGAGTAGATGAAGAGTCATGAGGGTAGATGAACTGTCACAAAGGAGAATGTTAAGGGTCACCCCACCCTTTTCTATAAATATAACCTCATAACTCATTGTAAATGCTTTTGGTCAGCCAAGCTTCCGATAGGACTATCTTAGAGAAATCTTGGACAATATTGTAATGAGCCTTGGCTTCTCTATTGCGCAGAGCTAGTACATTTTTTTGGAGGAGGAGGCAGTCGTGGTTGTAACGTTTCGCTGTCGAAACTAGTGGTTGGACATGGATGTGTTGTATGACTAGAACTTGCACTTATTAATATAACAAAGCCTACATGTTTCATGCATATGTTGTATTGTATTCTATGTTATCTAGTTTACTATAAATGATATATGTTTTTTTTGCTTACGCATGCATGTGTGGACTATTTTGTATAAGTATGTATGAATCTTTATGAAATGTGTTGTTGGTTTAACCATCACTTTGGATTGCTTGCTAACTTTCTTTCCAGCTTGTGATGCATCTTCGCTCATGTGTTCCCTTCCATGCTGCGTACTATTACAGATTTCCAAGGGGCACACTCACTTCACCCTTAGTGTGTTAGAACCTCTCATGCACCTTCCTTGACTTACTACAGCTGTCATACCCTTGCTACCAACAAGGACATCTTACTTGCCTCTATGTGAAATCATAGTCAAGGCATTACCATACAACCCACTGCTGGGACTCCTATACCTAATGGTCTGAGGTCTAATTTGGAATTCTTATCGAGGATATCCCCTTACATGTTGGCGGGTCCACCACCGTCAACATAACTAATTAGCCATTTTGTACATGTTAGTGACTCTCTCATGATAAGTATGTCGATCAAAAGATTGTAATTGTAAGCACGAGTTATCAATTTATAACTATATTGTATTAAGATATCAATTTAAATATACTTGTATTATCTCCTTTCTCAAATTACATTGTGAGTATCAATCTTAAATAACTCACAAAGTGATAGAAATTGGAGAAGGAAAATCATATTTATGTTATATATTTGTACTAAAAGGCCTACTATAACATCCATCATCAATTTTTTTCAATGTAGTAAATAACCTCCCTTATTTTCACTATGCAACATATCTCCATAAATATAAATGTAGTTTAAAACATGGTGTACAATATCTATTATAATAAGGATTCAAGGTCACAATCCTTCTCAAATAGGAAAATGAGAAAAATATAACCAAAATGAGAAAATAGTGAATTTATAAACAACATTGAAGATTTATTCTAGATTTAGATACTTATTGGTTTATTAATTGGTTCACATGTTTTTTCTTCTTGTTTATTTCAAAATCAATATAAATCATGTAGTGATAAATCTATGAGGAATTTAACAATGAAAAGATTGTGTATTAATATGTAAGATTAATTCTTGACATAAGAGGTAAATTTATGTTTACTATATTTAAATTCTAGTTCTTGCAACATTATGTAAACTAAAAGGAGGTCTTATGCATGTATAAAATGTTGATTACATATTTTTATGGACCATAAGAGAAGAAAATGGGCTTACATGTATGCATGAGAGATTTTAATTTTTTCTTCGTGGATAATGGAACAATTTTGACTTTTCTTTTCAATGGTAATTATAAATAAAATTTGAATTAATAAATATTTTATGGTTAAGAATTAAATGATAAATAATGTGATGGTGATTAATGTTGTAGTGTTTTCTTCTCAAAGATGTACGAAAAAACCCACTTTTGTGGGCTAAATTCCACTTCGACGAGTAAATCACAGTAGATCAAGGCCTAAGCAGGATGGGACAGAGGTCAGACAACCCAGCAGACAGCTCTTTGCAAAACCTAGAAACAGATCTGAGAAAAACTAGAAACCCAAAAATCGTAGGTACTTACCTATTTTTCAGGTGGGATCGCACTTTTTGGGCTGAAAAGTGCACTCTAGTCTCCAGATCACACTTTTTGGTCTAATAAGTACGATTTATACTCCGTGGATCTCGGTCAGAAAATCTCGGAAAAAATTATCGCCTTTGTCGTGGCTGGTTCCTGTGACCTGCAGAAAAGACCAGAAATCTTGTGGAAGTCATAAATTTAACAGATCTAGGGTTGAAAAGCTAGGAAACATTAAGAGACTTGAAAAAAAAGAAGAAACCCTAAGCTGAAAACTGAAGGTCACCTAGGTTTCTGGATCTGAAGTATAAAACTAGTGGAGTCACCAATTTTGTGATTGGCAACAATCAGAAAATCCCTAGTGGAGTCGCCAATTTTGTTGTAGTGTTTTCTTCTCAAAGATGTACGAAAATAACCCACTTAAGATTGTGGATGACAAACAATCTCAACAATATAAATGGCTGCTAAACATTGTAGATCTGCAGCAACTAATAGAAGCAAAACCTACCAAAATTCTAATCTATGCCACAATCATAGTTAAACAACAAAAAAAAATACTAATAACTCCAATCATCCAATGGAAACCAGATATACAAAGAATAGTTTTATTATAACACATGTGAAGGGAACAACTATATGTTACCAGACCCCTCTATGGGATGGGTTCTTGGCTATCCTCAAACGTCTTGAACTTGTGTAGAGTCTCTCTCCTCTATAATGTATAAACCCAACAAAAGTATGGTGTGTGACAATGAAAATAATCAGAGTTACAACAATGAGTGGAACAATGAAAATAACCAAAAGTGAATAATGAATGGAAAACCCTTCTATTTATAACAAAGTATTGAGTTATCCTCGAATAATGAGCAATAATAAAATATTATTAACCCCATTCTTGGAATAACCACTTGGAATATTTTATTATATTTGGTTAGGAGGGAAAAAGTATTTAAACTTTTATTTATAAATAATAAGTAATAAATTATTTATTTATCATCTCAAGGAATTGTTTAAGGAATAATAATCAAATAATGATTTATTTAATTATTCCTAAGGGATTTAGTCAAATTTGACAAAGAATAATAATTAATTAGTGATTAATTAATTATTCTTAGAGAAAAATAAGATAATTAATGATTTATTTGTTTATTTTTCATAATTGGGTAAAATATGACAAGGAATAATAATTGAATAATGGTTTAATTAACTATTCCTAGAAGAAAATCAAATAAATAGTGATTTATTTAATTATTTTTCATGGGTTTGATTATAAATTTCTTAAAAAAGGTGGTTTATTAAGTAATTCTTACAACGAAAGAAATTTTACTATGGTAAAATTGCCTTTACATGGTGTACTTTGATCCATCCAATAAATTAGGCTAGATGATCAATTTTTTGGTGATAACAGATTGCCCCCCAACGTACGAGTGTTAGAAGAAAAACGTATGACCAAAGTACATTGTAAAGACACAATCACTAGACAACATAATGGAGTCAGAGAGAGAGAGAGAGAGAGAGAGAGAGAGAGAGAGAGAGAGAGAGAGAGAGAGATAGAGAGAGAGACCAATAAAGCTAAAGTGAAAGAGGATAGGGACAGAGGGGGTGGGACAAATGCCAGCCTCCTTTTATGTTGTGGTATCGGACCTCAATGTGGCGGGGGAGGCATACCCATACCCATCAAGATAACTTATTACAAAAATCATGGTGCGCCCGTAAACATAAAACTGAGCAATGAAATACATGCTGAATGGGACATGACATGCTAGCATAACAGGGCCAGAAAATACTAAAATGTGTCCCATATACATAATTCACCTAGAAAAACATGAGCTAGGAATGAATACAATAATATCTTAGTACATGAGATATAATGGCCCTTCCCTCAAAAAATGGGTGGGAGGGAGGGTAGAACAACCAGAGAAGCCCTGTTGAACAGGGAAGGGCTCTGCAAAACTGAATGGACCATCTGAAGGAGACGTGCATGCTATGAACACTGTGATCGGTAGGAACCGAACCCATCAAATCTACAGAACTGTATTTGAGGCTGTAGCATAATAGGAATGCATCTGGGCATGTGGGTGGCTACCTGAAGGTCCACCCCCTCATGAGGTATGAAACATCTCACACAAACACGGGAATCACTAGAAAATCTACTGCATCACTGGACCATCAAGTGTAGGAATCACGAACATGAAAAAACCAAGTCAAAGGGAAATAATGAGACTCTCTGCTCAATTCGAGGCACTGAACAAAAATGGAAGTTGGAACCAAGATACACTACCCTCTAGGACATTCTTCTGGAATAAATGAGCTGATGTTGACAAAATAGGGCCTGCGATAGGTGAGGCAATGAGGATCCTCAACGAAGGCACGTGGGAAAATATTAATGTGCTTGATGGACTAACACCAGGGATAATGAGTAAAGTGGTATTGAGGGACAATGACTTCCCTTGTTAGAGCATAAAGTGCATGGTTGACCTGGCAGGCACTGACTCAATTTAGGAGGGGATGGGGATAATATGACTAGAGGCCACAATGGGAAACACAGGATGAATGGTATGAAAATATGGATGGAATACTGTGACATGATAGAATGGGATGTGGAACAGACTCCATGGATGCAAGGGTGACTCATCTCAAATGCTCTGAACAAGGGTGACTCGATGACGCTTCCACACAGAATAGGCCCAGTGGGGACCATCAAAACTTGAGTAAATGATGGTTACTCATGATGAAAATCGACACGTGGTATGAAAGTATTAAGAGGAGGTGGACGAAGTGATCCTTCTTGGAAAAATGACTTCCTGGTGAAGTGTCAAGTCATCAAAAATTGAGGAATACCCCTTATAGTACTCAAGGAGAGCTTTCCAATGGTGATGACAGTTCGTCAAACTAACCTATGGTTTGGTTGCAATGTGTGACATAAAATTTGTGTATTTTTCTATAAAAGGGTGTTATCCCTCAAATTTGAGAGGAGGAGAACGCCCTAAATCTTGTGGAGATCGTAGTAGAAAAATCGACCATCAGAATCGGGATCTATGAATTTAAGGAAAGTGGCCTTACTTGTCTAAAGATGGCCTTAATGCTTCTTGGAACGATGGTTCCTTGTGAAGAATTAAGGGAAGAGGAAAATGAGAATGAACTACTAGAAGAGGTCTAGAATCATCCTCACCCACTAAGTCAAACATGGGGACTATGTGGACACAGAGTAGAATATTTGAAGATATGGTATCAAACATCTACGATATGCGATGTGCATATGGCTCATTGTAGAGGCCGGTAGGACCAACTATCCAAGGAATGGGAGGATAATTGACCATACCTAGATCTGGTGGGATCTAGGACGAGACTTATGTTAATCAGTTGAGAAGATGGCCAGGGGAAAACCATCATGCCCCCAAGAATGGGATACTTCCCGCAAGAATATGTGATGGAGGGGACTGATCTAGTATGCAAAGTTGGGAATGATGACCCCTAGTAGGAAGATTTTTTGGAGTGCCATTATGTTCCGAGTGCTCGAAAAATGGATTCAAGCATCTCGGCCCAAATTGGCACGAGATCCTCCAAAGGATGATAAGGAGATGTAGGGACCTATGTGCCCCCCAGTATGTTATGGGAGTACTATATGTATTTAGAGTTGTGCACTCCAAACACTTATATGTTTTATGTGATACATAATATGATTATGAATTTTATATGACGATGATGGTTCACCATGTTTTGTGTTTATGGTTGTCTTCTATTGTATGCATGTGATAAATGCCAATCTAGAATGTTATTTGAAATGGTATCTACATATTTATTTTGGGCTCTAGGAACATGAATCAAAGTGATGGTTTCAAATTCATGTACCAACAACTTAACTCGTAGATATTTTCTAAATAGGACTTGGTTATGCACATGATACACACCATTCAATTGCATGACAAGTAGCAAGGAATCTAGACGAACATGAAGATGAAGGATGTGATAAGCAAGGGAATCAACTAAAAAACCTACCACTGCATTATATTTGGCCTAGTTATTGGTGGAAGATGCATGCACATGCCATTCGAAAGGACTAATGTATGCAAAGGGGTAAAAATGGCTCCGCCTGCCGAGGCTAGATTCTTAGAGAAGCGACTTGCACCGTCGGCATGACCAATATACGGTGTGGATGATGGATCCATATGAAAGGTGCAAAAGGTAATGGATGAGATGATGCAATCTACCTGTCTTCATGGCATAAATAAAGACACATAAATCAAAGGGATATGCTATGAGAAAAATTTCTTGAGGTAGAGTGCAATGGGAGAATTAGGAAGGAGATGGCCTTCAGAATCTTCCAAAAAATATGCCCCCTTGCCTAAGTGCAAGGGTAATCAGGGGTAGAAATAGCTTCCATGATGTCCACATCAGACTGGATGATGGGCAGACAGGAGGAAGACTGACTACGTGATGCGGCGATGTTACCTTGTGCATCAACATGGGAATAAGGTTCACATATGCATCATCTTGAATGGTAGATGACGAGATAGTAGATGGAGGATCTACGGATGTTGAGACCTGGGATTCTGTCAAAAGAAGTTTCATATAAGCGTGCGCAAAAACCTCATAAAGGTTTTCCTGTGAGGAACTCAAGGATGATGACAGGAAAATGATATGGCTTATGGTCTCTGTCATCTCGACATCAGGGGAAGGAGGGATCATAATTGTGGGACCAGAGTCCCCCTATTCTGGTTGACTAGGGATACCAAAATCCACGGGTAGAGGAGTATGGGTTCCACTACGAGTGGCCTCGTATTCTCGAAGTGTTTCAGGGCAGTTACAAAGTTCATCGAGACGAGGGTAGCAATGGGAATAATAACCATGATGATCACACGGGACACACGGGTGATTTGTGTGATGCGTTTTGAGTTTCTTGGGTGGACCTGGTAAGTAAACATGGACTTCAGGGATATTTGACTCAAGGAACATTTCATGAACCAAAGGTTTAAGATGAGGAAGCTCGAGACAATTATTGGTGGCGTGCCCAACAACTTTACACAAAGCACAGGGAAGTGACAGATTTGGGGCCTTAGGGGCTGGAGGAGCTTGGGGAGCCCTGTCCTTAGGTTATTTCCTCTTAGTTTTTCCACCCTGTCTAAATGATTTCACAATAGGAGTGGGTTCCTATTGAGGTTGCGATGGAACTAAAGCAGCAGCAGGGGCCGTAGGGACTAGTTGAACCGGGGTCAAATCATGATAAGGTCTTAGCTGACCAGGCAGAATGCTTGCAAGGGGATCTATGTACCATAATGAGATCCCTGGAGTCATTTTAGGAAGGACCAACAAAGCCATGATAGGGATAGAAAATACTCCCGGAGGGGGGAATAAGAAAGGTATCTAGCCTGCAGGGTAATGTCCCAGTGGAATATCTCCTGGATGGTTGAGACCTGAAGGAAAAGTTCCTGGTGGAAACATAGGAGAGGCACCCACAAACAGAGGAGGTCCTGGGCGGTGGATCCAGAGGGCTCAGCTAGGATGGCAACAACAGGGTGCTGAGGAGCTGGTTGTTAATCGGATGTACCAGACTGCTTGAGAGCATCCCGTGACACTTGTAACATGCAAACAATCATAGAGTTAGGCTCTGAGATGGGAGAGGGAGAACTAGGGAAAGCACCCAACAATGAGGAATCTTATAGACTCTGGGTGAAACATCGGTGGGGGGAATTGAAGACTGCTTATCTGACATTAACGGGATAATGGACTTCGGGGAGGTCACAGAAGTTGGATCATAGTAAGTCAACTGATCGGTGGTAACAATATTCCCTTCATGGGGGAAGCACATCTTGCCGAAAATCATAGATGTGACGGCTGACATGGAATATGTGTAACTACAACCTAAGAGAATGTTGTAATCCAGAGGGGAATCAATGACTTCAATGTCGACATTGACAGTCTTGCCCGCAAGGGTCACTGGATAGTTGTGGTACATGCCAAGAGGCTGGGAGGAGTGTTTTTCCTAAGCACACAAAGTGATGGTGGAGGGGGACAACTCAGGTGACTTAAGTTGTTTCCAAACAATAGCGAACATCACACAGGTGGATGCACCTTTGTTAATAATGCATCAAGATATGATGGCATTATGGACTCGAACTGGTATTTGGAAAGAAATGGATGAAGGCAATGGGGGATGTTCTGATGTATAAACTGGGAAGACAATCAAACGATTGTCAGAAGGATCTACTGTGCCCAGAGCAGTTAGTATGGATTTCTTTTGATATGGGCACAAATGGAGTACTTCTAGCGTCGACATTGTGGCGGGTGATTGTGCCAAGTCGTCTACTATACTGTATGTATGGGCAACTGAGTTAGAAGTCACATTACGACATAATGGTCTCTTTTGGATCTTGGGAATGGCCTCAAATTTAGGTTGAGGGATCTGTAATGGACCATTTGGTGTCATAAGAGGCTCAACAGATGCTTTGGCTTTGGACTTAGTGGTGGACGAAGTCGATGGCTTGTCATATTGACTCGAGCGATTTTTCAGGTTGATATCGGAAGGATTAAGCTCGTTAGAATCCATCATAAGGATCTGGTAGTCACCATGACTAGAAGGTTGGGGGGGATGGGCTGCTTGACTTGGTTGAGGTTGAGTAGTGAAAAATCCTTTCTAAGGGAAAGGATTTTTAAGAACTGATGGTTGAGATGACACAAGATTCTGAGGTGATTATTGAACTCTAGAAGCTGCTTGAGCTTCCCACATTTGGCATATCTAGGGTAAGAGACGAAACTCATGTGTATAATGGCCATGTACACCACAACATGCACAAGGCTTGTGTGTATGAATAGCCTTGTTATGCTTGGGTTATTTTCCCTATTGCTGGTTGTTTGTGTTAGGTTGGTTCCCCTTGGGTTCCCTAGGTTTATTCCCTTGATTACCTTGGTTACCCTTGTTACCTTTCCCATTACTCATTTTCTTGGAATTTTGGGGATTGGCCTCACTTCGCTGTATAAAAACTTGACCCTGAGGGGGTGGTGGCTACTGGGGTTGAGGACGCATGGGAGGTTGCAGTGCTAATGCTTGAGGGGATGGAGCGCTTGGTTGTGCATAAGGAGGAGAAACAATTTGGTAGACAGATTGGGGCCCTGAAAACATGTTGCTAGCAGGCATAACTGTTAGAGGAACTGGTGCCCCCCTAAAGATAGCCATAACTTTGTTGAGTATATTGTGAAGGGTGTGAAAGGGTGTTGAGTCAAGGAAAAGGTACGTTTTCTCCTTGGTAATCGCTTTATTTAGCACTCATCCTGAGATGATTATCTTTGTTTATGAATAAAAGTAGAGGAAATAATAACTAAAGTCGAGTAAAAGTAATTAGTAACAAATTAGACGAATATAAGCAGGAAAAACTGATTTTTACTATCTTTTTGTGCAGAAGTCACGAATTGAGTGATGATTGCCCAATCGACAGAACGACAACATCTCACAATGGAAATCGACAACGTTAGAGGTAAGGCAGGACAATGGTAGATCGGGAAAACCAATGACTATTTTATGACAGAATCAGATCAAGTATAGTGAAATCCTCAAGATCCCCTGATCTTGAGGATTCACTTTTATCTATTTACTTTCTAAATGTAATATATAAGGCCAAAAGGAAAAATTGTCCAGAGTTCAAAATTTCACAATTTGTAATTATTCTTTTTGACATATAGTACTGTTATTTTGGATGTTGTAACTTGGTTACTTATATTAATGAAGAAAGGCTTCATTTAATTCATACTTATATTATAAGTATCTCTTAGCGGAGACTTATGGCGACTTTGGGCCCAGTCAAGAGAAGGTCTACTGCTTCACCTGTGTCATAATCGTTTCTATTTCATTCTTGATTGCTTGTTAATGTTAAGTTAATATTACTTTTGATTATTGTAAGGATTGTCGATTTAGTTTGCGTTTGTTGTTCTTTTGAGATTTAGATTGATTCGTATGATATATGTGAGTAATTCTTTTGATTGAACTGGTTATGATAGTCCTAGATCAGATTGTTGTTCCTTTCAAGTAATGTTATCATATATTTCAGAGATAAAATTAACCGCTTTATGCTTCTACAGTCATTTGTGATTTAGATAACGTTTGATATTCTTGTATCTTTTGTTGTTCAATTCATAATTGTTGTTCAATTTAGATTTGTTGTTCAATCCGGAATTGTTGTTCAATTCAGAATTGATGTTCAATATGGAATTGTTGTTCAATTCAGAATTGTTGTTTAATTCAGATTTGTTGTTCAATTCGGAATTGCTGCTTAATTAGGATTTGTCGTTTATTTAGGATTTGTTGTTCAATTACCATTGCTATTAATTGTTACAGTTCTTTTTCATGAGTGAGCGAGTTAGCTTCCATTCTAGTTAAGACTACCAAGCACGATTATTTACAAGTTGTATTTAGATCTATTTGTTTCCATAATAGGTTAAGTAGAATTGCAGAGTGCATTATGAATTTCTTTCAGAACTACTTATTTCAGAGTTGATTGGATTGAGTTTGAAGAAGATAATCATTATCAATTGCAACGATTTGTAATTAGTTAACCTCTAAATTCACTTCATATATCATGCTGACACTATTGAAATAAAAATACTTGCCTCGGGTTGACAATTAATGTAGGAATTAAGATTGTTTGTAAAAAGACATCTTAGTGCACCAACATTTTGGCGCCATTGCCGGGGAGAGTGTTCCAAAGTGATTTCCTTTTTATCTTGCTGTAAAAGAATTGGGTTTTAAAAATGGGAGGTAAGAACCTGCGTACCTAGCAAGTAAAGTGCTTGCTTACCAGCCCGCTTTTCAGCAAAAGCTTAGAGGTTAAATAGGAATTGGTTTTTATGAATGACTAGGAATAGAAAGATAGAAAAAGAACCAAACCCCCCTCCAAAATCCACAAAACCCAAGGGATTGGTGAACCTTGGGAGAATGACCTTTATAGACAAAATTGTGAGAAAAGCAGAGTCTCAAGCATCAGTAGGATTCTGGGCTGTAACTGGAAAAAGTCCTACTATAATCCCTCAAGCAGTAGGCTCACCATTTGCAGCTCACGCTGAGATTCAAAGCCAAATTGGAGGATCTGAATAGAGTCTTCAAGCTATAGTAAGCTTACATTTTGATCCTCTATAAGAGGGAAAATCGTGTAACTTAAGAGAAGTAGAAGGTGAAACCAGTGGAACTGCTAAGGTGAGACCTCAGCTATTTGAACAAGGGTCTCCTATGATCCTAGATCTAGGCAATGTTGCAAAGCCATTGGTGGGCTCCAGTATTGTAGCAATAATGCTACAACTCCTGTAGCTTCCTACTCTAATTTTATCAACCCGGTAGTTCGTAACAAACTTGGAAGCGACGGTGCTGTATGCACAAGTACTAGCTCTTGTCACAGCTGTCACTTGGTCAGCTGGCACAAGTCCGCTAGGGCTCAAGCGAACTTCTATATGTTCTCAGAAGAAGCTTTTTAAGTGATGAACGAAATCTATCTAAAAGGAGATTAACCTACTTTGCAAGAATGAACTGAAAGCCAACAAAACATGGAAACCCTAGTAAACCCTAATTCTACCAGCTTAATCCTTATGATGCAATGGTGGGAATGCAACTTCTAAAAGTGATGCCATTACTTCTATTGAGATGAGATGCATGTGTCTAAACTACTTTCATCTGAAGAGAACATGTTTTTGTAATTTTGCTCAAGTTGTTGGAGTTATTATGACTGTGCTTCTTACTGGGTCTTGACTGTGCAGGGGTAGATCAAGGGGAGGAAGGCTTGGAAAAGGTCAGGAGGACTCTGAGAGGGCCCAAGGGATCCCTAACATCATTCCACAGAAGTTCACAAAGTTCAGATGCCTGGCAACCGTGTTTGCAAGCTTCTACAGGATGTCTGCAGGGGGTTCTACAGGAAGTTAAGGGTTTCTACAGGAAGTCCTGTAATTTCTACAGGATGTTCTGCAATCGGAATTTTGGGTGATGGATGAGTGAATGAGCTATATGGGTGGATAGGGAGGTAGGAGGGGAGCTTGTGATGGCTTATGGACAGAGAGGTGAGATGGAGAGGGGGTGTGTAAAGCTGGTTGGTCTAGAGGAGGGTAGAGGCAATGGAAGGCCGAGAAGATAAAACAACGTGGATGATAGAAGAGTTGGGAGGCAAATGATCTAACTGGGAAATAAGTAGATGGCCTAGGCACGACTTAGAAGGATAAGGAAACGATGGAGTGGTGCTGCGTAGTGTAAATGAAACAAATCACCCCTGTCTTGCGTATAACCGAAATGTCATCAACCTACTCTAACTGTTTTATTAGAGACCAAAGAACAACAATGTCGTTTTTAAGGGAAAATCGTGCATGGTGCTGAAACAAAGAGTTATTGCTCAAGATCTAAATGCATGGACACTTCTACAAACGGAAATATTACGTTAAAGCTTGCATGAACATGTAAAACTGTGTTTTTGGTGGGTGGCACAGGCTGCAATCCTAATCTCTAAACAGAGTTGGAAGTGAGTGTGCAATCAACCCTTTTTTGGAGCTCTGATCACTCTAATCTCCTTACTCTAATCTAAACTACTGAAAGCAACTTTGTTCCTAAAACGAACCTACTTAATCACACCAAGAAGTTCAACTCAGCAAACTGTGTTTCCAAATGCATGTGAAGGAAAAGAAATATAATGCTGAAAGAAAAGTAACAATACAAAGAAAGGAGGCCTATTGCTCTCAGGTTGAGCCCAACCCTGAGAGCTATAGCTCCTCTAAGAATTCAGAACTGAACTCGAATCTGCCTGCTTTTCATTAAAAGGTAATAGTCATAAATCTCATAACATGCCAAAAATGGCTTACAAAGAGCAAAACAGAGCTATCAGCTCGTAGTCCAGAATAAACAACAAAGTTTCAAAAGTCCCCATCGAAGGCTACAGCCTCATCATTTATACATTACAAGGGCCAAGCTGGCCTCCTAAATTAATGGGGTTTGGCTGCCCAAACTAAGAGTAATCTGATGTTTCCCTTCAATTCGTTTGGCTGCCTTCTAGCTCGGTGGTGGTTGGAGCTCAGAGTTGGGGTGGAGATCACGAGGAAGACCATTCAAGGCTGTGGACAACCTTCCTACAAAACCGCAATCCCATCTTGGCTGTCTCCTAGCCTTCATCTACGTGGTTTTGCTCCATTTAATGTCAAAAAACCTGAAATAAACATGTATTAGCCACCTAGGAATAGTGACTGCCCTTCATTCGTACAAATAACATAAATATACTAAAAAATGATGCATAAGTGATGAAAAATGAAGGGTTGAGCAAGGGTAAGTAGGCCAAATGAGCCCAAAATATTACCAAATTTGGGGCTCATCATCACCCCCAAATCTATGAAAGCAGGAAATGTCTATGCTACTTTTGCGGAATGGAAATGAAATAAACTACTTGGCAGAAGGCGGGAGTAGGAAAATAGAAGAAAAGCAACAATCACTAATACTTTGACGCTTCCCCGACAATGGCGCCAAAAATATGGTGGGCTCCAGTATTGTAGCAATAATGCTACAACTCCTGGAGCTTCCTTCTCTAATTTTATCAACCCGGTAGTTCGTAACAAACTTGGAAGCGACGGTGCTGTATGCACAAGTACTAGCTCTTGTCGCAGTTGTCACTTGGTTAGCTGGCACAAGTCCGCTAGGGCTCAAGCCAACTTCTATATGTTCTCAGAAGAAGCTTTTTAAGTGATGAACGAAAGCTATCTCAAAGGAGATTAACCTACTTTGCAAGAATGAACTGAGAGCCAACAAAACATGGAAACCCTAGTAAACCCTAATTCTACCAGCTTAATTCTTATGATGCAATGGTGGGAATGCAACTTCTAAAAGTGATGCCATTACTTCTATTGAGATGAGATGCATGTTTCTAAACTACTTTCATCTGAAGAGAACATGTTTTTGTATTTTTTCTCAAGTTGTTGGAGTTATTATGATTGTGCTTCTTACTGGTTCTTGACTGTGCAGGGGTAGATCAAGGGGAGGAAGGCTTGGAAAAGGTCAGGAGGACTCTTAGAGGGTCCAAGGGATCCCTAACATCATTCCACAGAAGTTCACAAAGTTTAGATGCCTGGCAACCATGTTTGCAAGCTTCTACAGGATGTCTGCAGGGGGTTCTACAGGAAGTTCAGGATTTCTACAGGAAGTCCCGTAATTTCTACAGGATGTTTTGCAATCGGAATTTTGGGTGATGGATGAGTGAATGAGTTGTATGGGTGGATAGGGAGGTAGGAGGGGAGATTGTGATGGCTTATGGACAGAGAGGTGAGATGGAGAGGGGGTGTGTAAAGCTGGTTGGTCTAGAGGAGGTTAGAGGCAATGGAAGGCCGAGAAGATAAAATAGCGTGGATGATAGAAGAGTTGGGAGGAAAATGATCTAACTGGGAGATAAGTAGATGGCCTAGGCACGGCTTAGAAGGATAAGGAAACGATGGAGTGGTGTTGTGCAGTGTAAATGAAACAAATCACCCCTGTCTTGCGTATAACTGAAATGTCATCAACCTACTTTGACTGTTTTATTAGAAATCAAAGAACAACAATGTCATTTTTAAGGGAAAATCGTGCATGGTGCTGAAACAAAGAGTTATTTCTCAAGGTCTAAATGCATGGACACTTCTACAAACGGAAATATTACGTTAAAGCTGGCATGAACATGTAAAACTGTGTTTTTGGTGGGTGGCACGGGCTGCAATCCCAATCTCTAAATAGAGGTGGAAGTGAGTGTGCAATCAACCCTTTTTTGGAGCTCTGATCACTCTAATCTCCTTACTCTAATCTAAACTACTGAAAGCAACTTTGTTCCTAAAACTAACCTACTTAATCACACCAAGAAGTTCAACTCAACAAACTGTGTTTCCAAGTGCATGTGAAGGAAAAGAAATATAATGCTGAAAGAAAAGTAACAATACAAAGAAAGGAGGCCTATTGCTCTCAGGTTGGGCCCAACCCTGAGAGCTATAGCTCCTCTAAGAACTCAGAACTGAACTCGAATCTGCCTGCTTTTCATTAAAAGGTAATAGTCATAAATCTCATAACATGCCAAAAATGGCTTACAAAGAGCAAAACAGAGCTATCAGCTCGTAGTCCAGAATAAACAACAAAGTTTCAAAAGTCCTCATCAAAGGCTATAGCCTCATCATTTATACATTACAAGGGCCAAGCTGGCCTCCTAAATTAATGGGGTTTGGCTGCCCAAACTAAGAGTAATCTGCTGTTTCCTTTCAATTCGTTTGGCTGCCTTCTAGCTCGGTGGTGGTTGGAGCTCGGAGTTGGGGTGGAGATCACGAGGAAGGCCATTCAAGGTTGTGGACAACCTTCCTACAAAACCGCAATCCCATCTTGGCTGTCTCCTAGCCTTCATCTGCGTGGTTTTGCTCCATTTAATGTCAAAAAACCTGTGCGGCCGCGACATGATTTTTCAGGCTCTTGGACGACGATGACTAGATTTGTTTGCTGCTGCTTGATTTCACAGGCCCGGAGGTTCCTCTTCACAGGATGCTAACGATGAAGCTTATGACTCGGCTGCATGTGCCTGCATTTTCATTGCATGTTGCAGGCGCTTGAATGGTGTACACTCTAGTTGGCTTAACTGCTACGGGACTCCTGCAGGATGTCCTGTAGCAGTTTTTCCTCCTTGGGTGCATGTTGAACGATGAAGGCAGTGGCATCACGATCACGCTCACAGGGCCCTTGGATAGCTGGGATGGGTATTGCATGGCATCTCAGCATCTTTTTTATTAAAAAAAATCGCTTCCTCTTGATAACTCATTGATTTGTTTTGATTGTGCAGGTACTTTTATTGCATGTCAACTGGGGTGGTAGCAGAAGGTGACAACAATGTATGATGGAGGAAATAGTAGCTTGCATGCCTCCATGTCGAACCTTGGTCGTTAGATCTCCTCACATGATGAATTCTGGGACGTCCCGAACTTCTACAGGAAGTTTCCTGTAGAAATACAGATCTTCCTGTAGAAAGTCTGCACCTTCCTGTAGAAGACTAAGCTGTGATGAAATCGTGCCCATACCTTGGAGAAGATGAGTGTTTTTGGAGGAGGTGCTGGTGAGGTATCCTGGCAGCATGATAAGGATCCTTGACTTCGAGTTGAGAGACATCCTCTCCTTCATAGAATACCTGCAACCTGCATGCATTGCCACATTATAAACTTGCTGTCCCTGTCTTTTTTTGCTTATTATTTTTTCTTTTTTCTTTTTTCTTTTTTTTTTTTGAAAGATAGCAGGGGCGCCTCAATGAGGTTTTCACCCTTTCCATCTGCCTTAAGCACCTCAGAGAGGTTTTCACTCAAGGATCTTTTTCAAATCTTTTTTTTTTTTTGAAAGACAATAGGGGCGCCTCAATGAGGTTTTCACCCCTACCACCTGCCTTGGGAGCCTCAGAAAGGTTTTCACCCAAGGATCTTTATTTATTTATTTATTTTTTAGATCTTTCAGGGTATGCTCAAAGCAGAGGCAGAACCCTTCTCTATGACCAGCACTGATTTCTCCACAGTTTTAATGAATTCTTGTCTTGAGAGAGGTTTCCTGTAGATTTTCAGTCGATGCCCATTGACAAGCATGGGGATGGCCTCCTCATCAATGGTCCGAATAAGAAAAGATCCATTTTCATGAAATTTTTCCACTACATATGGTCCCAGCCATCTGGTTCTCATCTTCCCCTTGAAATCTTTATGCCTGGAATCATACAACAGTGCCCAATCTCCTGGCTGAAATTGCTTGTCATTGAGGTGTGGTCATGCCACACCTTCCTCTAAAGTTGAACCACTTCTGAGTGAAGGAGGGCCTGCATTCGGTGCTTGTCCAGTCCATTCAGCTGCAATAACCTTTCTTGTTGGGCATGGCTGAGGTCTAGGTCCAGCTGAGCTGCCATCCTCAAAGTGTTGTATTCAAATTCGATAGACAGCAAGGCTCTCTTCCCATAGAACAGCTCATAAGGTGTGAAGCCGGTTGTGGTCTTCCAAGTGGTGTTGTAAGCCCATGTGGTGTTATGAAACCAGCTCAAGAAAAGATAGAAAAGATAGATCAACGCCTTAGAATTCAGCCTCTTCGAGGGGGCAACCTCCTTTACATTACATAAATGAACAATTCTTGGATGATACAAATGAAAAGACCTCCTTTCTATATATAGGAGTCTAAGGGGTCATAACATAATCAGAGCCGACATAATAATAATAATGTAAGGGCACAATAATAACAATAGTGGGCTTCTATGGGGCACAATAATAACCATAGTGGGCTTCTATGGGGCACAATAATAACAATAGTGGGCTTCTATGGGGCACAATAGGAACAATATGGGCACTACATGGGTACATCAATATAATAAGTGGGTTATACTAATAACAATAAGGGGTTAGACTAGTAGTATAGGGGCCTAACATGCCCCTCTCCTTCAAAAAGCGTTGTCCTCAACGCTTGAGTAGTTCTTGATGCTTCAGTATAAAATTCTTGTCCTCCCATGTGGAATATTCAGTGGGTAAGTTCTTCCACTTGATGAGATACTCTGTAATTGATCGATTTTGTAGTTGTCGAGTTCTTGTTTCTGTGACTGCTCCAGGTTCCAATATGATTTTTCCTTCCTCTTTAATTTCTGGCAATATTGTTTGAATTGGGATCTTTTGTAACTTTTGAATAAGCGGCCATACTTCTTCGTCCTTATTCCATTCATCCCTTGCTTCGTTTATCCAATCTGGTTGGATAATATAAATAGCACAAAACAATGCTTCCACATCCTCATCCTTGAAGTGTCTTCCCATTCGGTAAGGTCGCCATTTTTTATGTCCCTGTTGTTTCATTTGATTTTGCACCGAAGTGGCGTTATCCTTTAAAAGTTGGAGAACTTGTTGTTGATGCTCGATGTGATTTTTCACTGCTTGAACCTTTTTCTTCTTGATATGTCCTTCTATCTCTAGAGTTTGAGGACTGGTAATTTCTTCCAATCCTTTACAAGATATGGTCGGATTTATTTCTTGATGCTCGATGTGATCTTTCACCTCTTGAACATTTTTCTTCTTTATATGTCCTTCTATCTTGATAGTTTGAGGAGTGGTAATTTCGAACAATGAATTACAAGATATGGTTGGATTCATTTCTTCTTTCTCGATGTGATCTTTCACTTCTTGCACCTTTTTCTTCTTCATATGTCCTTCTATCTTGAGAGTTTGAGGAATGGTAATTCTTGCCAATGCTTTACAAGATATGGTCTGATTCATTTCTTCTTTCTCTGGTGTGGGGTCCTGGCATATATCTTCTTCTTTTGTTGTTTCTTGATCCTCTTCTTCCTCCTCTTCATATTCTATGTAAAATAATTTCTTCTCAGAACACTTATGACCTTTAGTGCATTTGCTATCACAATTGTAACAAAGCCCTTTTTCTCTTTTTTCTTCCAATTGTTGTGGTGTAACCCTTGTAGGTTGTGGAAGGCTAGGAGAAACAACACTTCCATCTTTATAGTTGTGAGGGGTACACTTCCTGGTTTCCATAATTTTACTTTCCACTATGTCACAAAGCCCTTTTACTCTTTCCAATTGTTGTGGTGTTGCTATAAAGAAGGTGTTGCTCTTTGTATCCTCATAATGTGCTATCATTTCCTCCGTGAAAATTGACCACGTAACAAGTTGTTTACGAGAACAAAGCCCTTTGTACCATAAAAATTGATCTGGTTCTAAATATGAAGATGCAATACATGCCTTTTGTAACAGTTGTACACCATGTATATCAAAATATTGCTCCATCTGAAGTATCCAATTTACTGGATCCTTGCCATCAAACTTCCTCATCTTGCTTTTTCTTGATTTTAGGAGCTCTACTTTGAAACGACTGTAACTCTCTACTTTCAGATCTTTAAATTCTGAAGTTGTGACCTGTAGTATCTCTCTGTGCCCTCTTTCCAATGCCACCAGTCTGATCCAAATTGGATTCTCCAAGAAAGAGTTATGCACAATCTCCCAAGATGACCTGATTATAGACTAGTTCAGTAGAGTGAACTTGTACGACGTGCCACAAGTCACTGCTTCAACCTTTGAATTTGAAACACACATACAAGAACCTACAGTCCGTCCTCTTTCTGTACCTTTTTACGAAATTTCAATCCGATCCTCAGAGAGAGAGTTATGACGATTTTCCCCAGGTCACCTGTTTTGAATGTAATTCAGGAGTCTGCAGAAAGGCCAACTTCCTCAGATCATATCTCCGAAAATATCGCGCGAACAGCTCTGAAATTCGGACCCAAGGTTCAGAGCCAATTCTTCGCAAATGGGTTTTTTTTGCGACTTCTGAAACATCACAGAAAAAACGTTATAGTGAAAATTCCACGATGGCCTGTTTGGAGCAGCGAAACCCTAGAATCCAAAGCTCTGATACCAAATGTTATGAAACCAGCTCAAGAAAAGATAGAAAAGATAGATCAACGCCTTAGAATTCAGCCTCTTCGAGGGGGCAACCTCCTTTACATTACATAAATGAACAATTCTTGGATGATACAAATGAGAAGACCTCCTTTCTATATATAGGAGTCTAAGGGGTCATAACATAATCAGAGCCGACATAATAATAATAATGTAAGGGCACAATAATAACAATAGTGGGCTTCTATGGGGCACAATAGGAACAATATGGGCACTACATGGGTACATCAATATAATAAGTGGGTTATACTAATAACAATAAGGGGTTACACTAGTAGTATAGGGGCCTAACATGTGGCCTCAACCAGGTGATCTGCCCAATCCTTCCTGCTGCTTCTCACCACCTTAGTCAAGATCCCTTCCAATGCTCTATTGGTGACTTCCACCTGCCCATTTTCTTGAGGGTGATAGGGGGTGGAAGTCCGATGCTTGATTTTGTGATGAACCAATAGATCTTCAATTAAGTTGGATGTGAACTGGCTTCCTTGATCGGTGACTAGCTCTCTTGGGTAGCCAAATTTGTAGAAGATGTTTTCTCTTAAGAACTCAGCCACCTTTTCTTTTGTTGCTGCTTTGATTGCCTTAGTTTCTGCCCAATTTTTCAGGTAGTCAGTGCACACAATGATGTAAGACCTTTTCCTTGAAGGAGGGTTGATTGGACCCACAAAGTCCATTCCCCACTTCTCAAATGGCTCAAGAGTCACTTGAGGTTGGAGAGGCATCTCATCCCTTTGAGTCGGTTTCCCCATTCTTTGGAATCGGTCACATTGGCTGATATACCTTCTGACATCTTGATGAAGTGTGGGCCAATAGTAGCCTGCCTGTAGGATTTTGAAGGCAGTCCTCTTTGCTGCAAAATGTCCTCCACAAGGCCCATCATGACAGGTGAGGAGGATATCAAAGACTTCCTCCTCCCTTACACAACGCCTTAAGATCTGATCAGGGCCAAGCTTGAACAGGTTGCCCCCGATCCAAGTAAATGAGGCACTTTTTCTGATGATTTTGCTCTTCTCTCTTGAGGATAGGTGCGGAGGGAACTGTGCTGAAACAAGGTAGTTTTCTATATCAGCAAACCATGGAGAGAGTACTGAAATAGCAAATAGATGTTCATCGGGCATCTGGTCATCCACTGTTCCATCCTCATCTACAGATAAATCCAATCTAGATAAAAAGTCAGCAACAACATTTTCTTTACCTGGTTTGTCAACAATGGTCAAATCAAACTGCTGTAACAAAAGTAACCATCTAATAATGCGAGCATTCACATCTAGTTTATTCATTAAATATCTATTTGCAGCATGATCAGTATGTACAAATGTTTGATAGCCAGTGATATAATGTCGGAACTTGTTCAGTGCATGGACCACAGCCAAAAATTCTTTCTAGGTTACGGTGTAATTCAGTTCTTCTTTGGATAAGTTTTTGCTAACAAAGTAAATGGCATACATAAGTTTTTGTTCAACTTGTCCTAAGGCTGCCCCTATGGCTTTGTTCGAGGCATCAGTGTGGATGTGGAAAGGTAGGGCCCAGTTTGGACCTCTCAAGATTGGGGCAAACACCAACTTGTCCTTTAATTCATTCAAAGCCTTCTGACAATTGTCAGTCCATTTAAACTCCACATCTTTTGCCAACAGGCTGAACAATGGCGAGGCTAGCTTGCTGAAGTCTTTAATGAATCTCCTGTAATACCCTGCTAATTCCAAGAAACTCTGAACATCCCTTACCTTTTGAGGAGGTGGAACCTTCTTGATGAGAGCAATTTTTAAGGAATTTAGACTTCTGTGATCCATAACATTGTTTAGTAATCTTCGGCAAAAAAACATAATCAATCTTTTGTCGACGCGTTTCGAACCAACCAGTGTGGTTCATCGTCAGGACAAGTTGAAGAACTGATCTGGCTTAGCTTGATTAAATAGAGTGTGCAGAGACTCCAACGGCTAATTTTGACCTGATGATCATAGTCAAACTAATAATTCTATTATTAATAGAAACATATTAATATTAGTTAATTGAATAATATAATAAATTTATTGTTTAAATATAATGGTCATTATATCTACATAATTATTAAAAACTTATATTTTTTATTATTCTTAAATTATTTAATTACAATAAATAGTGTTAAATTACTATTAATCTTAGAATTTAGTTACAATGGTAACTGTGTATTTATATAATAATAAATTATGGTAAATTAATAATGGTAAAAAAAATATAATGGTCATTAATTATATCTTCATATAACCTATATTTATTATTCCCAAATTATTTAAATATAAATAAATAGTATTAAATTACTATTGTTCTTAGACTTTAGTTACACTAGGTAAAAGTTCAAATCCAATAAATCATTTTAATTTAATATTAAATGTAAAGGCAATTTTGTTAGGATCCACCTGTAACCCTTAGCAAGAAATGGTATGGCCAAGCACGGTCCCTTCAGTCATCAAGAATTCACATTTTTTGGGACTAAGGGACAGGTTCATCTCAATGCATTTGGTTAGGACTTTTCCTAGGTTGGACAATGCTTCCTGGAAGTTGGACCCATAAGGAGTGAAGTCATCCATATAGATTTCCACCGCATCATGGACCAGCTCAGAAAAGATGCTCAAGACGACTCTCTGGAAGGTAGCAGGAGCATTGCACAGACCAAAGGGAAGAACTCGGTAGGCAAAGGTACCCCAAGGACAAGTGAAGGTGGTCTTATCTTGGTCTTCCGGGCTGATTTGGATTTGGTTGTACTCGCTAAACCCATCTAGGAAAGAGAAAAACTTCTTTCCTGCCAATCCATCCAACACTTGATCTATGAAAGGTAGAGGGAAATGGTCTTTCTTGGTAGCTTTGTTCAGTTCTCGGTATTCCACACAGATTCTCCACTGCCCATTTTTGTTGGGAACCAACACCAGAGGGGACACCAATTCGCTATCTGAGATGGGGTAAATGAATCCGGCATCCAACAGTTTTTGCAGTTCTTCCTTGACAATGTCCTTAAGGGTTGGATTCATTCTCCTCTGGGGTTGCCTAACCGGTTTACAGTCCTCTTTGATGTATATGTGATGGGTACATACCGAAGGATGGACTCCTTTCATCTCCTTATAGCTCCAAGCAAAAGCTTCTAGATGACTGGCCAACAGACTACACAGCTCCTTTTCCTGGGAAGGAGATAGGGAGGAGATGATTTTTAACGTTCTCTCAGGGCCGAACTCCACATTCTTGACTCTGGGAGTGACAGGGTTGGTCGCACAGAGGTCCACTAAGGTGCTGGCTTGGGCATCCTCCACCAATTCTTCTAAGGTCAGTGCACTAGGAGGTGGATTTTGGATCAAGGTCTCAATCAAGTCATCCTCGGTTGGGGGGTCTCTTCTAGTGGTGTCTAGGGTGCACAAAGGTGCTGAGTACACCTCATCCTCTTCTCCTTCCTCCAACCAAAGTGGTAAGTCATGCTCTAATGAGGGTTGGGCAGGAGGGTATAGGACTAGCTGCTTGGACATAGGACCATTTTTGATGGTCATGTTTCCTGCACGGAAACTTATGTAAGCATCTGCAGTGGCTAACCAAGGCCTTCCCAAAATGAGAGGGTATCCAGTAAGCTTTGCCTTTGGTTGCAGAACTAAGAAATCTGCAGGGTATTCCCAAGAGTCAACAGAGACCAAGACATCCTCCACAATCCCTTCGGGAGTCACGGTGGAGCGATCTGCTAGTTTTAGGACTGTCGAGGTCTTCCTCAAGGAACCCTGAAGGTTGAGTTTGAGCATGGTATCCCTGGTCATCACATTAATGGCAGCCCCTAGATCAATCAAGGTGTGAGGTATGATGGTGCCATTGATGTGGACATCTACTACAGGACTCCCAGGATCTAGATACTTTGGGCAGATGACTTGTCCTAACATAAGGTCAGACAGCTGTCCTAAGACATTGATGGTTGAAGCATCTTTCTTTCGCCTGCCTGGGTGTCTGAAACACTTTTCCTTAACCAGTTTGTTGTATATCGGTACATCTTTGATGTCTTGGAGAAGTGGAGTTTTCACACACAACTGTTTGAGTTCTCCCAGAAGCTCATCCTCCTCTGGGTTGGGTTGTGTGGTGGCTGTTAGTCTCTCAGGAAAGAGTGGAATAGCCTTTGGTTCACTTTCCTGTTTGTCCTCCTCGTCCTCTGGGGGAGGAGGTTGGCGATCCGGAAGAGTCTTTCCGGATTGCAGATTGATCTCCTGGATCTCCACAGCATAGGTAGGGCATGATGTTTCCCTAGTGTATACCTGCTGGGTCTGTCTGTTGTTGGGGTTCGGGTTCGGTTGAGCAGGCATTTGAGGTTGCCTTGGAGGAGCAGGAGGTAATGGTTGAGGTTGAACTGGTGGTGGAGGCAAAATGGTGGGAGGAGTGTTGTACTGGGGCCTCCATCCCGACTGAGGTGCATTCCACTGAGGCTGTGGCTGGGCATGTGAGTGATATGAATGAGTAGTGGGTTGAGTATGATACTGAGGTGGGTAAGACCATGGAGGAGGCACAGACCAGGAAGGATGAGCAGGGGGACCCCAGGAAGGCATAGGAGTAGATTGGTTGGGGCTGTAATAAGCTTGGGGTGCCCCTTGCATCCCTTGCTGGTAAGGTCTAGATAACTGTGGCCTCCTTTGGTTGAGGAAATAGAGAGGTTCAATGGGGGCTTCTGTCCCTTGATACATGGCTTTAAGCCCAGGTAAGGTTGGACATTGATTTGTGGGATGGTCGTCCTCAAAAATGAAACATACCTCAACTGAATGTAATGGACATTCATTCTTAGGGTGTCTCCTTGTACATCTAGGGCAGAAGATAGCCAAGGCCCTCTCAGCTTCTTCCTTCTTCTGCTGGATCCTGAATGTGTCAAGTTGCATGGCAATGGTCTGTCTCACCTCACTCTTGAGATCTTCTAATTGATTTGCAAACTCATGTTTGGAGAAAGGAATACCAGCTGAGAGGAGGTTTCCTCTACCTCATTTCCGGGCTGCCCTAGAGTGGTTTCTAAACACAGTCTTATGTCCTCATAAGGCAGTTGGTAAATATCTCCTCCAGCTAACATGTGAAGGGTATCTAAAAGGTCTTCAGGGACTCCTCGGAGCAGGACCAACTTGAGGGATTCAGGGTCAAGTGTGCACCTAGCCTGTTTATAGCTAAGTTGGAACCTTTCCTCATAATCCTCTAAGGACTCATCATTTCCCATGGTCATCCGAAAGATTTCTCCCTTGGTTTCCTTGGACCTACAGTAGTCCTGATATTTAGTGTTGAAAGCTTGCTGCATCTGAGCCCAAGTGGTGATATTGTTCCCAGGTAAGCCCATGAACCAGCGTAATGCTGCATCCTTATGGGTTGAGGGGAAGAGTTTCGGCTTCTGCTCATCTTCAGTATAGTCATAGGTTCGACAAAGGACAACAAACTCAAACAGGAAGGTATCAGGATCTTCAGTAGTCAGTCCATGGAAGTGAGGTAAAGCGGAGGGGCTAATGTTCTTCATTTTCATGTCCCCATTGGTCTCTCGGATGGGGAAGGCACCTTCTATTCTCTCATCTTCTCCTCTATTGTCAGCCATAGCTTCAGATGGAATGGTTTCTAATTCTTCTTCTGCTATAGGATCTTCGTAGATCTCAGGAGGTTCACCTATAGGTTCTTCTGGATCACTGTCACCGAAGAAGAGAGAAGGGTGACTCAGTGATGTGGTGGGGGTGTTGGGTAAGAATTTGCCTGTTTTATCTCGATTCCTACGAGGCATGAAATGGAAAGACTTTTGATTGCTTTTTTTTTTTTTTTTTTTTTGTACCTGCAAAAACTGAAACAGATTGATCTACAACTAACTATCTTACTGAAATGAAAATGCAGAATTGAAATGAAAGCAGGAAAGAACTAATCTACTTTACTCAAATGAAATTGTAGGAATGGAAATGCTAGTCTACGCTTGCAGAATTGAAATGCTAATCTATGCTTGCAAGAATGAAATTACGGAATTGAAATGTTAATCTATGAAAGCAGGAAATGTCTATGTTACTTTTGCAGAATGGAAATGAAATAGACTACTTGGCAGAAGGCAGGAGTAGGAAAATAGAATAAAAGCAACAATCACTAATACTCTGACGCTTCCCCGGCAACGGCACCAAAGAGATGGTGGGCTCCAGTATTGTAGCAATAATGCTACAACTCCTGGAGCTTCCTTCTCTAATTTTATCAACCCGGTAGTTCGTAACAAACTTGGAAGCGACGGTGCTGTATGCACAAGTACTAGCTCTTGTCGCAGCTGTCACTTGGTCAGCTGGCACAAGTCCGCTAGGGCTCAAGCCAACTTCTATATGTTCTCAGAAGAAGCTTTTTAAGTGATGAACGAAAGCTATCTCAAAGGAGATTAACCTACTTTGCAAGAATGAACTGAAAGCCAACAAAACATGGAAACCCTAGTAAACCCTAATTCTACCAGCTTAATCCTTATGATGCAATGGTGGGAATGCAAATTCTAAAAGTGATGCCATTACTTCTATTGAGATGAGATGCATGTGTCTAAACTACTTTCATCTAAAGAGAACATGTTTTTGTATTTTTGCTCAAGTTGTTGGAGTTATTATGACTATGCTTCTTACTAGGTCTTGACTGTGCAGGGGTAGATCAAGGGGAGGAAGGCTTGGAAAAGGTCAGGAGGACTCTGAGAGGGTCCAAGGGATCCCTAACATCATTCCACAGAAGTTCACAAAGTTCAGATGCCTGGCAACCGTGTTTTCAAGCTTCTACAGGATGTCTGCAGGGGGTTCTACAGGAAGTTCAGGATTTCTACAGGAAGTCCCGTAATTTCTACAGGATGTTCTGCAATCGGAATTTTGTGTGATGGATGAGTGAATGAGCTGTATGGGTGGATAGGGAGGTATGAGGGGAGCTTGTGATGGCTTATGGATAGAGAGGTGAGATGGAGAGGGGGTGTGTAAAGCTGGTTGGTCTAGAGGAGGGTAGAGGCAATGGAAGGCCGAGAAGATAAAACAACGTGGATGATAGAAGAGTTGGGAGGCAAATGATCTACCTGGGAAATAAGTAGATGGCCTAGGCATGGCTTAGAAGGATAAGGAAACGATGGAGTGGTGCTGCACAGTGTAAATGAAACAAATCACCCCTGTCTTGCGTATAACCGAAATGTCATCAACCTACTCTAACTGTTTTATTAGAGACCAAAGAACAACAATGTCGTTTTTAAGGGAAAATCGTGCATGGTGCTGAAACAAAGAGTTATTGCTCAAGATATAAATGCATGGACACTTCTACAAACAGAAATATTACGTTAAAGCTTGCATGAACATGTAAAACTGTGTTTTTGGTGGGTGGCACGGGCTGCAATCCCAATCTCTAAACAGAGGTGGAAGTGAGTGTGCAATCAACCCTTTTTTTGAGCTCTGATCACTCTAATCTCCTTACTCTAATCTAAACTACTGAAAGCAACTTTGTTCCTAAAACTAACCTACTTAATCACACCAAGAAGTTCAACTCAACAAACTGTGTTTCCAAATGCATGTGAAGGAAAAGAAATATAATGCTGAAAGAAAAGTAACAATACAAAGAAAGGAGGCCTATTGCTCTCCGGTTGGGCCCAACCCTGAGAGCTATAGCTCTTCTAAGAACTCAGAACTGAACTCGAATCTGCCTGCTTTTCATTAAAAGGTAATAGTCATAAATCTCATAACATGCCAAAAATGGCTTACAAAGAGCAAAACAGAGCTATCAGCTCGTAGTCCAGAATAAACAACAAAGTTTCAAAAGTCCCCATCGAAGGCTATAGCCTCATCATTTATACATTACAAGGGCCAAGCTGGCCTCCTAAATTAATGGGGTTTGGCTGTCCAAACTAAGAGTAATCTGTTGTTTCCTTTCAATTCGTTTGGCTGCCTTCTAGCTCGATGGTGGTTGGAGCTCAGAGTTGGGGTGGAGATCACGAGGAAGGCCATTCAAGGCTGTGGACAACCTTCCTACAAAACTGCAATCCCATCTTGGCTGTCTCCTAGCCTTCATTTGTGTGGTTTTGCTCCATTTAATGTCAAAAAACCTGAAATAAACATGTATTAGCCACCTAGGAATAGTGACTGCCCTTCATTTGTACAAATAACATAAATATACTAAAAAATGATGCATAAGTGATGAAAAATGAAGGGTTGAGCAAGGGTAAGTAGGCCAAATGAGCCCAAAATGTTACCAAATTTGGGGCTCATCAGCCATCTCGGGTTGTTAATCCTCCACTTACTCAGAAAACACCCCTTGAAATCCCTGAAGAGTATTGACACATCTTTGACCAAATGAAAAATCAACCACATCAAGGTCAAACCTTGACATTGGAATACCCCATAGTCGACCAAGTGATCAACGCCCCATGAAGGCTATTCCTCTGCAGAGCATCCCAACTTTTCATGGGATGATCATAGAGGATCCTGATGCCTTCCTGTTTGAATTTGATGTCCTCTACAGAGGGTATGACTACACCACTGACTCCCAAAAGCTAAAACTATTCCCTTCTACTCTGAAAAGAGCAACTTTAAGATGGTTCATGGGTTTAGGTGGACGTACTATTAATTCTTGGGACGATATGAAAACTGCCTTCCTCACCAGATACCAGGACTTTTGCAAGACTAGGGAGCTAAAAGATGAAATCTTTAAGATGGCTGCAAAGGATAATGAAACTCTAGAAGAATATGTTGAATGGTTTCATTATAACTTGTAGAGATCTCCACACACCACCCTACCAAAAGAAGTCCTAAGAGATATCTTAATTAAAGGAATGAAAGAGGAATGGTTAGAAACTCTAAATGTGATATGGAAATGAGATATTTCTCAGGAATATTATGATGAAATATTTCACTTGTGTATCATGTGTTCGCGTGGAAGCTCATGCACAGGAGCAGCAAGTAGAGGTCCCATGAGCAGGGGAAGAAAACCACACAATGGAGGAGTAACACGAATGGAAATCGGTAACCTCCTAGAAGATTTCAAAACAAACATCTTGGGCACCCTCACAATGTAGTTGTATATCCTACAGGCTAAACAAAAACAAGGTTTAGCAAAACAAAACTTGGTTGTTTTCTGCCCACACTGTCGGAAGAATTACAACCAACGAGAGTGTCCACTAGACATGGTTCAAACATGTGCTATCTATAGCAACGATCACACCACTGAATAGTGTCCATTGCTCCTGGGGTTGAAAGCAGTGTTCAAGGAAGTAGAAGAAGAGATAGAGCTAGTATATCTAATGAATCAGTGTCGAAAGTGGCAGGCCAAACCTCCAGGTATGTCATAAGATGCATCCCAGTTCTTTCCTTCTTCACAGTTTAATCAGCAACAGAACCCTGGGGCAGCATTGCAAGGCCAATAACCCTACTAGAATTGGCAATATCATCCATTCCCTATGACACCATGGTGAACTCAATCCTTTCCGGGTAATGGCTGGCAAAATTCTCCTTGTTTTTCAAGGCAATCCCTATCAATCCTAGTGGTCTACCTCCACATCTCAAAACCCGAATTGGTCCACAAATTGGCAGTGACCTTTGGGAATATCCAACACTTCTATGGGGACAAGCCCTTAACCTCAACCCGCATTGTCAGCTCCTTATCCATTACAACAAATTCCTCAGCCTCTTCTGCGCCCTCAACTGCCAGCCCAACCGAATCCAAATCCCAATAACAGACCAGTCGAACTGGTGAAAATTGTAGAAAGCTCGAACTATGAGATTGAGAAAAAACAATGTAATGAACTTAGATTGAGGTCAAGACGTATCATCACCCCTGAGGAATATAGGTATCAGCCATCAATTGAGACTGAAACACTACCTGTACATATACCACCACCTATAATTGATACTAAAATGAAACGAGGAGAAGGTAGATCTAGAGGAACTCATAGTCACTTCTCCCCCGTTCCCCAAAAGGTTAATGATACCTAAGCCGATTGTGTACCCAGATTTTCATCTTGTAGGGGAACTAAAAAATATTTTTATAAAAATTCCTCTCCTCTAGGCCATTCAGAACATTCCCATCTATGCTAAAAAAATTAAAGAGTTATGTGTAAAGAAGCTTGTGAGGAAAGCAAAAAATTCACCCACCATTCATGTTGTAGGAACCTTATCTGATTTACTCTTGGGAGAGGAAACTCTGGTAAAGTATGAAGATCCTGGGAATCCCATAGTGACAGTTCAGATATATGGCCGCTATTTTCCCAACACGCTAGTTGATCTGGGTGCAACCATTAATATTTTAACAACAGAAACCTGTCAAGCACTTGGTATTATAGCCTTGGAACCAACCACCACTTTACTAGAACTTGTTGATTGTTCGGTGGTAAGGCCAGAAGGAACTCTACAAGATATCACAGTCTCTATTGATTCATGGGAATATCGAGTAGATTTTCTTGTTATAAACTGAAGATTCGATCGGATGGGCACCCTTTGATACTAGGTTGACCTTGGCTGGCGATAGATGCATATATAGGCTGCCGGAGGGGAAACATGACTATTGCAAAGGGGGATGCTGTAAAAAATCTTGTTTTATATCCCCCCTACGAGGCCATTGTAAAAATATGTATACAACCACCAGCATACCTGGAAGAAAGCATCCATTCACCACTCACAGTAGCAGAGGCGCTAGAATTCAAAGATCAGACTGAAGATGATGTTATCAACAATTTCATCAATCAGTCAGCTGATGTGAGCAACGTAAATTGTTAAATACTGAAATAAATCCTTGATGACGAAGCATTGGAAGATCCCTTGAAGGATATTGATGATCATCACATCCAGACGACTATTGTTCATAATAGCAAGCCAGTGGAAATTGAACTAGGCAAAGTTTTAAACATTAATGATAGCTTGGATAGTGATCAGTAGAAAAATCTCATTCAGATCCTACAAATATATAAAGGGGCTTTTTTCTAGGATTATCCTGATATGAAGGGTATAGACCCACAACTTTGTAATCGTCACATCTATACCGAGAGGGATGCTTGACCTATCCGGCAGCCTCAGCGGAGATTGAATCCGCACCTTAAGGATATTGTGAAAGAAGAATTACAGAAGTTGTTTGATGTGAATTTCATTTATCCTATTTCGGATAACCAATGGGTCTCTTCCATTGGTGGTCATCCCCAATAAAAATGGGAAATGGCGTATCTTTGTAGATTACCATGAAATGAACAAGACAACACAAAAATATCATTTCCCTCTCCCATTTATCAATCAAGTCCTAGATACCTTGGTAGGGAAGCAATTCTTTTCCTTCCTAGATAGCTTTAGTGGCTACAATTAGATTTAGATCGCCCCTAAAGACCAAGATAACACAACCTTTACCTATCCCTGGGGTACGTTCACTTACAGAGTATTACCATTCGGCTTATGCAATGCCCCAGCCATGTTTCAAAGAGCTATACTTAGCATTTTTTTTCAACTTGATAAACAAAGGACTTGAGGTATATATGGATGACTTTACTCCATATGGGGACGACTTTGATCAAGCACTGCAAACATTAGAAAATGTTTTAGAACAATGCATTTCTACCAGGTTATGTTTAAGCAATGTCAATTGTCACATGATGATGATCGAAGGTGTAATATTGGGACATTATATTTCTGCAGTAGGGATATAGGTAGACCCACCAAAAATTTAGGTAATTATTTTACTGCCTACTCCCTGTACTCAGATATAGGTACGTAGTTTCCTAGTATATGCAAGCTATTATCACAAGTTTATTAAAAAAATTCACAAATTGTTGCACCTTTATATGCTTTAATCTAAAATGCTGATTTTAAATGGTCTGACACATGTGACATAGCTTTTATAGGTTTAAAGAAGCTAGTCTCGATGACACTAGTATTACGTGGACTAAACTGGGAGCTACCTTTTCATATATCCACAGATGCATCAGATGTAGCTATAGGCGTTGTCCTCGGTCAGGAAGAGGACAGGAAGCCTTATTATATATATTATATTAGCAAAAATCTTACTCCTGCAGAACTTAATTATATAGTAACAGAAAAATAATTCTTAGTCGTTATTTATGAAATAAACAAATTTAGACATTCTACCAATTTTTTCTATATATTGATCACTATGCCATTCAGTATTTAGCTAACAAACCTATCACAAATGGTCAAGTGACTCGTTGGCTATTTCTTTTGCAGGAATTTGACATTACTATTAAGGATCGTCTAGGGAAGGAAAACCCAGTTGCTGATTTTCTGTCTGTTGGGTGTGGAGCCTGATTATCTTCTGTATTCAAATGTCTCAGCTAGATGTATACCCCAGGAAGACTGTACACCCCTCCATGCGGGGGGGGTGGGGGTGCAGGGGGGCTAATCCCCCCCGACTGGGGGGTCCGGGGGGCAATGGTCCCCCGGCGGGGGTTCGGGGGAAGCACCCTTGAAGCTAAAAATAGATGTAAATTTCCTTGTAAAAGTCTAGTAATTTCTAGTCAATCTGGGCGTTCTTTAGGTGGATGATCTGACGGTAGAAGCTATGTTTAATTTAAGGTTTTTTGCCCTAGAAGGAAACCCCTCACTATATATGAGGGAATTGTATTGCGTCTATGCATATTTGTATTCTGAGTGAGGAAGAGAGAGGAGATTGAGAGCGAAGAGGGTGTTACAGCGGATCTGTTGTAGGTTGTATCTCTTCAGTTTGTTGGATAATATAATAAAGAAGGATTGGCTGTTTCTCCATGGATGTAGCCCAAACTGGGTGAACCACGTATATCTGTGTCTCTCTTGTTTTATGTGTTTTCTGTGTTTATATTTATGCAATATTTTATGTGTTCCATTGCTCTATAATATATAATTTTCTAACAAATGGTATCAAAGCCGAAGGTCTATATGGCTGATAAACTCACGGGAGAGAAGGGTTCCTGGTTCGAGTGGGAGCAATGGCGGAAGATGGTAGGTTTAGGGTCGAAAAATTTAATGGCCAAAACTACCAGTTGTGGAAGATGTAGATGGAAGATTATCTATATCAGAGAGATCTGTACCTACCATTGATCGGAAAGACAAAGAAGCCGACGAGTATGACAGACACAAAATGGGATATTCTCGACATAAAAGCACTTGGAACAATACGATTGTGCCTAGCGGTGTCGGTAGCGTTCAATATTTCAAAGGAAATGACAACATAGGGTTTAATGTCGGTATTAGCCAAACTATATGAAAAACACTTGGCGTAAAATAAGGTATTTCTTATGAAGCGTTTTTTTAATATGAAGATGTTAGAGGGTGGATCTGTTGCTGATCATTTAAATGATTTTAATACAGTTACAAGTCAGTTAAGTTCTCTAGGGATAAATTTTGATGATGAAGTTAGGGCTCTGTTATTTCTGTGCTCATTGGCAGAAAGTTGGAATGGTTTAGTTATGGCCATTAATAACTTTGTCTCTGGATCTAGTACTTTAAAGTTTGATGATGTTTCGGTGTAATCCTTAGCGAGGAAATGCGACATAAAAGCTCCGGTGAGACATTAGGTAATGCTTTGACTACAGAGACTAGGGGAAGAAAAATGGAAAGAGGAAAGAGCCCAGGATATCGCAGTAAGTCAAGAAAAGGCAGATCCAAGTCCAGATCGGGGATAGTGTGCTGGAAATGCGGGAAGAAAGGACACTTAAAGAAAGACTGCAAGTCTCGGAAGGGAAAAGAAGGAGACATGCAGCAAGAAACTAATCATGAAGCGAATGTGATAGGTGATGTGTTGCAAGATGCTTTGATTCTTTCATTAGAAAATATTATTGATGCTTGGGTGGTAGATTCAAGGGCCTCATTCCATGCCACACCCGATAAGAAACATTTTCATGATTATGATCAAGGAGATTTTGGACAGGTTCGATTGGGTGATTATAAACCCTATAAAATCATTGGAATGGGTATAGTTTTCATAAAACAGCAGAATGGAAATCAATGGCTATTGAAGGAGGTAAGGCATATTCCATATCTGAAGAAAAATTTGATTTCAACAGGGCAGTTGGGAGGCGAAGGTTTTGTAAGTACTTTCATAGATAAAACCTGGAAGGTCACTAAAGGATCCTTGGTAATAACGAAAGGAGGAAAGGTTGGTACATTGTATTTATGCAATGCTATTTCTAATTATGTTAATGCTTTAACCTCTACAGGAGAAGATACGACATTGTGGCATCATAGGCTCGGGCACATGAGTGAGAAGGGGATGCAGATTCTTCACTCAAGAAATTTGTTGCCAGGTTTGAAGCATGTTGATTAAAATTCTGTGAGAATTGTGTTTATGGAAAACAAAAGAGAGTCAGATTCCTGAGAGTTGGGAAAGAAAAGAAGAGTGAAAAATTAGAACCTGTGCATACTGATGTATGGGGACCTGATCAGGTATCATCTCTTGGTGGCTCTCGTTATTATGTTACTTTTATTGATGATGCAACCAGAAAAACCTGGATTTATTGTATTTGAAATAAATCTGATTTATTTGATACTTTCAAGAAATGTTTTGGTTACAAAGGTTTTTGGATGAATTGGGTAAGAAGCAGGAGTTGGGCAGGTTATACAGTGATATCCAGAGTTCCATACATCTTGCAAAGAACTCTGCATTTCATTCCAAGACTAAACATATATAGCTCAAGTACCATTTCATACGGTCAGCATTGGAAGATGGACAGTTGAAGATGGAAAAGATACACACTATCTAGAATCCTGTAGATATGCTAACAAAAGTTGTAACCAGGGAGAAACTAAGAATCTACTCAGTTTCAATTAGTCTTCAAGTATGATGAAGAAGGTGAGAAACAGCCAGGTCCAAAGTGGAGTCATTGTCTAGCAAATGAAACAGCGGTGGAGTTGCTATAATTAGTCTCCAAGTGGGAAATTGTTGGGTGTGGAGCCTGATTATCTTCTGTATTCAAATGTCTCAGCCAGATGTATACCCCAGGAAGACTGTACACCCCTCCAAGCGGGGAGGTGCGGGGGGGACTTGTCCCCCCCCTGCGCAGGTCCGGGGGGGCTAATCCCCCCCTGGCTGGGGGGTCCGGGGGTTAGCAGTCCCCCGACGGGGGTTCGGGGGCAGCACCCCTGAAGCTAAAAATAGATGTAAAATTGCCTTGTACAAGTCTAGTAATTTCTAGTCAATCTGGGTTGTTCATTATCCAGATGATCTGACGGTAGAAGTTATGTTTAATTTAGGGTTTTTTTCCCTAGAAGGCAACCCCTTACTATATA
The DNA here is from genome assembly GCA_031772625.1 of Pinus tabuliformis. NCBI lineage: Eukaryota > Viridiplantae > Streptophyta > Pinopsida > Pinales > Pinaceae > Pinus > Pinus tabuliformis. The sequence continues at coordinate 245,520,606 of CM062811.1, forward strand.
TGAGGGAATTGTATTGCGTCTATGCATATCTGTATTCTGAGTGAGGAAGAGAGAGGAGATTGAGAGCGAAGAGGGTGTTACAGTGGATCTACTGTAGGTTGTATCTCTTCAGTTTGCTGGATAATATAATAAAGAAGGACTGGTTGTTTCTCTGTGGATGTAGCCTAAACTGGGTGAACCATGTATATCTATGTCTCTCTTGTTTTATGTGTTTTCTGTGTTTATATTTCTGCAATATTTTATGTGTTCCATTGCTCTGTAATATATAATTTTCTTACACTGTCTCGAATCCCAAAGGTAAATGATCCAATGGCAGTGGGTGACCAGTTCCCAGATGAACATTTGTTTGCCGTGACAGTCAAGATGCCATGGTACGCAGATGTGGAAAATTATCTCGCAGTAGGGAAGCTACCCATGTATTTGACAACAAGGGAGAGGAAACATATCGTTTAGCATAGTGCCCGATTCTCTTGGACTGGTGGATATCTTTTTCACATAGGGTATGACATGTGTATATGCAGATGCATGCACGAGGATGAGATTTATGACATCCTGAAAGTTTTCCATGACGAGCTCAGTGGAGGTCACTTCGTAGATCGAAGGACAAGGCATAAGGTACTACAGATGGGCTATTATTGGACCACTATTTTTAAAGATGCTAAGAAATATGCCCAGGCTTGTGATAGTTGCCAAAGGATGGGCCAACCTGGCCAATCTGATGAAATGCCAGTGCAATCCTAACTAGTCATAGAACCCTTCGAACAATGGGCATTGGACTTTGTTGGCCCATTCCATCCGCCATCGAATCAGAAAGCCTTCATATTGGTTGTCACAAATTATGTGACGAAATTGGTGGAAACAATAGATTTACCAAGAGCCATAGAGGAAGTCGTGATTAACTTCCTCTTTGGGATATTTGTGTGGTATGGTTTACAAGGGGAAGTGATAATAGATGGGGGAGGGTAATTTGTAGGACACAATATTACTGCCACTCTCAAAAACCATCACATTACACATAGGATCACTTCCCCGTATCACCTACAGGCGAACGGGCAGGTCGAAAGCACTAATAAGGTCATTGAAGTGATTCTTACCAAAAAAGTCTCAACACATCGGCGAGACTGGGTGGGTAGACTAATAGAGGCATTGTGGGCCTATCACACAACTTGGAGGAATACTACTGGATACCCTCTGTACCAGCTCGTGTTCGAAAAAGAACCTATTTTTCTGATCAAATTCGAAATAAAGACTCTAAGAATGGCTCAGGAAGTGGGGATGGATTTAATAGAAGCCCAAACCAAGCGACTACAACAAATCAACGAATTAGATGAAGCTTGACTGCTAGCTTTGCAACGAACTACATTTATTCAGCAACAAAGGGCAAAGTGGCACGACAACCTCATAAAAAAGAAGACATTTCAAAAAGGGGATTGGGCACTCCTTTATGACTCTAGATTCTAGGACTTTCCAGGCAAGTTGCAAAAAATATGGCTCGACCCTTATGAGATTCAAGAAGTACATAACAATGGCACTCTTACTTTGACTACCATTGATGGGTCTGGCCATTCTTTTAAGGTGAATGGGCATCAAGTGCATCTCTACCACAAACCACTCACCAAGGAGTCTTTCTGCCAAGAGGTATGCGAGGACCCCTCCATGCAAATCTTAGCTGCAGAGAGTGATGACCTTCCAACTTTTCTTTCAAAAAATTGAGATTTAAAAAAAAAAATTGTAAATAATGTATATATTCTTTTTGATTGATTGTAATTCAGTTAGATACCACCATGTAAATATGAGGATTTTTCTTGTTTTTAGTGCTTGGTAAGTGTTATTCAATCGATTGAGCAATTGTTGTTCAATCAATTGAACAACACTTATTTTTATGTGTGCGTCATTGTTCAATCAATTGAACAATTGTTGTTCAATATATTGAACAAAACTTATTTATATGTGTGGAAATTGTTGTTCAATCGATTGAACAACATTTTTTGCGTTTTGGTTTTGTTGTTCAAACGATTGAACAATTGTTGTTCAATCGATTGAACAACACTATTACGTTCTTGTTGAGATTTGTTGTTCAAATGATTGAATGATTGTTGTTCAATCGATTGAACAACACTTTTTGCATTTTTATATTTTTGTTGTTCAAACGATTGAACGATTGTTGTTCAATCGATTGAACAACACTTTTTGCGTTTTTAAATTTTCGTTGTTCAAACGATTGAACGAATGCTACTCAATCAATTGAACAACACTTTTTGCATTTTCATTTTTACATTTTCATTGTTCAAACGATTGAATGATTGTTGTTCAATCGATTGAACATCACTTTTTGTGTTTTTATTTTTTTCGTTGTTCAAACGGTTGAATGATTGTTGTTCAATCGATTGAACAACACTTTTTGTGCCTTTATTTTTCAATTTTTGTTGTTGAAATGATTGAAAGATTGTTGTTCAATCGACTGAACAACACTTTTGCATTTTTATTTATTGATATTTACTGTTCAAATGATGGAATGATTGTTGTTCAATCGATTGAGAAACACTTTTGCACTTGTTATTTTTCAATTTTTGTGTTCAAACGATTGAACGATTATTGTTCAATCGATTGAACAACATTCTTGAGTTTTATTTTCAATTTTTTTGTTGTTCATACGATTGAACGATTTTTGTTCAATCGATTGAACAACACTTTTGCATTTTTTTTCTTATTGATATTTGTCGTTCAAATGATTGAACAATTTTTATTCAATCATTTGAACACCAATCTTGCATGTTTTACTTTCAATTTTGTTGTTCAATCAATTGAACAACAATTTTGTTTTCCATTCGATTTTGTTGTTCAATCGATTGGATGATTGTTGTTTAATCAATTGAACAATAGTTTTTCTTTCTTTTTGATTTTGCTATTCAATCGATTGAATGATTGATGTTCAATCAATTAAACAATAGTTTTGTTTTCTTTTCGATTTTGTTGTTCAATCGATTGAACGATTGTTGTTTAATCAATTGAACATTAGTTTTGTTTTGTTTTCGATTTTGTTGTTCAATCAATTGAACAACATTTTTGCTTTATTATCGATATTTCTGTTCAAATGATTGAATGATTGTCGTTCAATCAATTGAAAAACACTTTTATGTTTATTTTAGGACAAATTGTGATTTCTTTTATTTGATTCATTGCCAATCATTGTGTCATCTTCTTTTTATTTTATGTTTTGAATGAACACCATTTGAGTGGATTTGTGCCTAACATAAATAAAAATAGTATTATCAACAATATTATGATTTATGAAGCCTCTTGATGGTTATCTTTATCCAAAAGTTGATATGATGCATCTCTATAACGATTGGCTAGACATATTTTTTTTTGGACACATCATAAAATGATTCATTATTTCAAACCATGCTGGCTTATTTACCACACTTTCAAATGGAAAAATCCCTTCGAAATGATGAGATGGGGGTAAGAGTATAACCTTTCTTTGGCATCTTTTTACTTCTTACACCATCCATGACCCTTAGGGAGCAAATGAGACTCCTTTTTATAAAAACATCAAAAGATGAGAAAAATAAAAATAAATAAATAAATATGCAAATGCAATGAACACTGTCTTAAATAGGATAGGGGGTCTCATCATGAGCCAGCCTACCATGATCATAAATATGTAACATGTGACATTCTATTTTTGGCTACCAAACCTAGGTAATGACCTTCTTGATGATTAAAAACTGTCAGAAGGACATGGGGTCTCATTATGAGCCAGCCTGATGATTTTGTTATATCTTGGTGAATGGCACTATGATCATCTGGTCACTATGCCAGCATAGTGGTCTCCTTATGGCAGAAAAAGAAGAATCAACTACATATTAAAATGAGGACTTTGGCTCATTTGTAGGGTTAAAAAGCAACCCTGTCGAGGCTATGAACGCCTGCTGGCAGCAGTGGCTTTGCTTATGGTATTGGAGTATTATCTTACACTACCAAATTCTCTCTATTCTATTTCCACCTATGGATTCATTTCTAAGAATATTTCCCATTTGAACAACACTCTTACAAGCCAATATGCATGGTAACTTATGTCATATATTCATTATATTATATATTTGTCCAATCAATTCATGATAGTCATTACTGCTTACCACTAATTATGTGTCCATTACTAATACCACTTGCGGTGAACATATTTTCACATAATAATGTAGATATCTATTTTTATCTTTTTTAGCCATTTTTACCTCGATACATGTCTTGCTTTAATTGCTTTGTCATAAATTGCGCCACTTTTCTGGATTGGTTGTCTGCATTTATGAATCCTCAATTCATGCGCTTGCTTTTCACATGCTTGGCAGACATGGACGTCCTTTTTCCCATTGGAGGGGGGATGGTCTATGTGTGAACAGCGTGTGAAACAGTTATGGATAATTGAATGCTAATTATTAAATTGATTTTCGGGTAAAGGTTGCATGATGATTGGATATGTGTAATAATTAGCAAGGTATTTTTGATTGGAGAAAATACGGACCATTATGGATGGCATGCGAATTAATTATGGGCATGTGTCAAAAATGGTTGATGATACAAATGACTTGATTGTATATGTTGTTAATTCCCAAATCAACGTCATTTTTCCTATTAATTTCTTTAACGATCTTTGTTGCTGTTCTAATTTGCGAAAGAGCAGGAGAAGTCCATGCAGGAGAACCAATCATAGGAACATAGCAGCCATGGGAGGTAGAGCTATCTGAAATGAGCCCACAGTACTCATGGTATCGGACCAGGCTCGTGCAATTCTTGAGTGTGCAGGATGGCTACAATATCTGAATAAATTGCAGGGATTTCATGAAGAAATGACACTCGAATTCTTGTAGAATTTGTAGAATGGCAGCACCATAGTAAGAGGCAAGGATATAATAGTATCTGAAGAGGTCATAGCTGAAGTCAGTGGACTTCCAGCTGAGGGAAAAAAGTTGACAGACAAGCACATCCTTCTGCACAATGCGGTTGAAGTGTTCCAAGACACAGATGAGCAATTAGCGCGAACAGGGAAAGGGATTCACCCTTTAGCGTTAAGACAACCTTGGCAGGAGTTGGAAGTCATCATGCAATAGTACATCACATGTGATGGTCACTAGGATGTGGTAAAGCCCCATCAACTCAAATTGTTAGCCATCCTAAAACATAAAATTTTAGTTAATTTGTCGTTTTATTTGAATTCTCTATTGCATGATGTCGCTCAATGAGTTAGGAAAGCTAAGGACCCATGCACCGTCATCAGTCATCATGGACTGATTAAATTTCTTATCATACATGGAATGGCCTAGTAACAATTAACCTGGGACAATATTGTAAATCCTACTTTGGCCCCACCTCCAGAAAACCCAGTAACAAAACAACAAGGGCCTAGAACCCCAGGTCCGAGAAGGACACTGAAGAGGAAAAATTCCTTTGTGCCTTTGAACCCAGCAAAACGCAGATGCTCTACGTGGGTGAAGTCCCAGCGACATACCCCAATTCAAACAAATGAGGCCAGCCCATCACTCACACCACCTCCAAGTCTGTAGAATACCCCTTTGCAAGACTATGAAGAAGAGGTGGCCAGGGTATTGGAAAACATGGGGATGTTTAGCAAGGGAAGAGAACAATTTGAGAATTTTGAAGAATAGAATTGTACCCTCCAACCAGTCCACCTCTCTTGATCGCCCTGGTTGTGATCAAACCCTGCCATTTGCCGATTCCTTGGAAGAATAGAGGGAACTAGTCCCTTATGTGGAAAAACCCCTTGAAACCGAGATGCATGAAGAGGAAGCTATTAGAGAAGAAAATAAAACAATAGATATTGATCTAGTGGACCCCCCAACAGAAGAAAATCCTGTAGATGAGACCATGGGAGATGAAAATCAACCACGCAATTCTAATTTTTCTATGTCTCCTGAGGACGAGGCCTACCCAGAAGAAAACCCGGAGAATGATAACTGCTCAAGTGACACCATTGTATTGGGGTCTCCTGAGAGAAAAATTCATGTCGAAAAAGAACTAGAAAGTGAAGCTCCATTAGGAGATACAGTTCAAGTTGAAACCCTACCTGATGCTGACACAATTCCCCCCAAGCATGAACCTGAGAAAAAGGTATCTACACCACCACTGGTTGGAAGTCTTAGAATAAAGAAGTCCTACAAGGACAGGCTCAGAAAAATGCTAAAAAATATATAGAAAACAAAAGCAAATAATTGGACAGCTAAGACAGTGGTTAAAAGAGGCCATTAGAGCTAGGAATTTGAAAGTAGAAAAAGAGACTATAGGAACACAGACAAAACGTTGTTCTAGAAAGGATGTTGAAGCCTAAACTGAGGTTATTTTGGTCTGTTCAAAGGAAACTCAGACAGGGCTATGTCTTGTAGAGGACACTGAAATGCAGACTGAAGACCCATGTGTTTGTACACAGGAGTCCTAAACGGACTACCCTACTGTGAACATTGTTGTTTAGAATGATGCTGAAGAAAGCATCCCCATTGATGATTTCCAAAATCAAGAAGTAGCCGAGGATGTTGTCCAAATTGAGCCTATAGAGACACAAGATAATGGTTCCCAAACAGAGGAGACAACTATTTATATTCCCTTAGTAAGGGAGGAATTTATTAGCATACTGCAGAATGAACTACTGAAGGTTCCATAGGAATTAACCCAGCACAAGGAGGTGGTAGTTCTCCTACGGGTACATCAAGAATTAAAGAAAAAGTTTGAGGCACCCACAACAACTGAGGATGAGACCTTTGCTCAGTACAAGCCTGAATAGAAAAAGGTTGAGAAAGCATGGGACAAATTATAAAAGGCTAAAGAGCAATTGGAAAGTGTCTTCTCTCTTTATTCAAACACCCTATCATGCAGAGCCCCTGCTACAAATTATGCCCTATTCCTCCTGGAAAGATACCTCTTGCTGAAAGTCAAAGATGTTAAGGCTGGGAAATCTATGGAAATCAAAACAACCCCAGACTTTTTCAAGTACTTTAGAGAATAGAACGAGCAGGTATAGCACCTCTCTGTGAACTTTATATGCACAATTTCTTTATGGAAGATGACAAAGACATCAACCCTGGACCCTTTATAGGAGATGTATAATTCTAGGCATTTCTCTCATTTTCTACTAATCAACTCAAGTGGGCCAAGGCCCACAATAATTTTAGAAAGCGTGAAGAAGGAATCGACCTATGGGTCAGAGGGGAACCTACCAAACCCCTGCATCTCTCTGTCAGGCATAAGCAATTCATGAATAGAGATGGTGTTGTGGGTGAATTGGGGTCATTTCACACATATATTATACAAGCTCAAAAGGAGTACTTCCAAGAGATTAAGGAGGAAGCCTTGTCTGCAGCCAGACAAGGTGGGAAGTCTCCAGCATTACTATTAGAAACTGAGAACCATTTGGATACCAGAACTTTAAAGTTGCCTCCTCTCATTTCCATAAGTACAATAACATGGTCTTAACCATGGGGCCTGAATGGATAGGATGTCGATATAAAACTCCAATCATATGGTATCCTCCAGATAAGTATTGATGTGACTACACCTTGAAGGATCAAGATGTTAACCAGGCTTTTGCTATACTAAAGAAGAAAAATGGCTTCAAAAATTATAAGGAGGAGGTATATCCTTCTTATTCCCTAACTCAACTACACCTGAACTATTTAATTGCATGAGGTCATGCAAGAAGGTAAGTTGGGGAGAATGTTGGGTCAAGAAAAAGGTATGCTTTCTCCTTGGTAATCGCTTTATTTAGCACTCATCCTCACATGATTATCTGTGTTTATGAATAAAAGTAGATGAAATAATAGCTAAAGTCGAGTAAAAGTAATCAGTAACAAATTAGATGAATCTAAACAAGAAAAACTAATGTTTACTATCTTTTTCTGTAGAAGTCACGAATTGAGCAATGGTTGCCCAATTGACAGAATCACATCATCTCATAATGGAAAGCGACAGCGTCAGATGCAGGGCAGGACAGCGGAAGACCGGGAAAACCAATGACTATTTTATGACAAAATCAGATCAAGTATAGCGAAATCCTTAGGATCCCCTGATCCTGAGGATTTTCTTTTATCTATTTACTTTCTAAATGTAATATATAAGGCCGAAAGGCAAAACTGCACAGAGTTCAAAATTTCACAGTTTGTAATTATTCTTTTTGACATATAATACAATTATTTTGGATGCTATAACTTGGTTATTGATATTAATGAAGAAAGGTTGCATTTAATTCATACTTATATTCTGAGTATCTCTTAGCAGAGACTTATGGCGACTTTGGGCCCAATCAAGAGAAGATCTACTGCTTCACCCGTGTCATAATATTTTCTATTTCATTCTTGATTGCTTTTTAATGTTAAGTTAACATTACTTTTGATTATTGTATGGATTGTCGATTCAGTTTGTGTTTGTTGTTCATTCGAGATTTAGATTGATCTGTGTGTTATATGTGAGTAATACTTTTGATTGAATTGGTTATGATAGTTCTAGATCATATCGTTGTTCCTTTCAAGTAATGTTATCATAGATTTCAGAGATAGAATTAATCACTTTATGCTTCTACAGTCATTTGCAATTTAGATAATGTTTGATATTCCTGTATCATTTGTCGTTCAATTCATAATTGTTGTTCAATTAGAAATTGTTGTTCAATTCAGATTTGCTGTTCAATCTAGAATTGGTGTTCAATTCAGAATTGTTGTTCAATTCGGAATTGTTGTTCAATTCAGAATTGTTGTTCAATTCAGATTTGTTGTTCAATCCAAATTTGTTGTTCAATCCGGAATTGTTGTTCAATCCGGAATAGTTGTTCAATTTGGAATTGTTGTTCAATTGAGATTTGTTGTTCAATTTGCAATTGCTACTTAATTTAGATTTGTCATTTATTTAGGATTTGTTGTTCAATTACCGTTGTTGTTAATTGTTACAGTTCTTTTTCATGAGTGAGTAGGTTAGCTTCAATTCTAGTTAAAACTGCCAAGCACAATTCTTTACAAGTTGTATTCAGATCTATTTATTTCCATAATAGGTTAAGTAGAATTGCAGAGTGTGTTATGAATTTCTTTCAAAATTACTTCTTTCAGAGTTTATTGGATTGAGTTTGAAGAATATAGTCATTAGCAATTGCAACGATTTCTTATTAGTTTACCTCTGAATTCACTGCATATATAGTGCTGACACTCTTGAAATAAAAAGACTTGCCTCGAGTTGACAATTAATGTAGGGATTAAGATTGTTTGTAAAACAACATCTTAGTGCACCAACAAAGGGTTCCAACGATACAGTCGGTAGCGTGAGATGCCCTCGGTGCATTGGCACTTCTAGGACGAGAGAGGTATGAAATGAAAGTATAGACATAACTGGATTGCACATAAATCATGTCATATCTTAAAGAGGTTTGGAGAGCTTCTTCCTTGGTCTGAGGAAAATGGGACGCGACATCTTTTCCAATGGGAGATAAAAGGCTCCTAAGAAACCAATCTAGATAGACACGGTCTTCGAAGGGCGGGGCACAACATGTACTCCTCCTTTGACGCCACTCTTGAACATGGTCGGAAAGGAAAGTGACAGACGAAATGAGGTCAATAGTTCTGTACTAGTGTCATACCAGAGAGGTAACTAGAAATATGAAAGGAACGCTTTAGCGATTGTTGTGAAAACAGAATGATATGTGGCGGGTAGGTCTACATACCATTTTGTAGCATCTCCAGTTAGCGTGAATTGCAATAGCCAAAGACGAATGGAGTCATCAATAATGGAGTTGGATGGACACCACATGTGGAAGGATCGAACATGGTTGGTGGGATCCTCTCCAACATTACCCTCAAACTTCGGGATGTCAGAGGGAAGCTTAGTCGTCATAGAAGGCCAGCTAGTATCGTGGTGTATGGGGTCATTTATCAACTGGCTAAAATCTGGTTGACTTAACCCAACCATAAAAGGGAGCATGGGGGCTGTTGGAATGGTTCCTGAGACTGTTTTGCTTGATGTGACCACCAGGATAGAACTGGAGACAACACCAGGTTGGGTTCATGCACCAGTTGTAGGTCTATACATGGTGATGATATGTGGTGAAGGAGGCTCGGAATCAGATGAACCAGGAGAAGAGTTAGTATGGGGACTCAGAGGGCTATGAACTCGAACCCGATAGGGAGGGGTAATATGCCTAAGCGAAAACTGGGGATGAAGGCCTAGTAGTCTCCGCGATAAATGCCTTGGTGGCCAAATGGTGGAATGACAAATGTGACACGGAAATTGTGAAGGGAGATCAACAATATGACTTTGTCTCAATGAGGGGAGATAAATTTATTATGTTAAGTCTTGGCTTGGCAGCATAAACCAAGTGCCCTTCGCTTAAGGTGTGCTTGTGTGTGCAAGTGTATTTATTGATTAATCCCATATCGTGTTTGTAAAAAATAAAAAATCTTGTTGAAAATAAAATGAAACTAACAACAGAAAATAAATTAACTAAACCCTACCCAAAATGGGTTTGCAAACACTGTGCTAGTTGGCGGCTAAATCGACAGAAAACACACTAAAAATTTCAAGAGATCTAATTATCGGTGTGACTGGGATCAAGTGACACTAGTTTGCTAGAAAGTGGTGCAGCAACAACAAACAACCAGAGAGGAAAATCATTGCAAAAAGATAGGGATATGGGTGAAACACCGAGGGAAACCGATGGGACCCTAAGGCCAATGACCAAACAAGTTGTAATATAAAACTATGGATGGTGACAACCTATCTTTATAGATCTGAAAGAGAAGGGTACAGATCTGGAAAATATGGTTTTTTTTGCATGCAGAAACTCAGACTACTCACTTAGCTAAGCTTCTCCTATAAAGGTGGAAGTGTACCAGAAGCCCTAGGGGGCTAAATTCCTCTTTGACGAGTAAATCATAGTAGATTAAGGCCTAAGCAGTATGGGAAAGAGGTTAGAAAACCTAGCAGACAACTCTTTGCAAAACCCAGAAACAGATATGAGAAAAACCAGAAAACCCAAAAATTGAAGGTACTTTCTTCTCTGTGGATCCTGGTCAGCAAATCTCGGAAAAAATAGTCGCCTTTGTCGTCGCTAGTTCCTATGACCTACGGAAAAGACCAGAAAGCTTGCGAAAGTTATAAATTTAATTGATCTAGGGTTAAAAAGCTAGGAAACATTAAGAGACTTGAAAAAAAAAAAAAAAAAACACTAAGATGAAAACCGAAGGTCACCCAGGTTTCTAGATCTGAAGTATAAAACCAGTGGAGTCACTAATTTTGTGATTGGCAACAATCAGAAAATCCCCAATGGATTCACTAATTTTGTTGTAGTGTTTTCTTCTCAAATATGTACGAAAATAACCCATTTAAGATTGTGGATGACAAACAATATCAACAATATAAATGGCTGTTAAACATTGTTGATCTGCAACAAGTGATAGAAACGAAACCTGCCAAAATTCTAATCTATGCCACAATCATAATTAAACAACAAAAAGAAATAGTCATAAATCCAATCATCCAATGGAAACCAGATATACAAAGAATAGTTTTATTATAACACCTGTGAAGGGAACAAATATATGTTACCAGTCCCCCTCTATTGGATGGGTTCATGGTTATACTCAAAGGTCTTCAGCTTCTGTAGAGTCTCTCTCCTCTATAATGTATAAACCTAGCAAAAGTATGGTGTGTGACAATGAAAATAATCAGAGTTACAACAATGAGTGCAACAATGAAAATAATCAAAAGTGAATAATGAATGGAAAACCCTTCTATTTATAACAAAACATTGAGTTATCCTCGAATAATGAGCAATAATAAAATATTATTAACCCCATTCTTGGAATAACCACTTGGAATATTTTATTATATTTGGTTAGGAGGGAAAAGTATTTAAACTTTTATTTAGAAATAATAAATAAATAAATGATTTTATTATCATCTCAAGGAATTGGTTAAGGAATAATAAACAAATAATGATTTATTTAATTATTCCTAAGGTATTTAGTCAAATTTGACCAATAATAATAATTAATTAGTGATTAATTAATTATTCTTAGAGAAAAATAAGATAATTAATGATTTATCTGTTCATTTTTCATAACTGGGTCAAATATGACAAGGAATAATAATTGAACAATGGTTTAATTAATTATTCCTAGAAGAAAATCAAATAAATAGTGATTTATTTAATTATTCTTCATGGGCTTGATTATAAATTACTTAACAAAGGTGGTTTATTAAGTAATTTCTCATAGCGAAAGCAATTTTACTATGGTAAAATTGTCTTTACATGGTGTACTTTGATCCATCTAGTAAATTAGGCTAGATGATCACTTTTTTGGTAATAACAATTAAGAGGCATTTATTTGGCTTTCTAATAGACTTGGTGATGTATTTTTCTTTCCTAGTTAAATTATGTAAAACAAAGATCTATTTTTATGTATTTATAAGTAAATTATTTAAAGTATACATGTCTTTATCATTGTGAACATGATGTAATATTAGCTAAGAGAAATGTGAAAACATGAATTATAGTGACTACTCATGGTAAATATATGGAAAAAATAATCTCGAGTTGTTAATTAAGAAATATCAAATATATTATTTGTATAGTATTATTTAACTTATTTATTATTACAAAAAAGAGATAAATTTAAACCATAATAGCAAAATATTTAAACTCTTTTAATGATTGATAAATATGTTATTAAGATGGATCTATAGTGGTTTTCTATCTCTATGTATAGACCGACCATAGTGTAATTTTTCATTGTTTAAATTTTATTTTTGAATAATTTATAATTATTAATATTTTAAATTAAAAATTGAATGAGTTACACATCTTCATCTTATTAAGAACTAACTAAAATATTTTACCTTAAATTATTTTTTCTTTGTGAGTATTGAAATATTTTACTCATTGGGTTAGAATGAATATGAATAAACTATCTAAGCAATATAAAAATATTTATGGTAATTTTACAACTATAGTTTCAACATTCAAACATACTAAACTTTGTAATTTATAAAAATAAATTACATTTTTTTAAAGTCAGTCAGTTTGCATGTAATTTCATATATAAAATCTCGATATAAGTTCACCGATACACAATCTATAATAAATATTGTTTCATAAAAATAAACATCATGATGATAACCATCTAAAAAACATAAATATCATCTAATATACTTGTTTAAATTCATTACCATCATCTAATTATATACACTTTTATCACATATAAACGTCATTATTTAGCACACAAAACTAATAATCTAACAGGGCATCATCATCGTGATCACATATAACAAAACACAAACATTGTAATCTAACATCATCACCACACACATCCTCAAATTAATATACATCTCATGTGAAATAACTGCTATCACATACACATCTATCTACAAGCACATTAAATCAACATATCTAACATGACCTAACAATATACACATCAATACCAACATATAAATTAAGTACATAAACATGAACAAAAAAATGCACCATATATATGTGTGTGTGTGTGTGTGTATGTATATCTATATATATATATATATATATATATATATATATATATATATATATATATATATATATATATATATATATATAAACAAGTCAAGTAATTACATCAAGTCAAATAAATTGTATCAAAGATCTGATATTACAAACATAGTAGTGACAACCTAGTCTTTATCCTCGCCTGTGGCAGCCTGGCCTATAGCCTAGCCAAGTACTACCTCAACATTCGAACTATCAGGTGGAGGAGAAGGTACTGGCTAGTCTGCTCTCTTAAGAGAAACATGAGGCAACTGATGACGTGGTGTATTACTACCAGAAGGATCACCAACACCCTGACCATGATCCAATGGGTAGAGGATTTTTTTTTTTAAATAAATCTTCCATGATGCACCATGTTCTATTAGGCACACTGCTTATATGTATAGTAAATCACTAGTGTGTTTGTATATTATAGACACACCATTAAAAAAACGTCCATTAGAATATCTGCTCACTCACCTTCACTATCGAACTCTGCTACAAATGGATTTTTAGGCTATATTTATAGGGGATTCTACAAAAACCTCCACTTGAGGGTCTTTTCCTTTTAGTGGAAAATAGGGGAGATCAATTTACCACTAGGGTACATATCCTCCAAACCCTATGTCCAACTGACTGATCGAAAAATCTTCTAGATAATAGGGGAGATCAATTTACCACTATGGTAAATATCCTCCAAACCCCATTTCTTCGACAATAAGGGAGATCAATTTTCCACAAGTCATAGAGGTCCTCCAAACCCTATGTCACTCAATTTGATCCTTAGTGATCAAGTGGTTAAACACCATGCATCCCAAACTTAGGGAGATAAATTTACCGGACATGTCTACCATGGGTAAAGATCCTCAAAATATAAGTTTCCTTACTCATTGGCTAGATGAGTGACAATCCCAACAAGCCTGAATTTTGGGTAGTATGCCTGTTGGAGTGTGTACTAAGTCATGTCCTAGACTTGAATATGGGTGATTAACTTATCAAAATGATAATCATCCTCCAAACCTATATATCCAAAGGAGTACCCCATGGCCTTAGGAGCTCCCAAATCTTAGTGTTCGTGAGCGGTCATGATCCCTTCTTGGAAGAGCCACATCCACCAGTCCAAACTTCTCTTTGAAGACCAAGAAATTTCCTTTTGACAAATTCTTGGTAATAATGTTAGTTATCTTCTCATAAATCAATATGTGATGGAGCCTTACTACTTCTCTCTGCATCATTGATCCAAAATGGATCTAACATAGGCTTCTAAGTCTATGAATTTTCCTCACAAAGGAAAAATGAAAGTCAAAGGATGCTCCTGGAAATAGTCTCATTCCAGAGATCTCTTCATTCTGAATCTAACACAATTTGAATGGGCTAAAACGGACTTCGGATGAAGAAGTTATTGTAAAAATACATTTGCCCATTATCCTTAGAAAAGAAGGTAATTTCTTATAAATGGGACTTAATGGGAAATATGCGTTCCTTAAGGAAATCTCATTGGAAAAAGCCAAAGGAGGACTTACAGCAAGGGCGGAAGGACTCCCTGATTGCGATCTCCGATATATCGCATCAGAGGTAGGCTTCCATGTGATATCGGAACCTTGGGTAAGCCAAATTGCTCTATGTTGATACCACAATGTGCAATAAAGCGATCGGTGATGGAGCGATATGGAAGAAGACCTGAAATGCTATATTCCACAGCTTAAAACCCTTATTGGATCCATAAGAAATATTGGATCGGATATTGAAGGGATAAAGGCCTAGCGGGAGGACATTGTGATAGCGATATGCCGCGATCAGTAATCGGCAATATCGACGATTGGTGATCGGGGAACTAATATAAATGGGTCGTTGACATATGCGAGACGCAATTACGATTTGTTATCAAAGCACAGACCCAATGGGTTTATAAACACAATTGAATATTATTTGAAATCCGGGTTATGTAGATTTCTGTGTGTTTCCTGTGTATTTGGTTTTGGTCTTATGCAATGCGATTTGCGATGAGCGATGAAGAACACAAACCCGATAGGGATATAGGGGTGATTCTATATTATTTGAAGTCTGGTTAAATTCTCAATGATGTGTTTTCACCAGTTTTCCCTGTGTATTGCGTTACGTGTTCGAACGCGGGAATTATATAGGAGGAAGGCCAAACGACTGGGTTGCCTGTGCCCGTCGATTCCTCTGTAACTGTCCCTATTCCAAAATCATTGTTCCATGCTCTAAGCGGGCATTTTGTAACAATGATTCGTTTTAATAGGAATGCGTTATACGCAAAGCCATAGAGCTAGAGAGCCAGAATGCCAGATGCAGATCCATAGAGTGGGTGAGCTAGAGGGCTAGTCGAAGAGACGCTGAGCCACCAGGAATGATTCCTCATGATTGAAGGGATAGAGGAATAGCGGGGAAGTCGCAGAGTTGGAGGATTCCTCAAAACACCAGAGAGTATGACTCTCATGAGGGAGATCACACATTGTAATAATCAGAGCGCTTGACAGGGAGCTCACAACAATGTAGCAGCAAAGAAGCGAGTTCTCTCTCAAGGGAGCTCATAGCTGGGGGCAGAGATAGAATCGAATAGTACTCTCTCCCCCTTCATAGAGTAAGAGATAGAGCGAGAGACAGAGTGAGAGTGAGAGCCAGAGCAAGAGACAGAGCCGAGAGCTAGAGCCAAAGCCGAGAACTAGAGCGAGAGCGAGAGCTAGAGCCATAGCTGAGAGCCATAGCTAGAGTTGAGATCTAGAGCCAGAGTGAGAGCCAGAGCTGAGAGCCAGAGCCAAGAGCCGAGAGCTCGAGAGTCAAACAACCAAGGATAAAAATGGTATTCTAAGCCCAATGATTCAGTTGCAACCTATTGGAGTTGAGTGTGGAACTTGTAAACTAATTCAGCCATAATCCCAAAGAGTCTAATCGAGTTGATTAGAGCTTGAGGAGACGTAGCCGAAGAGGTTTGGGTGAACTCCATATTATATTTTTGTTATGTGTGATTGCTTATTGCTGCATTGTATTTGCTGTTATATGTTTTATATCAGTTCAAGCAAATAAACTTAAAGCACATGAACAGATTAAAAGCAAACATAAGCATACACCTCTTTCAAGCACTTTTAATTCCTCAATTATTAATCATAAGCATAGATCTGGGAATATATAAGCTTTGGAGTGGGAGAGGTTCTTATAAGCTTGACAAGAATCCTTTAGTGCCCCATTTCAGATCAGGTGGTATCAGAGCCTCAGGTTGATTAACCCCACCTTCAAAGAAGGTGATATCAAAGCTGGTTATACTAGAGTGGGTGGTCATGAGGCAGATTGCTTCATGATGCAAGTAGTATCAGATCAGAATCCTTGATTAACAAAGAAATCTATATGCTTGTTTGACTTGAACCGTGTTCAAATAGTAGAAAGAATTTAGCTGTTTGATTGTTTGTAAACTGATTGTTGTGTGAGTTGCAAAGGTTCAGGGAAAGCTGTTGTTAGCTAAGTCTAGGAGAGGACAAGAAGGAAGAAGGGCTGAAGGAATTCTTCTTATCCCAAAGGACCTCAAAGCAATCCTTTAAGAACAAGAGGTTTGTTCCAAAAGGTTGCTTGAATAAGCTCTTTGTTAATCTTATTTGAAGTTCTTTTGTTCATTTTGATAATGACAACTTCTACAAGTGAGTCCTCAAATTCTGCTTTCTTCACAGGATTATTTGATGAAGACATGAAGCAAGACTTGTTCACCATGATGGATATGGTGAGAGAAATGTATGAGGATGGAAGGAAGAGCATCATACTTAGAGAGCAGTTGAATTCCATGAAGGAAGAGAAGCAGTTACTTTCTAACAAATTGCAGGAAATGGAGAGAAAACTTCATATTGCAAATATGAACCTGAAAAGGATGCATGAGTTGGAGACACAGCTCTCTGTTGCCAAAGAAGCCTTAGTCAAGTATTAGCTTGAAGAAGAGGTAAACAATTCCTGTTTGTCTTCAAATTCTTCTAATAATGTTTATATTGGTTCTTTTGAAAAACATACCAGAGGCATAGGTTCCAAGTTAATGTCCAAGATGGGCTATGGAGGAAAAGGCTTCGACAAACATGCACAGGGTATTGTTGAGCCAATAATAGTTGAGGAAAGGCCTAAGTATTTGGGTCTTAGCTATGGAAAGTATTATGGAGAAAGTTCCAAAGCTACCATGAAGACCATTGAAACAGTTCCAAGAAGGAGTTTCATTGCAGGTCTTCTACCTCAAGATTGTGAAGATTGTATTCTTGGGGAATGCAATAGTGTGAAGCATACTTTGCAGAAAGAAGGTGTATATCAGCATGCACTTGAACCAGAGAGTTGTGGAAACTCTGACAGCCTTGAAGAGATTGATGGTGTTCCAAAGGGGGCTACTTCTTCATTTAATTCACCTCCTCATGAAGGCAATAAAGGTGAAAAATAAAGGTATAAATCTGGTTCTAAACACATTCCTTTTGATTGTGTTAAGCATGATAAATCTCCATATAAGCATGGGAAAAGAATTGCTTGTTCCTTTTGTGGTTTCGGTAACCATATTGTTTCTAGATGTTCGAAGGGAATGGTCACATGCGGGAAACTTTGGAAGGAAAAGAAGCAAGAATCCAAAGGTCCATTGGACAAGGCAAATCATGCTATCAAGAATATGCACATGTGTTGCACTTACTACCATAAGCAAGGACATATTGCTGCAAAATGTTGGACTCTGAATCCAACAATGCTTCCATGAAACTTGAAGAAGGTGGAAAGAGAAAATGGCAGGAATGGAAAGAAAGATTCCATGAATGATGTGTTTCAGGATGATTCACATGTTGATGCTAATGTGTAGACAAAGGAAGGACCTTTGAAATAGATTGGTAAGAAATTCTTAGAATTATGATCCAATTAAGATTGCATGTTATTGATATAAGGCATCTATTTGCATTTTTTTGTTAATGGAATGAAAGTTGCAGGATTTTACTAAGAAGGTGAATGGAAAAGTTGAGTAGGAGACTCACTTTATTGCTGCAACATTATATTCATTTCAACTTCAAAAGTACAGTGTGCTTAAGCGAAAGTTGAAAGGTGAAATGCATGCATAAGCATGATATGCATGAACACAGGGATGTTAATGATTTCCTTGTATTTAAACATGTATGTGTGATTAACTTGAAGGGTTGACTACTTTGTTGTAAACATGCATGTAATATCGGGCTTGTGATCTAGTCCATCATTTGTAAATGCAGATGTAAAGACATGGAGGTGTTCACAAGATGTGAAATATGTTTCTTTTGTTGAAGCAGGAGTTTAAGACATCTAGTTGTTGTCTGTAATCCTATTGCTATTAACAGTTGTTGTTGACAATATGTCAAACAAGTACAAATGAAAATTTTGTGAAGAAGATGCAAATTCACATTGGTTTGAGCCACCTTGGATCAATGATCAAGGTAGATAAGTTCAAACTACCTTCTGTGACCTTCTCAGTAGGAGTTCCGCAGGAAGTAAAGAAGGAAGACAGTACTTCCCAGGAGGACAAACACATCTAGGAAGGAAGTGGTCAAAGGCTTTGGTTCAGAGGCACTATGCAAGGCAAGTGTATGGAGGCTGAAAGAAGATGGTGTTGTTACTCTCATTTACTGTTCAGATCAATATATCAGTCTTTTGGAGTCCAAAAGATTTTTAGTGGGAAGGTGTGATCCAAAATGGATCTAACGTAGCCTTCTAAGTCTATGAATTTTCCTCACAGAGGAAAAATGAAAGTCAAAGGATGCTCCTGGAAATAGTCTCAATGCAGAGATATCTTCATGAATCTACCACAATTTGAATGGGCTAAAATAGACTTCAGATGAAGAAGTTATTGTAAAAAGTAGTTTGCCCATTATCCTTAGAAAAGGAGGCAATTTCTTATAAATGGGACTTAATGGGAAATATGCATTCCTTAAGGAAATCGCATCGGAAAAAGCCAAAGAAGGACTTAAAGCAAGGGTGGAAGGACTCCCGGATTGCGATCTTTGATATATCGCATCGGAGGTAAGCTTCCATGCGATATCGGAGCCCTAGGTAAGCCGAATTGCGATGTGTCGATATTGCGATGTGCGATAAAGCGATCGACTATGGAGCGATATGGAAGCGAACCCGAAATACTATATTCGATAGCCTAAAACCCTTATCGGATCCGTAATACATATCGGATTGGGGCTTGAAGGGATAAAGGCCTGGCGAGAGGACATTGCGATAGCGATATGTGATACGTCGCAATCAGTGATCGGCGATATCAGCGATCGGTGATCAGGGAACCAATATAAATGGGTTGTTGACATGTGCGAGACGTGATTGTAATTTGTGATCAGAGCATAGACCCGATGGGTTTCTAAACACAATTGAATATTATTTGAAATCTCGGTTATGCAGATTTCTGTGTGTTTCCCGTGTATTAGGTTTTGCCTTATGCAATGCGATTTGTGATGAGTGATGAAGAACATGGACCCGACAGGGTTATAGGAGAAACTCTATATTATTTGAAGTCTGGTTAAATGCTCAATGATGTGTTTTCACCAGTTTTCTCTATGTATTGCGTTACATGTTCGAACATAGGAATTATACAGGAGGAAGGCCAAATAACCGAGTTGCCCATGCCCACCGATTCCTCTGTAACTGTTCCTGTTCTAAAATAATTGTACCATGCTGTAAGCGGGCGTATTGTAACAATGATGTGTTGTAACAGGAATGTGTTATACGCAGAGCTAGAGAGCCAGAAGGCTAGACACGGAGCCATAGAGCCGGTGAATTAAAGGGCCAGTCGAAGAGACGCAGAGCCGCCAGGAATGATTCCTCATTATCGAAGGGACAAAGGAACGACCGAGGAAACCGCAAAGTCAAAGGATTCCTCAAAAAGCTAGAGAGTATGACTCTCATGGGGGAGCTCACACATTGTAATAATCAGAGCGCTTGACAGGGAGCTCACAACAATGTAGCAGCAGAGAAGTGAGTTCTCTCTCGAGGGAGCTCACTGTAGGAATTTACAGGGTAAGTTCCTCAGAAAGAACACCAAAAGGACACCGCTCACAACCAGATCTCAAATCAATACACCAGTATTTTTGACGTGGTTAAAACCCTCAAAGTGCAAGGAGGGAAACAGTCCACGACCTGTCCCAACGTGGGTACTACAGGCAATTTATTAATCAAAGAATGAAAATTTACATAAGCTTCTCTCATGCACGGATTACCCGAACAATGACCCTCCATGTGCTTTAAATAGAACTCATGGACCAATCGGGTGTCAAGCCACGGATCAAGTGTCGGTAATACCGAGGTGAGAGTGAACCGTCGGATCACTACATATCGTGACCGTCGGATTGTAAGTTACAAAATGTACAACGGTAAAGAAACACACTTTACCTAACTCTAACCTAACACTATACTAGACCAAGTTGAACTTAACTATATCCTATGTGTCGGAATATCCTAACATCCCCCCTTAAGAACAACTTGGGATAGGATTGAAGGATTTACAAATATGACACAATAGGAGAAGGAAGGAGGCACTAGAGCCTATCCCCCCTTAGTGACAACTTCCTGAACTCCAAGCATATATCAAAGTTTAGTGAACTTCGCCTCTGTGAGAGCCTTTGTGAAGATATCTACAACCTGATCATCTGTTGGACAATATTGCACTTCAAGAACATGGTCATGAATGAGCTTTCTGATGAAGTGCATGTGTAGTTCAAATTTTTTTGCTGCGTTGATGCTGGACTGGATCTTTGCATAGCTGAATGGCACTTTGATTATCACACCAAAGTGTGGTTGGATGTTGCTGCTCAAAGCCAAACTCTGATAGGATCTGACGAAGCCAGAAGGCTTCCTTACTAGCTTCCACGGCACCACGATACTCTGCTTCTGCTGACGAAAGAGAAATGGCATCATGTTTCTTACAAGCCCATGTAATAGGTCCTGAACCAAGAGTGAAGACATAACCGGCAGTAGACTTCCGATCATCAGGGTCACCAGCCCAATCAGAATCAGTGAAACCAACTAACAGAGGAGCTGCTTTGGCACTGTAATGAATCCCAAACTGTACTGTACCTCGAACATAACAAAGTATTCTTTTAGCTGCTTTCCAATGACTTTCACGGGGGTTTTACATAAAGCGAGCAACAAGGCCAACAGTAAAGGAAAGATCAGGACGAGTATGGGTTAAATACAAGAGTTTTCCGACAAGTTGACGGTATAAGGTAGCATCAACTTCAGGAGAAGTACAAGAGACTGAAAGTTTGACTCCAGACTGAAAGGGAGAAGGGGCTAGCTTACAGTCTTCCATGTGAAAATGACGAAGAATATCACAAGCATACTTGGACTGGGAAAGGAAAATACCCTCCTGGGATTGCAAGACTTGAAGACCGAGAAAATAGTGTAAGTGTCCTAAGTCTGTCATTTCAAATTTCTTTTTAAGGCTGGACTTCACATGGTTTATAAGGTTGGGATCACTACCAGTAAGAATAAGATCATCAACATAAAGAACAAGGATGATAAGAGAGTTGCCCACTTTCTTGGTGTAGACAGTATTGTCAGAATGACACCTAGAAAAGCCAGATTCTAAAAGAAAGCTATCCATTTTGGCATACCAAGCCCGAGGAGCTTGCTTGGGGCCATAAAGGGATTTCTTAAGTCGAAAAACAAGGCTGGAGTCTGTTTGTATGAAGCCAATGGGTTGTTCCATATAGATTTCTTCCTGCAAGTCCCCATGCAAGAAGGCAGATTTAACATCCATCTGATGGACTTCCCATTTTAAAGAGGCAGCAAGGGAAAGAACAAGGCGGATAGAGTTCATTTTGGCAACAGGGGAGAAGGTTTCGGTGTAGTCAATGCCTTCAACCTGTGAAAAGCCCTTAGCAACGAGACTAGCTTTATGTTTATCAACTTTCCCATCTGGTCCATACTTGGTTCTGTAAACCCATTTACATCTAACAAGTTTGCGTCCCTTTGGTAGAGGAACAAGATCCCATGTATCATTTGTCATCAATGAATGATATTCTTCATTCATAGCTGCTTCCCAATGTGGATGGCCTGAAGCTTCTGCAAAAGTGTCAGGATCATGATTTACTGGAGCTTGAGCCAGTAAAGAAGAGGCTCTTTCAAACTGAGAACGTGTACGTCGCTGATCTGTAGGATCACCAGCAAGATCACCTGCTGCATCCCGAGTAGCACGGACCCATCGTGGAAGTTGAGGATCCTGAGAAGGTGGGGGAGGATTATCATCCTCGCTTTCATCATCTGAAGAAGAAATGTTTTCAAAAGTAGAAGAGATAGGAAGAGGTGGCACATCCGCCGGACTAGGCTCGCAGGCCGATTTATTTTCATCAAACTTTACATCTCTTCTAATGATAAAATTTTTGGACTTAAATGGAATAAGTCTATAACCTTTTACATCTTCAGAATATCCAACAAAAGTACATTTCTCACTCTTAGGTTCTAAAGCTTTATGCTTTTCATCTGGAATATGGGCCCATGCTTCACTTCCAAACACAAGAAAGTGACTTACATCTGGTTTAATGGAACTCCAAGCTTCTTCTGGAGTGATATTCTCTAGAACCTTAGTAGGAGTGCGATTGATTATATAATTTGCACAATTAATTGCTTCGGCCCAAAAACTAAGACTGAGTCCTTTAGATTGCAGCATACAATTAGCCATTTCCTTTAAGGTGCGATTTTTCCTTTCAACTACACCATTTTGTTGTGGAGTGTAGTCTCCACCAGTTCTCATTCTGGGGAACTGGATATCCTCCATATGGATCATAAGATGCAGTCGAAGATGCCAAATAGCTCTGAGGACCCCAGACAGTGGCAGAGGGGCTGACAAACGTGCCAGGGGGATGGGGAGGGGGGGCCTTGGTTTGCGTGCTTGCCTTGAGAAAGCTCTTTTTCCCTACAAAATACAAAACACAAAACCCAACACGAATATGCAAAGAAAAACGAACCTTGCGGCTCGAAGTTAGCTTTAGCCAAAAAACTAGAAATTTTAAAAAAATCTCAAAGTTAGCTTTAGCCGAAAAACTAAATATTTTTCTCAATGTTTCTGATTTTCCGAGATCACACTAAGGTGCAGGGAAAAGAGCATACGCATGAGAAAAATCCTTCCTTTCTGTTTCTGATTTGCCCAGATCGCACAGAGTCGCAGGGCAAAGAGCATACGCAGAAATGAAAGGTATAGATCCGGTTAAAAAAAAAGGCTAAATAAACTGAGACCGAAATAAGCAGAGAGAAAATAACAGTAAACTGCAAAAAAAACACTGTATACCTCCCGATCTGAAAAATGACACAGCTAGGGCTACCGGAAACCTTTTCGCGTGAAACGAAAGGGGTTCCTCACTGGAACAGATGCTCCGAACGCAACAGAGTAGTCCTCTCGGCCCGAAAGCAGTCAGAAACAGCAGATCTAGGAAACGACAGCCGCATGCAGTTCTACCGGCTTCAAATTTGGATCACCAACGGACGCGGCCCTCAAATAGCTCTGATACCATGTAGGAATTTACAGGGTAAGTTCCTCAGAAAGAACACCAAAAGGACACCGCTCACAACCAGATCTCAAATCAATACACCAGTATTTTTGACGTGGTTAAAACCCTCAAAGTGCAAGGAGGGAAACAGTCCACGGCCTGTCCCAACGTGGGTACTACAGGCAATTTATTAATCAAAGAATGAAAATTTACATAAGCTTTTCTCATGCACGGATTACCCGAACAATGACCCTCCATGCGCTTTAAATAGAACTCATGGACCAATCAGGTGTCAAGCCACGGATCAAGTGTCGGTAATACCGAGGTGAGAGTGAACCGTCGGATCACTACATATCGTGACCGTCGGATTGTAAGTTACAAAATGTACAACGGTAAAGAAACACACTTTACCTAAATCGAACCTAACTCTATACTAGACCAAGTTGAACTTAACTATATCCTATGTGTCGGAATATCCTAACACTCACAGCTAGGGGCAGAGACATAATCACATAGTAATCTCTCCCCCTTCGCATAGCGAGATCCAGAGTGAAATCCAAAGTCGAGAGCCAGAGCCAGAGTCAAGAGCCAGAGCCAGAGCCAGAGCTAGAGCCAGAGCCAGAGCCGAGAGCCAGAGCCAGAGCTAAGAGCCAAAGCCAGAGCCAGAGCTAGAGCTAGAGCTGAGAGCCAGAGCTAAGAGCCGAGAGCCCAAGATCCAAACGGCCAAGGATAAAAATGGTATTCTAAGCCCAATGGTTCAGTTGCAACCTATTGGAGTTGAGTGTGGAACTTGTAAAAGAATTTAGCCATAATCCAAAAGAATCTAATCGAGTTGATTAGAGCTCAAGGAGACATAGCCCAAGAGGTTTGGGTGAACTCCATATTATATTTCTATTATGTGTGATTGATTATTGCTGCATTTTATTTACTGTTATATGTTTTATTTCAGTTCAAGAAAATAAACTTAAAGCACATGAATAGACTAAAAACAAACATAAGCATACACCTCTTTCAAGCACTTTTAATTCCACAATTATCAATCATAAGCATAGATCTGGGAATATATAAGCTTTGGATTGGGAGAGGTTCTTGTAAGCTTGACAAGAAGCCTTTAGTGCCCCATTTCAGATCAATCATATCCCAGATATAGTGATATTTAATCTCAATGTTCTTGGACCTATTATGAAACACAAGATTCTTAGAAAATTGGATACCACTCTTATTATTGTAATATATCATAGTCATATCAATTACTTTCTCAATTAACAACTCTCAAGTAGCCTCCTTAACCATACTATCTCACATTTAGCCAATCTAGTTGTAATGTACTGAGCCTCAACTATGCTAAGGACAATAGACTTCTGCTTCTTGCCCATCCAAGATATCATGGAAATCCCTAAAGCTAAGAAAACATCCATATGTGCTTTTCCTATCAACAAAATTTTCAACCCGACTCAACATCAGTGTATCTATGATGTTTGACAGTGTATTTATGTCCATGATTAATAGTTTCATGTAGATATCTCAGCACATGTTTGGCAGCAACCCAATATACATGTCTAAGTTCTACCTGGCTCATAGTGTATTCTATAAAGCAAGGGTCCATATGGCCACTTGTTTATCATGAGATCCATCAAATATGAATCTGAAGAGGTGTCCCTCTCAACTACTTTAGTAATAATATACATGCCGAAGTCACTGACATCATACTTCCCTTAATTAGGAAGTCCTCACCATCTCTTTGTTACACTTTATAATCTCAACTAGTTAATAATTATGGCTCAAAGGTCAACTCCCTCTAGCACCAAACATCAAAGACATACCTTCAATCATGAAGAGTGGTTAGAGTCTACATCAAATTTCCATCATTCTAGGCATGCCAAGTCCAGGGGACTTGCTAGTGTGCATATGGGACTTTCAATCTGCAATCATGAGTCTCTCTCTTATATGTCTTAAATGCATTAGGTAGCTCCAAGTACAATTATTCCTTAAGTACATCATGGAGGAAGCCAACTTCACAAATAATAGTGCATCTGGCAATAGGAGCTACAATTATTCATCTGAGATCACATTTCTTATCACTGATGAATTTAACATTGCAGAGGTGTCTGACACTACTACATCTTGTCATCTAGAATGGTCCTTGCATGAATTACATATTTCTCCTCATATTATAATATCTCATTGATACATGATAGTCTTCTCCCTCTAAATAGGAAGTCTCTTTTAGTCATAGATATCAAAATGAGAGATTGGACTCCTTCCTTCAAGGTCTGAGCTCTTATCCATCTATCAAGTGCCACTTTATCATGGGATGGCTCTGCATCCTCCTTAATCTTGGTATTGAGTACCAGGTCCTTATGACTGTTCACCCTAGAACAAGAGAAAGAGAAATAATAGTAATGTGAATAAAAATAATGAAAGTGTACCTGATAATACGAGAGGATTGTCTTTCTTCTCTGAGAGTGGCTCCTTGATTTTCCTGCATCAACTCCCTCTTGGAGATAACTCTTCCTACAATACTTTGCATCATGGTATTCCTCAAGAAGGATTTTCTTTCCTTGATCATGTCCTTATCGACTAAGTTAGAACCATTCAAATAATCATATAGGAAGAATAAACAATAGTCTAACATGATAAATCAAAACAAGAAGATTGTCACAATGAAATAACATGAGCCTTGAAAGTACTTATCTTTAACAAGGATTGTAGGAAGTTATCAACTCCCTCTTGATATTGCCTCCTTCTATCCATGAGGCACCATTATTCATCAATCATATGACAAAGTTTTCTTTGAAAGAAATGCTTCCTCTTGAGCTCAAATTTTATTCTCATTTTCAAATCCTTGATCTCCTACTTCAGTAGCCAAGCTCAACTATTAATGTAGATTACGATGACCATTATATCTGCATCATACCCTCTCCTAGGGTTTCTCTTAGTCTATCATAGGCTTCTAATTGATTATATCATATCATGAAGTTTCTTACTAGGGTTTTGATGTTATAGAAGCCAGACCTTAAAGTCACTCCATGGGTTTTTCTTTCAAACCCTAACCTTTATTTGCAAGAATAAAGAATCCCTAGGGTTTCCTTCAAACCCTAAAATTATTTTAGGTCTCTGATAGCTTCATCCCTTTCACTCTTCTTGCTCAATAAACTCGTCATAAGTGTCTACGGGGGTGATCTCAATGACTTTTCTTTATCCCCCCTTTGATACCATTGTTAATTTTAGGGCTAGATTGTTCTCTATTGTAGATAATTACAATTTTTAAAAATTTCAACATTTTCACATTACATTAACATTGTAACATCATATCATCATTATGAGTTACATATCGAAAATAACAAGAGCAACAGTATAATGAGGAACAATAGAAGGAAGTAACAGACAATAGAGACACCAGGATTTAGGTCAAAGATGAGGACAAAACCCCATAAGGGGGAAAACCCAACCAAATTCTTCTTCTTAGATATTTATAAAATGTTCAACTGGGATACAATGTACAAATATCAAAAGTATTTCATCATGAATCAAATTAATCCACCTAGGTCCAATCTTGGATCATCCCAAGTCATCATAAGATATCAACATACATCCCTCTCAAGGAGGTATTCATGAGCCCTCATAACTTATCAAAAGAATTACTGACAACATTGTCATAAGCATCACTGTAACATACATCATGGTCATAGGAATCACAACATTGTCATATACATTGTCACATCTATCATAGAGGCATTGTCACAACTATCACACATCATTGTAATAGAAGCAATATCACAACTATCACATCATTGCCATAAACAAGGACAATTATTATAGTCATAAATAGTGATATCACTACCTTACATCTATACTTTCATATCATTGACATTAGAACATTGACATAGGATCATATCATACATATCACTTTAATAAGGGATTTTTCCATACATTATTACTATTGTCACAAGGACTGTTATACATTACTGTTTCATATCAAATATAGTTGTCATATACATCATTGTACACTGTTATATATCATGCTAACATATATAGTCATACATCTAAGGTACCATGTTGTACATGCTATTTCCATATCAAGGTCAAGATCATTAAATGTTATTTCCATACCTTAATTCACTAACATACAATAGGGGTCATTATT
Organism: Pinus tabuliformis; assembly: GCA_031772625.1. Classification (NCBI taxonomy): domain Eukaryota; kingdom Viridiplantae; phylum Streptophyta; class Pinopsida; order Pinales; family Pinaceae; genus Pinus; species Pinus tabuliformis. Next base: position 245,548,774 of record CM062811.1, read on the forward strand.
ATGGCTTCCATATCAAAGTCAATTTCATGTAGATAATTATTCATACATCAAGATCAATGTCAAGTAGATCATGGTCATGCCTCTAAGTCATAGTCATATACATCATAGTCATGTCTCCAAGTCACTATTATATAGATCACAGTTCATACATCAAATTTTGAACCACAAAGATACAATTGTGAACCACAAAGATAACAGTATGAGCCATAGAGACAACAAAGTGAGTCACTCAAAGATAACAATGCGAGCCATAGAAATATTGAAGCAAGCCACAAAGAATTCCATATGATCTATCATGTGATTCAACGTCATGTGAGCCACAGAGAGACTAATACGAGCCAAAAAAGGAATAATGTGAGCCATAGGGAGACTAATGTGAGCCACTGTCATGCGAGCCACATAAATACTAATGCAAGCCATTATCATGTGATCTGCAAAGATACTATTGTAAGCCACAAACCTGAGTTGATTTGCTTTAGATAACATTGAATTTTTCATGTCACAAATGGATGTGGATAAGGCCTAATTTATAGTTGTTTATATGTACAAAAGTTATCATTCTTTGGGGCAAGTTGACTTAACCATAGATGAGGCCGACTTGAAGTGGGCCTTATTAATTTTCACTTCCAATAATATTCAAATAAATTTCACTACATGTCTTAATGATTTCTAGTGCAAACAAATTTTTCACGTCATATAATAATAAGAGTGTCAAACACATTAAAATAATATTTTCCTTTGTCCAATTTGAATTTTTCTTGGGGAAATATGGGTTTCTTATAGGGAAATTCATCCCATAATTACCCCAATTTTCAACACCAAAGTCCTAGAAAATATAGTGAAATGTGCCTTTAATTTCATATAGAATGGATATCCAAAGATAAAGTGCTCCTTATTCTTAGGAACCTATAAGTGACATGGCTAGCATAGTATATATAGTCACACAAAGTGATGGTTGGTTTCGATTTGAAGTTTGCAAGTATGCTCAAAACTATCCAAGATGGATCTTAAGGGCATGTTACCAATGTCTACATGTACAATGTGAATGTATGATCAAGGCATCTCATATCTCTAGAATGTGCTCATAGTAGAAATTCATCTAAGAGGGAATATCCTTAGGTGGTGAGACCCATGTGACATGGATGTACTATAATTAAAATTCCTCTTTAATCACCCTATTTAGGTAACTTTTTGATAAAAAGAGGTATGAAGGAACATCAAAGGAGTATCTAAAAGGAGAAGATGATTTGGAAGTATGGCAAGGATTGGAGTAGTTAATAATCATCAAAGAACTAAGGGTGGACATTGCCTATAAGGTTGGTTTAAGTGATGGTCTTTGATGAAAAAATAGTGAGGTGAGGGTAGAAATCCCTACCTAAGGCTAAATCCCCTAAAGTAAATACTTTTAGAGGAAAGAAAACATATTTAAAATTAACTCTAGTCAAAGAGGTTAGTGCCTAAACTTTGCTTGAACAATATAGTGTGAAATTATCTACTTGCATGAAATGATGTACCTAAGGAAGATTTCTAGACTGACTCTAGCTTGACCCATTTTTTTATGAACCTTGAGCCTTAAAAATGAGAAGAAACCAACAATTACAATTCTCTTCAAGGGGGGGACCCCCATTTATAATTAATACAATATATAAGATAATATTTGATGATCATAAGGCTACATGTCCTTAGTGTATATATAGGAGAAAAAGGGTGTACTTATAATAAAATGGGACCCTCAGAGGTTCTAACTTACATAACAATATAACAATAAAAATGTAATCACTCAATATCTAGGAGTTAATAATGGGTTTTAGGGTTAAAATGACACTTATATAGGGCTTAACATGCCCCTCCCCTTCAAAGAAGTGTTTTTCTGAACACTTGACTATATGTGGGTGGTTTTGCATGAACGACTGATCTTCCCATGTCTCTTCTTCCACTAGTAGGTTCTTCCATTTGATGGGGTACTAAATAATTGTTCAATTTCTTTATTGCTTGGTCCTTGTTTCCAAAATTGTTTTTGGTTCTAGTATTATTTTCTCTTCTTCATTAATCTTTGGTTGAATAGTTTGGATTTGGATCTTTTCACCAATTTCCCTCTTTAAGAGAAAAATATGGAAGACTAGATGTACGCATGAAGATGGAGGCGAATCCAATTTCTAACTCATACTTCAAATACTCTACAATATCTTATAGGGGCCATAATACCTCGATGCTAATTTATTTTTATTCTTTTTATACTTGAGGTAAATCTATTTATATGGTTTTAGTATAATGAATACCCAATTCCCCACTTGAAATTCCCTTTCATTGCGATAGTTGATTTGCTTATTGTTTCATCTTGTTTTATTGCATAACCTAGTTGTCCTTTAACAATTTTAAAACTTATTCTTGGTGTCGTATGTGGTCCTCTAATGCTTGAGCCTTTATAGTCCCTTTCAATGATGATGTTATGAATGGAGGATGATATCCATAAAGTGTCATAAATGGTGACATTTTTTATGAGGTATGGAAGGATGTGGTGTATCACCATTCTTCCAAGGGAAATCATTTGACCCATTGTGTCTATTTATCGAATTCAAAACAACATATAGAATTTATTAACAATATAAATTTTCCCATTAAATTGAGGATGGTAGGATTAGTTATGAGCCAATTGAGTACCCAAGCAAGAAAATAATTCAGTCCAAAATTTTCCAATGAAAATTGAATCTCTATCACATACAACAATATTTGATTTTAATTTTTCTTAGGGCTATATTTTTCTTTGATTTGGATAATTGCATTATAATATTTTCATCATTTACATATAGAATTCACCCCATTATATCATAATATATCAGTGATTATGTAGAAATAACAATATTATCAACAATGTAGTGGAACAATAAAATGAACATCAGAAGAAAAGCATGCACAAATAGAGACAACGGGATATTTTTGGAGACCAAGGCAAAACCCCACAAGGGGGAAAACCCGAAATTTAATTCTTCTTCCTTAATTAGATATTCATCAATTGTTTAGTTGAGATACATAGTACAATGAAACATCAAGCATATTATGCCTCCTAGGGCCAACCAAGAATCATTCATGATTCTCATCAAGCCAAGAATATCAAATTCACATGTATGTTGTACATTTATGTTCCTATCATGTTGATACATTGGTATCCCAAGTTACTGAAGTACATAAAAGACACTATCACAAGCTTACTTCTACAAGTATAGATATGACTATCTATGTCATTGTCATGATGACAATGACATAGATTGCTTTCTCACTGTCTTGTTGATAACTATAGTATGACAAAACTTTTTCTCATTGTTATCACAAGTTCTTTGTAATATATATTATAGAACAACATTTTATGTTGATTGTGAACCATCAAGAATTCAAGCCATTTTTTAGAGATACCATATAATGCAAAGGATGCCATATAACACAAAGGATACCTTACATATAATTACAAGGATACCATACTTCTATTCATACATATTGTGTGATGAAATTGTATATATATATAATCTACAGGAACCATTCATAGGATGTGAGATCATTTCCATAATACATTCGAGCGAGATCATAGCCATACCATACATAAGCGTGATCATTTACCATATAGAGATGTGATCACATGCAATTATAGTGAGAGATACCGTGTGAATGTATTACCATTATAGAGAGATGAATGTGAGTGCATAAGTATGCTAGATCAATGTCATAAGAGCTAGACCATTACTATTACAATATCAAAACCATATGTCATTATATGCAGAACAAAGAGTGAGAGACTATAATCATATGTTCAATAGCCATCTAGCCATTACACTGAAACAAAAAGTGAGATCGTATGCCATAATAGTCATACCTGAGTGAGATCAATGAGACTCTACAGAGATGAGAGTCCATGTCAATACAATTATGCGAGATTGAATTAAACCATCAAACATCAGTCTTGTAGCCTAAGGTTTGTGAGAGTCAGAGTGCTGAAGTGAGAACATAGAATAGTCATGTAGAGAGAGTATGATCATGAAAAAGAGTGAGAACATAACCCTAAGCAAGAGTGAAATTCTTTTTCTATAATGCGAATATGATAGAGCTATAGTGCGAGAGAGAAGACCCATGAAACCTCAAACCCATCTAAAAATCTCATAATGATTTCATCCATCAAAAGTATATTTTTGGAGATCAACATGGTTGGGAATATATAGTTATTTCCATTAAGGGTCACGACCCTTTAGGGGAGTTGAAATGAAGCCTTTGAAGCCGAACTCAAATTATCGTGGTGGGAACCATAAATTTGAAATTTGAATTTCGCTCCAAATATATTCCATTTTTAATAATTACTTGTTAAATTAATAATTTTGATAAATAAAATTTCTCATGGGACATAAAGGTTTTCCCTTGGGGACTTAGGGGATCCCTTGGGGAAATTCATCCTAAGGCTGCCAAATTTTAACATTTGGTATTTCATGTAGCTTTTGGACTATTTCCATGAATTCTTTTGACATTGTACTCGCTTTAAAAGGATGAGAAAGAGAGAAAAAATGGACATACTTTGTCATTTGACCTACCACTACCATAATGACACTCTTTCCTTAATATTTGGGTAAACCTATAATTTTAACATTCTTCTAAATATTGGCTTGGTATGGATAATGGATGAAAGAGCCATGGGATCTTGGTTGCCTCTCATTTATTTTTTTGGCATACCACACCTTTTGCCACAAAATTTCGGCACGTCTATTTTATCCCAAGAAAAATCTTTCTCGATCCTATGGTATGTATTCAAGAACCTCGAATGTCCTCCCATGGGAGAAGTGTGTAATTCTAAAAGGAACTTCTGTTTGAGTTGAGAATTCTTACATAAGTATAGGAAATCTTGTTACTATAAGAAATCATTTGTCCATGTAATTTTTTCTACTGCATTGAGTCTTCTTCCTGTAGTTGTTTAATGATCTTTCATTTCTTCTCATCTTTCTTCCATTTTATCCTTGCTTCTTCCACCTGATCAGATTTTGGAATGAAAATAGCACATAGTAAATGATTTGTCTTTCTCATCCATTGAGAGTGCATCTAACACAATATTTTGTTTTCCTTTTTGTAGATAATTTGAAAGTCATAAAACAACATCTTTGTGACCTTTTTTTGTTGTTCTTTTAACGATATTATTTTCTCCAACAAGTATTTTAGACTATCATGATATGTTTTACTTTGAAGTGTCTTCCTATTAGGTATGGATTCCATTACTTAACTGCATGTAATATGTCCAACATTTCTTTTTCGTAAATGGGTTTGAGTAAATTTTTTCCTTTAAGTTATCTTCTTCCAAAGTCAAGGGGCTTTCCTTCTTGCATCAAAAGTGCACCAATGCCATGGTCTGAGGCATCACACTCCACAATGAAGGTTTTTGTAAAGTGAAGTATTTCCAAGACAATAGTTGTACACTTAGCCTATTTAAGTTGTCCAAAATCTTTGATTGCTTCTGTAGTCGAAGAAAGTGCTTCCTTCTTCAACATTTTTGTTATATGTGTTGTTATTTGGCCATAATAATTAACAAAATTGTAGTAATATCTTGCTAATCCTAAGAATACTATGAGTTTATTCAAGGTATTGGGACTTTCCATTCTCTTGTAGCTTTAATTTTGTTAGGATACACCTTGACACCCTCGTGTGATATAATATGGCCCAAATGTTCCACTTCTTTAACCCTAAAGGAACACTTGGAAGGCTTTACATATAGGTTTTTCTCTTCCAATAGTGTTAAAACCCTAATAACATGTTGTACATGCTCTTTCCAATATTTGTTGTAGATTGATATGAAGTAAAAAAAAATACCAACATAAATTTTCTAAGGAAGGGTTTGAAAATATAATTCATCAAGTGTTGAAATGTTGGAGGCGCATTTGTAAGTACAAATGGAATAATCAAAAACTCATAATGACCTTCATGTATTTGAAAGGTTGTCTTGGGAATGTATACCTCATTCTAATTTGATGATATCCACAATGAAGATCCAACTTAGTAAAGAAAATTGCTCCATTCAATTCATCTAATAATTCGTCAATGATAGGAATAAGAAACTCATCCTTAATAATCATTTTGTTAAGTTGTCTATAATTTGGACACATGCACCATGAACCATCCTTTTCTATAACCGTCACCACTAGTGAAGAGAAAGTGCTCTGGCTAGGTTGAATGATGCCTACCTCTAACATTTCTTGAACTGTACACTTAATATTGCTCTTCTTAGCATGTGGATACTTGTAACACCTAACATTAGGTGGTACACTTCTGTTTTGCAAATGAATAGAATGTTCATGATCCCTAGTAGGTGGAAGACTCTTAGGAATCTCTCTAAATACCTTAGAATGATTGTTCATAACATTTTGGAGATCCACTAGAGTAAAGGATATAGATGTTTTAACATCTAATGAACACAGTTATGCAATTACACCTTGGTGTCTCTTTTTTAGCAATGTTGTCATGTGATTATACCTTATCAATTTACTAGGTTTCCCTTAAATACCTCTAAGATCTTTCTTTTCCTTATGAGAAAAATATTATGGAATGATCTTGAAAATTAAGGGCCACTATTTCCAATGATTGTAACCATTGGACCCCTAATACGACATCAACACCACCCATTTCGATTGGAATCATGTGACTAAAAAAAATACTCCCTCATATTCAACATAATATTATGGAACTTTCCTAAATAATTTATGATACCTCCATCTATAATCATTAATTTAAATTTTGGTACTAGATATACAAAAAAAATTAAGAAAATTTTCCAATTTGTAATTCATGAATTTATGGGTACTACTTGAATCAATCAAAATTTTTACCTTTTTCTTTTTGATATATCCTTCTATATTGAGGGCTTGTGGATTACTAATTTCATCCAATACATGAAAACATATTGTTGTGATAGTCTCTTCTAGCGCTATATCTTGTTAAGTTTCCACTCCTTAAACTTCTTCATCTTCATAGTCTATGTATAATAATGTATTCGCATTTCATTTATGCCCCTTACTATACTAGTTGTCATGGTTGAAGCATAGTAACTTTTCTCTTCTTTCATCCATTTTCTAAGGCGTCAAACTTCTCAGTTTAGGAGACAAAACATGATTTTTCTCTATAGTTATTAGGGACCAATTTTCTCGTGGCATATTTTTACTTTCAACTTTCCTTACAAAATTGAAAGCATGCTCTAGAGATCTAGGTTCAAAGAGACGCACTTCATATTGGATACTTTCCTTTAAAGTTCCCTTAAATAGGTCTAAAAAATTATCCTCTAAAATATTCTTTACTTCGAGACTCAACTTTTGGAATTGTTGAATGTGCTCTATAATTGGACCTTTTCATAGAAGGTTTACCAATTGACTGAATACTGTATTTCTCTTAATATCACCATAATGTGCTTTCAATTCCTTTGTAAAAATGGACAAAGATATACCATAATAAATTTTCCTTTCACAAACCCATTGATACCATACATGTTGAATTTATTCTAAAAAAAGGATGCAATATTTACCTTTTGTAAGGATGCCACTTGGTATACATAAAAGTATTTCTCTGTTAAAATTGTATTAAGAGAAGTCTTCATTTGACTTGTGCTTTAGTCAAATGGAGAAATTCAATTTTCCACATCATTGGGATCACTTGGATTGCAATTAGCTGAAGTGACATGGTGTTGTCTCCTAGTTAAGTTAGTAAATTTGAATTATAGGCTATAAGTAGAGTTGTGCATGGGTTGATTGCTAAAATCTAGTGGAGTTATTGTTAGTTAAACTAGTTAGCTAAGCTCTAATCTTTAGTGGAGTTAGTAGTGTTGGGAAAAATACTAAGAGGGGGGTGGGGCAGGGGGGGGGTGAACTAGTATTTTTAACTCACTCCAACTTTTCAATTTCTTATTTTAATTTATGTACGCTACTTTCATTTAGGAAACTAGTGTATGTACACGACTATGGTGAATAAAAACAATGTATATCTAGTTAACTATTTTTCTTATATTCCATCATCTGTTTATCTTCTAACTATTGTGTTATTACTTCATTATTCATTCATTAAGAATAAACCATGAGAAATAAATAATAGATAGATCGTCAAAACACAAGGAACATATCAACACACATGAAAACCAATATTTTTAGGTGGAAACCCAATGTGGGAGAAAACCATGGTTGTTGTCAAATTTGTCTTCTTTATTATTATATAAAGAAAAATATTCTTACAATCTTGTACTAGCACTAACTCTTACTAGTACATGGGAACCCACCTGTAGAAGACTACAACCTTCTTTCATTCTCCATAACCCACTAAAAGGGAGCCCCAACTCCCTGATCACATTTACCAGCTCCTACTGAAAGGGAGCTCCTATCCCTTGCAAAAATTCTCCAGCTACTACTAGAAGGAAGCTTCAACTCCCTCACTGAAGGCCCCAACCATCAACACCTCTTGTGCATCACGTTTCATAATATTTCATACTTAATCCTCCTGACTCAAAACATCAAACTTGATGGCCACCTTTCATCATATTTTCATACTAGATCCACTTCCATCATTAAGCTCAAATCAAGTAATAATTATGAAACCAATCACTAAATCAAATCATCCAATCACTTAACCAACTGAATCATCAAATCAATAATTGAATCTTAGTCAACCAATGCAACTAGATCAAACAAATTCATATCAGATTACATCAGTGTATAACCACTCATACCAGACCATATATTATTCATCACAGAAACCAATTGTTATCACTACAAATCCTGATCAAACACATGTCAGAATTTATACGCTACTTCTATGAAGCAAACCAACGTATGTACATGATCCCTCTAAAGAATACCTGCATACATATCTTAGAATACTGACAGTTGAATCTGAATCATTGTAATACTAAAACAACCACTGAACTAGATATTGAATCAATCACAGATCACTGAGCCAATTACATATCACAACACAATAACATCATCCCTAATCAACATTCCATTCGATAACCAACTCAACCCAACAAGTACTATCAAACACATATTATCATGATAGAGATATTATCATGATAGAGACTTCATCGACATACATCAGCGAACATAACAAAAATGATCAAATGTCATCAACAAGACATACTGTAAAACCCTAGTATGTATATGCGACTTTCACAAAGCGTATCAGCATATGTACGTGCTTTCCATTCACAACACTTGCGTACAAATATGCACAAACTAAAAAACACTTAGCAAAATATATACGTGACTAACTTGAGTAAATATAATGCACATATCTAAAATCATTGAATTATAATTTCGCTGCACAACACATCATCTGTCAAACCCAAATTTTGGAATACACATTATTATAGTCACACATCATTATACCATTGTTATAGGTCTATCAAACCATAACCAACTTAAGAAATACGTATTCATTTTAGATCTATCATATCATATCCATCTCCAAGTTCCTTGGTGCACACCTGTTTCAGATAAAATAATTCATAAAACAATCCATCATTTTCACACCTAACGCTTTGATCTCCATCTCCTTATATAGCTTTGGCCTTAGCCAATACCTTAGGCAAATCCCTTTGTAATGTTGTTAGTATTATTTGATGGGATCAAATAACTATTGTTGCACTCATTACTATGAGCCAATATTATGGTAAAGACACCTAGTACTGAAATTACCATGGTGTGGATTCTGTACGTGACATTTCTTCACCATAGTTGCATATGTACATGACCCTTCCAAATAGGATCGGCATATACTTTCCCAAACATCACCTTATTGTTCATCTATCTCTGAATTGATATTCTTTTGCTCATATCACTTGCCACATCTGTACCAACTTGCATAATGATCATGTTATCATAAGGGTGACATCTTTAGCAAGTAGGTTTCCATCAAATAGCCATAATGCCAACAAGTAGGAGTTTAGTTGAGTATTTGTGACAAATTTTAACTCCCTGGTCTCTCACTTAACTGATCAATTGACTAAAAATAGTCCCAGTCATGCATGGAATTCGTATTTCCTAGTTGGAGTGGAGGAAAAGGAACATTACAATTATCAATTGTATACTAGTTGAGTGTACACTATTTTTTCATTGAGCAAGTGGTCAATTCCTTGAGGATTTGCGCAAGGAAATAGGGAATTCTCCTAATTTTTAGTGGATAATTTCCTCAAGGATTGTGTAAGGAAATAGGAGGAAGGTTGAGGCTTGAATTGGCTAAGTGTTGGTCAGAGCAAGTCAGTGAGTAGGAGATCAAAATTGCAGTGTAAGGTGTGCTTCAGGATTGAAGCAATACGTTATAATTGGTCCATATTTTCATCTGAATTAATGCAAAGAAACAGAGTGCATTTTCCCAGTTGGGCTCCCCTGTAAAATCCTTGTGTTCCTTGTGCTATAATGGAAGCATGTTATTTCATGTGTTTCGATCGTTTGTTTTCCTTTCCACATAATAGTGGAAGAACTTTGTGTCTCTTGATTTCGGTTCGATTTCATTAGCAATAGAAAATTTATTGCAATTTCTACATGGTATCAGAGCTATAGAAGACTACATAGAAACATTGTTCCAGATCTTCTCTCAAAGAAATTTCGATTTGAGAAGTTTTTTGTGCAGATTCTGTTATGAAACCAGCTCACAAAAAGATAGAAAAGATAGATTAACGACTTAAAAATCAGCCTCTTCGAGGGGGAAACCTCCTTTAAATTACACAAATGAACAATTCTTGGATGATACAAATGACAAGACTTCCTTTCTATAGATAGGAGTCTAAGGGGTCCCAATACGATCAGAGCCCACATAATAATAATATTTTAGGGGCACAACAATAACAATAGTGGGCTTTTATGGGGGCATAATAATAACAACATGGGGACTATATGGGCACAATAATGCAATAAGGGAGTTGCACTAATAACAATAAGGGGTTACACTAGTAGTATAGGGAACTAACATGCCCCTCTCCTTCAAAAAGTATTTTCCTCAACGCTTGAGTAGTTTTGGATGCTTCTGTATAAAATTCTCATCCTCCCATGTGGCATCTTTAGAGAGTAAGTTCTTCCACTTGATGAGATACTCTAAAATTGATCGATTTCATAGCTGTCGATTTCTTGTTTTTGTGACTGCTTCCGGTTCCAATATGATTTTTCCTTCCTCTTCAAGTTCTAGTAATATTGTTTGAATTAGTATCTTCTCACCTATAACCTTCTTTAAGCATGAAACATGGAAAACTGGATGCACTCGGGAAGATGCAGGAAGCTCCAATTTGTATGCCATAGTACTAATCTTCTATAACACCTTGTACAGGCTCATAATACTTTGGTGATAATTTATTATCCTTCTTAGCTTGCTTGAGGGACATTTGTTTGTATGGTTGTAGTCATAGAAATACCGAGTCACCTACATCAAAACTTCTTTCGCTTCGATGTTGATATGCATGTTGTTTCATTCTATAATGCGCCAGAGTGAGGTTATCCTTTAAGAGTTTGAGAACTTGTTGTTGATGCTCGATGTGATCTTCCACTACTTGAACCTTAGAATTTTCTTTTAAAGATGATGTGATATACGTTGGATGATATCCACAAAGTGCCATAAATGGGGTCATTTTTGTTGCAATATGGAAGGAAGTGTTATACCACCATTCAGCTAGAGGCAACCACTTGACCCATTGTGTCTGTCTATCAGATACAAAGAAACGAAGATATCCTTCCAAACATTTGTTCACTATCAATGTTTTCCCATCAGATTGAGGATTATAAGATGAGCTATGAGCTAACTGAGTACCAAAATATTCCACCTCTTGTACTCCAAAGAAACATTTGGAGCTTTTTGCATATAATTGATTCTCCTCCAATAGTTTGAGCACCCTGTCAACATGTTGAACATGAACCTTCCAAGACTTGCTGTAAATTAGTATATCATAAAAAATACTAACACAAATTTTCTAAGGAAGTGTTTGAAAATGGAATTCATCAAACCTTGAAATGTAGAAGGTGCATTGGTAAGGCCAAAAGGCATGACCAAAAATTCATAATGACCCTCATGAGTTCTAAATGTTGTTTTCGAATTGTCTTCAGTCTTCATTCTGATTTGATGATATCCTGAATGGAGATCCAACTTGGTGAAGTAAATTGATCCATGCAATTCATCCAATAATTCATCAATGACAGGAATGAGAAATTTATCTTTAATAGTGAGCTTGTTGGTCTCCCTATAATCGGACACATGCACCATGATCCATGTTTCTTGTGCACCAATACTACTAGAGAAGAGAAAGAACTTTGAATAGGTTGAGTTATACCAACCTCTAGCATTTCTGCAACCATACATTCAATTTCACTCTTTTGGGCATAGGGATATATGTAAGGCCTGATGTTTGGAGGAAGACTTCCTGGAATCAAATGAATAGCATGATCATGATCACGAATAGGTGGGAGGCCTTTGGGAGTCTCAAATACCTTGGAATGATTGTACATGACTTTTTGGAGATATGGAGAAATAGAATATTTCAATGTGGGAACCTCTAGCGAACATAATTGTGAAATTACACCTCATTTTTCTTTATTTAGAAGCTTTGTCATTCTGTTAGAGCTTATTATCTTTCTCAGTTTCACTTCGATACCCCTTTATTCAACTTCCTTTCCTTCCAAAAAAAAATTCATGAAAAGTTATTGAAAATTAAAAGCTATTGTACCCAAGGATTGTAGCCATTGGACTCCTAGTACAACATCAACACCACCCATTGGGATGGAAAGCATTGGGCTATTCAATACATATTCTCCCATGGATAGCTTGATATTATGGCACTTTCCAGAGAAATTTATGGTCCCTCCACTTGCAACCATCACTTGACACTCTGGTGCTAGATATAGGAAGCACTTAAATTCCTTCGCTATCTTACAATGAATAAAATTATGGGTACTTCCTTAATCAATCAACACTATTACCTTTTTCTTCTTGATGTGTCCTTCTATCTTGATAGTTTGAGGAGTGGTAATTTCAGCCTATGCATTACAAGATATGGTTGGATTCATTTCTTCTTTCTATAGGGTTTGTTCTTGGTGTATATCCTCTTCTTTTGAAATTTCTTGTTCCTTTTCTTCCTCTTCACAATCTATGTAAAATAATTTCTTCTCACCACACTTATGACCTTTAGTGTATTTTCTATCACAGTTATAACAAAGCATTTTTTCTCTTTTTTATTCCAATTTTTGTGGTTTCAACCTTGTAGGTTGTGGAAGGCTAGGGGCAACAACACTTCCATCTTTATAGTTGTGAGTGGTAGGCTTCCTTGCCATAATTTTTCTTTCCATTTTTCTTGCCAACATGAATGACTTCTCCAATGAATTAGGTTCCCAAAGGCGAACCTCATGTTGGATGTTATCCTTTAAAGTCCCTATGAGCACATCAATCCTATGCTCCTCTCGAATATATTTTACCCTTATATTCAATTTTTAGAAGTCCTCAATGTGCTCCATCATTGAACCGTTTTGTTTGAGATTTATCAATTGGCTAAAAAAAGTGTTGCTTTTTGTATCCTCATAATGTTCTATCATTTCTTCCGTAAAAATTGCCCAAGTGACAATTTTTTTATGAGAGACAATCCAACGATACCATACAAACAGATTTGGTTCCAAATATAAAGTTTCAATGCATACCTTTTATGTGTTTTTCACATTATGGAGATCGAAATATTGCTCAATCTGTAGTATCCATGTTACGAGATCCTTGCCATCAAACTTCCTCATATTTATCTTTGGAACATGGTGGGTCTTCAATCTGACAGAGTCTATGAAATCATGATTAACATTTATTTTTTTCTCATCATGAGTTTCATTTACTACCTTTCACCACTAGTAAGAATTTCTTATAGCAACTTTGTCAAATCTTCCTTCAAATCTTCCATGTCTCCTTTAAGTTGTTCCTCTATACCATCCATCTTAGATTCCACACCTTTCTTTAAACCCTCCATCTTAGCTTCCACGCCATCCATCTTAGCTTCCACACCTTTCTTTAAACCATCCATCTTAGTTTCCACACCTTTCTTTAAATCATCCATCTTAGCTTCTGTTACTTTTTTTGAGAGTGGATTTTGTTGCACTTGGTCTTGTAATTTTGATATATCATGTTTCATTTCTTCCTCTTCTTCATGAGTCATGCTAGAGCTTTCAGGTTTCTTACTAGGTGTTTCCATTTTATTTCTTCGGGTCATCAATTAATGATAATTATTCTTCACTATGCCCTTTGAATTCCTTAAAACTAATTTTTCAAACCAAACTTATGCAAAATTTTAAAATAACTAAACACCTTTTTTCACTTTGTAGGAGCTCGATATTGAATCTGCTATATCTCTATAATTTTGGATCTCCAAAGTCTGAAATTTCCTCCTACGATATCCCTCTCAGTCCCCTTTCCAACCCGGAAAGTGTGATAAATATTGGATTCTCCAAAGAAGAGTTATGTCAAATCTCCCACGCTGACCTGCTTATAGATGGGTTCAGTAGAGCGAACTTGTACGAAGTACCATGTAGAATTTTTCTACAAATCAGCTAGCTCTGATACCATGTAGAATTGTTTCTACAAATCAGCTAGCTCTAATACCATGTAGAAATTCGCACTGTAGATCACCTGATAATGCAATATACTAAAACAAAATTCTTGATCTACTTCTACAACCAATTTAGCAGAAGCTTAATCAAACATGAGCAACATCAATAAGAACACATATAGCTGATATGGAGAAATCAATCACACATAACACATAAGAATTTACCTAGGGAAAGCCTCAACCTAAAACCCCAACTCTGTATTATCATACAAAGGATTTATACAAAGCCTTATCTCTCACGTAGCTAGGCAGCTCTCAGTATAATCCTCACAGATGAAGGTGGAAATACATCAGGATTACACAAAGCCTTAGCTCTCACAGCTAGCCAGCTCTCAGTGCAATCCTCCTAGATGCTCACAAGCAATCAAGACTTCTCTTAAGCCTTCTCCTCTGCCCTCCAAGCCTCCTATTTCCTTGTGCATTTTTTCCTGGGTGATCCTCCTATTACCAAGTGCAACACTGATCTCTCACAATCATCTCACACCCTATAAAACTACACAATCGTCAAGGAACCATAATCTTTCTGCTTGGATGATTTTCCTTTATAGGAAAAATCCATCCAACTGATAGTACATTTTCCCTCCTCTGATCTCAACTGGGTCTTTCTCTGAATTGACGTGCATGAGTTATTTATGAGAGAATATTCAGTTATTTGAAGTGCAGCAGTTACATGCATGCAAGCATTAACTAACTAAATTCACATTAATTTAAACAAATTGTTTAAATCAATCTAATTGGACTTGACTCAGTTAAATGAGCCAACTAATTACTACTAAAATTAGAACTCATCCTTATCTCTTTAACTGATGGACAAATTCCTCAATTAAGATAAACTGTCGCATGTCCTAACATAGACTTCATGTTTGATTTTTCACAACTAATTAACTCATGGCGAATTAATTAATTTATTTTCAAACAACTGTTAAGTTCAAATTCGAATTTTACTTCCTATTTTTAGTCCACTGACTGACTAAAATAGGAATCCATCCCGAACTGCTAAAAATAGCAATGCTATTTTTAGCACTTCCATTTTTCATTCCCTGTTGCTCAATCTAGCACTGGTACCCAAACTGTTATTTATAGCAGTGCCATTTTTAGCACTTCTATTTTTAGCATTTATTATTGCCATTTTCAACACTCCCTCTCAACAAGAAAGGCATTCAACTCAAGCCCGATCCTGTACCTTTGGAATGTTCTGCATGCAACACTTCTGCCAAGTGTGGTTGCTCCAGCAACTCTAGAAACAAAAAAAACTCCCAACTGACCTCTCTGTTGGGCTAGAAACATACTCTAATGTTGAAGCTCTACCTGCTGTTGAAAAGTGCTCCCTCTCTGACCTATGAACTACTGCAACACTCCATGCATCTCATACCATTGCACACCTCTCTGTGCCATCCTGCATTGGTGCAACACTCCTGTGCCTTTCGCATTGTTGCAGCCTGTTAGCTCTACACAGTCCTAGGACTCCTGCACTGTAGCTCTCTCTGCCACTCCATCCACATCTGTCTCTACCCAATCAACCAGTCCTGCTACTCCTCATCAGGGCTCCTATAGCAAAGTTGAATCAAAGAGGTTGGGTACCTCAAGGATCCTGCCCCTCCTCCTTGGGACGATCACTCCACATCGCCTCACCTCCTACCTGGAGGTATGGCTGCATGTGATCCCTCTGCCCACCTGGCTCGAAGCTTCCCCCTACTGGAGGTCTCTAGATGAGTAGATGTATCTACTTGATCTCCTCTCCGCTTCTCCAGTTGTGGTTGCTCCACAACCTCCTGAAGCTGCTTCACCAATCGTGGCTCCTCCACAATCGTTTGAGACTTCTTCTGGCACTGCAGGTTGAGAGGTAATGTACTGTCCCTCTCAACCACCAAGTATCTAACCTTTGCCTTGCTCCTCAAGGCTTTGCATGCATCTTGTACCTCAAGTTCATATAGGTTCTTGGCTAGCACACCAATCTGTTTCCACTTTCTCACTGTCACGAAATTTTCTGGAAGAAGAGCTGATTTTAAATTAGCGATATCTCCCTCCTTCGAACTTCAATTCAGCTGATTTTTTTTGAACTTGTATATTTTTCTGCAAGGAATCCAAATCTGCTATTTGTTTCCGAAAATTTTGTACATAAATTTTCATATCTTCTCTGCAAACTTTCGGCCTAAAACTCAAAATTTTGAAATCTCCTATCAGTATGCTGTTCTCTCCTTTGATCACCTTTGCTCCGATACCATGTAGAATTTTTCTACAAATCAGCTAGCTCTGATACCATGTAGAAATTCCCACTGTAGATCACGTGATAATGCAATATACTAATGCAAATTACTTGATCTACTTCTACAACCAATTTAGCGGAAGCTTAATCGAACATGAGCAACATCAATAAGAACACATATAACTAATATGGAGAAATCAATCACACATATCACAGAAGAATTTACTCGGGGAAAGCCTCGGCCTAAAACCCCAACTCTGTATTATAATACATAATATTTATACAAAGCCTTAGTTCTCACACAGCTAGGCAGCTCTCAGTACAATCCTCACAGATGAAGGTGGAAATACATCAGGATTACACAAAGCCTTAGCTCTCACAGCTAGCCAGCTCTCAGTGCAATCCTCTTGGATGCTCACAAGCAATCAAGACTTCTCCTAAGCCTTCTCCTCTGCCCTCCAAGCCTCCTATTTCCTTGTGCAGTTTTTCCTAGGTGATCCTCCTGTTACCAAGTGTAACACTGATCTCTCACACTGATCTCACACCCTGTAAAACTGCACAATCCTCAAGGAACCTTAATCCTTCTGCTTGGATGATTTTCCTTTATAGGAAAAATCCATCCAAGTGATAGTACACTGTCCCTCCTCTGATCTCAATTGGGTCTGTCTCTGAACTGACATGCATGAGTTATTTATGAGAGAATATTCAGTTATCTGAAGTGCAGCAGTTACATGCATGCAAGCGTTAACTAACTGAACTCACATTAATTTAAACAAATTTTTAAAATCAATCTAACTAGACTTGACTCGGTTAACTGAGCCAACTAATTACTACTCAAATTAGAACTCATCCTTATCTCTTTAACTGATGGATAAATTCCTCAATTAATAGATAAACTATTGCATGTCCTCACATAGATTTCATGTTTGATTTTTCACAACTAATTAACTCATGGTGAGTTAATTAATTTCTTTTCAAACAGCTGTTAAGTTCAAATTCGAATTTTACTTCCTATTTTTAGTCCAGGGAATGACTAAAATAGGAATCCATCCCAAACTGCTAAAAATAACAATGCCATTTTAGCACTTCCATTTTTCATTCCCTGTTGCTCAATCCAGCATTGGTACCCAAACTGCTATTTTTATAATTTCTTGTTCCCATTTTCAAAATACCACGTGTCATGGTTTCGACCTTAGGACCTAGAACCGATACAAAGAAAACTACATGCTATCCTCTTTCTGTAAATTTTAAAAAAATTCCAATCTGATGCTCAGAGAGAAATTTATGACGATTTTCCCAAGGTCACCTATTTGGGACGTAATTCAGGAGCCTGCAAAAACCCTAAATGTCTTGGACCATATCTCTGAAAATGTATCAAAACAAGATCTAAAAATTGGGATCAAGCTTCATTAAGCCTTCGGCTCAAACGGGTTTTAATTTAAGCGTTTGAACCTTCGTAGAACAAACTATTATAGCAAAACTTCCACGATGACCTCATTGAGATGGAATTCTGGAGCTTGCAAAAACCTTATCTTCCTAAGATCATATCTCTGTAAATATAATGGCACACAATCTGAAATTCAGACCCAAGGTTCAGAATGATTTTGGCTCAAATGGGTTTTTTTTAGCTTCTGAAACTTTGTAGAAAAACGTTATAGTGAAAATTCCATGATGACCTGTTTGGAGTAGAGAACCCTAGAATCCAAAGGCTCTGATACCAAATGTTATGAAACCAGCTGACAAAAAGATAGAAAAGATAGATTAACGACTTCAAAATCAGCCTCTTCAAGGGGGAAATCTCCTTTACATTACACAAATGAACAATTCTTGGATGATACAAATGACAAGACCTCTTTTCTATATATAGGAGTCTAAGGGGTCCCAATACAATTAGAGCCTACATAACAATAATTTTGTAGGGGCACAAAAATAATAATAGTGGGATTCTATGTGGCATAATAACAACAACACGGGGAGTATATGGGCACAATAATACAATAAGGGGGTTTCACTAATAACAATAAGGGGTTACACTAGTAGTATAAGGACCTAACAGATTCTCTTCAGTGCAGGAAAACATTATTTCAATGGATTGAGGTTGGAGTATACATTGGAGGGCACCTCGAGTTTTTGTGCTTGGAAAGATAGGATGGAAGTTGTCCAAGATGACAATGGAGTATGGGAATACACACAAACTAATATTCCAAAACTAGCAGCATCAGATGCGCAAGCACTTTCCTAGTGGAATAGAGACAAAAAAATGCCAAGAGTATTATCCTGGAAGGTGTCAGAGATCATGTGGTTTCAAACTTACATGGAAAGGAGACTCTTTTTTCAATGTGGAAAGATCTCATAGATCTCTTCTAGAGTAGTAATTATGCTAGGAAAATGGAATTGAGAGACAAACTCAAAAACATTTACATGCTGAAAAATGAAACCATTCCTCAATAACTATCCACATTCACTCAGATTCAAGATGAACTTGGAGGAGTAGGAGAAAATATGGCCTCATTTGAACTTGCGAGGTTAGCACTCCTTGGACTTTTGAAATCCTAACACATTTATTAGGATTCAGTTAATGGAAGAGACAAACTACTAGATTGGGAGAGACTTTGGCCTGATTTGGTGTAGGAGGAGATCAAAAGAAACACTAGAGATGGTGTCACATCCAAATTTTAGGAGGAAGAAAACTTTTCTCCAGTGAGAAAAGGAGATAAGGCCCAAGGAAAGGAATAATCCATCCAGAACCATGGAAATAATAAATACCTTAGCAAAATAAATGTTTTCACTGCCATGAATATGGACAATATGCAACCAAGTGTCCGCACAAGAAATTCGAGAAGAATCATGCAGGAGGAGTAGGAGGTGATTCTCTTGCATCACAATTAGAATTGTATTTCACCCTTATTGGATGCATGGAAACTAATGTATGAAGAAATTTATGGTACTTGGACTCTCAAGCCTCATTTCATATGATAGGATCAAAGGAGCTCTTCAGTTGATCCGAGTTGACTCAACTCCCAGATTTAACCAAGATCTTTTGCTTTCTTGATGTGATTAGAATTGCACTTAAAATAGCATAAAGGAACATAAATGCATGTTGTAAAGAAGAAGGAACATGACAATAATCAGCAACATAAAATAACAAGACGTTGATAACAGAGTTTGTCTAGGAGGGACTACGTCTTCGGGCTTCGGTGTCAAGATGGTGTAGGCCGCTGCAGTAAGTGCTAGAAAGAGTGATGATGTACATAGGTGGTGATGTTGCTATCATACAAGAAAATTCCCTCATGCAAGAGTGTCCCCACAAGATGTTCCGCTACAGGAACTCTCAGTCAAAAAGGACTCCTATCAATGTGACATAATTACACATGACAATAATGAGCATCTTGCCAACATGGCATCAAAGGGATCTCAATTCAGACATACATGGCGACAACATGTGTATCCCATCAACATGAAGACAAAGGGATTTCAAATAAAACATGACGAATCATGACAACAAGTACATCCCAAAAATGATTCTGTGCAGGGAAAATTTTAAGAACCCCCCCTAAATTTATAAATATAATAAATGGGCGAATCTCCATGGTATATAGGAAAAATGGAAGGCGATTTTATCAATAATATAATATTTATATATAATTTTTTGGCGAATCTCTCACCAGGCATGGTGAATATTTTACTCAATTATAAAATCTTGTAAGATCTTGGCGAGTCTTTCACTAAATAATAAAACTTTGTAAAGTCCTGGTGAATCTTAGCATAGGCTACATGCTGGTTTAATTCCCCCATTTAAATAGGCTACATTCCAGGTGAATACCATGGGTCAATACCATGTGCCATTTTGGTGAATACCATGGGTCAATACCATGTGCCATTTTTATTTTTATTAGAATATTTTACTCAATTATAAAATCTTGTAAGATCTTGGCGAGTCTTTCACTAAATAATAAAACTTTGTAAAGTCCTAGTGAATCTTAGCATAGGCTACATGCTCGTTTAATTCCCCCATTTAAATACGCTACATTCCAGGTGAATACCATGGGTCAATACCATGTGCCATTTTGGTGAATACCATGGGTCAATACCATGTGCCATTTTTATTTTTATTAATTCTAATAGTAGGGTTAATAATGGTTTTTTGCATGGTATTAATAACAATCTAGTCCATGGTATTTGTCCCATAGTATTTTGGCCATAGGTTTCACCTAAATATAACCCATTTTTTGAGTGTTCGTAAATATAAGGTGACTTATGGAGTAAATATAAAAAACTGTTTTATTTGTTTACCATACTTCTCGTTTGTTTATATTTTTTATTAATTTACCATACCTCTTTTACAAATATGGTATTTGGCCCATAGGATTCACTTCAATAAAACCTCTTTCTTGAGCCTTCATAAATAGAAAGAGGGTTATGGACTAAATATAAAAAGAGGTTTTATTTATTTACGATACGTCTAGTTTATTTATATTTTTATTTATTTACTATACATTTTGAGTAAGTATAAAAAGACGTTTTATTTATTTACCAAACCTCCACTTTACTTATATTTTTATTTGTTTACACCCTTACATGTATATAAGGTGACTTATGGAGTAAGTATAAAAAATGTTTTATTTATTTACCATACCTCTCATTTATTTATATTTTTATTAATTTACCATACCTCTTTTATAAATATGGTATTTGGCCCATAGGATTCACTTAAATAAAACCTATTCTTGAAAATGGGCGAATGGAAGGTTGTAAGTCCTAAATTCAAGGGCTAAATTTATCTTTTTTACCCTCTCCCTTAAAATAAGGTGGGCTATTTAAGGTGATTTGTAAAAATGTACTATGATACAAAATATTCGCCCACAAAAAATTTAAAACCCCTTAATTTCGCCAAAGGGCGAACATTCGCCCCTAAAATTATCCTTGATTCCGTGTCACATCAAGCAGGAATCATGAAACAAGTAAGAAAAAAAGATCCCACATCAAATAGCAAATAGGGATCTATGCAGCACAATGCATCTCATAACAAAAAGAAGTACATGAACATACTGCATATACCTCACATCTTGGGGACATATGAAGAAAAGGATGTCAAACTGGTAAAGATGGCCATACCATCAATCTCGCGGTGTCGAATCTCATGGAAATGACTGCTCGCACATTGAATGCTAACACTTGCACTCCACTTTGAAAAGTGGTCGAACAATGAAATGATAAAATAGAAAATTTGAATTCACCATCAAATTTTTGGCGGTGAATAGGGTAAAATTGATTGTCAAATTTCTGAATTAAGAGAAAGTGAGAATCTGGGGCTTAAGGAATCTTTTAGATTCCCCATAGATTACTCAAAGATTCCTTCCTCCGGGTCATCTGAAGATCTATTGCTCAGATCAAAATTTTGACTCGGTCATTAGGTTCGTGTTGCTGAGAGGTATAGGATTGACATAAAGTTTGTCTAATTTGGACACTAGAAAAATTTCACCCTCCTGAAAATTTGGCTCAATCATGGTTCCGCCTACTCTTCTCTCTGCTCATGGTTCCACCTGCAAATCAATTAAAAATTGTGTCTCAAAAAACACACCATCATAGTTCTGACACTTGGCTCCTATGTCAAGGTTCAATGCGGGGTTCATAGCTCATGGTTTTGCAATCTACGCTCTTCATTTTGCTACCGTTCGATCCTTCATTCTATCCCCTCCCATGCGAAGGAAAATCCATGTTTTTATATGCCTTCACTGCCGAAGATATCAATAAATTCATTGTATATTGTTGGTTAGGTGGAAGAACCAAAGGCGGGTGGTCGGGAATCAAATCTTGACCCCTCCAAAAATACATGACAATGTTTATTTTGGTGCGACGATTGTTGCGTTAATGTAACCGTTTAATGTTTGTTTTGGTGTGATATAAGGGTGATGGTTAAGTGTGAGACCACTGCGTGGGTGGGGCCAGCGGACACACTGGCCATGGGTTCAACTCCCACTGGTCTCGTCATTTTTTATAACATGTATATGGTGTAGTTGGTGGGGGTGTGGGCCGGGTCCACCAGAGGTGGCCCGCCCACCCCAAATATAATATTTTTTTATAACATAATGTGGTATGGTGGTTGGGCCAGTGGGGGTCACAACCCATCGGCTTTTAATAATTAAAATTTGTTTTAATGTATTATGTGAAATCCGGTGGAGGTGGCGGGGGTCATGGCACGCCACCTATATTAATATTTTTTTTTTGTTTTTTGTTTATAACAATAATCACATTTGTTGAATTTGTCTAATATAAGCGATATTAAACAAATTAA
Organism: Pinus tabuliformis; assembly: GCA_031772625.1. Taxonomy (NCBI): domain Eukaryota; kingdom Viridiplantae; phylum Streptophyta; class Pinopsida; order Pinales; family Pinaceae; genus Pinus; species Pinus tabuliformis. The sequence continues at coordinate 245,571,895 of CM062811.1, forward strand.
AGAAGAAAAAATTTAGCTCGTTCTCGGGATCTAGGTTCCCATGCCGGCTGACGGTGAATTTGTAGGACACTTAAACCTGGCCCACTGCCCAACTTTGACCAAAAATTTGACTGGATCTTTCTCCCTCATACGAACTCGGATTGATGAACCGTTCACACTGTTGTGATCAGGATGACAAGATCTACGATCTGATCCTAGTTTGAAATCATTCTAACTAGTTTGATTTTTGAGCTTCCATAAGCCCTCTTTGTCCTGTGCGTGTGTCCGTAGAGCCACCTGGATCAATCCTCCCCACTAAGGATCTTTTGGTCCTCCAAAAGCATGAAAAATAATCCAAAACTTCTCTGTACCTTTTCTACATCACAAGCATCCTTGAAAAGGTTTCGCTTTCATCTCCTTCACCTTTGTTCTTCGGAGCCTTAAGCGATGAGCTGACACCTGCAACCTCTGCAACCTGTAGTAAATTGTTTTGCAAATTACATGCTTGTCTTACATGACCAACTAATGACCCAAGCATCCCATACTTTCCAAGAGTTTATAACACATACTCAGTTTTGAAGTTTACATCAAAATGGAAACAATACCCCAGCTACAAAAACAAGGCCAACATTTCATTGTTGCTTCAACAAGTGATGGAAAACACATCATCACTGCAACACATGATTTACAAAAATAAGGCCAAACACTATTGTTTCTTTGACAAGTGATGGAAACATAACATCACTTTCACAGTTTAACCTGCAACACAAAATAAGACCAGACATCATTGTTGCTTAACAGGTGATGAAAAACACATCATCACTTTTACATCTTAAAATGCAACAAATGATTTACAAAATGACGACCATGATTGTTAGGCCCCTATATTACTAGTGTAACCCATTATTGTTATTAGTACAACCCACTTATTATATTGATGTACCCATGTAGTGCCCATATTGTTACTATTGTGCCCCATAGAAGCCCACTATTGTTATTATTGTGCCCTTACATTATTATTATTATGTCGGCTCTGATTATGTTATGACCCCTTAGACTCCTATATATAGAAAGGAGGTCTTTTAATTTGTATCATCCAAGAATTGTTCATTTATGTGATGTAAAGGAGGTTGCCCCCTCGAAGAGGCTGAATTCTAAGGTGTTGATCTATCTTTTCTATCTTTTCTTGAGTTGGTTTCCTAACATTTGGTATCAAAGCTTTGGATTCTAGGGTTTCGCTGCTCCAAATAAGTCATTGCGGAATTTTCACTATAACATTTTTCTGTGATGTCTTAGAAGTTGAAAAAAAAACCCATTTGAGCAGAAATCGTGCTGAACCTTAGGTCCAAATTTCAGAGATTTTTGCGCTATATTTTCGGAGATATGATATGAGGAAGTTGGTCTTTTTGCAAACTCCTGAATTACATTCCAAACAGGTGACCTGGGGAAAATCGTCATAACTTTCTCTCTAAGCATCGGATTGAAATTTCATGAGAAGGTATAGAAAGAGGATGGACTGTAGTTTCTTGTATATATTTTTCAAAGCCAAAGGTCGAAATAGTGACACGTGGCACTTCATATAAATTCGCTCTTCTGGAAAGGTCTATAATCAGGTCATCTTGGGAGATTGTGCATAACTCTTTCTTGGAGAATCCAATTTGGATCAGACTGGTGGCATTCGAAAGAGGACGCAGAGGGCTACTACAGATCACAATTTCAGAATGTAAAGATTCAAAAGTACAGAGTTACAGTCGTTTCAAGATCGAGCTCTTAAAATCAAGAAAAAGCAAGATGAGGAAGTTTGATGGAAAGGATCCGATAAATTGGATACTTCAGATGGAGCAATATTTTGATCCACATGGTGTACCGCTATTAAAAAAGGTATGTATTGCATCTTCATATTTAGAACTGGATCATTCTTTATGGTATGAAGGGCTTTGTTCTCGTAAACAACTTGTTACGTGGTCAATTTTCATGGAGGAAATGGTATCACATTATGAGGATACAAAGAGAAACACCTTCTTGAGAGCAACACCACAACAATTGGAAAGAGTAAAAGGGCTTTGTGACATATTGGAAAGAAAAATTATGGAAACTAGGAAGCATACCCCTCACAATTATAAATATGGAAGTGTGTTTCTCCTAGCCTTCCACAACCTACAAGGGTTACTCCACAACAATTGGAAGAAAAAAGAGAAAAAGGGCTTTGTTACAATTGTGATAGCAAATGCACTAAAGGTCATAAGTGTGCTGAGAAGAAATTATTTTACATAGAATATGAAGAGGAGGAAGAAAAGGATCAAGAAACACCAAAAGAAGAGGATATATGCCAGTACCCCACCCCAGAGAAAGAAGAAATGAATTAGGCCATACCTTGTAAAGCATTGGCAAGAATTACCACTCCTCAAACTCTCAAGATAGAAGGACATATCAAGAAGAAAAAGGTGCAAGAAGTGAAAGATCACATCAAGAAAGAAGAAATGAATCCAACCATATCTTGTAATTCATTGGTTGAAATTACCACTCCTCAAACTATCAAGATAGAAGGACATATCAAGAAGAAAAATGTTCAAGAAGTGAAAGATCACATCGAGCATCAAGATATGAATCTGACCATATCTTGTAAAGGATTGGAAGAAATTGCCACTCAAACTCTAGAGATAGGACATATCAAGAAGAAAAAGGTTCAAGCAGTGAAAGATCACATCGAGGATCAACAACAAGTTCTCCAACTTTTAAAGGATAATGCCACTTCGGTGCAAAATCAAACGAAACAACAGGTAGATCAACATCGTAGTGAAAAAGGTTTTGATGTAGGTGATTGGGTATTTTTACTGCTACATCTCAAGCAAGCTATTTATGAGAAGGAAATGTTGGCAATACTACATGCACTTAAAATATGGCGACCTTACCGAATGGGAAGACTCTTCAAGGATGAGGATGTGGAAGCATTGTTTTGTGCTATTTCTATTATCCAACCAGATTGGATAAACGAAGCAAGGGATGAATGGAAGAAGGATGAAGAAGTATGGCCACTTATTCAAAAGTTGCAAAAGATCCCAATTCAAACAATATTGCCAGAAATTGAAAAGGAAGGAAAAATCATATTGGAACCTGGAGCAGTCACAGAAACAAGAATCCGACAGCTACGAAATCAATCAATTTTAGAGTATCTCATCAAGTGGAAGAACTTACCCATTGAAGATTCCACATGGGAGGACAAGAATTTTATACAGAAGCATCAAGAACTACTCAAGTGTTTAGGACAACGCTTTTTGAAGGAGAGGGGCATGTTAGGCCCCTATACTACTAGTGTAACCCCTTATTGTTATTAGTACAGCCCACTTATTATATTGATGTACCCACGTAGTGCCCATATTGTTACTATTGTGCCCCATAGAAGCCCACTATTGTTATTATTGTGCCCTTACATTATTATTGTTATGTCGGCTCTGATTATGTTATGACCCCTTAGACTCCTATATATAGAAAGGAGGTCTTTTCATTTGTATCATCCAAGAATTGTTCATTTATGTGATGTAAAGGAGGTTGCCCCCTCGAAGAGGCTGAATTCTAAGGCGTTGATCTATCTTTTCTATCTTTTCTTGAGCTGGTTTCCTAACAATGACAAGCTATCATATTTAGAAACCATTTTTCACTTATCAAGCCGAATGGGTCACCCTACGGTGGTGGTTTTTCTTGTCAAACCACTGTTTCACCTGGTTCACGCACTGACGCTTTGTCTTTAAGGCGTTGCTCTGGATGGAGCCTCCAACAAGTGGCTCTTTGATGGCCACTTTTGTTGCAATGGCTACAATACGTCTTCTTCCTCCAAATCTGCTTAACATGTTTCTTTACCTATTGTTGAGAGGTCTTTCATATCTCCTCCTTTTGTGTGATGCTATTCTTTTCCAACCCTTAGAAAATGTATGGTTATGTAATCCAAAAAAGGTACATGTTTCTCGATTCCGTGATTTACGTTCATCTTTAACAACATGATTATAATCGAAATGAAAATTTTAATATCAAGACTGGTTATACCTCTCCTTACCGTCTCTGGTGTCATTATGGCAATGAGAGCTTACCTCAGCTCTTTCCCTATAATGGATGCTACCATGGGATGATGGGAATGTGTTCCCATCATTCTCTTTCCTCGACGATTTCGATGATGTCTTGGAAGAATCAGACACCTTCGAGCATTCCCCTTTGGTGTATCCCAAGCCTCTAAATCGAGGTCTTTGCCAACCTCCAATGGTTGAGTTGTGCCTTGGTTATTAAAACCAAGTTCTTTTTCCTCCTTGTACCTCATCCTTGTAAGGAGCCTCATGTTTGTCCATGTAATTGGTATCTCCACATCTCCAACAGAAATCATACTATGTGAAGATGAAACTTAAGGGAAATCAACATCTTTTACCTCCATTGTCGAGTTGGAAAGAACTGATGAGGGCTGCTCATCATCTGTTGTTGGTGGTTCGCTGTCTGTCTAGGTGCATTCCCCAACTTCCTTCCTGACATACCCAAGTCCTGCCTGACGGGGTAACTCCTCTACTTTGATGGGGTTGAAAATTCCTTGGCCATTAATGCCTATGCCTTTTCCTTCATACCCCATTTTCTTTAGCGGTTTAGAGCCAACTCCTGTGGTATGATTTTCAAAAACAGTGAAATCATCATCAAGACACATACATGAATTTAGAGAATTACTTTTTACCTCACATGGGTCATGCTGCAGCTTTTCTAAGGCCTCGTCCTTAGCTTGCAACTGTTGTAGCAAACTCTATTTTTCCTCCTTCTCTTCATGTAGAAGCATCTTCAGTTCTTCCAGGGCCTCTTTTGTGGCTCACAACTGAAGTTGCAATCACTCCTTTTCCTCTGTCTCTTTTTGTAGAGCTTCATACATTATTTCCACCCTTTGGGAAAGTTTGAGCATGGTCTTGTACATCTCTTTTTCATCCTCGGTCACTACACGTCCCATTGTTCATGCTTGCAATTCACATCCACGCAAAGACACTCTGATACCAAACTTGATATGATTTGACTCAATTCCCAGATTTAACAAAGATATTTTGCTTTCATGATGTGATTAGAATTGCATTTAAAATAGCATAAAGGAACATAAATGAATGTTGTAAAGAAGAAGGAACATGACAATAATCAGCAACATCAAATAACAAGATGTTGATAATGGAGTTCGTCCAAGAGGGACTACGTCTCCGGGCCTCGGTGTCAAGATGGTGTAGGCTGCTGCATTAAGTGTTAGAAAGAGTGATGATGTACATAGGTGTTGACGTCACTATCATACAAGGAAATACCCTCATGCAGGAGTGGCTACAGGAGATGTTCCGCTACAGGAACTCTCAGTCAAAAAGGACTCCTATTAGTATGACATAATTACACATGAAAATAATGAGCATCCTGCCAACATGGCATCAAAGGGATATCAATTCAGACATACATGGTGACAACATGAGCATCCCATCAACATGATGACAAAGGAATCTCAAATAACACATGACGAATCATGATAACAAGTACATCCCACAAATGATTCCATGTCACATCAAGCAAGAATCATGAAACAAGTAAGGAAACAAGATCCTACATCAAACAACAAACAGGGATCTATGCAGCACAATGCATCTCATAGCAAAAAGTGTTGGCATTATGGCTAAAGTGTTGTCCTTGATGGCAACCCATTCAGGTGATAGATCACAGTACTTCAAGTCAACAGCAGAGATTGATGATCAGCTATCAAATATTGAAGAAAATAAGGGGTACGCAGGTACACCTTACATAAGGTGCGTACACGCAGGTCAGTGTTACATAAAGTGCGTACATACCCGCAGTTATCCCGTTCAGGAGGTGCGTACCCCCAGTGCACACATTTCAAGGCAAAGAAATTCACATGTGGGGTTTTCTTATGTTTTACTCTTGGTATTTAGCCGACGGTATTGGGTTATTATGGTGTCGGCTCGTGGTATTGATCCATGTTTTAAGGAAGAGCTTTCCTATATAAAGCAAAGGAGATCATTTGGCTTGAGCATGTTTTGGGTTGAATATCTTATGAGGGCTAGATCTGGTCTAGATCTAAATAAGGCGAATCTATTGATGGACTGAGATCTCTTCGGCGCATGTTCAGATCTGTAGATCTGATTGTCTGGGTTATTTCTGAAGTCTTGAAATCATCTATGCCCGAAGGTACGCAGGTACAGTGAAAGAAAAGTGAGTACGTACGCAGGAACGAAGCGTTTCAGGTGCGCCGGTACGCAGGCACAGAAGGGTTGCAGGTGCGGAGGTACGCAGGCACAGAAGGGTTGAAGGTGCGGAGGTACACAGGCACAAAAGGGCTGCAGGTGCGTACATACGCAGGCACAGAAGGGTTGCAAGTGCGTACATACGCAGGCATAGAAGGGTTGCAGGTGCGGAGGTCCGCAGGCAGTTCAATGGACTCAGAGCGAGGTACGCAGGCGAACAGTTGAGCAGGGTGCGTACTGTAAGCAGGCGAGCAGTTGAGCAGGGTGCGTACTGTAAGCAGGCAAGCAGTTGAGCAGGGTGCTTACTGTAAGCAGGCAAACAGTTGAGCAGGGTGCTTACGTAAGCAGGCGAGCAGTTGAGCAGGGTGCTTACTTCTCTTAAGATCTTTGTTTATCATTGCTGTGTTCTAGGTTTGGTTCTATTATTGTTGATCTGGTTACTACAGTTGACTGGGTGATTTTCTTATACTTTATGATCATTTGATGCTTATGGATCCAGTTTGAAAATTTATGAAAAGTGGTCCTTGTAAGAAAAGAAGTAGGGGGTTGTAGCTCCCTTCCAGGAGAGACTGGAAAACGAGAGAGAGTTGTAGCTCTCTGCAGGTTGCAGCCTGCGTACTGGTAAAGGACTGCACCAGTACAAAACCATTGTAAAAGGAGTTTCTAATTTGAAAGAAGATAGAGACATATTGCAGCAGGTGGTTTTCACCCACATTGGGTTTCCACCTTACATCTTGTGTTCTTTGGTGTGACTATCTGTTTTCTTTGTTCATGCTGATTATTTTATGGTACTGACATGCAAAACTAATTCAAAGAACAAATAAGGAAGATTTATTAAAAGATTTAGATAATACTTGTTCACCCCCCCCTCTCAGTATTATTTCCAACAATTGGTATTAGAGCAGGTCCTTCAGAGAAGCTTGATCGCTTGAAGGTAGATCGTTCATCATGAGTAACTACGAGAGAGAAGCATCAATCAGGCCACCAGTTTTTGATGGGACAAACTTCAATTATTGGAAGGTAAGAGTTACTGCCTATCTTCAATCTCTTGGTACAGAAGTTTGGGACATCGTAGAGACAGGCTACGCTTTTCCTTCAGCTACTCCTACAGATGCAGCCGAGAAAAAGAAGTATGAAACAAATGCAAAAGCAGTCAATACTCTATTAGGATGTATATCTCAATCAGAATTCATGAAGGTAATGCACTATAAATCCGCAAAAGAGATATGGGACAAAATTGTCACGATCTATGAAGGAGATGAACAGGTAAAGCGTGCTAAACTTCAAACTCTCAGAATTCAGTATGAGACTCTCAAAATGTATAATGATGAAAGTGTGGCTAACTATTTTCTTCGGGTAGATGAGGTTGTTAACTGTATGAAAAATTTGGGTGAAGAAATAAAAGAGGCTATTGTGGTTGAAAAGGTTCTAAGATCATTGTCCCCCAAGTTTGAATCTAAAGTATCTGCAATAGAAGAAAAGGAAAATCTACGAATTCTTACTATGTCTCAGCTACATGGAATTCTAACTGATTATGAAATGAGAAAGGGAGGTCCATCAGACAGAAGAGAAGCTGCTTTCAAGGCATCAGGCAAAGGAGATTATTATGAAGCGAGCCACGTCCCAGAAGAAGAGGAAGAAGAATCAAATTTTGTCAGAAATCTTCAAAGGGGTTCTGGAAGGTTCAGAGGTAAGTTACCTTTTAAATGCTTTGCTTGTGGAAGAGTAGGTCATTATGCTGCAAAATGTCCTTATAAGGATAAAGGAAAGCAACCTGCTAGATGGAACAAGAAACAGAATGCAAATAAGAAAAGCTACTACACTCATGAAGATAGTGATGGTCTATCAAACAGTGATGAATATGAACAAGGTAATGAATATAAGTTGTTAATGGCATTTGAAGATGATGATTATATGGATGCTATAGATGTGGATAACCTTTATGATGAAATTACTAGACTCAAGAGATGTATAGAAGAAAAGAACATGATCATTGATACTCTACAATTTCAAATTGATGAAAAGGAAAAACATCTTGAAAAATTAGAAGGTGAAATTGTTGGTCTTAGAAAAGAGATTGAGAAAACAAAAGCTATTAATCTCAAGTTTGTCAAAGGATCTGAAACTTTGGATGAGATTATTAATGTGCAGCGGTCTCCACTAAACAAGACAGGTCTGGGCTATAATGGAGAAACTTCTCAAGCATCCACCTCAAAAAGTTATCTTGATGCAGCAAGAAGAAATGAGCAAAAGCACAATGAAGATCATCAGGAAAAGCAGGGATGAATTACAAACAGAAACTATCAGGGGCAATCCATCTTAAGGGTGAACAAAAGCTACAACCAGCCACAGGTAAAATCTTCTCAATTTGGTTCAAGAATAGATGACAATAGAAATTACAATCAATTGGCTGGTAGATTCGATAACCGCAGAAGTTTCTTCAATGGACAATGCTTTTCTTGCCATAACTTTGGTCACAAAGCAGCTCAATGTGTTGCATATAAAACAATCATGACTAGGGAAGCTCAAAAACAAAGAAGTATGACTGGGATTACAAAAAGGACCTATAACAACTTTTCGGTTCTTGAAAATGAAGTTGAATGTTCTATTTGCAATAACTTTGGTCATGAAGACTCTGAATGCAGGAGCCGGTTTCAGCAGAAAAAGGAACAAGCCTCAAGCACCAAAACATGGAGAATAAAGGAACCACAAACAGAAAGATGTGGGATAGCATTTTATGCAGAGGGACAAGAAAATCTATGGTACATTGACAGTGGATGTTCGAAGCATATGACAGGTGATAAAGAAAAACTTGAGTCATATTCTGCTCTAGAAAAAGGAAAGAAAGTCTCTTTTGGAAATGATACTCCTGCAACTATAAAAGGAAAAGGCATTGCTCAGTTAAAAGAAAAGGTCAAGGCTGGAAATGTTTTGTATGTTGATGGATTGAAGCATAATCTTCTAAGTGTCAGCCAGATGTGTGATCAAAGAACCGAGGTTATATTCATATCAAATGGATGTCTTGTTCGTGATCTTGATACAGGTAAAACAGTGATCAAAGGCAAAAGAACTCCAAATAATCTGTACATATTTGAAGAAGGACAACAACAATGCTATCTGAGCAAGGATGATGAGCACTGGTTATGGCATCGGAGGTTGGGACATCTAAGCTTTTCACAAATAAGGAAAGCATGCAAATATCAGGCAGTTCGTGATCTTCCAGATATCAAAATTCCTGACAACACCATATGCAAATCATGTCAGTTTGAAAACAAACCAGAACTAACTTTCCAGAGAAAGAAGGATCAGCTAGCATGCCTCTTGAGCTAGTACATACTGATACATGCGGTCCTTTCAGGAAAAGAACACCTCGAGGAGAAGAATACTTGATATTATTCATTGACGATTTCTCCAGGTTTGTCTGGTTAGGACTTATGAAGCATAAAGATGAAGCATTCGAAAAATTCAAATCCTTCAAAGCCTTGGTTGAAAATGAATCAGGTCACAAAATTAAGTGCCTCAGATCCGACAGAGGTGGGGAATTTACTTCAAATGAATTTTTCGATTTCTGCGAAGAACATGGGATAAGAAGAGAATTATCTACAGCAAGAACTCCTCAACAAAATGGATTTGTGGAAAGAATGAACAGAACAGTCCAACAAATGGCTCGTGCTATGCTTGATGAGTCAGGAACTCCCGCAACTTTCTGGGGTGAAGCTGCACATGCTGCAGTTGTTATTCTCAACAAAACAAATGTTCGGGTGAACAGCACTCAAACTCCTCATGAGCTCTAGAGTGGTAGGACTCCTTCGGTAAAGCACTTCAAAATCTTTGGGAGAAAATGCTATATCAAGAATACTGATGAGCAGCTTGGAAAACTTGAACCTAGAGAAGATGAATGCATTCTTCTTGGTTACTCTCCACATAGCAAAGCATACAAATGCTACAATAAAAGACTTGGCAGAATTGTTGACAGCATTGATGTAGTGGTTGATGAGAAGGGATACATTCCTAGGCAAGTACATCATGAAGACATCGAAGAAGATGAAGGCTACCCCCAACGACAGAATGATGAAGAAGAAGAACCTCAAGAAGAACAAGAGGAGCAGACAAGAATAGAAGAAAAGACTCCATCCAGATATGTTCAGAAGAATCATCCAGAATCTCAGATTATGGGGCAGAAAGAAGCAGGTGTACAAACAAGAAGAACAGTTGCAGAAGCTTCAAGCTATTTGGCATTACTCTCCTCTACTGAACCACAAAATGTGAAAGAGGCATGCGAAGATGAATGTTGGGTGAAAGCAATGGATGAAGAACTTGAGCAAATCGAAAAGAACAACACTTGGGAGCTGGTTCCTAGACCAAAGGATAAGAATGTTATCGGAACAAAATGGGTCTTCAAAAATAAATTGAATGAAAATGGAGAAGTAATTAGAAACAAAGCCAGACTTGTTTGTAAAGGGTATGCGCAGCAAGAAGGAATAGACTTTGAAGAAACCTTTGCTCCTGTTGCAAGACTTGAGGCCATCCGAATGTTCCTTGCTCTCTCAAGTTTTCAAAACTTCAAAGTATTTCAAATGGACGTGAAATCAGCCTTTCTGAATGGAGACTTGGAAGAAGAAGTATACATTGAACAGCCAGATGGGTTCATTCTTGAAAATGATCCAAATCTTGTATGCAGATTGAAAAAGGCTCTCTATGGTCTCAAACAAGCTCCAAGGGCTTGGTACTATCGTTTGGACAAATATCTTCATCAACAAGGTTTTTCAAAAGGATCAGCAGATAGAAATATTTATATAAAAGTTGAAAATGACAAATTGCTAATACTTGTTGTGTATGTAGATGACATTATTTTTGGGAGCAATGAAGAAGCTATGAGTCAAAGTTTTGCCTTGGTCATGCAGAAAGAATTTGAAATGTCCTTGCTAGGAGAACTGACATATTTCCTTGGTTTGCAAATCCAACAAAAAGAAGGAGGAATCTTTTCATCTCAAACCAAGTATCTCAAACAGATTTTGAAGAAATATGGTATGGAAGATGCAAAACCAGTATGTACACCCATGGTCACAGGATGTAGCCTCAGCGCAAATGATGAATCTGCAGCAGTACATCAACCAACCTACAGATCTATGATTGGAAGTTTACTTTATTTGACAGGTACCCGACCGGACATCATGCATGCAGTTGGAATAGTTGGAAGATTTCAGGCAAATCCAAAGGAGACTCATCTTCAGGCAGTGAAGAGAATTTTCAAATATCTTCAAGGGACTCAAAATTATGGCTTATGGTATCCTAGAGATACAGATCTTACACTTCATGCTTATACAGATGCAGATTGGGCCGAAAGCATGGATGACAGGAAAAGCACAAGTGGTGGTGCGTTCTTTATGGGTTCCAGACTGGTATCTTGGTTCAGCAAGAAACAAAGTTCGATTGCCTTGTCTACAGCTGAAGCGGAATATGTTGCTGTTGCATCTTGTTGCACCCAACTCCTTTGGATGATGCAGACTTTGCAGGATTTTCAAATCACTTGTACACCACCTATCCCCATCTTATGTGATAACACAAGTGCAATCAGCATCTCAAAGAATCCGGTTATGCATTCAAAAACCAAGCACATACCAATCAAGTATCATTTTCTCCGGGAACAAGTGCTTGAACAGAAGGTCAAGTTGGAGTATGTTCCTTCTAAGGAACAAGTTGCTGATATTCTCACCAAACCATTGCCAGGGACACTTTTGAATACCTCAGGCAAAAGCTGGGGGGTGTTGATGCATCATCTTATTGTTGAACCTCTTCTCATTGATGGTACAGGTTCAGGGGGAGCATATAATGCATTGTTGGCATTATGGAGGATGTGCAGAAGGAGATCTTGGAAGTAGCTGCAATATGTCTCTATCTCTTTCATGGTGGATTATGGTTCTTCGTTGCAGATCTGGTTCATATTCAGGGGGAGCATGTTCTTAGGGGGAGCATAACCCTTTGCCCTTGATGTCAAAGGGGGAGAATGAAGCTGAAGTTTTTGAGGTTGCCATCAAGTCCAAAGGGGGAGATTGTTGGAATTATGGCTAAAGTGTTGTCCTTGATGGAAACCCATTCAGGTGATAGATCACAGTACTTCAAGTCAGCAGCAAAGATTGATGATCAGCTATCAAATATTGAAGAAAATAAGGGGTACGTAGGTACACCTTACATAAGGTGCGTACACGCAGGTCAGTGTTACATAAAGTGCGTACATACCCGCAGTTATCCCGTTCAGGAGGTGCGTACCCCCAGTGCACACATTTCAAGGCAAAGAAATTCACATGTGGGGTTTTCTTATGTTTTACTCTTGGTATTTAGCTGACGGTATTGGGTTATTATGGTGTCGGCTTGTGGTATTGATCCATGTTTCAAGGAAGAGCTTTCCTATATAAAGCAAAGGAGATCATTTGGCTTGAGCATGTTTTGGGTTGAATATCTTATGAGGGCTAGATCTGGTCTAGATCTAAATAAGGCGAATCTATTGATGGACTGAGATCTCTTCGGCGCATGTTCAGATCTGTAGATCTGACTGTCTGGGTTATTTTTGAAGTCTTGAAATCATCTATGCCCGAAGGTACGCAGGTACAGTGAAAGAAAAGTGTGTACGTACGCAGGAATGAAGCGTTTCAGGTGCGCCGGTACGCAGGCACAGAAGGGTTGCAGGTGCGGAGGTACGCAGGCACAGAAGGGTTGAAGGTGCGGAGGTACGCAGGCACAGAAGGGCTGCAGGTGCGTACATACGCAGGCACAGAAGGGTTGCAGGTGCATACATACGCAGCATAGAAGGGTTGCAGGTGCGGAGGTCCGCAGGCAGTTCAATGGACTCAGAGCGAGGTACGCAGGCGAACAGTTGAGCAGGGTGCGTACTGTAAGCAGGCGAGCAGTTGAGCAGGGTGCGTACTGTAAGCAGGCAAGCAGTTGAGCAGGGTGCTTACTGTAAGCAGGCAAGCAGTTGAGCAGGGTGCTTACGTAAGCAAGCGAGCAGTTGAGCAGGGTGCTTACTTCTCTTAAGATCTTTGTTTATCATTGCTGTGTTCTGGGTTTGGTTCTATTATTGTTGATCTGGTTACTACAGTTGACTGGGTGATTTTCTTATACTTTATGATCATTTGATGCTTATGGATCCAGTTTGAAAATTTATGAAAAGTGGTCCTTGTAAGAAAAGAAGTAGGGGGTTGTAGCTCCCTTCCAGGAGAGACTGGAAAACGAGAGAGAGTTGTAGCTCTCTGCAGGTTGCAGCCTGCGTACTGGTAAAGGACTGCACCAGTACAAAACCATTGTAAAAGGAGTTTCTAATTTGAAAGAAGATAGAGACATATTGCAGCAGGTGGTTTTCACCCACATTGGGTTTCCACCTTACATCTTGTGTTCTTTGGTGTGACTATCTGTTTTCTTTGTTCATGCTGATTATTTTATGGTACTGGCATGCAAAACTAATTCAAAGAACAAATAAGGAAGATTTATTAAAAGATTTAGATAATATTGATTCACCCCCCCCCCTCTCAGTATTATTTCCAACAAAAAGAAGTACATGAACATACTACATATACCTCACATCTCGGGGACATATGAAGAAAAGGATGTCAAACTGCTAAAGCTGGTCATACCATCAATCTCGCGGCGTCAAATCTCATGGAAATGACTGCTTGTACTTTGGATGCTAACACCTACACTCCACTTTGAAAAGTGGCCAAACAATGAAATGTTAAAATGGAAGATCTGAATGCACCATCAAATTTTTGGTGGCAAATAGGGTAAAATCTACTATCAAATTTCTGAATTAAGAGAAAGTGAGAATTTGGGGCTTAAGGAATCTTTTAGATTCCCCCTAGATTCCTCAAAGATTCCTTCCTCTGGATAAACTAAAGATATGTTGCTCAGATCAAAATTTTGATTGCGCCATTAAGTTCGTGTCGGTGAGAGGTATAGGATCGACATAAAGTTTGTCCAATTTGGACACTGGAAAAATTTCACCCTCCTGGAAATTTGGCTTAATCATGGTTCCACCTGCTCTTCTCACTGCTCATGGTTCCACCTACAAATCGATTAAAAAACGTGTCTCGAAAAATGCACCATCATATTTTTGACACTTGGCTCCTGTGTCAAGGTTCCATGTGGGGTTCATGGTTCATGGTTCTGCAATCTACGCTCTTCATTCCACTACCGTTCAGTCCTTCGTTTCGTCCCCTCCCATGTGAAGGAAAATCCATATTTTTATATGACTTTACCAACAGAGACATAAATATAGGCATTGTGGATTGTTGGTTAGGCATAAGAACCAAAGGCAGGAGGTCGGGGGATCAAATCCTGACCCCACCAAAAATACATGACAATGTCTATTTTGGTGCGGCAGTTGTTGCGTTAATATAGCCGCTTAATGTTTGTTTTGGTGTGATATAAGGGTGATGGTTAAGTGTGAGACCACCGCGTGGGCGGGGCCGGTAGACACACTGGCCATGGTTTCAACTGCCACTGGTCTCGTCATTTTTTATAGCATGTATATGGTGTAGTTGGTGGTGGTATGGGTCGGGTCCACTGGAGGTGGCCCGCCCACCCAAAATATAATATTTGTTTATAACATAATGTGGTATGGTGGTTGGGCCGGCAGTGGTCATGGCCCGTCAGCTTTTAATAATTAAAATTTGTTTTAATGTATTATGTGAAGTCTGGTGGAGGTGGTAGGGGTCATGGCCCGCCACCTATATTAATAAATATTGTTTTCTTGTTTATAACAATAATCACATTTTTTGAATTTGTTTAATATAAGGGATATTAAACAAATTAAATAGGTAACAATTTTGCCTAGTCTCAAGAGCTAGGTTCCCATGCTAGTTGACACTGAATTTGTAGGACACTTAAACCTAGCCCACTGCCCAACTTTGACCAAAATTTTGACTGGCTCTTTCTCCCTCGTATGAGCTCAGATTGACGAACCATTTGCACGATTGCAATAAGGACAACAATATCTATGCTCTGTTCTTGGTTCAAAAGAATTCTGATCACTTTGATTTTTGAGCTTCCATAAGCCCTCTTTGTCCTTTGTGTGTCCCTGGAGCCACATGGATCATCAGTATTCTAGAGGAGAAGGACCTACAATTACACATAGAACTTAGAGATGATGGGTAGTATAGTAACAAAGGGATTGGTATTGTTACCTTTAAGAGGGAGTCAAGCTCCCATCTTCACCTGAAAATTAAAATATATGTGTCTAGGTTGAAGAAAAGTTGTCTTTTTGTATTTGTATTGCAGGACAAAGGTTATGATGTGGTGTTCAGTAAAGGGAAATATTTTATGAAGCATGTTTCTACTGGACAAGTGAAACAAATTGGTGTTAGAGTGAAAAACATGTTCAGAGTTGAGATGTTGGAGAGCTCTGGCATAGGCACATGGGTCACCTATACCATGGAGATTTGAAAATCATGTAGCAGATCACCACAAGACTTCTAAAATGAACCCTTGACCAACATGATGTTTTAAAGGGATTCACTCTTTGGAAATATGTCAAATCCTCCTTTTAGGGTCAAGATAGAAGAGCTGGATCCATCTTGGAGCAAGTCCACTCAGATGTTTGTGGACCATTTTTTGCATTCTTAATTGCAAATCATAGGTATTATGTTATTTTAATAGATGACTTTTCCTACAAGTGTTGGATCTATTTTATGAAGAAGAAAGATGAAGTGTTTGCAAAATTTGTTGAATTCAAAGCATTGGTTGAAAATGAGACTAGTCAGAAAATTAAATCCCTGAGAAGTGATAATGGAGGAGAATTTGTGTCTAATGCTTTCAAATATTTTTGGTCCAAGGAAGGTATTATAGGAGAACTGATTGCACCCCATGAACCACAGAAATATGGGGTGGTAGAGAGGAAAAACATAAGCATTGTAGGGGTTGCAAGAGCGATGTTGAATTATTAGGGACTTCCACTATATTTGTGGGAAGAAGCATGCAATACAATAGTGTATTTCCAGAACTGGAGCCCTCACAAGATACTTGCCATGATCACACCTGAAGAAGATTTCTCTGGGAGGAAGCCAAAGGTATCTGATTTTTGAATTTTTGGAGCTATAGTCTATTATCATGTCTCCAAGGATAGAAGGAAAAATTTGGAGCCTATAGTTGAGATGGGGATTTTTGTAGGATACATGGAGACACCTCATAACTATTGGGTTTATTTTCCCTCACTCAGGATGAAAGTGATGAGGAGAGATGTCATATTTGATGAGGAGACGGATATGAGAAGCTCTCTAGAGAGAGAATTGAGTATTGCATCAGAGGAGGAGCTTATAGATCCAAAGGATGAGCCTTAGGATGTTGTGGAGAAGTAACATGGGGAGGAGCAGAGAGCAGGAAGAGTGGAGGCACCCACTCAACCAGAATATTGTAGATATGGGAGGAAGATAATTAGAGAGGCTAATAGGTTGGTATATGGTGCACACAAGCATGTGGGAGCTCCTACATTCTTGCGCAGGAAAAGGAGATCACCAAGAAGGTATATTGGTTACATGGCACTCATGACATAACTCATTGATTCTAAGCCTTCTTTATTTGAGGAGGAAGTTTCCCAAATAGTATGGGTAGATGCCATAGTGGAGGAGTATGACTCCATCATGAAGAAAAATGTATGGGAGGTGGTGCCAAGACCCAATAAAACGTCAGTGGTTGGTTCCATATGGATATACAAGGTGAAACATGTAGCTGAAGGGAGTATCGAGAAGTACAAGGCTAGATTTTTGGCCAAAGGCTTCTCATATGTAGAGGGAGTCAATTATGAGGAGACATTTGCCGTCGTGGAAAGATAATCCTCCATCATAACCATTCTAGCATTAGCTACGTAGATGGGGTGGAAGATCCACTAGATGGATGTTAATACTTCCTTCCTCAATGGAGTGATTGGGGAAGAGATTTACATAAAAAAATTTGATGGATTTGAGACATTTGATAGGGATACACATGTGTGCAGACTCAAGAGAGACCTTTATGGTCTCAATCAAGTACCCCATGCTTGGTACACTCATATAGACACATATATCAATGGATTGGTCTTCACTAAGAGTGAAGAAGATGCTAATATCTACTACATTGTGGTATATGGAAAATTTCTCATTCTAGTCCTATATGTAGATGAGTTGATACTGACAAGTGATGAGAAGTTGATCCACTCTTGCAAGGAGGACCTTGGAAGAGAGTTCAAGATGAAGAACATGGGCTTGATGCACTACTTCCTTGGGTTGGAGGTGTGGCATGGAGATGGAGAGATGTTTGTGGGTCAAGGGAAGTATAAAACTAAAATAATTTAGAGATTCCATATGTAGGACTGCAATATTGGAAACTCCTATAGCTACGAATTAGAGAAAGGAGGATGATTCTATAGGATAGGTAGTAGATGCTACCATCTACAGAAATTTGGTGTAGTCCATGATGTATCTAGTGAACACAAGGCCCGACATATGTTATGTAGTTAATCAACTGAGTCAATTTATGGTGAATCCTACTAAGCTTCATTAGAAATCATAAAAACATGTGCTTAGATACCTCATAGGAACAACATATTTCAGGCTATGGTATAGGAGGAATGATGGTGTGAAGCTCTAAGGCTTCACCAATGTAGATTGGGAAGGGAGTCCATCAGATAGGAAGATAACTTTAGGATATATCTTCAGTATTGGGTCAACAATTATTTCTTGGTATAGCATGAAACACAGATCTATAACACTCAGCTTAGCAGAGGCCAAGTATATGGTTGCTAGTCAAGAAACATGTGAGGCCATATGTATGAGTAAAATTATTGCTGGTATTTTTATTCAGAAGATGGATCCTACTGTGATCCACTCTGATAACCAGAGTTGTATCAAAATCTCTAAAAATCTAGTATTTCATGGTAGGTCCATGTTATCGGGAAATCTAGTGTTCACTCGAAGCTGCTAGTCCCACTAAGACTGGTAACTATCTTAGAAACAAACAAACTAAAACTACTTTCGCTTTCCTTTATGAGAAGCAGATAAGAGGGGAACAAAGGACACCAACCTCAGTCTTGCACTTGGTTCCTCTCCCTTCTGGCAGATCCTTGCTGCTTTTCCTTCATCTACCCATCTTCAAAGAGCACTTGTGGGATCCAAGCAGCATAATACTATCGAAGAACAAAGATCTACAATCATAAACAATATAGGACTAGATATATATTGACCACACAAATGCATATATCATCAAACATACAAGAATGTGGAGGAAAACTTGAATAGCTTTATTAATATCAACAATAGCAAAGAGGATTACAACCAATTTTTCTGACCTAGCGTCATCCTCCCAGAATGAAAGCCCTTCTTCACCTCATGAAAAGCTTATATCACCCAACACTATGATATTCCACTAAGAAACAAACAACACTTCCTTACAAGATACAAAATTCCAGCCTCTGGATCTCTAGGATGAGGGATCCATATATAGATGATTGCAGGGGGGTGAGTCAGCTTCTGGGATTTTGATTAGTTTCCTCTCTCTGTTAGTTATTGATTCCACTTGGAGATTGATGATCTCTTACTCATCCCTGGGCGAATTCAGAGAGGCAAGTGTCACATGAGAAGTTTCTGGAAGATTCCATGATGATCCACCTTGCAAACTGTCTCTGCCATTTGTCTACTCTCGCCCATCGCACCCTACAAAAGGGATTTCCAGTATGCATCGCACCCTCTGCATTGGGCAGTCTGTATGGTCCAGCTTTGACCAGTTATGAGCAGTTTTCCATGGATAACTTCTGGGAGATGATATAATCAGCTGACCTTGTTCCTTTAGGGTGTGAAGAAACACTTTTAGGGACTTAGGAGCCCTTGTTTTATGGACATGTATGATTGGGGTTGCAGTGCCCAAAAATGTCTATAACAGTTGCCCCCTAAAGCATGAGGTCATTAATCTTTTGATGTCGGGTGAAATGCTTTATCATGAGGATCCGAAGTTTTTTCGAGCTGGAAGGCGACCTGTAATAAGATACAATACAATACATTATCTTCATAATATTTTTCATGATCTAGCTGAGGCGGGCATTCCCATGCTTAGCTTTATAAATTCATTTTCATGTACATAAGATAGACAACCGTCTATGTGGCAAACTGATGATCCTGATAGAGCCATCATCCTTTGATTTGATTATCTATGCAGCAATGATGTACATTCGATGTCTTTATTTTCCTAAATATATCGCAGCCCGGATGGATGAAACTAGATCCGGGGTCTTCAAACTCGTTCAATCTTCACTCAGAGTACAAGTTGATCCATGTGAAAGATGTTCTGGATTCGAACATGGAAAGACATCGCCTGATTACCAGCCAATGATGTAAGTTGTTAACAGATGTGAGAGGAATCACTGATAATGATTATGACCCTCAAGGTACTACAGTACAATTTGCGTGGTGTGAGAAAGGGACTTCGCGTCGAACACCACGCAAAATCTTTTGGTCAAAGGCCATTGATGTAAACCTGTCGCTGGAAGTGAGAAACTTGCCATTGAGGCATGCAAGCTTCAAAGTACTGAAAGGGTTGTTCCTAAGTCAACTTCTTGGATAATGAGTTGATGTCGACAAGAAGCGACCTGTCGTAGGAGGGCCTTAATGAATCCCACATCTATGACATGGAATGGAGTAAATGATTTTGGAGGTGAAAACAATCTGATGATACAGGGTTTAGGGTGGCGGTCATGAAAGAATGGAGTGTGAATGTATTGCAGCGGATGAGACACAAGTGAATTCTCTGAGCGACTTCTCTTGAACATACCGACGACATTGACATGGATTGGTAGCGTTAACCCCAAATATGGATGGTGTGATGGACCAATGGTGATATGACCGGTGAATGGAATAACCCAACCCGACTCGGACGTGGAGTGAAAGTGTCATGTTCAAGAGCGACTTGCTACCAATAAAGTTTCTTCAAGTTTTCTTCCCAATTTTTCCCCAATCATTGCTGACCAATACCTCTTTATTTTTATCAAGCTTGAGGAGGATAACATATGCTTGTTCTATAATTTTCCCTTTGGGAAAACCCATCACTATGTTTTAACGAGCCTAGCGACAGTGAAACTCGTTCTTGTCTGTATGGACAAGTTTGTCGCTATTCAGTTTTAACGAGTTTAACGACAATGATAACTCGGTCCTTTTCAATTTTAGAGAGTCTGAAAGGGATGTAAAGGAAACTCCAATAATCCTTTTTCGTCATATAATCCCTTAAGTCTAAAAAAGTATAAAATAATACAAAAGGGATGAATTTTCGGTAATTTTAACAAGCCGAACAAAAAAAGTGCTCGATCGTTTTGTGTAATAATCCCTCAGGTCCAAAAAGATTAAAATCTAGAGGAGGGATAGCACTCTCGGTAGCTTTAACGAGCTGGAGAGGCCAATTGCTCGGCAATCTTCTCATATTTTACGAGTCAGATGAAAAGAGCTTAAAGGAGGCTCGTTTTTTGAGGAACGAGTGATATTTCGGGTAGCGGCTGATTCTAGGTAAGGTTTGGAATTTTCCAATCACGACAGTGTCACAAGGATGGCTAACAGGATCACTCTTCGTAACTGTTCCTCAAAAAGGGTAAACAATCAAATGGAGGCATATGATCGGCTAAAACAGAGTGGAGGTGATGATGAGAACATGACCAAGGCTCAAAAGCTGATGATAAAGCATTCACAATGGTTATTTACTGGAAATTGGTTCATTTTTTAGTGAGCTTAAACTCTGGGGAAACATTTTCTCATTGCTAGGTTTAATTTTTAACGAGTTTAAACTTTGCATAAAAACTGCTCGTGGCGGGTTTATTTTTTAACGAGCTTGAACCCTGTGGTAACACTGCTCGTGATAAGTTTGCATGCCCCCAGCATAATAGCGCAAATCGAGGTGCATGCCCCCCAAGCTTCATTGCATTCAACGCGGTGGTTGGAATGGCCTTCGAGATCTTTGAAAGACTCGACTTGGATTTTACGAGATCATAATCAAAGACTCGATTTGGAAAGGGAGTTGTTTCATTTTTTAATGAGGTTGACACAGTAAAAGAACTATCCTCATGGCGAACTTTGATCACAACTCATAAGGGGTCATGAAAGAAAGATTTGGTTCCAATTCCCCTAGTACATAATGTACGACATCACTGAATTGATCGTCAGATGATGTAGCTATGGTAGGGCTTGGAGGCAATGCTTCACGATGATCCACACTATCAAAATTTTCAGAGTTCTTCTTCATATTTGTTGATGTAGAAGATATCAAGTGACAAGTTTCCACTGTCGCCACTTCTGCCAGATTACTTGGATGCGGAAGGGAAAAAGTCCCCATTAAGGAAGGGTCTTTTAGGAGACCTACTCCGATATTTTGAAGCGATTGAGAGCTTCCATGGATCAATGGAATGCTTCTGGTAACTTGAGAACTGTTGGGGAGAAAGGTTTGTTGATCAATGATTGTAATTCCTCCTTGAAAGGGAAATGCAATCCTTCTAAAGTAAGTTGACACAACAATAGCCATAGCATAAATACAGGGCCTTCCCAATAGGATATTATAATCGAGGTTTCCATCGATAACTTCGACACCAATTTCTACTGTCTTTCCCTCCAGTTCAACTTTCAAGTTACTTAATATCCCATACAGCGTGTATGTTCTTCCATCAAACATTTTTAACGTCGTTGACAATCGTGACAAGGGTGGTGAGCCTAAATTTGTCTAGTAACTCATCGAAATAATACATGTAGATGCCCCCTCATCAATAATTGTTCGATGAACAGTTTTTTTGAGGGCTTTCACTTGAATAAGGAAAGCTAGTTGAGCTGGTAACTGAGGGTCATATCCTTTGTGATTAAAGGCCATAAGATTGGAATCCGTTGGGTCAATCCCACCTATCGCTGAAAATAAAGCCTGCTTCTGAGAGGGGCAATTTTGCAGTACCTCAAGTGTCGACATAGCGGACGCCGATTGGGCCAGGTCCTCTACTATATTATAATTCTGTGCTTCTCTGGCACGAGGATTAAATGTTGATTTGTGTACTACTCCCTTTGGCAGTTTTATCGTTAGCTCAAGAATCACGGGTGGCACAACTTTGGGCGAAGTTGTTGTCGAACTACTAGGCTGATCATTAGCCTTATTGTTCAACAATTGTGGATTCCTGTAATCTTTATTCCTTGTCGATATCAAATCATCATTTTGCTGTTTTGAAATGGACAACATAAGTGCTTGGGATGGGGAAGCACGATCACTAGCAACCAGGTTTATTTCTGGGCTCAGAAACGGATTAGTCAACACCGCCGGGATATTTGAAGTTTTTAAAAATTTCATAACCTTAGCTTTATGTGGACAATCTTTCGTGAAATGCTCATCGTTGCATATGAAACATGGATAATGAGGTTTCTTTTTCCCAGTAGGCTTTTTAGAAGATTTTTCAGGAGGTGACCCATCCTGATTCTTCTTTTTCCCTTTCTTTTTCTTCTTGCCTCCTAGTTGCTTCGGTTCTTTGCCTTTGTCAGTCGACATGACATTCACCTCTGAGGTGAGAAGTCCTTCATTTGCATTTTGACTAGAAACCGTATGGGCTTTCTTAGATGTAGCCTTTGCAGTTTTTGTGCTTGTCATACCTATCACGCCATCGCCGGCATGAGAGTCTTTGTTTGATTTAGGAGGGGGAGGAACAGAGAATTCCGAGCTAGGAGCATTAGGGATTTTATCGTAGAGCGTGCCAGACTGAGTATATATCAAGTCTAGATATTATGCACGAGCAATTACTTTCTCTTCAGTGACGACTCCTCCCTTTGCCACATCTTCCGTAATAGAAGGTAATAATGACTTAATAAACCATTCATCTAGTAGTTGATCAAGAACATATGTTTTCACCATTCTACCATGATGTTGCCACTCATGAATATGATCAGATATGTGAGTGGCCGTTGTTCGTTTGAAATTGGTAAGAAGCTCTATTCCTGTTTCGTACCTTATGGGTAACTGAAAATGGGTTAAAAAGGTTCTGGCTAGGGTGCTGAAGTTATCGAATGAAGCTCTAGGAAATTCGATATACCATGTTGCTGCCGGACCAGTTAACATTCGCTGAAAAAGGTGAAGCCTGATCGAATCATCGTTGAGAGTGTTGGATGAACACCACAGATGAAAGGTCATCACATGATTCGATGGGTCTTCACCCGGATTTCCATTAAATTTAGGAATATTTGACGGAAGTTTATGCGGAATCGTCGACCACCAAGGGGCGTAAGCAATTGGATCATTCGTGAGCCGGTTTAGATCTGGAAATTCTAGAGTTGCTACAATGGGCAACTGTTGATTCAGGCTAGGCGAAGCATACCCAGGATAAGATGGAATCGCCTGAGCAGTGGGTCTTTGCATACTAGCATAATGTATTTGATGCTGGTAACTTTGATAAGGTTGATGGGCACAACCATTATAGTATGGTTGTTGATAACTGCTTTGGAAATGCGGTTGCCCATTACTTACAAAGACTTGTTGCTCAGGTCGTTGATATGATTTCTGGAATTGCAGTTGTTGAGATTGAACTAGCCATGGTTGTTGGACCATTTGTTGTTGTCCAATACTGGATGATTGACCAAGATGAGGAGTCATAGTACTTGTTCGAGCCTGAGTCGCTCCAGATAAGGAGGCACTAACCTGAGTTTGTGATTGAATCGCTGAGACAAGAGGCTGTTGTATTGCAACCTGAGAAACTTGGGGTTGACATACAACAGGTAGTGCTTGTACTTGTGATGCAGTCACCATAGTAGGTATAGTGGGAATATTCGACACAGGATGGACTGATTGCATTGAATATACAACCCTTGGTTGCTGAGGCAGTATTGGGACCCAACCGTTGGATGTCATTCCAGTTTGACCTAAACTTTGTTGTAAACTCCCATATGGTTGTTCCCTAGGAGGGAACAATGAAAAGGCATATTGTCCCCCATATGGTGGCAATCTAGTACTTAAAGGGTAGATTGGCCTTTGAAGACACATTGGATCAATTTGTTGAGTTTCAACATAAGAAATACCATATGAGAATCCAGATGAAGAAATAGGAACTAACCATGTCGTCGAAACAATCCCTGATTGGACTCCAGCTTATTGTTGATAACTTGCCGGGACAAATGGTATACTGGCGAACATTGTTGGAGTAGTAGCAGGAGGCTCTACCGCTACTGCGTCGGATGACACAGTCCTAGATGTCGACGGTTGTTCAGACATATCTAGTCGATCCAAAAGATTTCGTAGTGATTCTATAAGAACTTGCGATGAAGGGACACTAACTTCTAAGACCAATCAGGGAACAGTGACATTATTCGGATTAAAATAAATTTTAGACACTTTGACACAACTTGTTTTTTCAATTTTTAAGAGTCAAGAAAAAAAAAAACATGACTCTAGTCGCCTTCAATTTTTAATGAGCCTGAAGTGACAAGTGCTCAGATGGACCTTTTCCTTTAAGGAGTCTGAAAAGGAACAAAAGAGACTACTTTGGAAATCTAGACAAAGGGATTACCAAACCAATCGCAAAACTGTAGAATACTTTTTACGGTACGACAACCAATCTTCCTGAATGTTGTGTTTAGTGCATTTCGATCGATAGGGTGGCAGACATGGCTTCCTATGGATAAAGGATATAGCCTATTGTGGTCTACCAATATATACTCGACGGTACGTGGGAGCACAAGTCCGTACTGGCACTTGTCGTCTCAAAGAGGAGGAATCAGCCAACCAACAATGAAAGTGATAGTTACTAAGCTTTACAATGCCGGAATACGTCTCTGGCCTAGACTTCTAGATGTTGTGCGTTAGGTTCCAAAGCGTTTTTATGTTCATTGAATTTATTTTATAGTTGATCTTTCTTAAGAAATTTGCCTTTCAGGTTCACCGCGTGATGTACATATACAATTCCTAAAATGAAATCTAAGATGATAAACAATCGTTTAATATTCTTTTTGCAATGAAAATCCTAGCTACTAAAGAAAGAGAGATGATATTCTTTCAACATAGAGCAGAGAGCACACACTAGATGCACTGTCCTAAATCAAACCAACAAGCAGTCTAAATGCAAATGCACATGCATGTATTTGTTTTCAGCTTTCTTAATGTGTGAATGACAATAAGAATGCTAAGTACAAATCTGAATTATCTTTTCAAAGCGACAATACTAACAAATTTCTCTTCAAAAGCGAAAGGAAGATAATGACGACACTTTGCGACTTTGATTTGAAAAATGCTTTCGACACTTGAACTACTAATCCAAATCAAATACAAGAGAAACTGTATAATCGACTATCAAGAACAATAGAATTCTTTTCTTTGATTGAAAACGACACTTGCGACACTTCCAAATCAAAATACGATAGTTTGATTATGCTACTTTTTGTAAAAGAGAACTGTAAATGGCGCACAATACATAAAAACATTCACAATTGTTTGTACTACGGAGGTGGAATCATGCAAAGGAAGGGAGTTTCTTTAGTGGTATACTAATCACAGATAGCAAAACTCTTGAATAAAGCTGAAGAGAGTGAACACAGAAACCAAAATATGAGAGTAGAAGAGGTCTTGTCTAATCAGCGCACCTGCAACATAGGGAAGGTGCGATGCAGCGACCTATTGCACATGAGAGGTGCGATGCATCTAGATTCCCAAGAGAAGAAAGTGCGATGGTCTAGGGAGGAGACTTCAACTTAGTTCCAGGTCACAGTTTGCAGCTTAGTTCAGGTATTTAGGCCGAGCTAATGATAGTCAGTAAATAGAAATCATAGGGGCTGATCTAATGAGGTTACTGGAGCCACCACTAGGGCAATTAGAATTTTTGGAAATTGATTATTCAGTTTATAAAAAAAAACCCGGAGGTTGACTGAAGCAGCATTGATCTACTTTTCACTTGCATAGCAAATGCAGTTCGAAGGCTAGCTGGCTTAACTTCAGGCTCCGTCTGTAAGTTTATAAAGAAAACGAGTATAGACAAGCAAACAATCTATTCGGTCCCCAGTGGAGTTGCCATTTTGTTATCGGGAAATCTAGTGTCCACTCCGAGCTGCTAGTCCCACTAAGACTGGTAGCTATCTTAGAAACAAATAAACTAAAACTACTTTCGCTTTCCTTTATGAGAAGTAGATAAGAGGGGAACAAAGGACACCAACCTCAGTCTTGCGCTTGGTTCCTTGCTTGGTTCCTCTCCCTTCTGACAAATCCTTGCCGCTTTTCCTTCGTCTACCCAGCTTCAAAGAGCACCTGTGGGATCAAAGCAGCATAATACTATTGAAGAATAGAGATCTACAATCATAAACCATATAGGACCAGATATATATTGACCACACAAATGCATATATCATCAAACATACAAGAATGTGGAGGAAAACTTGAATAGATTTATTAATATCAACAATAGAAAAGAGGATTACAACCAATTGTTCTGACCCAATGTCATCCTCCCAGCATGAAAGCCCTTCTTCATCTCATGAAAATCTTAGATCACCCAACACTATGATATTCCACCAAGAAACCAACAGCACTTCCTTACAAGATACAAAATTCCAGCCTTTGGATCTCTGGGATGAGGGATCCATATATAGATGATTGCAGGGGGGTGAGTCAGCTTTTGGGATTTTGGTTAGTGTCCTCTCTCTGTTAGTTCTTGATTCCACTTGGAGATTGATGATCTCTTACTCATCCCTGGGCGACTTCAGAGAGGCAAGTGTCATAGGAGAAGTTTCTGGAAGATTCCATGACGATCCACCTTGCAAACTATCTCTGCCATTTGTCTACTCTCACCCATCCCACCCTACAGAAGGGCTTTCCAGTATGCATCGCACCCTTTTCACTGAGTAGGTGAGATGCATCACACCCTCTACATTGGGCAGTCTGTATGGTCCAGCTTTGACTGGTTTTGAGCAGTTTTCCATGGAGAACTTCTAGGAGATGATATAATCAGCTGACCTTGTTCCTTTAGGGTGCGAAGCAACACTTTTAGGGACTTAGGAGGCCTTGGTTTATGGACATGTATGATTGGGGTTGCAGTGCCCAAAAATGTCTATAACAGTCCAACCACATTGATATCAAGTACAACCACTTGAGAGAATGTGTGTTGAAAAGTGGCAACAAGAAATTGCTAAAAATAGAAGTTCTAAAAATAACACTGCTAAAAATAGCAGTTTGGGTACCAGTGCTGGATTGGGCAATAGGGAATGAAAAATGGAAGTGCTAAAAATAGAAGTTCTATTTTTAGCAGTTCAGTGTGGATTCCTATTTTAGTCAATCCCTAGACTAGAAATAGGAAGTAAAATTTGAATTTGATATTAACAATAGTTTGTAAACTAATTAATTAATTCAGTTTGAGTTAATTCGTTAAGTAATTATGAACCTGAAGTCTATGTGAGGACATGCAACAGTTTCTCCTTTGATTGAGGGATTTAACCATTAGTTAAAGGATGAGGATGAGTTGTAATTATGAGTTGTAATTACTTGGCTCAATTAACTGAGTCAAGTTCAGTTAGATTAATTTAAAAAGTTGTTAAATTAATGAGATTCAATTTGTTAATGCTTGTATGCATGTAACAACTGGTATTTTCAGATAATTGAATATTATAGCTTAAATAACTCATGCATGTCAGTTCAGACAGAGACCCAGTTGAGATCAGAGAAGGGACAGTGTACTATCAGTTGGATGAATATTTTTTCTATAAAGGAAGCTCATCCATGATGATGATTGATATCCTTCAAGTTTGTGCAGTTAGATCAGAGGTTGGTGAGTGTGTGAAGAGGCCAATTCACATAGGTGGCAGCACTGGACCCCAAGGAAACTACACAAGGAAATATGAGGCTTGGAGGGCAGAGGAGAAGGTTTGTGAGAAGCCTTTGACTGTCTATCAGCAACAGAGGGATTATATTGAGAGCTGGATAGCTTCCGAGCTAAGGCTTTGTGTAATCCGGACTATATTTCCACTTGTATGATAATACAGAGATGGGGTTTTAGGCAAGTGCTTTCCCTAGGTAAATTCTTCTGTGTTATGTGCAATTGATTCCTTCTTATCAGTTATATGTGTTCTTATTGATGTTGCTCATGGTTGATTAAGCTTCTGCTAAATTTTTTGTAGATGTAGATCTAGTCTTATGCTTTTGTACATTGCATATATCGGTTGGATCTGTAGGAAAAATTCTACAAAATTCTACATGGTATCAGAGCACAAGTGATCAAGGAGAGAACAGTATACTAAGAGGAGATTTCAAAGTTTTGAGTTTTGGGCCGAGAGTTTGCAGAGAAGATATGAAAATTTCTATACAAAATTTTCATAAATAAATAGCATATTTGGATTCCTTGCAGAAAAATACCCCAAAAAAAAATGTCTGAATTGGAGTTCAGATGAGGGAGATATCACTAATTTAAAATCAGCTCTTTTTCTAGAAAATTTTGTGATGGCAGGAAAGTGGAAATAGATTGGTGTGCTAGCCAAGAACCTGTATCCACTTGAGGTACAAGATGCATGCAAAGCCTTGAGGAGCAAGGCAAAGGTTAGATACTTGGTGGTTGAAAGGGAGAGTAAATTACCTCTCAACATGCAGATCCAGAAGAAGTCTTAGACAATTGTGGAGGAGCCACGATTGGTGCAGCAACTTCAGGAGGTTGTAGAGTAGCCACAATAGGAGAAGCTGAGAGGAGATCAAGTAGAGACATCTACTCATGCAGAGACCTCTAGTAGGGGCAAACTTCAAGCTAGATAGGCAGAGGGATCACATGCAGCCATACCTCCAGGTAGGAGGTGGGGCGATATAGAGTGATCGTCCCAAGGAGGAGGGGCAGAATCCTTGAGGTACCCAACCTCTTGGATGAGACCTTGCTACGGGAGCCCCGATGTAGAGTATCAAGAATTGACTGATTGGGTAGAGATAGATGCGGATGGAGTGGTAGAGAGAGCTACAGTATAGGGAATCCTAGGATAGCACAGAGCATGCAGGCTACAGTGATGCGAGAAGCACAAGTGTGTTGCATAGTGCAGGGTAGCACAGAGAAGGGTGAAACGGTGCGAGATGCATGGAGATGTTGCAGTAGCGCAGAGGTCAGAGAGGGAGCACTTGTCAGCGACAGGTAGAGCTTCAACATCAGAGTATGTTTCTAGCCCAACAGAGAGGTCAGTTCGGAGTTTTTTTTGGTTCCAAGAGTTGTTGGAGGAACCACACTTGGTAGATATGTTGCATGTAGAACATTCCAGAGGTACAGGATCAGGTTTGAGAGGAAGCCTTTCTTGTTGAGTGGGAGTGTTGAAAAGTGGAAACAAGAAATTGCTAAAAATAGAAGTGCTAAAAATAGTAGTTTGGGTATCAATGTTGGATTGGGCAACAGGGAATGAAAAATGGAAGTGCTAAAAGTAGAAGTTCTATTTTTAGCACTTCAGTGTGGATTCCTATTTTAGTCAGTCCCTGGACCAGAAATAGGAAGTAAAATTCGAACTTTATATTAACAAAAACTTGTAAATTAATTAATTAATTCAGTTTGAGTTAATTAGTTAAGGAATTATGAACTTGAAGTCTATGTGAGGACATGCAAAAATTTCTCCTTTGATTGAGGGATTTAACCATCAGTTAAAGGATGAGGATGAGTTGTAATTATGAGTTGTAATTAGTTGGCTCAGTTAACTGAGTCAAGTCCAGTTAGATTAATTTAACAAGTTGTTAAATTAATGAGATTCAGCTTGTTAATGCTTGCATGCATGTAACAACTGGTATTTTCAAATAACTGAATATTATAGCTTAAATAACTCATGCATGTACGTTCAGATAGAGACGTAGTTGAGATCAGAGAAGGGACAGTGTGCTATCAGTTGGATGAATATTTTTCCTATAAAGGAAGCTCATCCATGATGAGGATTGATCTCCTTCAAGTTTGTGCAGTTAGATCAGAGGTTAGTGAGTGTGTGAAGAGGCCAATTCACACAGGTGGCAGCACTGGACCCCAAGGAAACTGCACAAGGAAATAGGAGGCTTGGAGGGCAGAGTAGAAGGTTTGCGAGAAGCCTTTGACTGTCTATGAGCAGTAGAGGTATTGTACTGAGAGTTGGATAGCTTCCGAGCTAAGCCTTTGTGTAATCCAGACTATATTTCCACTTGTATGATAATACAGAGATGGGGTTTTAGGTAGGTGCTTTCTCCGGGTAAATTCTTCTGTGTTATGTTTGATTGATTCCTTCTTATCAGTTATATGTGTTCTTATTGATGTTGCCATGGTTGATTAAGCTTCCTCTAAATTGTTTGTAGAAGTAGATCAAGTGTTTTTCTTTAGTACATTGCATTACCAGGTTGATCTACAATGGGAAATTCTACATTATGTGCATACGATAATCATGATGTCGCATTACATTCCTAGAGAGGAGAAGGATGAAAATATTTTAACAAAGGAGTTGCCAATAGGAAAATTCGGGTTCCACAGGTGTAGGATAAGAATGGTGCAGAACCCTTTTTCTTACTAAGAGGGAGTGTTAAAATTGTAGCAAGAAAAGTCTTCAATTTGAAAAGTCAAATGGAGAAATTCAATTTTCCACATTAGCATGATGACTTGGATTGTAGTTAGCTGGAGTGACATGGCTTTGTCTCCTGGTTAAGTAAGTAAATTTAAGTTATAGGCTAGAAGTAGAGATGATCATAGGTTGATTGCTCAAATTTAGCAATCTAGTGGAGCTATTGTTAGTTAAACTCAGTTAACTGAGCTCTAGTCTATAGTGGAGCTAGTAGAATTTCATTTGAGTAGTTATAATAGTTGTTAACTCACTGATCTCTTAGTTAACTAACCAATTTACTAAAAACTGTCCCATTCATGCATGGAATTCGAATTTCCTAATTGGAGTGGAGGAAAAGGCACATTGTAATTGTCAATTGTATACTAGTAGAGTGTACAATTTTTTTGCATTGAGAAAGTGGTCAATTCCTTCAGGATTTCATTAGGAAATAGGATCTTCTCCCACATTTTAGGGGCTAATTTTCTCAAGGATTGCATAAGAAAATAGGAGGAAGGTTGAGGCTTGAATTGGCTAAGTGTTGGTTAGAGCAGGTCAGTGAGCAAGAGATCAAAATTGCAGTGTAGGGTGTGCTTCAAGATTGAAGCAAGACATTGTAATTGATCCATATTCTCATCTAAATTAATGCAAAGCAGCGAAGGGGTTTTTCCCAGTTAGGTTCCCCTATAAGATCATTGTGTTCCTTGTGTTTTAATGATTGCATGTTGTTGCAAGTGTTTCTATAATGTGTTTTCCTTTTTGCATAATAGTAAAAGAAAATTTTGTCTCTTGATTTCAGTTTGATTTCATTAGCAGTAGAAAATTTCTTGCAATTTCTACATTCTCCATATGAAATATCAATGTTACGATATCCTTACCATCAAACTTTCTCATATTAATATTCAAAATGTAGTAGTTCCTTGGTGATGACTTGAAGCAATGATTATGTGGATATTCGATTTAAGATTCATTATTATGGTTTTGTGATTCAATATTTGTGCTTTTTAATTGTGATAACATACTACTCATATGGGATTGATTCTCAACACCATGCTTCTCCTTCTGTTCATGATTTCGTTGGATCTCCACATTTCTTTCTAGGATATCTTTTAATAGAATGTTTTGCAATTATTTTATTTCTTCCATAATGGATTTTTCTCACTTCTTCCTTATTTTCATTCATCTTCTTTTCTATTTCCCATTTATGTTTTTCTTAATGTTTTCTTGAGAACTTGATAAATATAATTTTTCAACATATTACTATCCATTATTAATTTTCTTCTGTAATTGAGATAACCTAAATTCTAAGTCTTCACTTTCTTCATTAGTCAAGGATCGACCTTCAAAACATTTGATTAGTGTAGTATCTCTATTTGGAGGCATGTTGGAAAATAGTAATCCTCATTATCACAACTTCCAACCATTGAAAAAAAAGGGATCTTCTAATAAAAAATTAGGCCACTTGTAAGTTATGTATCTCTAAAACTTTGACATGGAGAATATCTGAATGGTTTAAGTTTTTCTTGATATATTTATGAGATTTTAGTCCTTTTGGATTTGAAACTTTGGTCTATAATACTTGAATATGTATTTTTTCCAATTCTACAAGTGTGACTAGAATTTGATGTGCCAAGTGAAAGATACAGTAACTGTCCCATAACTTGTTAATTCTTTGCCTCTTCCCATGAGTGAACTTGGATAGTATTCCACATGCCCAAGTCTCCAGATATAATTTTGAAATTTGTACTTGATGTACTTCTATATGTCTCTTGAAGCCTCTAAATATTACACAGTCCAAAAAGTCCTAGAAAATAAGATATAGCAAAAATATGAAGCTAACTTGTTTAAAATTTATTTTAGGATTGTCCACATAACCTAACTTCCTATTGTAGCTGCTACAACAACCCCAAAATTTCAACATCCTCAAAATTTGGAATCCTCCTATCTTGAAATTATTAATGAATAAGTCGCAATGATTCTTCTAAACATATATATCCTCATGATTCCTCTAATTCATTTTATTCTTACCAAATCTTGGCAAAAGACCTTTTCAAAAATTATTGTGATAAGTTGCATCATAAATTTTCATCCCAGATATGTGATAAGAGTGTTTTGTTGCAAATTTGAATCCCTTTATCACATTTTAACCTCCCTAAATTGTGGCTACTAACAAACTCTTTCATTCTTCCTTCCAAGATTGTGAGTACGAATGATTCATCACACCCTATCTTCCGAGACTACGACTATGTACACTCATCGCATTGGATTAGTGATCTTCATGAAAAAAAAATTACGAGTGCATTTATTGCCCTACTACCATCACATATGTGGTATAAATTATATAAAAGGGTCACCCCCCAAATAATTTTCACACTACCATCTCCTTTGAGCTCATGACTACAAAATGAAATAATCACATGATCATCGCAGTTTGCCTCTACAGACTGTGACCATGATAATAGTGATGGGTCCGGGTAAGTTATCATGTCTTTCTCTTCCTATTTACATTTTTGGTGTTTTGTATTATGTCACTCCAATTACCCTAGTTGTTTCTCCTTCCCAGCACTTCATCTTCCACCCACTCTTAAATTTATTTATATTCATGGAACCAATTTGTTTACATTATCTCCTCCTATGACCGAATCCTCCCTTGCCCTATACTTATCCAAAACGTTTCTATTGCTTTAAGTCTCCAAACTTAGTGTGACCCTTTTTCCCTATAGCAGTGGTAGAATTATTGATAGAAACTTTATTTCCTCATCCTGTGACAACTACATAGAAAAGGCACTTCATATTGTGACTTATCCATCCTTCCACTACTACTAATAATTTCCCTTTTGGCCTTAGCACAATTTTCCTCCACAATATTCGACTATGAGGATTGTTTCAATCTTATCATGATTTTCCCTTTTAAAGTTGCGATTGCACCAAATCCTCACCATTGGTTCCCTGTTATTGTGTCCTAACACTGCATGTCACAATGGTGCAACCTATAGTCATTCATTCCCCTATTGCAAAGAATCCTTGTGATTCACAACATAGCTTATTTCACTTTGCCTTTGCAATTTATGATTAAGCCTATCACATAGTAAATTTACAATATGTGACATATGTTAAAACAGTGAATTATTTAGTTATTTTTGCCTAACATTTTGTGTTACCATGAACATATTTGAAATGTCAGGAACTGTTGAACTCAAGTTCTTTAGTAGTTCTTTGTCTACAAGAGATATGGCTCTACCTATCAAATTTAGACCCAGAAAGGAGTTAGATTAACATAGTATTAAAGGGGTTGTTAAAATCCTAGCTATTAAAGTACCTACTTATGCCAACACTTCTTATCACATAGAAAAATCAACATCAATGTATTGGCTTAATATATATCAAAAATTTTCTTGGAAAGAGATACCAGCAAATGGGGAAGCTCGAGAAGTTTACATTAATTCCAATAAATTGTGGTTCCATAAGCTAACAACACATCCACCTGTTAATTCCAGTCTTCGCAGCCTGTCACCAGGGATCAAAATGGGCTCTTACTATGTCTGGTTTTCAGAGATGTTTTGCACATGATCTTCAATGAAAATCATATCCTAAGTATTTCCATCAGAAGAATCTTGGAAAAATATTTCCAACGGTATATCACACTCCCGTAACCGGTTTCTGGATCAGAAGATATGATCGAAGTGAATGAGTGATTCTTGGTTATGCATGTTTTGAGGTCAGTTGTTGTACACAATGACAAGTTTAGTACAAGATCAGTTTCTGAAATAATGGTAAGGAATTTTTTAAAAGTGAAAGAGGTTTTTTTCCATCACATACCAAATAACAAAAACCTCCTTCAATTTATGCACAGCTTGTTAGAAAATTATATATTACGGAGCAATGGAACACATAAAATATTGCAGAAATATAAACACAGAAAACACATAAAACATACGTGGTTCACCTAGTTTGGGCTACATCCATGGAGAAACAACCAGTCCTTCTTTTATTATATTATCCAGCAAACTGAAGAGATACAACCTACAACAGATCCACTGTAACACCCTCTTTGCTCTCAATCTCCTCTCTCTTCCTCACTCAAAATACAGAAATGCATAGACGCAATACAATTCCCTCATATATAGTGAGGGGTTTCCTTCTAGGGCAAAAAACCCTAAATTAAACATAACTTCTACTGTCAATCATCTGCCTAATGAACGACCCAGATTGACTAGAAATTACTAGACTTTTATAAGGCAATTTTACATCTATTTTTAGCTTCGGGGGCGCTGCCCCCGGACCCCCGCTGGGGGGGACAAGTTCCCCCCCCCCCACATTCCCTCGCATGGAGGGGTGTACAGTCTTCCTGTGGTATACATCTGGCTGAAACCTTTGAATACAGAAGATAATCAGGCTCCACACCCAACACAAGTGCTACTATGTGGGAGATATGCAGTGATATTTGGAGCCTACATTAAAACAAAGCAAAATTTTCATATTTTTTACTATTTTAGTCATTTTAGTGCGGTGCCATTTTACAATAGATGGAAAGTAATTTTGAAAAACCCAAGGAGATTTTTGTTAAACATGAGCCATATAAAAAAAAAACTCTTTTATTTTATTCACAGGTGTTGTGAATTTGAATATGTGACTAGATCTTTACAGCTCATTTTGACAGATTTAAGTTTTTAATGATTTTCTATTTTAGAGATGATTTTGTGGCACGGATTCCGAGAAACTGGAAACGAATTTCCCGAATTTGAGAGATTTTTTTCTCCAACATGACCTTATCTACAAAAACCTCTTTCAGTTTTGTAACAGGTGCTATGGTTTAGGAGATACGAGTTCATATTCAACACCTATTTTCAGAAATGAAGTCCAAGTTTAATGTAACTGATTCTATTTTGAAGAAGATTGTTGAGCTCAATTCCCTTAATACAAGGATGAGATAAATGTGTAAATTTTATGAATTTCATAGTGTAGAGGTTTCATTTTCGTAGTAGAAACGTTGTCTTGACTTTGTGTAATTTTTTTTCTTGAATATCATTTTAATAAAGCAGTCTTTTGCCCTTTGGATATGGGATTCACCACGGGATGATGTTTAGTATGTTTTTCCTATAATTCGTTTACACATTATTTTTTTTCTGCCTTGTTACAACATTATCTAAGTGATATGTTAGGAATTCATCCATAATGATGCTCCTTTCATGATGATTTTGTTGTTAGTTGTAATGGTTGTCTTAGCAGAATTCATCCTTGGCTAGATGCTCTATTGAGCAACCTCGTGATTCTCTTTCATCTAAAGTTGTTGTTGCAGATTCATCCTTTGTCTGATGCCTGCAGGGTAGCATGCTTTCTCCCCTATACTTCTCACATTTACAATCTTCACTTGGTTGAACATGTCACTTAATGTGCCCTAGGTTTGCCTACAGAAAATGACATCGATTCCATAGTCTAAATCATCCTTTTTCTTGTTGTTTCGACCCAAAAAAAATCCAATCAAATCCTCTGAGCTACTATACCTAGCCTAAAATCCATATTTGATTCAGTCATCTTGACTGAAATTCACAAGGAGAGAGCCCTCTCCCGACCTGGTAGGGCTAAAGCCTAACTACCAGGTTAAGCAGGGTTTGATGTTACCCTAGACCTGCCTCCCTTTAGCCTGAGGTAGATCTAGGCTCTAACACCACCCATCCTTCCATGTGTTCAAACCATTGAATGTGTTATCCAACATATTGATGAAAATTATATGGAAGTCAAGAACGTGCATGGTGTAATCATAACAACTTATAATGCAAAGGATATGGTTGAATATTATAGGATGCTAAGACAACATGTCAATCTTACTCCAAAATGGTATTGTTGGTTTTCTATATCAACTAAGAAAATCCAAAAAACTTGGTGTTTGGAACCTAACAAGTTTAGACATCATTCAAATGGGATACAAAGAACTAAAGTGGCAAGGAAGTCATACCAGATGTTAGTAGCCATGTGTTTTAGGTTATATGGGAGGGGGTACGCAGAGTTTTTTCAAGGAACACTCAATCTCCATGATTCATACATGTATAAATAAAGGGACAATTTTCAATTGGATAGACATTCTAGCCCTATCTATCAAAGAAAATATCAGAAAAGCAAAATACACAACTAGAGGGTAGTATCCAGAGCTCTATATGGCATCATACTTGATAGATGACATTTGCGCAAGATGTGAATTTCAAGAGTTAGGATGGAGATGTTATTTTTTTCATGATAACATGCTTATTTATATCTATTGCAAATCATTATGGGAGGCAGGATACAAAGGCATGTACACATGAATTACAAAGCACTTAAATGCATCAATCTATTAGAAGCTCTTAGGTACAAATCCACCCTATATGTCATATAAGGTGAAAGCACAATTACAATACGTAGCTAACTGGTTTACTATTGGTGATCCAACATTTATCAAGGCATTTGTAGCATATAAATATCCCCATGAATTTCCCTTATTTGTCACGGAAAAAGTAGTGTTGCGAGAGGTAGAATACTAGCTCACAATGGGGATAACTAGCATATTGCTAAAAGCTGAAAAATCCCCATGGCCTATGTTCCCATTAGATATAGGAGCATATTGTGTGAAAAGATTTAAGGAAGCAGAGTATGAAGCCAAAGAGATTGAATGCCTAAAATTTGGTGTACTCAGGTACAATAGATATGATTTGAGATATATTTCCACCCAACATTGAAAAGCAATCAATTTTGGATGGTCATACACTCCAGTAATTGATGAAGATGAAGAAAAGGTAAAAAAAAATCTTTAATGCAACCAAAACATTGGAAGCATATAAAGGAATAGGCACCTCCCAGTATACAAATAACTTTGAATCCTCAGAAGAAGAGTCACGAGAAAGTATGGACCCAGAGCAAAAGAAAGAAAGAGGAAGTGGGAGATGGAAGCAAGAAGGGAGAGACTAAAGAAGCAACGTGATGAAAAGGTATCCAAAAGTAAGTAGAGGAGGAAGCCAAAAATAAAGAATAAGAAGAGGCAAAAAATAAGGTAGAGGAAGAGGCAAAGAAAATAGAAGAAAAATATAAGTAAGAAGCAAGAAGCAACAAAGAAGAAAAAGGAAGAGGCAAGGAAAAAGAAAGAGGAGGAAGCAAAAAGGAAAAGGGAGGAAGAAATGAAAAGAAATAAAGAAGAAAAATTGAAAAATAAACAAGAAGAATAAATAGAGAAAAATAAAGAAGAAGAAGAAGAAAAGAAGAAAGAAGAAGAGGAAATGGTAAGGAAAATCGAAGAAGAAAGAATTGGCAAAGAAATAACAGTAAAATAAGTAGATTAAGCCAGGTTTAACTAGCTAACACAACACGAGGAACAAATCTTGATACCTAATATATATGTTGATCCTCCCAAACCTATCACTGTTGGACATTTCCCACTTACAAAAATGGGTGTTACCTTTGAGGAGGAGGATTGAGCATTGGATCTTTCAAGTTTTAGATTTGATTAACTCAAGAACAATATCTCTCAAGAAAGACAAAAGTATTTGACAAATAAACCAAGTCCATATCAGTTACTATGGAGAACCACATAGTGATTGATATCATTGCCAATACTATAGCAATTGCATTTGTGGGATTTGTATTCTCCGACACAACTGAGAAGAATTTAAAACACCAAGTAAAGGAAGTAAAAGAGTTAAAAGAGAACATGGTTTCTACATAATAAGAAAATGACAACCTACATGAAGAAAACAAAACTTTGTCAATGACAAGCACCCATAAGGAATATTTTCAACCAAAGTCTTGGATGAGATAAAGGTGGTGGAAGATGTCATGAAATAGGTCTATGATGAAATGATTGTCCTACATAAAGAAATTTCCCCATTGTCAGATATACAAGAAGATAAAAAGGTAATGGGAGCTTTGACAATGTAGGCCTTCACAAAAGAAGATTGCATATATGGATAGAGCATCGAATATTTGGATGGACCAATAAAATTTGTTATTTTTAACTAGGGCAATGCTAGAAGAATTTTTCTTATACAAATCACCATTTCAAAAATTCATTAGCATTAACATTCCACATTATTAGGTAGCTATAAGAAATTGATTCATAATCATGAAAGAGAAAAAATAAATCACAGTAGAAACACAAGTAATAATAAAAAAACATGAGACAAGAGACACATAAATTAGGCTTGAGGCTAGGGACAACCCCACAAGGGGAAATCCCAAAAAATGCTTCCTTATTCGAGAGAGGGGGGGGGGGGGAGAGGGAGAGAGAGATACATCAGTACATCACATAAATCATCAAGATAATATTCAAAACCTATACATAAGAATAGAAATTCCAAGCCAAGACCCATAGACCTCTTCTCAGATTTTCAGCCTTCTTATCTTCCTAAAATTTGTCCTCTTTTCCCTTCATAGAACTTGTTAGATAAGAGTTGCACAAGACAAGTTTGATGTGTCAAACTGAGTAGAAACTCTCTCCTTTATTTCTACTTCAAAGAGGGGTCGAATGGGTGACTTATGGGTGCCCAACCGACTTGAAAAACAATGAGGTTGACATAAATATTTTGGAGGGAAAATTCAAATTAAAATTTTCAATTTAATTTTCTTTTTCTTCCTTTCTACTTTCTTTGATGGGAATGTCGACCATGGCTACAATTTTCAATATAAATACAAAGAAAATATCAAATGAGCACAAAGAGGGACAAAGTAAGAATTAGAATCTCGGTGCAATCACATAATACGTTGACTAGAGATATGACTAGATCAATAGATGCATATCAAAAGTTGCATAGTGGATTGGAGTCCCTAGTTATGGTACAAAAAATACCTTCCATTGGTGAATTAGGAGTTATAAGGCCAGAAGAAGACGTTTGGTAGGAAATCTATTAGATGTTAGATGCAATGAAGCAAGTTGTTACAAAGTTGCATACAATGTTGTCAATGATTTTGGGATGGTTACAGAAAGACACAAAGATCTCATTTCCATATGCTCTCAAATGCGAAATGAGGTTCAATGGAGAGATATAAAAAAATTTCATTGATGTCGCCTCTGAGTGCAAAGGCCGGTATATATAATCGACATAAGAGCTACACATTGAGGCTCTAGACTTGACCATCATGGGCCTAGTTCCATGAAAGAACTTTGTCTTTTGAATTCCATGTAATTTGTAAATTAATTTATTTTGAAATTAAAAGTATAATAGAATTTAGAAATGAAAATTCATGTAGGATTTGAAGAGTCGTGAGGAAAGTTGAAAGGTCAAATGAGGTGAAGAGTCACCCAATTTTTATATAAATATACCCTCATGGCTAGTTAGAAGGGACTTTAGTTTTTAGACTATTTGGGCACTTTGTAGAGAAAATCTAGTACATTATTTTGAGAGATCAAGTGATGGCTTATATTTCCACTATTGGATCTCATGCATGATTAGTGCAATGGTGTATTGAAAATTTCAAATTATTTTGAGAAGCTTTTTGAGCCACGACCAGCAAGTTCACTCACATATTTTTGAGCATCATAAGACTTATCTTGCGGTGATTAAATGGTATGTGATTTTTAATCATGTGTCGACAATACGTGAACTATTTCATTGATTTAAGGCTCACATCTTATTGAGGTTTATTATTGATTTATGATTGCATGATCATTGTTAGTTGGTAACTAATTCAGAATTGATAATATTTCCTTTCTATTCATGCATCTTAATTGAAGTTTGATTACAATATTTATTTAAGATTCATGCTATTTTACTTATTTGATGAGATATTGTTTATATCTTTTTCTTCAAGTATTGAATAAACTTCTCTAACTTGTTCTTTATCAGAGGTTTTATCAAGTTTCTTTATTCTTTCTTATCTCATCCAAAACTTTTTTTAAACCATGGTGTCTGTCGGGTCCACATACCATATGAGACTCCTATCCCAAATGGTGTTAGGTCTAATTGAAATTTTGCATTAGGGAGATCCCGTTTACATTGGTGGTACATTTTGGCCCATCAACAGTTTTAGCACTAGGAGGAGGGCCACCATTGTATGGCTGGAAGATTCCCTCACTCTCATCCTAAAGTATTTGAGCAAGGTAGAAATTAACAGAGTTCCCCTCCACCTAACCCCCCTTCCAATTTTTGAAAATCCCGAGCTTGAAGAGAAACCCCCTCCCAATAGTCCCAAGTGCACGTTTAAGGTAACTCAAGAGGAGCTGAGATCTCTCAGACCTTTTACCCAAGAATATGCTAGGAAGCTTGAGATTCTCTCGATCACTCCTATCTTTCCTCATAATCATACAAGTAGAGGAGAAATAACTCATTGTGGAGGAGTGCTAGTTGCTTCTATTGAAGATTTGGTTAACACTTCTTTAGTTGATTGGAAGAATTAGTAGAAAGGCATTCCAATGAAGAAGATGAAGGGCCATCAAATTGTGAAAATTTAGAAGGTCTAATAATTAGTGAAAACTTGGAAGGACTGGTAATCGATTAAAATCTTCAATTTGAGAATAAAGGTACTAACTCTGAAAGTGACAAAGAAATTTTGAACAACGATATGGCTGGAAATCAACAACTAGAATGGATGGCACAAGGGGTATTAAATATTTTGGGTGTTCTACATCCCTTACCTCACCATCAATACAAGTTTCTTATAGAGTTTGATCGATAAAAGCCCACTACTATAAAAGACAATATTAAAAACTTTTACTTATCATTGAGATTAATGGATTTTGATACAAATATGTGGCTTGTAGATTATTTCCTTATACATTTGAGAATAAAGCTGCAACCTGGTACCATAGTCTTCCAACAAGATGTCTTACCAATTGGGAAGATTTTAAAAGGGAATTCTTGGAGAAATTTGTTGAAGAATGTCGATGATCTTATTAAAAGAGTTAAGTTCTTTGAAGATGGGTAACAAATAAAAGGTAAAAGATTTAAACCAACATTTTACTACCATTTTGAATAAGTTTCCTTGTAATGTACCACCTCATGATTTAATAACAACAAATTATTATACTACCGCCCTACCTTCGAATATTTCATGTTTATTAAAATGGCTCAAAAAACTACATTTCCAGAGAACTTTGCTGAAGACTTAGTGGTTAAAAAAGATATGATATCTATTGGACTACATAACACTCAAGATGACTCTAAGGACAATGATAAGAAGCCTTAGACAACTAAGCGTATGTCCACTAATAAGGAGCCTATTAATTTAGAGAGTGTAGTTAAATCACTAAAGAAATTGACAAATGAAGTATCTAATATGAAAAGTAGCACTAATGAAATTTTTTCGAGAAACAAATCATTCATTCCATTCTTTAATTGAAACAATAACCCAGAAACCACATCTGATCAAAGCTCGAATATCAATCTTAGTGTTGAAGAACTTGGAATGGGCAATTTTTTCACATTTCACCAAGCAAGCCATTCTAAGAAAACTTTCCGTCAATGGATAAATGGAGAAACTTTAATGATTAATAAGTTATTGCACAACCAATAAATTGAAGAACAACCTGAACAATCAAATAAAGGAGAAGTAGTTACTCCATCACAAGAGAAGAACTTGGAATGAACAAATTTTGCATGTTTCCAAGAAATCCATTCTGAGAATACTTTCCCTCAATGGATACATGGAGAAAATTTGATGATTAATAAGTTTTTGGAAAACCAATGAATTAGGAACAACCGAAACAATTGAATGAAGGAGAAGAAGCTACTCCAACAGAAGATGATTCCAATATGGATCACTCAAGCTAATGGTGGAAGTGGTTAGAGGTAGTGAGACTCAATCAATTGGGGAAGTTTCAGTTAGAGAATATCAACCTACTAACCGTTTTAAGTCCTACAATATGAGGAGAAAAGGGTTAGTGGCTGAACCTAGTCTTAAGGAGAAAGATAAGGCCTTTTTGAGAAGAATCCTCCCTCCTAAGACTAATAGTTAGAATCCAACATCGCATCCCACAAGTAATTAGAGTTCCAAAAGTGCCTTAGGTAGTACCAAAAGAAATTATAAAACACCCAAAGCATCTAAAAAGTCTTCTCAATCAACATGTTCAACTCATTCGACTAAGGAAAAGAGTGTTCGAGGTACTATGGAGTACAATATCGTTGATGACTTGAAGAAATCATGAGTAAATATAACACCCTATGAGATAGCTCAGATACCCAAGAAAAGGGATCTAATTATCCAAGAATTGTTTCCAACTACTTCGACAAGCAAATAAATCTCCACACCTTCCAAGGCTTCTTCCATCACTCAACCCAAGGCTACACAAAACGGTGAATGAGTTGTAAACATATATAATATGGGAGTTGGATCTCAATCTCAAATGTCACCATTCTTGCTTACATTTGAAATTTTCAATCATAATTCTCATAATTTCTTGTTGGATCTCATGAGTAAATATAACACCCTATGAGATAGCTCAGATACCCAAGCAAAGGAATCTAATTATCCAAGCATTTTTTCCAACCACTTCGACAAGCAAAGCAAGTTCCACACCTTCCAAGGCTTCATCCATCCTCAACCCAAGGTTACACAGAATGGTGAATCAGTTGTAAACGTATCTAATATGGGAGTTGGATCTCAATCTTAAATGTCACCATTCTTGCTTACATTTGAAATTTTCAATCATAATTCTCATAATTTCTTGTTGGATCTCATGAGTAAATATAACACCCTATGAGATAGCTCAGATACCCAAGCAAAGGAATCTAATTATCCAAGCATTTTTTCCAACTACTTCGACAAGCAAAGCAAGTTCCACACCTTCCAAGGCTTCATCCATCCTCAACCCAAGGTTACACAGAATGGTGAATCAGTTGTAAACATATCTAATATGGGAGTTGGATCTCAATCTTAAATGTCACCATTCCTGCTTACATTTGAAATTTTCAATCATATTTCTCATAATTGCCTAGTGGATTCGGGTGCCTCTGCTAATGTAATTATTTTGCTAGTGTGAAAGAAGATTAATGCACACCCAAAATTAACTGACAATAAAATCATTCAATTTAATAGATCTAAAGT
This sequence comes from Pinus tabuliformis, assembly GCA_031772625.1. Classification (NCBI taxonomy): domain Eukaryota; kingdom Viridiplantae; phylum Streptophyta; class Pinopsida; order Pinales; family Pinaceae; genus Pinus; species Pinus tabuliformis. The sequence goes on from CM062811.1 coordinate 245,615,633, forward strand.
GAAAGTGGTCGGTGAAATAAACAATGTACTCATTTTCCTATCATTTGATTCACAAGTACATCACTTCATTGACATTGTGGTGATAGATATACCAAAATCCTATGGCCTTTTGTTGAGTAGATATTTGTCTAGCAAGCTTTAGGGTTACTTTGCACTGGTTCGGTCTCACTTGTGGCTCCCTTAAAGTGGAAAGAATAATTTGATAAGAGTCAATAGTGAGCCACATATGAAATACATGGTCACCAAATTGGAGGGTCACAAAGAACCAATTATGTTTTTTCAAGAAATTCCAAGAAATTGTTTCCTTGAAGGGGAACTTGGTTTCTAACGAGCACAACCATCTCAAGTCCTACTAGATAAATAGTCAAAACTCCTTCCTTGCAATTTGACTAGCGAAAATGAAACTTGTATTATAGATGTAAATAGTTTTGTCTTAGTAAATGACATTGTAAATACTAATGTTTGGACTCTTTATATGATGGATAAAAAATGTAGAATGGATCTTGTGTAGGTTGCATCCTAATGGACCCAAACAAGAACAAAATGCTCAAATCATATCATTTGCAATTCTAGTGTACCAATAATTTATCCGAAAATGAATCATTAATCTTCAGTTTAAAAAATTTCATCAACTTGCAAGTGAAATGTCTCAAGGTAATTAGTGACACATAGATAATCACTAGAAATGTACGGAATACAATACATTGTCTTTCACCTCATCTCAAAAGCTACAAGTAAGAGGTATGGCACCACATTTATGATTTTGAAGTTTTTAATAGTATATCACTACCTAGGATTAATAACACTGCGACCGACACTTTGGGAAATGAAATGGCTTGGTTTACCCCTCTTAGGGATGGTTTTTTAATTGAAATTGTTTATAAAATTGTTATTCCTAACAACATTACTAATTTTTTTTTTTTAATGATGACCAACATATTTTGGATTTCCTTGCTAACATGGATATATTAAAGGACACAACCATTGACAAAGAAGAGAACAATAAATCTATAGAGGAAAGAGCGAAGATGCGAGAAGAAAATCATATGCCAAAAGTTATTGTATCATTAGAGAAACTCTATGATCTACATAATCATTTCAAACGACCACCCAACACCAATAAACAAAGTTTGACACTCATGCATAAGAAGATAAACCTGGGGGATGGAAGAAGAACTCAAGTTTGTAAATCTCAATACCTATTGTACTACTGATGAATGTTGATAATTTATTCCACTTTTTAAACAATATTGAGATGTTTTTTCCTCAACATATGACGACCTAAATACTTGTGACACCATAATTATTCAACATCTAATTTTGATCAAAGAAGGTGTCAAACCTTTTCAACATAAATTATAGAAGGTACATCTAACATGGGAGCCTTTGATATGGAAAGAATTGAAAAAATTGTTGGATGCAAGATTTTTTTTTAAGTCTGACACTCTACTTGGATTTCTAATCTAGTGAGATTCATTTATGTGTATATTTTCACAATTTCAATCATGTGACAAATAAAGATAATTATCATTTACCAGCAATGGAGAGAATTCTTCAAATTGTATCTAGTTTTGAAATGTTCTCATTAATTAATGGACTTTCTGGCTATAATCAAGTTTTAGTTTCTAAGGAAGATGGACTAAAAATTACATTCGAGACCAAATGGGGAACATTTTCATTCAAGTGGATGTCTTTTGGGCTAGTTAATGTAGGGGATACTTTCTAGAGAGCTATGGAAATTTCATTCAAGTGGTTGATATGACAAAGCATGTTTATTTACTTAGATGATGTAATTGTATTATCTAAGAAAATATATGATCATTTGTGTCATCTTAGACAAATCTTTTAACGTTGCAAAACGTATGGAATATCTCTCAATACCAAGAAGAGAATTTTCATTGTGTCAAAAGGTAACCTCTTGGATCATATCATAGTTAGAAATGGCATAATTATGGACCCTGGGAAATTTAAGGAAATCATGCAGATTCCCTTCCCAAATGGGAAGAAGGAAATGTAGTCCTTCTTACGAAAAAATAATTCCATTTACAAATTCATCTCATCTTTTGCCGAAATCGTCAAGCCATTGCAAGACATGATAAAGAAGCATGCCACCTTCAAGTGGAATCAAAGAGAGAAGGAAACCTTTGCTAAGATCAAAGAAGTTATCATTGAGGCTCCTTCCCTATTCAATCCATATTTGGAGAAATATTTCTTGCTCTATACATTTTCATCGGGCTTTTCAATTGCAACCATTCCTACACAAGAGGATGATGAAGGAAATGAATGAACCATTTCATTTATTAGTATTTCACTATAGGGATCTGAGCTCAACTACCTAAATATGGACAAACAAGCTTATGGAGTGTATAAAATTTTCAAACACTTCAGGCCTTGCATCTTGAATAGCCATGTCAAAGTAATTGTTCCTTACCTTGTAGTAAGGTCTCTATTTGTACAAAATTAATTAAGGAAATGAAGAGTGAATTGGATGAAAAAATTCCAAGAGTATGACCTAGAGTTGAAACTAGCTCACACAATTAAAGGCCATGATCTATGAAAACTAGTTGTAGAACCCACAGATCCACAAGAAGAAGAAATGAGTGGTTGGAAAGGAGAGTTTGACAATAGAAGAGTCACGAAGTGTACATTTTAAAGAAGATCAATAAGTTTTTTAATATGATAACTAAATTCAAATTAAGTTATAGTTGGTCATACAATTAGACCGTTGTAACTATTTTGATGTGATATAAATATTTGTCAATGTATCAATTCTGATTTATATTTTGAGATATATAATATAAAGTGTGCTTATGTTGCTTCTCCACTACTCATGTTTCTTCTCTTTCTCTTTGCTTATGTTCTTTTCTATGTGAATGTGTGTTTTCCTTGCTATTGGTAACCATGCATACTTTTCCTAGATTACAACATTGGTTCTATTGCTGTTAGTTTTGGACTCGAGTTGTAAAAATATGCAAGCATAAATGTTAACATTATAAGAAATAAAACCATGGTGGGAGACAAAAATAAATAACTACCTGAAGAACTATGTGTGAAGGAAAAAACTGTCATTAGAAGAAGCGAAAGTCAATTTTTTCACAGAAACACATGAACAATTTATCAAAAGTGCCCCAACAGAAATCAAGAAATTCTTTGACCGAGTTGTTCATGAAAAAACCTCAAAGTGAATTTGATGCTTGAATTTTGTTGAATCTCTCAAGGGATATTTGAACGAATCTAGATGAGTGGGTCAAGTCGATTTTGGATGATTTTTGTGAAGAATGGGAAATAGAAGAAAGAACATCCATTTCTCTCAAAACCAGGTTCTTCGACGATTTGCACAATAATTTATTTTGCTTGATTCCCACCCTTTTACACAAGTTCCTCCTAGACAAGGGTGTTGGTCACATCGTCGAGTACTGATCTCCATTGAAAACCCCAATATAAACCGACTAACAAAAAAGTCAAATCGACTGGAAAAACTTCCTCAACACCCAATGTAAAGATATGAAAGAAACCTAGAATTACTTTTTAAGTAAATAAATATGTACTCCCTCACTAACCGACACTAATTCAGGTCAACATGGGGGGGGGGCTAACGAGTCATGGGAAATAAAGAGAAAGAAATAGAAATAAGTAAAATTTGGAGAAGTAGTTAAAGCTTATAAAGATGGAACAAGGAAGGTCGAATACCAGACAAAAAAAAAGTAATTGAGAGAAAAATAATTAACAATACAAATAGTCTTATGATATCCAAAAAATAGAAAGGGGCAAAAGACAACAATGACGTGAAAAATAAGAGAAGAATAGGAGAGGATGAAAAATCAAAATAAAGAATTCATGAGTGGAGATGCATGAGACTCCTTAGATGAGTTAAGAGGCATAACATTGCCAGCTCCGAAAGAAATTAATGGTCTACAAATAATTCTTAGAAGGCAAGTATATGCAATGGAAATTTATGACTTTGGTCCTACCATATGACAAATTTTGATTGTATCAGTAACATGTCCCATCCCTAGAGAATTCCTTCAGCAAACATCACACAATTATTTATACATACCCGTTGTTTGGCATAATGGATATGAACAAAATAATAAGCCAGAAGTCATAAATTCTGATCAAGATTGACCAAACAATGAGAATAAATAAATTAAACAAGTTCTTCTCCAACTCAGTAATCTCATGAGTGTGCCCCTTGCCATAATTAGTATGCTTTGAAGAAGCTGAAAGTATGAATTCGGTTGGTAAAGAGTCGTGACTCGGAGTAAGTTTGTTTACCAAATACATAGATAGAGCATGTCATATCAATAAGTCATTTTTGGAAGATATCATCAAAAAGAAAGAAAATAACATGCCTGAGAGAAATTGACCCACCATCGATCCTATTGTAATTTACTTGTCAAGTAATATTCAAACATCTGGAACGTCGAAAACTTTGATAACAAAATGGGATTAAATTACATACCCCTCTTTGAGGGTCATGAAGACTAAAGAAAGCATTTTTTGTTTATGAAAAATTATAGTTTGCAAATGATATTACTGATGAAAATAAACAAGTGGCTCAGTCTGTAGTGGTCTTGAGGAAACGTGCAGTAACATGGTTCATGGATCTCACTAAGAAGCTTTTAAAAAACAATATAGCAAAAAAGCTTCAATTTTACTTTAGCCTTAGTCAAATTGAGTAAATCTAATTTCCACATTAGCAGGACAACTTGGAGGAAGTTAAATCGTGTGACATGGATCTTGTCACTCAATTAACTCAGTAAATTGGAGTTAGAGGCTTGGAGTTCTGTTATCCATTTGTGATTGCTAAATTTTTGTAATAAAGTTCAGTTATTTTCAATTGTATTCAGTTAAATTACCTAAAACTATTGTTAGAGTTAGTTGAAGTTTAGTTGTACAGTGGGACAATATTCTAACTTAGAGATCTGTTAGTTAACTGATCAAACAACCTAAAATAGCTAGTGCATGTAGAGAATTCGAGTTCCTCAAGTGAAGAGGAGTTGAAAAGGAAGTGTAACAAGTAATTGTAATCTAGTTTGAGTTTACAGGTGTTGCATATAGTTAGATGATAACTCATTGGGAATTTCAAAATCAATTGGAGGAAAATTCCAAAAAAAAGGGGCTAATTTCCTCACGATTTTCGCAAGGAAATAGGAGGTCAGCTAAGATGATATTTAGCTAAGTGTTGGCTGAGTTGTTCATTGAGTAGAGAGAACAATTATTCTTTTGTAGGTTGAGCTCAAAGATGGAGCTAGAAATTATAATAGATTATTTATTCATTTGATTAATGAAAAGAGGCTTGAGAGGTTTTTCCTTGTTTGGTTCCCCTAGAAATCACTGTGTATTTGTGGTTTTTCTTATTGCATGTCTATGCATGTTGTTCTAAATTGTGAATTTCATTCTGCAGATCAGTAGACTAGAATTGTGTCTCATGATTTTAGATTAAATTTCTCGAGCAGTTGTAGTTATATCAAATTTATACATGGTATTAGAGCCTCAGAATTCACATTAGAACCAGTGTTTTGAACTTTTCTTTCAAGAAATTCGAATTTGTTTCATTCTTGCAACAATTCTTCTTCAGGATCAAGAGGATGTATTTCAATGGATGAGATTGGAATTCCCTACAGGGTAGCTCGAATTTTATAGCCTGGAAGGATCGAAGGAAGAAATGCTCAATGTCAATGGTGGGTTATAATATGTTAAAACTGACATTGCAAAACATCCATAATCGCATGAACAACAAATATCCATGTTGTCACTCACTGAAAAAGTGTTTTCAGTTGCCCAAAGTGAAAAATAGCAGTAAATCTTGCAGTCATATCCACTCAAAGATAAATCGGACCCCCTCCATTGCATAGTGCTAGGAACGAGATTTCTAATGGTATTTGGAAGCCCAAAAATGGACTTTTGGATCAGAAGATATGGCCATTTGAAGTTTAATGGTTTTTTTGCCTTTGAAATGAAGGAGAAGTGCATATAAGATGTTTGGGAGCATGGAATTTGGCTCTTTAGATAGCAGAGGTCTGATATCGCAAATCTCATATCGGAAGGATCAAGTGGCATTGCACATCGGCGATAAAAGGTCATGCAATATTGGCACATCAAATATCAGAGCTCCAATATATCGCAGGTCCAGTAGCAGAGCAAAGCAAATTAGCGATCAACGATCGTCAATATCAAAAATCAGTGATCAAGGGTTCCATATCACATTGCAACAACAAAGAAATATCGTTGATTAGTGACCAACGATTAGTCATATTGGTGAATCAGCACGTTGGTGGGGTGACAACTCTAAAATGTTGCGATATTGCAAGTTGCAATATGTTAGTGTTAAAGCACTAGGAGGGTTGAAAACAATTTAACAAAGGAAATCAGTCGCAAAATGAGAAGAGGGCAGGCCTTTTCTCTCTCCTCCAACTGGACACATGGCAGCACAACATTGGATCCAATAAAGACACAGAGCAACTAATGTCATCGTGACATGACAGTATGGAGGACATGTGGCATGCTGATCTGGCATTTTCATGGGTCTTGTGGGGGCATATCCAGGTGACACGTGTCACCAATCAAGAAGCGACACGTGGCAGTGATGACCTCACTAATCCACAGTCAGTTATTGGAAATTGTAATGTGTTGTGCATCAAAAGGAAATCATCGATTGTGAACCTCCGATTGGGAGGCTCCGATAAGGGGGCTAGCCTATGGTCACAAGAGAGAGAGGAATCAAGGGCTAAGCATGGAACGTGGTCAGAAATTGGCAATCGGTGAAACCTAATATCACCTCACTCCAAGTTAAATCCTCGATTTAAAAACATCGACTGAGGAGCTTTGATATAAAGGCTGAGCCCCAGGTCATGGTCCTCAGACATATGCGAAGAAATGCAAAAAGGGGCTAAATCAAAGGGGGTCAAAGGAGATCGTGACTCATTGTTCTGTAACACCTTTAAGAGTAAAATTCTTGATGTAGTAAAGTCCTAGTAATATGGTACAAGCTTTGAAGGCGTATGGTTTAGCAACTAAGGCATTGAATGAGGGCACAGAGCATTGGGAAACCGATATGGGTTGATCCTGTGGAAGCCTGTGTAACAAGAAACCAAGGACTACATGGGCCACAGAAATGAATTTGACTGCTTTGTTGCACGTCTTTGGAGAGTAAATGGAGGTATGGAACTCATGAAAAATTAATGTCTCAACATGGAGTTCCACTTAGATACATGACGAAGGACTGTCAGGTCGATCTCCACTTCTACTCTGTAACAGGAAAACATAGTTGATCGCTACCAACTCTAGAAAGTGTTGAAGTCGGGCAGTTAAGGCAAAAGTGATTGCAAGTAGCTGAGCAACTAGAGGGACACATTGTGGCAAAGACTTGGCCTGATCAAGGGCCTTCACAGGAACAATAGAAGGAAATTTTCCTCCATCATCATTCAGTTTCCCTTGTTTCTATTTTACCATAATTTCTGTTTATTCTATAATTTTTATGTATTTCCAAGAATGGAATCAAATCCGAATGAGATCATTTTGGGGCAATAGAGCCTTTCATGCTGAGATAGCTAGTCTACCAGACAGTTGGATGCTCAGGCTGAGACATTTTGTAAATGATGATTCAAAGTCCCCCTTCTCTATATAAATAGAAGGAATAAACACTTAATAGAGGTTCTAGAATTTGGCACCCGGAGTGGTCCAATTCTATGGTTTTGATGATGGTGATGGTCCCACCAACATGTCAGGGGATCTCCCTAGTAAGAAGTACCAATTAGACCTCAGACCGTTTGGTGTAGGAGTCCCAGCAGCGGGTCGTACGGTATCACCTTGACCGTGGTTTTTCAAAGAGGCAAGTAAGATGTCCATGTTGGTAGCAAGGGTGTGACATATGTAGCAAGTCAAGGAAGGTGCATGAGTAGTTCTAACACATGGAGGGTGAGGTGAGTGTTCCCCTTGGAAACCTATGAAAGCACATAGTTAAGAAGGGAACACATGAGCAAAGATGCATCACAACATGGAAGGCAAGTAAGCTAACAATCCAAAGTGATAGTTAAACCAACAACACATTTCAGTAAGATTCATACATACATATATAGAAAATATCTACACATGCATGCGTAACCACACAGATACATATATCATTTAGAGTAAACAAGATAGCTGAAATACAATACGACATATGCATGAAATGTGTTGGCTCTGTTATATTAAGAATTTTAAGTTCCAGTCATACGATACATCCATGACCAACCACTAGTTTCGACAGTGGAACATTACAGTCACTGTCGCCTGCTCCTCCAACGAGATATACTAGCTTTGTGTAGTGGAGAAGCCAAGGCTCATTACAATATTTTCCAAGCTTTCTAGAAGATACTCCTATTGGAAGATTGGCTGAACAAAAGCCTATATAATGAGATATGAGGGACTATCCATAACAAAGAGTGGGGTGGCCCTTGACATTCCCCTTTTTGACAGATCATCTACCCTCATGACTCTTCATCTACTCTATGTTGGAAATAATACTGAGAGGGGGGGGGGGGGTGGTGAATCAGTATTATCAAGAAAAATATTTCCTTTTTCAACTTCAGATAATATACGCTACTTCAGTTAATAAAAACCGCGTATATAATGCAGACTTATAATTTGGTTTATCTTTCAGATGTCAGTTATTAATCTGTGGATCAGAAGAAAATAAACAGTACTAGAACCAGTGAAACAGAGCGGAAGACAGTCACACACATGAACACAAGATATAAGGAGGAAACCCAATGTGGGTGAAAACCCCCTGCTGCAATTCATCTCTATCTTCTTTTTAATTAGAAACTTCTCTTTACAATGTTTTTCACTGGTGCAGTCTTTACCAGTACGTAGGCTGCAACCTGCAGAGAGCTACAACTCTCTCTCGTTCTCTAGCTTTCCTGGAAGGGAGCTCCAACCCCCTTAGTTCTTGTACTAGCTTGAGATACTAGTACGCAGGCTCCTACCTGTAGAAGGCTGCAACCTTCTCTCTGCTTTCAGGGACCTCATTTCATTAATTTTCAGACTGGATCCACAAGTAATATCAATCAAACATCAAGTACTTTTGCATCAACCAAACCCCTTTTACCAATAAAAACTGAATCAGATAAACACTTCTCTGTCAGTTGTACCCAGAACACAGTAACTGTAATCAAACACCAATTCTGAACCCAGAATACTGCAACAATAAAACAAAAGGAGCTAGAACATAAATCAAGATATGTACGCTACTTCACTATTCAACAATCTGCGTGTATACACTTCTGTACCACAACCAACCTGCGTATACGCTTCTTTAATTCACAGAAAAAGCGTGTATACGCACCTGCACTTCACTGAACCTGCGTACAGATCTATAAAGGATAATTTATTCTTTTAAACATTCAGACATTAGTTAACCCAGATTGATAGATCAAGAGTGTGCCACATATAATAGATCAAAATCATACAGAGATACCAATGTTCAAGCCTTGATCCATCAATAGTCCTTATCCTTCTTGCACTCAGGTTCCTCCTTCATTCAGATCTAGATTTGCACCATAACCTAATCACCAGTATTCCAAATCTAGCACGATATCAGATATTCAATCAATCAGATGATTCTTTGCCACATGATCTCCTTCCTCTTTTATAGTTTTAGTCCTTCCACAATACCACAGTCCAAAACCATAATAAACCAATACCAAGGGCCCCAAACCTGGGGTCAACACTTCTGACGAGATACCATGGTCCAAAGCCATAGGTTCAAATTCCAAGGACTAACAACCACGAACCAAAAATAAGTTTCCCACCATCTACAGGCTTTTCTGTGCATAAAAGTGCATGTATACGCATACGCAACTTTTGAACATATAACCCGCGTGTATACGCATCTTCGGCAAGGTGAACTTGCGTATACAAGATTTCCTTCATTTTGAGCGCCTGAACTGAGATCTGTCACCAAAGTGAGTTTCCATCAAGGACAACACCTGTACCATAGTGCCACACCAGTGCCAAAATGCCAATAATCTCCCCCTTTGGACTTGATGGAAATCCCAAGATCCTCAAATTCATTCTCCCCCTTTGTCATCAAGGGCAAAGGGTTGTGCTCCCCCTGAGTACATGCTGATATCTCTGCTCTACTATGCTGAACATGCTCCCCCTGACTGTAGGCAAGATCTGAAAAAAGGTGTTCTTCAAGAAGAACCATGACTTATACATCATAAAAGACCTTCCTATCACCAAAAGACTCAATACATACAACCATCACCCAACCAAGTGGGGATACATCAGAAATTTACATATGACAACCAATTGCATCAATCATCCCAGGCATAGTGGGGAAACCAAAATAGGCCGTTACATGACCGTGATAGAAAAATTTATACATGACATAGAGACAAAATATCAAGACTATGCAAATCACCAATAACTACTATCAGCTGCATCTGACAATCACTGTATATATCAGCAACTATGTTCCCCTTCTGTTCAACTGATCCACCTGAACCAAAAATAGCTTGAGTACTAGAACCAAGAGCTTCTAAGGTAATTCCAACAATGCATTATTAGAAGATTATCTACTCCCCCTGAACCTGTGCCTGATGGTCTCTGACAGACCCATATCAGACTCTCTTCAACCAGAGTCTGTCCTTGCTGATTTTCTTCAGAGCTCCATATACGCGACTGCACCTGCATAAATCAGCGTATGTACGCGGATTCCCCTCATCCAACTCGCATACACCAACTTTTCTTTGAAACAGACAAGATTCAACAGCAGGATGAAGCATCAACTACTCCCAGCTCCTGTCTGAGATATTCAAAAGTTTCTCTGGGCAGTGGTTTGGTGAGGATATCAGCAATTTGTTCCTTAGAAGGAACATACTCCAACTTGACTTTTTTCTCAAGCACTTGTTCCCGAAGAAAGTGATATTTGATAGGTATGTGCTTGGTCTTTGAATGCATGACAGGATTCTTTGAAATGCTTATTGCACTTGTATTATCACATAAGATAGAGACAGGTGGAGTACAAGTGATTTGAAAATCCTGCAAGGTTTGCATCATCCAAAGAAGTTGAGTGCAACAAGATGCAGCAGCCACATATTCTGCTTCATTTGTAGATAAAGCAATCGAACTCTGTTTCTTGCTAAACCAAGATACTAATCTGGAACACATAAAGAATGCACAACCACTTGTGCTCTTCCTGTCATCCACACTTCCGGCCCAATCTACATCTGTGTAAGCATGAAGTGTGAGATCCGTATCTCTAGGGTACCATAAGCAATAGTTTTGAGTTCCTTGAAGGTACTTGAAGATTCTCTTGACTGCCTGAAGATGAGTTTCCTTTGGATTTGCATGAAATCTTCCAACTATTCCCACTGCATGCATGATGTCTGGTCGGGTACCTGTCAAATAAAGTAGACTTCCAATCCTAGATCTATAGGTTGGTTGATGCACTGCTGCCGATTCATCATTTGCATTGAGGCTGCATCCTGTAACCATGGGGGTACATACTGGTTTTAATCTTCCATGCCATACTTCTTCAGAATCTGCTTGAAGTACTTGGTTTGAGACAAGAAGATACCGCCTTCATTTTTCTGGATTTGCAATCCAAGAAAGAATGTCAGTTCTCCAAGCAAGGACATTTCGAATTCTTTCTGCATCACCAAGGCAAAGCTTTGACTCATAGCTTCTTCATTGCTTCCAAAGATAATATCATCTACATACACAACAAGTATTAGCAATTTGTTATTTTCAATTTTTATATAGAGATTGCTATCTGATGATCCTTTTGAAAAACCTTGTTGATGAAGGTATTTATCCAAACGATAGTACCAAGCCCTTGGAGCTTGTTTAAGCCCATAGAGAGCCTTTTTAAGTCTGCATACAAGATTTGGATCATTCCCAAGGATGAAACCATCTGGTTGCTCGATGTATACTTCTTCTTCTAAGTCTCCATTCAGAAAGGATGACTTCACGTCCATTTGAAATACTTTGAACTTTTGAAAGCTTGAGAGAGCAAGGAACATTCGAATGGCTTCAAAGTCTATTCCTTCTTGTTGAGCATACCCTTTACAAACAAGCCTGGCCTTGTTTCTAATAGCTTCCCCATTTTCATTCAACTTGTTCTTGAAGATCCATTTTGTTCATATGACATTCTTATCTTTTGGTCTAGGAACCAACTCCCACGTGTTGTTCTTTTCGATCTTCTCAAGTTCTTCATTCATTTCCTTGACCCAGCATTCATCTTTGCACGCCTCTTTTACATTTTGTGGTTCAGTGGAGGAGAGTAATGCCAAATAGCTTGAGGCTTCTGCAATTGTTCTTCTAGTTTGTACACCTGCTTCTTTCTGCCCCAAAATCTGAGATTCTGGATGATTCTTCTGAACGTATCTGGATGGATTCTTCTCTTCTATCCTTGTCTGTCCCTCTAGGCCTCTTGAGGTTCTTCTTCATCATTTGTCTGATTTGGAGAGTAGTCTTCATTCTCATCGATATCTTCAGGATTTACTTGCCTAGGGATGTATCCTTTTTCATCAACCACTACATCAATGCTGTCAACAATTCTTCCAAGTATTTTATTGTAACACTTATATGCTTTGCTGTGAGGAGAATAACCAAGGAGAATGCCTTCATCTACTCTAGGTTCAAGTTTTCCAAGCTACTCATCAGTATTCTTAATATAGCATTTGCTCCCAAAATTTTTGAAATGCTTTACCGAAGGAGTCTCACCATACCAAAGCTCATGAGGAGTTTGAGTGTTGTTCACTCAGACATTTGTTTTGTTGAGAATAACAACCGCATCATATGCAGCTTCACCCCAGAAGGTTGCAGGAGTTCCAGACTCATCAAGCATAGCACGAGCCATTTGTTGGACTGTTCTGTTCATCCTTTCCACCACTCCATTTTGTTGAGGAGTCCTAGCCGTAGAGAATTCCCTTCTTATTCCATGTTCTTCACAGAAATCGAAAAATTCATTTGAGGTAAACTCCCCACCTCTGTCGGACCTGAGGCACTTAATTTTGTAATCTGATTCATTTTCAGCCAAGGCTTTGAAGGATTTGAATTTTTCGAATGCTTCGTCTTTGTGCTTCATAAGTCCTAACCAAACAAACCTGGAGAAGTCGTCAATGAATAATATCAAGTATTCTTCTCCTCGAGGTGACCTTGTCCTAAATGGACCACATACATCTGTATGGACTAGCTCAAGAGGCCTGCTAGCTGATCCTTCCTTCTCAGGAAAGTTAGTTCTGGTTTGCTTACCAAACTGACATGATTTGCATATGGGGTTGTCTGGTATTTTGATATCTAGAAGATCACGAACTTCCTGGTATTTGCATGCTTTCCTTATTTGTGAAAATCTTAGATGCCCCAACCTCCGGTGCCATAACTAGTGTTCATCATCCTTGCTCAAATAGCATTGTTGTTGTCCTTCTTCAAATATGTATAGATTATTTGGAGTTATTTTGCCTTTGATCACTATTTTTCTTGTATCAAGATCAAGAACACTACATCCATTTGATCGAAATATTACCTCGGTTCCTTGATCGCACATCTGACTAACACTTAGTAGATTATGCTTCAAGCCATCTACATACAAAACATTTCAAGCTTTGACTTGTTCTTTCAACTGAGCAGTGCCTTTTCCTTTTATGGCTGCAGGGGTATCGTTTCCAAAAGACACCTTCTTTCCCTTTTCTAATGCAGTATATGATTCAAGTTTTTCTTTATCCCCTGTCATATGCTTCGAACATTCACTACCGATTTACCATAGATTTTTGTGTCCTTCTGCATAGAAAGCTATCCCACATCTTTCTGGATGTGGTTCCTTCATTCTCCATGTTCTGGCACTTGAGGTATGTTCCTTCTGAGTTGTCTTCCAAAACCTGCTCCTGCATTCAGAATCTTCATGACCAAAGTTATTACAAATAGAACATCCAACTTCATTTTCAAGGGCTGAAAAGTTGTTATAAGTAATTTTCGTGATTCCAGTCATGTTCCTTTGTTTTTGAGCTTCTCTAGTCATGATTGTCTTATAGGCAACACATTGAGCTACTTTGTGACCAAAATTATGGTAAGAGAAACATTCGCCATTGAAGAAACTCCTGCGATTATCAAATCTATCATCCAACCGATTGTAGTTTCTACTAACATCCATTCTTGAGGCAAATTGGGAAGATTTTACCTATGGCTGATTGTAGCTTCTGTTTGTCCTTAAGGTAGCTTGTCCCTGATTTTCTTGATAGTCTTTATTCGTTCTTGAGGTAAACTGTCCCTGATTTACCTGATGATTTCTATTAGGCCTTTGCTCGCTCCTCCTTGCTGCATCAAGATAACTTTTGGAGGTAGAAGCTTGAGATGTTTCTCCATTATATCCCAGACCTGTCTTGATTAGTGGAGAACGCTGCACATTGATAATCTCATCCAGAGTTTCAGATCCTTTAACAAGTTTAAGATTAATAACTTTTGTTTTCTCAATCTCCTTTCTAAGACAAACAATTTCACATTCCAATTTTTCAAGATGTTTTTCCCTTTCAGCCAGTTGACATTGTAGAGAATCAATAATTGCATTTTTCTCTTCTAAGTAGATTTTGAGATTAGTCATCTCTTCACAAAAACCTTCTACATCTATAGCATCCATGTAGTCATCATCTTCAAAAGCCATTAAAAGTTTATATTCATTACCTCGTTCATCTTCGTCACTATTTGAAAGACCATCACTATCTTCATGAGTGTAATAGCTTTTCTTATTTGCATTCTGTTTCTTGTTCCATCTAACAGGTTCCTTTCCCTTGTCAATCTTATCCTTATGAGGACATTTGGCAGCATAGTGACCTACTCTTCCACAAGTAAAGCACTTGAAAGGTAACTTACCTCGGAATCGTCCGGCACCCCTTTGAAGATTTTTGACAAAATTTGATTCTTCTTCTTCTTCTGACACGTGTCCTGATTCATAGTATTCTCCTTTGCCTGAAGCCTTGAAGGCAACTTCTCTCTTGTCTGATGGACCTCCTTTCCTCATTTCATAAGCAGTAAGAATTCCGTGCAGTTGTGACATTTTAAGACTTTGTAGATTCTCCTTTTCTGTTATAGACATTTTTGTGCCTTACAGCATGAAGCATGAAATGTCGATAATCTAAGGGATCCAAAGTCCCTAAACATGTTGTTCCTACCCCTAGAGGAACAAGGTCAGCAAACCACAGCACTAAATATCAGTTCTCCACCTGAAAACACTAAAAAAAAAGCTAATTCTGGATCATGTCAACTGCTCCACTGAGCATCTGCGCTGAATGTCAAGAGCTCCACTGTCTACCTGCGCTGAATGTCAACTGCAAGGAAGGCTACCTGCGCTGGGCGAGTTGGGACAAGTGGCACAGTCATTCTTCAAGGTGTCAATGCCTAGGAAGCTTCCAAAATGACACTTGGATCAGGGAATTCGACTTGTGATGAGTAAGAGGGTCTAGATCTCCAAGTGGAAGCAAGAACCTCCAAGTGGACTCAAGAACTGAAGAATAACTGAAGTGGGAGAGGACACTAGTCAGCTTCATGCCAGCTACAAGCTGACTCATCCTTTCTCCAAATCTCCTATATATAGAGCTCTCTCATGAGGTCTAAGGAGGCTGGAATCTTGTGAATGTAAGGAAGTGTTGTTGGTTTGAGTATAGAACTATTGGGTGATTTGCTTGAAGGAGGTGAAGAGGAGATTTCTTTCTGCTGGGAGGTGATGCTGGATTAGGCCTTTTATGGTTGTATCACTTCCTGAACTTTACTTCTTCCATTAATAAAGCATTTGAAGTTCTTCTATATGCATGTGTCTCAATGGCGTATTGATACTTGTATATTTGATTTATTCTAATCCTTGAATCAGTTATGAATGTATGCTTCTTGTAGTTTCCCTCTCTTGTTATTTTGCAGGATCTTGGTGTAGCTGGGCCAGTGAAAGAGCAAGGAGCTGGGAGCGAGCAACAAAGAGAGAAGATTGGATCAATCATTAGCGGAAGACAACGGTTAGTGGATCTCTTTCTCCCCTCTCTTACATCTCATAAAGAAGTAATCTCGAATAGCTTTGCTTTGATTGTTGCTGAGGTACTATCACCCTTAGAGTGGGATAGGGTCATTCCGTATTGGATACATTTCCCAACAACAAATTGGCGACTCCACTGGGGATCGTATCTTGTTGGTTGTTTGTGTTTTTGCTATTCATTTCATAAACACAGGGAGTACCGAATCGAACTGCATTTGGATCTTTCAAATGCAAAGTAGAGGGCAGCTACTCTAGCTCAGTTTCTGGGCAAGTTTATGATTTGAAGAGCTGATCCACAAGGACTCTAAATAGCTCTTAGTGATAGCTTTTCATCCTCCTTTTCATCCCTTAGTGTGTACTTGACTGATAGCTTCTGATTTGGCCAAAAACTGTGAATTTTTGAGCAATCTGTGACCCAAAAACTGAGAAAAACGAAAGTTTGTCTCTTCAGTGTAGGTGCTGTGAAGGCAGTCTGCATTTCAGCGCAGTTCCCGAAGGGGCTACCTGCGCTGAAGGTCAAACTGCCAGTGTACTACCTGCGCTGAACCAGTTTTGCCTAGTGCTACTGGGGTTCCCTCCTGTTTATTGCCCTGTTTTCACCCTTGTTTTTGCAGCCTGTTACCAGTCAATGTACCTATCTGAAACCAACTTTCCTTGCCACTATTCCGCCTCGGTTGTATAAAGAAACTGTGTTTGTTCTTTGTGTATTTCTTATATCATTTACAGTTTCCCATAACGAAAGTGAACTAGTCTTGCTGTGGCCTCTTAGATCTAGACCTGTGATAAAGTGTCGTTTTGATCTTAAGAGTTAGTTTGTTTGCTGTTCATAGCTGATTGAGCTTTTGCTTTCGTCATATGGTTTGAATTTATATATTTCTAGTGTCGAAAAAAGTAAATCTTAAGGTGTCTTTTGATTTTGGACAAGCTTGTTTGCTTTCACTTGAAATTGAATTCAAAGTTATACAACAGCTTTCTTTTTGTATTGCACCAACATTAAGAAAGAGAAAAGAAATACCTGCATTGTGCATGTGCATTATGACAGTTTGCATGTTGATTTAGGAAAAAGTGCATTAGTGTGTGCTCTATGATCTGTGTGAAAAGATGTTGTCTTTCTTTTCCTCAGTAGTTAAGATTTTCAAAGTTGAAAGATTGAAAAGCTTGCTTATCATCTTAGACTGCATTTAGGAGTGTTACTATACATCTCGTGGTGATCCATAAAGGCAAACTGCTAAACAAGATCAACCTTAAAATAAATTGAATTTACATAACAACGCATTGAAACATAACGCAAACACATAGAGGTCTAAGCTAGAGACGTGTTCCGGCGTCGTTAAACGTGATATCTTAGCGTTGAGTGGTTGGGTGATTCCTCCACGGTGAAGCGATAAGTATCAATACGGACTTGTGCTCCCACGTACCGTCGCGTATATATTGGGAGACCCCTATAGGAACAAAGCCTTTATCCATAGGAAACCGTGTCGGCCGCCCTACTGATCGCAATGTAGTGAACACAGCATTCACGAAGATCGACCACTCGTACCGTAAAACGTATTCTGTGGTTTTGCGAAAAGTTTGGCACACCCTCTACCTAGAACTCCAGAGCAGTTTCTTTTGGCCTTTTTCAAACTATATAACTAAAAAAGTCCATCCGAGCATTTGTCACTTCGGGCTCGTTAAAACATCGAAGGAGACTAGAGTCATCTTTAGCTTTTTCTCGACTCTTAAAAAGTGAAAAAGCAAGTTGTGTCTAAAGCGTCGTTATAAAATTTATTTTAAATGGAACATAATCACCTCCTATTCCTGCGTTGATCTGTAGGTTGAGAACATGGAACGCCCCAACCAAGGAATTCCACATGACGGAAATCCTAGTCCTTTCTCCTCTTGGGGAGAAGTTGGTGCGCCCCACATGGCCACATTGTCGCTTCCAGGACTGACAATTGGCCTGCCTATTTGGCTATTCTCAACCAATGTAGTTCAGAACACCATGGTTCCTGAACAGTCGAGTCAACAGTTAGATGAGTCTAGAACTGCCCACCAGCCTTCTACTTCCTATAACTCTTCCTCCAATCCTTCATCTTCGCAAGGTAGAGCCGGCAAAAGCCAAGCTCCCATGGAGAAGAAGGAGAAGAAGAAAAGAGAAAAGAAGAAGAAGGAGCCTAAGGCGACTGGGGGCAAGCAAAAGACATCTGACAAAAATCCACACACAGCACAGACCGGGCCTAAATCGCCATGTGTCATATGTAGAGGAGACCACTTCCATAGAGATTGTCCCTGTATTTCCCGGATACTAAGGGACTGGTCCCCTCGTTTGCATAATTCGGGAGCATCAACCTCTGATAGCCATGTTGAATGCTTACCGTCAACCAACGAAAGTGAAGGTTCAAGACAAAGGGGGGGAGCAAGATCCCCCTGCAGACTGTGTAAAGGCGATCACGCCATCCACCGTTGTCCCTTCTTAGACGAAGCAAAAAGAGTTTTGGAAGATCGTCCGGTTTCACCGTTGAGACTTCCTCCTGGATACAAAAAACTCGTGCCAAGTCCTTCGTTGGTTGAAAATACAGCTGGCCCGCTCAAGTGGTCGGCTGAAGCGTCAGTCATTGAAAATGAACCTACTGAATCCAGACCAGACGAAAGTCCAAAGGTCGATACGGCAGTTGACCCGGTTCTGCCTTCAGAGGTTTCATCTTCAAATGACACCGTCAATGAAGATTCATCTTCAAAAGACACCCTCACTGAAGGGAATAAGGATGACACCATCTAGATTCTTTTCATCAACACAGACTCTGATGAGCGTCAGGGCAATGCGCCCATTCCTTTATCGCAGGAAGGAACATCGTCAGGGTCATATCCGGCCGTGTATTCGGTCCCACCGCCAAGCAACCTGGTTGTGTCCTTTGATTGGAACCAACTAGGCAGACCCCGGTTGCCAGCCAGTGTACCATTCAGAATCATAGTCCAAATTTATAGAATGGTAATGGCTGGCACTATCATTGATGAAGGGGCATCTGTGAGTATCCTTTCCTCTATTGCTTGGAAAGCACTGGGTTCCCCGGAGCTTTTGCCTGAGATAAGAAATCTCTCGGGTTTTGATAAAGGAACCAGTCGACCATTAGGGATCCTCCCCAATGTGCCTGTTACATTGAAAGGGAAGATCATTCAAATGAACGTGATGGTCGTTCAAGGACCCTTGGATTATAACCTACTCCTTGGACGAGACTATATATATTGCATGGGAGCTATAGTCTCCTCACTCTTTAGAGTAATGTGTTTTCCACACGAAGGAAGAATGGTCAAGCTCGTAGACCAACTTTCATTTCCGGGATCACGCATCGCAAATAGTCACATACCAACCCTCAATGGTCTATTCACCCAAGAAATGTCTCCACCCCCAGTCCTCCTTCCCGATGAGTGCGAGTGATTCGGAAAGATGGGACTGGAACCCAGGGGGCATGCATCCTGGTCTGCTTCGGGCAGAGGAAACTTTGGGTATAAGGTAGAATTTCCGCGAAAGAATATGACTAGTCCGTACCCCGTCGTGGATGGAAGAGGGGTTGTTCTAGAACAGGATTCTTTTGTTAAGGTTACTTGTTTGACAAAGGTCATTCACCATTGTCTACTTCGGTAGACAGTGCCGAGGAAATGTTTTCGTTTGATGGTGTTAACAAAACAATCTTTGGGTAACCAGAAAGAGGCAAGCCTCCCTCAATAACACCAATGTTTTATCTTTGAGTAGTGTTCTTCTCTTGTCGCAAGTAGCTGCTCTCTTGTCGCAAGTAGCTGTTCTCTTGCGGTCTTGCAAAGAGCTGTCAAAAGTTGGGCTGACGGGAAGACAAGTACTACATAAGACCTGTTAAAAAAATAACGAGAAGACAAGTATCGTTAACATTAGACTAGCAAGACGACAAGTAGCTGTGAACACCTAAAGAAAAGCAGAGGTGGGGGAGAGGAGGGGCAGCCTTGAAATTGTATTTTATACCTGGGGGCATGCAAACCTTTTGGAGTGCAAGCAAATAGCAGTTATTTATATGTTTTTTGGATTAATCATTTCCTAACTTGCATAAAGAAAGGATGTGGGGCAAAGGTCAAAATTTGCCAAATTAGGAGCATAGCTTCGTGAGATAAAGCTCCATAAAAAATAGCTATCTCACAGGAGACATTCTTATCTTATGACTGGTATATCGAGCAGTTTTACCGCAGAATTTATGCTCGTTAAAAAATAGAAAAGAGAGATCCGAGCAGTTTTAGCACATAGTTCATGCTCGTTAAAAAATAAACATAAGGTTGAGCAAGAGTTTCCTCCAGAGTTTAAGCTCATTAAAAAATGAACCTATTCCGGTAAATAACCATTGTGATCGTAAATTTATTATCCATAAAAAGCCTTGGTCGTGTTTGCACCTGCCACCTCCATTCCATTTGGCTAATCGTTCACCTCCATATGATTGTTTACCTATTTTGAGGAACAACTGCGAAGAGTGATTTCACTTAGCCATCCTCGTGACACTGTCGTGATTGGAAAATTCCAACCTGTACCTGGAATCTGCTGCTATCCCTGTTTATCACTCGTTCCTCAAAAGACGAGTCTTCTTTGAGCTCTTTTCATCTGACTCGTAAAATATGAAAAGTTTGCCGAGTTTTAGCCTTCCAGCTCATTAAAGTGACCGGAAGAGCTATCCCTCCTCTAGATTTTAATCTTTTTGGACCTGAGGGATTATTACACAAAAAGGTCGAGCGCTTGTTTTATTCGGCTTGTTAAAGTTATCGAAAACTCATCCCTTCTGTATTGTTTTATACTTTTTCGGACTTAAGGGATTAGATGACGAAAAAGGAATTTTGGAGTTAACTTTCTGTACCTTTTCAGACTCTCTAAAAATGAAAAGGACCGATTTTTCCTTGTCGTTAGACTCGTTAAAATGATTAAATAGCGACAAACTTGTCTTTAGACGAGAACTAGTTTCCCTATCGCTAGGCTCGTTAAAACATAGCGATGGGCTTGCCCGAAGGGCAGGTTATAGAACAAGCATATGTTATCCTCCTCAAGCTTGACAAAAATAAAGAGGTACTGGTTAGAAATGACTGGGGAAAAATTGGGAGAACCTCAAAGCTTTAATGGTAGCAAGTCGCTCTTGAACATGACACTTTTCCTCCGTATCACATCGGGTTGGGTTGTTTCATTCACCGATCTCATCACCATGGTCTTCGCCAAACCATCCACATTTGGGGTAATGCTACCGATCCATCACATCAGTGTCATTATATGTTCAAGAGATGTTGTTCAGAAAGAGTCAATCGTGTCCCATCCACTGCCATACATTATCCTTCATCCACCCATGATCACCACCCTGAATCATATTTCACAGATTGTTTTCACCTCCACTAAAATCATTAGCTCCGTTTCGTGTCACTGATGTGGGATTCATTAAGGCCCTCCTTTGACGGATCGCTTCTTGTCGACTTCAGCTCATTATCCAAGAAGTTGATCTAGGAACAACCCCCTCAGTACTTTGAAGCTTGCATGCCTCAATGGCAAGTTTCTCACTTCCGGCGACAGGTATACATCAATGACCTTCAACCAGAAGATTTTGCGTGGTGTTCGACGCCAAGTCCTTTATTCACACCACGTGAATTGTACTGCAGTACCTTGAGGGTCATTATCATTATCGGTGATTCCTCTCGCGCTTGTTAACGGTTTACATTATTGACCGGTAATCAAGCGATGTCTTTCCATGTTCGACTTCAGCGCAATTCTCACATGGATCGACTTGTACTTAGAGTGAAGATCGAACGAGTTTGAAGACTCCGGATCTAGTTTCATCCATCCGGGCTGCGATATATATTCAAGAAATATAAAAACATTTGACATGTACATCATTGTAGCAGATGATCATCCTACTCAAAGGATGATAATTTCAACAGAGAATTATCAGTCTACCATCAGACGATCATCTGTTCTATGTACTAAAATGAATTTATAAAGCTGAGCATGGGAATGCCCGCCTTAGCTAGATCATGAAAGCAGAATGAAAAATAATGTATTGTATTGTATTTTATTACAGGTCACCTCTCAGCGATTGAATGAACTTCAGATCCTCCTGATAAATCATTTCACCCGATAAACGACCTCATACTTTAGGGGGCAACTGTTATAGACATTTTGTGCCTTACAGCATGAAGCATGAAATGTCGATAATCTAAGGGATCCAAAGTCCCTAAACATGTTGTTCCTACCCCTAGAGGAACAAGGTCAGCAAACCACAGCACTAAATATCAGTTCTCCACCTGAAAACACTAAAAAACAAGCTAATTCTGGATCATGTCAACTGCTCCACTGAGCATCTGCGCTGAATGTCAAGAGCTCCACTGTCTACCTGCGTTGAATGTCAACTGCAAGGAAGGCTACCTGCGCTAGGCGAGTTGGGACAAGTGGCACAGTCATTCTTCAAGGTGTCAATGCCCAGGAAGCTTCCAAAATGACACTTGGATCAGGGAATTCGACTTGTGATGAGTAAGAGGGTCTAGATCTCCAAGTGGAAGCAAGAACCTCCAAGTGGACTCAAGAACTAAAGAATAACTGAAGTGGGAGAGGACACTAGTCAACTTCATGCCAGCTACAAGCTGACTCATCCTTTCTCCAAATCTCCTATATATAGAGCTCTCTCATGAGGTCTAAGGAGGCTGGAATCTTGTGAATGTAAGGAAGTGCTGTTGGTTTGAGTATAGAACTATTGGGTGATTTGCTTGAAGGAGGTGAAGAGGAGATTTCTTTTTGCTGGGAGGTGATGCTGGATTGGGCCTTTTATGGTTGTATCACTTCCTGAACTTTACTTCTTCCATTAATAAAGCATTTGAAGTTCTTCTATATGCATGTGTCTCAATGGCGTATTGATACTTGTATATTTGATTTATTCTAATCCTTGAATCAATTATGAATGTATGCTTCTTGTAGTTTCCCTCTCTTGTTATTTTGCAGGATCTTGGTGTAGCTGGGCCAGTGAAAGAGCAAGGAGCTGGGAGCGAGCAGCAAAGAGAGAAAATTGGATCAATCATTAGCGGAAGACAACGGTTAGTGGATCTCTTTCTCCCCTCTCTTACATCTCATAAAGAAGTAATCTCGAATAGCTTTGCTTTGATTGTTGCTGAGGTACTATCACCCTTAGAGTGGGATAGGGTCATTCCGTATTGGATACTTTTCCCAACAACATTTTCTTCTATTTCAGAAACTTTAGATTCAAACCTAGGTGACAAAGATCTTAGAACTTTTTCAACCACAACAGCCTCTTTTATTTCTTCTCCCAAGTTTTTAATATAATTAACAATCTCATCTACACGAAGAAAATAGTTAGCCACACTTTCATCATTATACATCTTGATATTTTTATACTGAATCCTGAGGGTTTGAAGTTTTTCTCATTTTACCTGATCATCTCCTTCATAGCTTAGGACAATCTTGTCCCATATTTCTTTTGTTGATTTTAACTACATAACTTTCATGAATTCTGATTGAGATAGACATCCTAGAAGAGTATTGACCGCCTTTGCATTTGTTTTGTATTTCTTCTTCTCAGCTGGATCTGTAGGGGTAGCTGATGGAAAAGTATACCCTATTTCTATGATGTCCCAGACTTCTGTACCCAGAGATTGAAGATAGGCAGTAACTCTTACCTTCCAATATACGAAGTTTGTCCCATAAAAAACCAGTGGCCTGATTGATGCTTCCCTCTCGTAGTTGCTCATGATGAAAGATCTTCCTTCAAGCGATCAAGCTTCTTCAGAAGGACCTGCTCTGATACCAATTGTTGGAAATAATACTGAGAGGGGGGGGGTGAATCAGTATTATCAAGACAAATATTTCCTTTTTCAACTTCAGATAATATACGCTACTTCAATTAATAAAAACCGCATATATACGCAACTTCAGATAGGGAAAACTGCGTATATAATGCAAACTTATAATTTGGTTTATCTTTCAGATGTCAGTTATTAATCTGTGAATCAGAAGCAAATAAACAGTACTAGAACCAGTGAAACAGAGCAGAAGACAGTCACACACATGAACACAAGATATAAGGAGGAAACCCAATGTGGGTGAAGACCCCCTGTTGCAATTCGTCTCTATCTTCTTTTTAATTAGAAACTTCTCTTTACAATGTTTTGCACTGGTGCAGTGTTTACCAGTATGCAGGCTACAACCTGCAGAGAGCTACAACTCTCTCTCGTTCTCCAGCTTTCCTGGAAGGGAGCTCCAACCCCCTTAGTTCTTGTACTAGCTTGAGATACTAGTACGCAGGCTCCTACCTGCAGAAGGCTGCAACCTTCTCTCTGCTTTTAGGGACCTCGTTTCATTAATTTTCAGACTGGATCCACAAGTAATATCAATCAAACATCAAGTATTTCTGCATCAACCAAACCCCTTTTACCAATAAAAAACTGAATAAGATAAACACTTCTCTATCGGCTGTACCCAAAACACAGTAACTGTAACCAAACACCAATTTTGAACCCAGAATACTGCAACAATAAAATAGAAGTAGCTAGAACATAAATCAAGATATGTATGCTACTTCACTATTCATCAATCTGCATGTATACGCTTCTATACCTCAACCAACCTACATATACGCTTCTTTCATTCACAGAAAAAGCGTGTATAAGCACCTACACTTCACTGAACCTGTGTACAGATCTATAAAGGATAATTTATTCTTTTAAACATTCAGACATTAGTTAACCCAGATTTATAGATCAAGAGTGCGCCACATATAACAGATCAAAATCATATAGAGATACCAATGTTCAAGCCTTGAGATTTTGATCCATCAATAGTCCTTATCCTTCTCGTGCTTAGGTTCCTCCTTCATTTAGATCTAGATCTACACCATAACCCAATCACCAGTATTCCAGATCTAGCACGATATCAGATATTCAATCAATCAGATGATTCTTTGCCACGTGATCTCCTTCCTCTTTTATAGTTTTAGTCCTTCCACAATACCGCGGTCCAAAACCATAATAAATCAATACCAAGGCCCAAAACCTGGGGTCAACACTTCTGACGAGATACCATGGTCCAAAGCCATAGGTTCAAATTCCAAGGATTAACAACCATGGACCAAAAATAAGTTTCCCACCATGTACACGCTTTTCTGTGCATAAAAGCGCGTTACGCGACTTTTGAACGTATAACCCGCGTGTATACACGTCTTTGGCAAGGTGAACCTGCGTATACAAGACTTCCTTCATTCTGAGCGCCTGAACTGAGATCTATCACCAAAGTGAGTTGCCATCAAGGACAACACCTGTACCATAGTGCCAAACCAGTGCCAAAATGCCAACACTCTATGATTGTTACATCCAACTATCGACACTTGAACTTACACTTGACAAGACATTACATACAATCTGCACATGTACCCATGTGAGACAAAATAGGCTTGAGCAATCCATGCAAGACATCAATATGACTCGGACAATTGTGGGAATACCAGCTCTTCGACATATTCATGGTGGTCGATAGTAGCGAACTGATGCCAAGATTGGTAGTCTATGATGGTGTCTGTGTACTCTAAGGTGACATCTTTCTGGAAATGAACTTTTCCCTCCATAGCATCTGGGTACACTTCTCAGGATCCTCTTTCCAACTCGTATGATAACATAAGCATCATTGTCTTGAGTGCAGTCGGACAAGCGACATACTGATGCATGGTGTCTGCACTGATCACTAAGTCTAGCCTGGTGGCTATGCGCATCAACTCGTCAAAGTACAAGTCAAGATCCATTCAGACTTGTGCCTTTGTCTTTGCCTGGGTGAGATTCCCAATAGATGGGATCGCATGTGTGTACACAACAACATCCATACCCCTGAATACTTGTGCAAGGGAAGCCTGTAGACTAGTCATGAGCTACGGGAGATCTTCATAGTTCTAGATTTGACACCGGATGCATGCCTTCATCTCAACTGCTCTGGGCATAATCATCTTGGGAAAGTGTAATAGGGCTCCCTTGTATCTCATTGTTCATGTTTGCATGTAATCAATAGCAGCATGCACATTCGTCAATATATGTTTTCTCCTAACACATCACTGCTTCCAACCGTTGAGATGGACAACTTCCTTATGCACGGTACCAAATTTGGAATACAATGCCTGCATGACTGTGTCAAGGGACAATACTTCATCCAATATTGCCTTCTTCAACTCTTCTCATGCAGATGCTGTAACCAATTCTCCTCCCTGCTTATCCATCTATAACTCCTTTTCTATTCACTCGTTCTTAGCTATCAAGAAGCGAACACTCGATCTAGTGGCTTCGTCATATGCTCTGGTAGCATCAGCCAATTTTGTTGGATGCTTGCGCATGTCAAACATGATCACTCTTTCCTTAAACTACGTAGGAAAGTTGTGATCATCTAAAGTCGAAACTTTGTGAGATTGCACATCTTTATGTTGGGACTCATCAAATGAGATGTTGCACATCTCTCCCTCCAGATTGTCTCCAAGGATCTCAGTGTCTCCTTGGTCGCTTGGGACTTTCTCCACTTCCAGATCCGGTGAAGCCGGTGGGTCAACCTCTTGGTGGTGAGGCATGAGGTCGATGTCTTGCTCTAACTCCTATTTCTCCATGTCCATATCCATTTGCTCAAGTGATTGTTCAACCTCTTGAGAAAAGTCCTGCTCCTGCCATTGCTCACCCTGCCTGCTTGGTGCCATCTGTTTGGATGACTCGACTACCTGTACGAGTGAAGTTTCATCTATTTGTACACGTTGTGCCCCACGCTGTACCTAGTCTCACTGTGCTTCCTTCTCCTATCTACGCAACTCTTGTTCCTTTTGGAGTTTCTCCTTCAAATCATGCAATTCCTTCTCTATTTCCCCCATTCTCTATGTTTCTCTCTCCCCTTATGTGTTCCTCTTGTCACGCTTTTGCCTCTTCACCTCTATTGCCAAAGATAATTTCTGCACAAGTGGGTCTGCTTGGAACTGTTATCACTCAAAAAATTTCCTTAGAAGTTTTGGAAGAAGGGAAGGCTTCGAGGTAACCACAAACTGACTTTTAAGCATAGGCTCTAGCCAACCTATGGCTCAGAGAGGGCTCTCTTTATTTAATTTAGCTATGTTTTCTTAGATATTAGGCTAGTTCTAGAGTTCAGGGGGGTTTTTGACTTGTATGAAGATTTGGTGGTGGAATCCTTAAAATAGGCAGATAGGTTGATGCCTTTAGGCGATTGGGAAATGGAGTCAAAGAAGGGGCAACAAAGTTAGAGTTAACCCACTAAAGGGAATGTTCAAGGGGAAGGCTAGCAAAGTGAAGTACAAATCCTTGGACTAAATGGTGAAATGAGTCTTAACGGAGGTGAGAGGGCAATCAAGAATCCTCAGACCAAGGCTAAGATGGGGGAACAGTAGTGAATCATGAGTAAAGGGAAATTAAGAATCCTTTACTATAGACCAGAGGAGAAACTATGGAAGCTAAGGAGCAGTTAAATATTCCCTAGCTAAGATAGTTTAAGAGAAAACATTAAGAATGTATAATAGTAAGACAGAGTGCAGTTAAGCAAATTCTAAAATAATATTCAAGTTAAAACATTCAAACTTCTGAAACATTTAATATTATGATACAACTTTAAGAGAGATAAAAAAACACAAGAGAATTACTCATTTGTACTCCGCTTTACACATGGATCCCTTGAAATATCTAATCTTTATTCATCAATCCAGCATGCTGTCCCAGTCAATGATACAAAATCTTTTACAGTCTTTGAACAAAATTCTATTGAAGGTATAAGAATCCACCCTACATACATTGTTTTGTGAAGTATTTATACAAAATGTTTTCACAAAATATCCCAAACTAACTTAGGAATTAATCTAGGAAATTCAAAATATCTTCTCGCAGGAAGATAGTGATAGCTATTGAACTGTTTTCTTGTTGTCCCTTTTATTGTAGTTTAGCTGGGAGTTTATTGTTGCTAATGCTCTGTGTTGGAAAAAGGTTGTTGTCTTCTATATTGATACTCTTTGACACAGATAACCTTTGACCCTATAACCATTTGACTCTGATGCTCTTTTACCTCATTGACTGTGTGTTTGACCTTTAACTGTGTTCTGCTATAGTAAGTCAGTCAACTTTTCCAATTCCTGATCTATTGGTAACTGGATACTCAACATTCTCGGTAAGTTTCATCTGCCTCAGTGTATTTGGAAAATGAAGGCTTATTTACAAATATATGTTTTACCTCATGTTGGAGGTAAAATAGATTTTCAAAGGCACTGTACAGTACCTTTCTTGTTGGGATTCCTGAAACCTGTGAAGTAGCCACTTGCTGTCTTGCTACATTCCTGAGTTTGTCATTGTAATCTCCTTGTTCCATAAGTTTATCATGAATTACTAAGGGATTAGGTAATCCCTTTTCCTTTAGCTTATCAAATTTAGCCATGAACCTGTCAACAACTACTTGAATTTCCTTGCTCTCTTCCTCTAACTTTTGCATAAGGTCCCTCTTGGTTATGACTTTCCTTACCTCCAAAATAGTAGAAGTCCTGCCTTCAATTTCCAGTTCCTGTAGTTGGTACTTGTCCTTTGAATTTAAGAACTCGATGAGCCTAGTAGTCTCTCTAGGCCTGTTGCCTAATTCTATCTTCACTTTCTCAATAGCCTCTATTATTAATCTTATGAGATCAATTTGCTCAAATATAACATGTATGGATGGCCAAATATCATTGATAGAGTCAATGATATTGGCCCAGAATTTTTCCTTGGCTTCTCAAAAAGGCTCCTTTAGTGTCAGGTCTCTTTCCATTAACTTGAGCTTTTCCTTTATCCTTGCATCCTTCTGTTCCTCCTCTTTCTGCATAATCTTGGCAAGCTTATAGTCTGTTTCTAAGCTAGCCACCTGTTCCTTAAGCTTGTTTATCTCGTTTGTCTGAATAGAAATTTCTTCCATGGCATGAACAAGCTTGGATGCTTCATCTGTCATTGCACCTGCTACTGTTGTAGAAGTTGCTAATGTAGATGCTGCAGTGGTGATGGGCACGGTAGTGCCTATAGGAGCCTTTGGAGCCAATGTAGATGGTACTGCAGTAGTCAATATAGGGATTATAGTTGCTGGTGTGGTCCCTACTTCACCTTGCTTCAATTGGATTAAGGCATCCAATTCCTTCTCCATGCTCCTCAACTGATCATTCAGCTTGAGAACTAAATCCATTAAGTCCTCATGTTGAGTTTGAGACTGTAACACCTCCTGTGTTTGTGGATGATGCAAGTAGGGTATCTTTAGTTGCTTTTTCACTGAAGCAATGTCCTTGTTCTTCTGTTTTATTAACTCCTCTGTTGCCTTGATAGCTTTGGGATCATGTCCCATCTCTATGATCAAGTCTTCCAAAGGCTTGATTTTGTTATCCTTGTCTTGTGAAGAAGCCTGTTCAAGCTATTATTGAGCTGAGATGTTGTTCAGGGAACTTTGCAGTTGATGAACAACTATGGACTTCCCTGTCAGGGGGGAGTAGATCATTTCTCCAGCCTGCTTGTGAAACTCTATTTGGTCCACAGGGTGAATATCCCTGGCCAACACCTCAAAATCAACTTTATTATAGTCAATGGGTGCCCTTGGTTGCTACACAGCTAGTTGAATGAAGGAAACTTGCATCTTCCCCTCTTTGATGTCAAAGGCTAACATCAATCGATTCTAACCTGGAGTAGAAAGTTTGAAAAGCTGAGCATATGTCTCAGCTTTCAACCTTTCATTCCTGATTTTTATCTGTTTGAATATGTCTTTGATACTTTTATTCTAGTCTGCTGGCCTGCTGAAAGATGAGGCCTTTACACTCATATGTCTCTGTATCATTTGGGTTCCTGAGGATGATGGGGGCTATGTTTCCTCTGAAGGAGTAGTACCTTTAATCCTTTCAAGCTCAGAATTAGTTATTTCAACTGAGCCATTGGTGTCTTCCTGTTCTGACACAGGATTGAGTCTAGGCCTTTTGCTTTGGCCTATTTCATATTGAACATTGAAGGCTTATGTCCCTGAACTTGATCCTTCCTCCCTGTCCCTTTTGGGATTTTTCTCCTCATTCAGAGGAGTCTACATGATAGGGGGAGTGCTCACTGTCCCTTCCTGAGGTGGTACCTACAGAAATGAATTTTCATCAAGTTGATTTTCCATATCTAATAATTTGTTTTCCATAGCAAGTTCAGTATTGTCCCTGTCCTCTAAAGTGTTTTCCACCCATTGCAATTGGTTGGCATACTTTTCTATCTCAGGGATGCTATGATGCATATAGGGAGCCATCTTTTTTTTTTGCCTTCTTTTGTAGATGAAATCCAAGGGATCATATCTCCATATGAAGATTTGTTTTAATTTTAATCTCTAAAGGATCAGGTCTGCCTCCTTTCCAACTTCTCTGCTATTACAAATAAAGGACCCAATTGGTATTTGATCTTGAGCTGGGTTTTATTTTTGGCTTTAACAAAGTTTACCTCATCTGAATTTATTATCTGCCTGTAGTACTCCATGGAAAATAATCTCATTGGGAGGTATTTAGGTAGTTTGTATGGGGTAAGCTGGCCACCCATAAATCTTGATTTCAGTGTGGTTTGGTACAAGTACCAATATCCCACCTAATGATTGATGTTTAAATGACGGACTGTCCTAATCTCAGGACTGATTCTTGGTGGAGGGGTTCCACTAAGCATGGTCATCACAGGGTGGTGGACAAAGGAATCTATGAATTCATTGTATGAATTGGGGGAGGAATATTGATGAATCAATGGGGTCCAGAAGATGATTGATCTTCGTTGGCCCTTGGTGTCCAACTTTTGCAAGGTAAGTGGGAATTTATCTGCTTGGAAGTAGAGGAACATGTGGTATAGTACTGAGGAGTACTTGAAAACAATTTCATTTCCAATTCTTGTGAATTGCTCATGCATTCTTCCTACTATGAATGTGGCAAAGTCATAAATAGTTGTAGGAGGCCGTCCTAGGGTATAGATGGACATGAAGGCGAGGATGATTTCATCAATATACTCACTTTTGGAGTAACCCAAAACACAAGATATCATGGATACAATATTTCTGCCCCAAGGAGAAAATATAGTTGCTACATATGGAGAGGGGTTCTTGGGGGTATACTTCTCTTCTATGATGAAGGTTTGGATCAATTGGGTCAATCTTGCAGAGCTGATTTTGGGATATAAGTCCAACAAGTCTCCAATTAAGAGAGGAGTTAGGTTTGGCCCTAGTTGGAGCTACAATATCTCATTGATGGACTCAGGAGTGATGGTGAAAAGGACTTTTTGGTCATGAGACATGATGGTTCTATGACTGGGGATGTAGCAATCATAGCACATATGTACAATTTCAGGAAAAATGTGGACTTGGGGGAATTGGTACTTGGGCAAATTTGACTACCAAAGGCCAATTTCGTCAGCATGGTTCAGGAACTTGTCCCTACTTTAGCAATGTATTTTGAGCAGGAGCTCTATGACAAAGGTATATTTTATCTAGAAATCTCTATCAGCTAAGGGAAGGTGGTCAAAGTCCAGATGGGGCATGGAGATGGATCTCACATTCAATGCAGTAGGGGTAGCCATAATTCGGTTCTTGTGGATTCAAATTAGGCTTTCTCAAGGTTGAATTTGGGGTTTTCAGAGGTTTTTTGGTAGTTTCGAGGTTTGAGTATTTAGCAAGGTGCAGTATGGAATCTATTAGAGTAATTTCAATTAAGTTTTATGTTTAACAAAATACTCAATGACTATTCTAACTTGAAATTGACAGGGCACTTGGTGAATTCAGGTTTAAATACCTGAAACTGAGGCAAATTGACTCTAAGCAGGGTAACTGGTAACTGTAATTGGTCGAAGGGTGATAGTGGAAGCTGCATGGTTGGTTAGGTGGTCTGTGGCATTCTTTGGAGTGAAATTTGCACATGGGTTGATGGCTTCAATGTTTTGCAGGTGTCGTGCATGCATACAGAATCTTGCAGGCGAAAATTCAGTGAAAAAGACATTTTTGGGGCTTTTTGGCTTTTGTATGGAAGAAATGTTTTTGGTGGGTACGGGTCAATAGTGATTGATTTGTCACGTAGCAGGGAGGTGGTAAGAGGTTAATTCTGCACTGCTTATGGGCGTCAGGTGGTTTTTGGGAGGGGCTGCCCAATTCCACTCAGCAACTGACACGTCGCCAGGGCGATCTCGTGGAAAACAACTTTTTCGGGCGTGTATCGTCTAGTGGATGATCCCGCTCGAAATGGTTTTTGGGAATTGGATCTGGGCCTTCAGATTAGACGGTGGTCAGGGCGCAATTGTGCGTGGAGGTTAATGGGGGGCCCAGTGGGCACTTTAAATATGGCAGTATCGGGCTTAATGGTGGATTAAGGCGAGATTAGGCCATTAGGGTTATTAGTGAAGGGCTTAATCATGGTTTTGCCTAACTTAATCGCAAATCGGTTAGTTAGTGGGTTTTTGTCAGGTTTGATGTATCTTATAGTTTATATTTAAACTAGGGTATAAGGATAGGTTTATATAGGAAATTAATATATACGGGAAAAGGGTTATTTAATGGGAATTAATATATAATAGTTAGAAGTTAATATGAAAAACATCAGGAATGAATAGTGCTAAGCATAATGTATTTTCTGTGATTTATTTGTTTTTTGCACGGATGCATTATAACTTAGGCTAAATTATTTTTGTTGGTTTTTTATATGAAAGGGGAATTTACATGGGGGTGATTACTTTCCCTAGGGAAATAATGTTTTAACCTTAGGAAAAGGGGTTTTATTAGGGAAATGAATGATATGAAGGGGGGATGAAGTTTTATAAGGGGAATTCGGTACTTGGTATCTATAATTCATTGAGTTGAGGGTCTGATCCCTCCAGAAGTTAAAGAAATGCTCTTAGCCCCTTTGACTTAGAGTTTCTTAGTACTTAGAACTTTATTATGGGAAATTAGTTAACTAAATATGTAAAATGAATGGGGGAAGTTAAACAATTGACCTTGAAATCCATCTTCATGCTTGATTGACCATTTACAATTGAAACCTATGATGAGAGATGATAAATATTCTTTTTGCCCTATCATCATATTTCTGCAACCTTTCTTCTACTTACCCATCTACTTGTCCTACCATTTTTCTTCACTTTATTAGGGTGCATTTAGACTAGCAAACCTTATTAAAACATTTTATTTTCTTTTCACAAAGAAAACTATCTAATTCTATCACTATATCATCCAAGGGCTCAGATTAAACTGATGAGCTCCTTTTATTTTACTCTACCTAATCTAATGATCTGCCAAGATTAAATAGTTTAGTCAGATTTTATTCCCTAACTATCAACATGAAATTTAAAGCATGGCATAATCAAGTTTAAATAGTTTGATTACCCTAGATTGTGGCATGAATCACAAGCTTCACACAATCATTATTTTGCATAAAGTAAATAGTAGTGGCATTTAGACTTGCACACTTTCATGGTCTCTTTTTGTTTTTTGGGGTTCATATTTTTCACTTTTTTGGACCTTTTTCTTTATTATTTTTGTGCTTTAATTTTTATTTTAGGACATACCCTCTTTTCATTTTTTATTTTTCAATATGGAAAACATTTGTAGAAAGCAAATGTATGTACATATTACAAGGCTTAACCTTGTCCATTCAAAATTATGACTCCTATTGGTATAGGAAACTAATAGTGGCTCCCCTTGGCGATGGCATTTCCTTGTGAAATGTCAAGAACTTTGACATCAGTAGCCTTGAAATTTTGACTTCAGTTACCTTGTGATTTGTTACCTTTCAACCTGCTTTATTCATACTTATGATAATAAATGCTTAAAAGATTTGGGCCTTCTCTCCGGGCTTCAACTCCAAAGGTTTACCACCCAATCCAAACTAGAATTTTTCAAATAAAATATACACACATGGGAAATAACAATTAGTAACTAGGTTCTATGTAATGTTTGAGCATTTGACCATTCACTGGTCCTCCTCCTTCTTCAGTACCATCTAGTCCTTTAAGGAAGAAAGCATTGTTCCCTCTATAAGCATAAATGATATAGGGGCCCTTCCATAGGAAATCAAATTTACCATGCTTACCCTTATCTTCCCTTCTCGAGTCCCACTTGAGTACTTTATCACCTAAGTAGAAATCATCTGCCTTGGTCCTTCTATCAAAAATCTTTTTGATCTTTTCCTACACAACTTGAGATCTAATGTAGACCTCTTCTCTGGTTTGCTGGAGATGAATAGTTTGGTTAGTTCTCCTTTGGATATCATTTGGTTTAGATTGTAGTTCTTGGAGCATCTTCATCACTGGTACTCCCAAAGAGGATGGAAAAACAAATTCCATGCCATAAACTAGCTGATAGGGAGATGTACCAATTGACTTCTTGGTAGTCAGTCTGTCAGCCCATAAGGCTTTGACTTACTTCTTGTTCCATGTTTTCTTATTACCTTCCAGAAACTTCTTAATAATGTTCACCAGGATTTTGTTTGAAGATTCTGCCAGTCCATTTCCTTGAGGGTAGTAGGTTGTAGAATGACCTAGGGTGATGTGATACTTATTGCATAATTCTATCATTTGTTTGGATTTAAAAGCTACTACATTATCAATAATGAGCTTAGTTGGGCATCCAAATCTAGACAAAATGTTGGCTTCAAGGAAGTTAATGATAACAGTATCTATGGCCTGCCTTGAAGGTATGGCCTCTATCCATTTTGTGAAATACTCTGTGGCTGTGAGGATCCATTTATGTTGGGAAGAGGGGGGCGGGTGAATTTCACCAATGAAATCTAAACCCCATTGTTGAAAAGGTATTTCAGTAGTGATTGGTTTAAGGGGTAATGGTAGAAGTTTTCTTTTCCCTTCAAAAATTTGACACTTGTGACAAGAGGTCACAAATCTCTTGACATCTAAGAATAAAGTTGGGCAGTAGAAACCTGCCCTTAAGATTTTATCTATAGTGGTTCTCCAATAGAGGTGTCTGCCACTATCACCTGCATGAAAGTCTTGTAGAACGTTTTTAGCCTCATCTTTTATCAAACATTTAAGGAGAATTCCTTCATGATCTTTCCAAAACAAAGCATTATCAAGTATACAAAATTTCAAGGATTTCATTTTTAAAAACC
Source organism: Pinus tabuliformis (assembly GCA_031772625.1). NCBI lineage: Eukaryota > Viridiplantae > Streptophyta > Pinopsida > Pinales > Pinaceae > Pinus > Pinus tabuliformis. The sequence continues at coordinate 245,650,751 of CM062811.1, forward strand.
TACCTTTGGTTCTAGATAATCTAGGAGGACCTTGTAAGTTTAGTACAATGTAAATGATATCAGCATACCATGGTGATTCACCAAAGGCTTGACTGATCAGTGGAGTTGCCATCTCCTCTCCTTCATCTAGTGCAGTGATAAAGTTTATGTCTAAGGCCTGACAGTTTGACTCCACCATAAGTTTGGTTAAGCCTTGGCCCTTGATTAACTTTGTGGGATTGATCTCTATGTCATACTCTAAGATAGTAGCAATCCATTTCCCCTTTCCCCATCAATACCTTCCTGAGTCACGATATATTTGACTACAGAATTGGGAACATAGGCTACTATATGAGAATACAAAATATATACCCTAAAATCTTTGATAGCTTTGACTAAAGCCAATGCTTGTTTCTCCATTATGTTGTATTTTAAGGGAGCATCTCTTAAGGCTTTGCTAAATAAATCAATTGGTTGTTCATATCCTTGGTCATTTTTCTGCAGTAAAACTGCAGCTATTGTATGCTCAAAAGCAAAGGAAAACAAAATGAAATCCGTATCAAACTTGGGACTAACTAATATCAAGGTTTTTGTCAAAGCTAGTTTGATGTCTTCAAATGATTTCTTAGCTTCGACAGTCCAACTTAAGGTTGAATCTTTTTTCAACATGTTATTTAGTGCTCTAATTAACTCTGCTAGGTTAGAAATAAATCTTCTTAGGAAGTTAATCTTTCCTAAAAAGGCTTGTAGTTCTCTGATATTCCTAGGGTGTTGTATTAGCAAGATGGCTTCAATTCTTGCAAGATCTATTCTTATGCCATCTTTGGAAATGATATGTCCTAACGATTTTCCTTCTTCCAATCCAAATAAAGATTTCTCGGGGTTCAAGGAGATGTCATACTTTTTGCATTTTATAAAGACCTGCCTTGGATGATCTAGATGTTGATTATCTGATTTTGAGAAAACAGTAATATCATCAAGATATATCACAAGGAAATCATGGATTTCTTTGGAAAAGGCTATATCCATAGCCCTCTAGAAAGTGGCTCCTGCATTCGTTAGCCCGAAAGGAATTTTGACATACATAAAGCTGCCCCAAGAAGTGGTGAAAGCAGTCTTGGGTTGGTCGTTAGGATGAACCAAAATTTGATTGTAACCAGAAAACCCATCCAGTAATGAGATTATGGTTGACCTAACTACCCTTTGTAAGATGTGATCCATTTTGGGAAGAGGGTAATTGTCTTTAAGTGATTCTTTATTCAGGTTTCTGAGATCTACACAGAGTTTTATCTCACCAGTTTTCTTCCTGGTTGGGACCAAGTTTGAGACCCATTCAGAAAACCTTAATGGTGCAATTATCTTGGCACCATACATTCTCTTAATTTCTTTTTCTATTGAAGGTAATAAGACATGATTAATTCTCCTAAGATTTTGTTTGAAAGGTTTTTTATTCTCTTTGAGAGGAATTGTGTGTTGGATGATGCTGGTGTCATAGGATTTAAGGTCCTCATTTCTCCAAGCAAAGACATCCTAAAATTATTTGAATAACTCAATGTATTTCACCTTTTTTGTTGAAGGGAGTGACTTCAACAGTTTTATTATCTTGGGATTGTCTTCAGTGCCTATGTTACACTCTTCAATATCAGATTTTAATGGTTCCATTCTAGGCTTCCTAAGAACATCATTTGATTCGAATAAGTCTTCCAGACGGGTTAAAACTTTTGGAAAGAAATTATCCTTGAGATTATTACTTCGTTTTCGTCATTAATTGTTTCATCAATCTCAACCTGTTCTAGGTTGTCTATATCTGACCTTGTGAATTTAGTGGGATTAAAACTATCTATGTCATTACCTTCTAGCTCATTTATTATTACTTCATCCCTAGAGTTAAGATCTATGGATATATCAATGTCTATGTTACTATGTGCAAATTCTTCTTCTAAAGTTAAGAAGTTGTTGATCTGTCTATCATTTGAAAATACTTGTCAGTTCTGCACATTATCTGGGATTGAAGGTCTGTGCCTTACCTCAACAGTGTACTGATGGTTAGGTTGGAAAGGTAACCTGTAGGTATTGGTAAACATTGCTAAACTATGGGCTTGAATATTGTGCTTCCTAGGAACTACTGCAAGCTGTGTTTCTAGAAAATCATTGAGTATTTCTACAATGGTTCCTCTATAATAACCTAATCTAGTGTCTTTAGTCAAATATACACCCTTAATCTGATTTACAACTAGCTCTGAGTCTCCTATGACTGAAACTCTTTGAGCACCTAAATTCCCAACTACCTTGAGACCTAGAATCAAAGCCTCATACTCGGCCATATTATTGGTACATCCGAAATTTAACCTATAGGCATGGCCCTCTAAGTAATTTTTTTCTAAATTATAAATCCATACTCCTGCTCCTGCTCGTAACTTATTTACAGAGCCATCAAATTCTAAATGCCATAAGATTTCATGTACATAGTTCTCATCATCAGTGTCCCATTTATTTTTATTTCTAGAAACCTGATTACTTTCTTTATTGCACAATTATGAAGTTTCTTTAGATTCATTAGCAGTGGAAACTGCAATTTCTTTTGGCTCTGCAAAAACACTATTAGGAGTTTCGTTTGGTATTTTATCAGTGTTGAACATAATAAAAGAGTCTACATCTGAATGCATGAAGTAGATGGGATAGTTTTGAGGTCTATCTTGGCTACTTACCATGTATTTCATGAAAGTTTCTCTGTACAGTTTCTTGGGTTGTCCAAACATAGAAATTGTGGCATATGACATATCCAGTTGGAGGGATCCTTGAAGCTTGGCTCCCCAAGATCTCGATAACAACATGCCATATTTTGGTGGGATATCAGCCATTACAATGTCCATGAGGATGCTCTTGGCAGGATATTGGACTAAAGTAGTACACAAATCTTTGATTAACCCTAGACATTCTACTAGACTTGAATCAAAGGAGAACAAATCTTTGTAAGGTCTAGTAATGTCTAGTTTCAATTTTTCCATTACTGATTTGGGAATTAGGTTGTGAGAAGCCCTAGAATCTAACATGGCATTGTGTAGTATTTTGTCATGAATATTAAGGCTAATGTAAAAAGGCGGAACTCCTCCTTCTTACAGTTTGCCATTAACATCTGGTCCAAATATTAATTCTAGTTTATCATCAAACAAGTTAACTAAATCTTCGTTTTCAGCAATGTTCAGGGTCTGATTTACCTGTGATTTGTAAGTTTCGTTTTTAATTAGTTCAGTCAAAGGGACTGAAATTTTCAGCTTGGATATCTCTGCTCCCAAATTGAATGATGAGGAAGGGTCGTAGACCTTTGAAACAAGGTTTTGAGTGGAATTATCTTCCTTTTTTTACTTGGGATTTCCTTATGAGGAATTTCAGATCTGGCATTATAGGTGTTTTTCTCTAGTTCTTTAAGTGGCACTGATGTGGATGGTGGCTCAACAGAGCGTTGGTTGGTAGTTATTTCTTCAATGATGGGACTAGGGGGATTTTGGTTTGATCTAGGGAGGATTTGAAGTACCTCCGAAACAGGGACTTTATTTGTTATTTTGGGTTGATTTGCCATTTCTTTCTTAGTTTGGTTAGGAGGACCAACATTCTTTTTACTTCTCAAGTTATATTGTTTTTGCACTTCAAATATGGCAGAGTCATATCCCTTTTTATAGTCAAATGACTCTCCAGACTGGGTTTGAAGCTATTGTAACATATGCAATTCTTCTTCATCCTGGGAGATAAATAAAGGGTTTTGATCATCTAATCCCATTAGATTGATTTGGGTATCTTGTTCTGGATCATCAGGATCAGATGGTTCTGCATAGTTTTCTTGAAAGGGGGCCTAATGTTTTGATTAGGTCCATTCTTTCCTGTGTTTTGGTTTTGATTTTTGTTTTTTCTGAAATTAGCATTCCTAACTGGGGGTGCTTGTTGATTATCCCATGTTTTTCTATCTAGGTTGTCAAGTCTATCCATGATTCTTTCTACGGTTTTGGCCAAAAGATCTACTTTACCATCAAACATTGAAGCTTCATCAGCAAATCCTACTCCCTTTTCCAACTCTTCTCGAGCTTTTTTGGCTAAAATATTAGCCTACTTTTACTTCATTGGTTTGGATTTTCTCTATGGTTGCAGGCTCTCTTTCCCTAAGTTGGTATGGCATATCTAGATCAAAACCGTCAGGGAACTTCATCGTTGCGAGATCAGGAGGAGGCTTAAGGTTGGTCGGGATAGCATTGTAAGTGATATTAAGCCCAGTGCAATAGTCTTGAACTGATTCTTTAGGACCTCTCGTAATGTTCTCATACTCATAAAGTATCTACAATGGGTTTTTCTTCCTCTCCCATCTCTCGATGAAGATCCTATGAAAGTTTTCCATATCTGCAATACTACCAGAAACTAAGTTTCTAAGCTAGGTTCTAACTTCCCCAGCTAATGTTTGGGAAAAGAGCCTCATTCTTACATTTGCATCATCTATCTCATCTAACTCAAAATAATCGTTCATTCGATTAACATGTTGCTGAGTAGTGTATAGGCCTGTAGCATCAAATAGTTGAATTTTGCTTTGATAGTCCTGAGGTAAGTTATGTAACTGACCAGGTAACACCAAAGGGGCATATCTATTAGCCATCACTAAAGCCTCGGCTTGGCTCGGGGATAAGGGAAGATTAGTTTGGGTTGAGGTGGAGATGGATGAGCTAGTAGTGCTTACAATTGAAAATGGAAGATTGCGAGTTGAAACTAGAATATTAACAGTGGAATTTGGAATATCTACAAATGAAACTGGAATATTAATAGTGGATGAAGGGGTTTCTATTATGGAAATTGGGATAAAAGGGACAGTTGTATGTATAGGGGAGATGGAAGTATCTATAAGTAAACTTGAAGGGCTAATGGGTAAAGTGGGAGTGTTTATAGGTGGAAACAGGATTCTAGGTTGTATAGGGAGCTGTGGAATGAATGGGCCAGTGGAATGAACTGTAGTAGAAATAATAGATGGTGTGGTAGTGATGGAATAGGTATTAATAACATTGGAGGATTGAGCAGAAAGTTTAGCAGTTAGAGCAGTATTAATGGATGATAGTGGAGTATTCAGAATATATTCATCAATTGATCTATTAGCTCTTTGAACTTCAAGGTCTGCAATAAAATCAGGGTCTAGAACAGTTTCATTAAGCACACTTTCATATTTGTTCTAAACAATGAGAGATCAAATTTCACATTGAAAGGTAAATCTTCTAAAAACTACCACTCATCGGGACATGAATTAGCTTTAACTAATGGTGTTTTATCAGCTGAACCCTCTTATTTTTTGGATTTTCTTATAATTCTGTTTGGATCATCCACTATAACAACATGGTTTGGATCTGGGTTGGCCCTGGTATAATGAGTTTTCCTGGTAGCCATAATTATAACTTAAAAAAAAAAAAATTAGTGTAAATTTTAAAACTTCTGTAAAAACTGACTTTAAGGGGCTCAAGATGATGATTAAGATTTCCTTAAAGTTTTAGGAGACTAAGGTTTGTGTTCCCCAATATGGTCGCCACTATGTTATCACTCAAAAATTTTCCTTAGAATTTTTGGAAGAAGGGAAGGTTTCGAGGTAACCACAAATCGAATTTTAAGCATAGGCTATAGCCAACCTATGGCTCAGAGAGGGCTCTCTCTATATAATTTATCTATGTTTTCTTAGATATTAGGCTAGTTCTAGAGTTCAAGGGGGTTTTTGATTTGTATGAATATTTGGTGGTGGAATCCTTAAAACAGGCTGATAGGTTGATGCCTTTAGGCCATTGGGCAATGGAGTCAAAGAAGGGGCAGCAAAGCTAGAGTTAACTCACTAAAGGGAATGTTCAAGGGGAAAGATAGCAGAGTGAAGTACAAATCCTTGGACTAAATGGTGAAATGAGTCTTAACGGAGGTGAGAGGGCAATCAAGAATCCTCAGACCGAGGCTAAGATGGGGGAACAATAGTGAATCATGAGTAAAGGGAAATTAAGAATCCTTTACTATAGACCAGAGGAGAAACTATGGAAGCTAAGGAGCAGTTAAGAATTCCCTAGCTAAGATAGTTTAAGAGAAAAAAATTAAGAATGTATAATAGTATGACAGAGTGCAGTTAAGAAAATTCTGAAATAATATTCAAGTTAAGACATTTAGACTTCTGAAACATTTAATATTATGAAACAACTTAAAGAGAGATAAAACAACACAAGAGAATTACTCATTTGTACTTCTCTTTACAGATGAATCCCTTGAAATATCTGATCTTTATTCATCAATCTAGCATGCTAGCCCAGTCAATGATACAAAAGCTTTTACAGTATTTGAACAAAATTCTATTTAAGGTATAATAATCCACCCTACATACTTTGTTTTGTGAAGTATTTATACAAAATGTTTTTACAAAATATCCCAAACTAACTTGGGAATTAATCTAGGAAATTCAAAATATATTCTCGTAGGAAGATAGTGACAGCTATTGAACTATTTTCTTGTTGTCCCTTTTATTGTGGTTTAGCTGGAAGTTTATGGTTGCTAATTCTCTGTGATGGCCAAAGGCTATTGTCTTCTATACTGATACTCTTTGACATGGATACTCTTTGACCTTGTAACCATTTGACTCTGATGCTCTTTTACCTCGTTGATTGTGTTTGACCTTTAACTGTGTTCTGCTATAGTAAGTCAGTCAAATTTTCCCATTCTTGATCTATTGGTAACCGAATACTCAACATTCTCCAGTAAGTGTCATCTGCCTCATTGTATTTGGAAAATGAAGGCTTATTTACAAACAGATGGTTTACCTCGTGTTGGAGGTAAAATAGATTTTCAAAGGCATTGTACAGTACCTTTCCTGTTGGGGTTCCTGAAACCTGTGAAGTAGCCACTTGTTGTCTTGCTACATCCCTGAGTTTGTCGTTGTAATCTCCTTGTTCCATAAGTTTATCATGAATGACTAAGGGATTAGGTAATCCCTTTTCCTTTAGCTTATCAAATTTAGCCATGAAATTGTCAACGGCTACTTGCATTTCCTTGCTCTTTTCCTCTAACTTTTGCATAAGGTCCCTCATGGTGAGGACTTTCTTTACCTCCAAAATAGTATCAGTCTTGCCTTCAATTTCCAGTTCATGTAGTTGGTACTTCTTCTTTGAATATAAGAACTGGATGAGCCTGGTAACCTCTCTAGGCCTGTTTCCTAAATCTATCTTCACTTTCTCAATAGCCTCTATTATTAATCTTGTGAGATCAATTTGCTTGAATATAACCTGTATGGATGGCGAAATATCATTGACAGAGACAATGCTATTGGCCCACATTTTTTCCTTAGCTTCTCCAAAAGGCTCCTTTAGTGTCAAGTCTCTTTCCATTAACTTGAGCTTTTCCTTTATCCTTGCATCCTTTTGTTCCTCCTCTTTCTGCATAATCTTGGCAAGCATATAGTATGTTTCTAAGCTAGCCACATGTTCCTTAAGCTTGTTTATCTTGTTTTTCTGAATAGACATTTCTTGCATGGCATGAACAAGCTTGGTTGCTTCATCTGTTGTTGTACCTTCTGCTGTTGTAGAAGCTGTTGATGTAGATGCTGCAGTGGTTATGGACAAAGTAGTGCCTATACGAACCTTTGGAGCCAATGTAGCTGCCAATGTAGATGGTACTGTAGTAGTCACTGTATGGATTACAGGTTCTGGTGTGGTCCATACTTCACCTTGCTTCAATTGGATTAAGGTATCCAATTCCTTCTCCGTGTTCCTCAACTAATCATTTAGCTTGAGGACTAAATCCATTAAGTCCTCATGCTGAGTTTGAGACTGTAACACCTCCTGTGTTTGTGGATGATGCAAGGAGGGCATCTTTAGTTGCTTATTCAGTGAAGCAATGTCCTTGTTCTTCTATTTTATTAACTCCTCTATTGCCTTGATATCTTTTGGATCATGTTCCATCTCTATAAAGTCTTCCAAAGACTTGATTATATTATCCTTGGCTTGCGAAGAAGCATGTTCAAGCTATTATTGAGCTAGATGTTGTTTAGGGAACTTTGCAGTTGATGAAAATCTATGAACTTCCCTATCAGGGCAGAGCATATCATTTCTCCAACCTACTTGTGAAACTCTATTTGGTCCACAGGGCGAATATCCCTGGCCAACACCTCAAAATCAACTTTCTTATAGGTAGTGGGTGCCCTTGGTTGCTGCACAGTTGGTTGAATGAAGGACACCTACATCTTCCCCTATTTGATGTCAAAGGTTGACATCAATCTATTCTGACCTGAATTAGAAAGTTTGAAAAGCTGAGCATATGTCTCAGCTTTCAACCTTTCATTCCTCATTTTTATCTCTTTGAATTTGTCTTTGATAATTTTATTCTAGTCTGCTAGCCTACTGAAAGACAAGGCCTCTACACTCTTCTTCCTTTGTATCATTTGGGTTCCTGAGGATGATGGGGGCTTTGTTTCCTTTGAAGGAGAAACATCTTTACTCCTTTCTGGCTCAGAATCATTTATTTCAACTGAGCCATCAGTTTCTTCCTGTTCTAACACATGATTGAGTCTAGGCCTTTTGCTTTGACCTCTTTCATATTGAACATTGAAGGATTGTGTCCCTGAACTTGATCCTTCCTCCCTGCCCCTTTTGGGATTTTTCTCCTCATTTAGAGGAGTCTGCATGATAGGCGGAGTGCTCATTGTCCCTTCCTAAGGTGGTACCTATAGAAATGAATTTTCATAAAGTTGATTTTCTAGATCTAATAATGTGTTTTCCACAACAACTTCAGTATTGTCCCTGTCCTCTAAATTGTTTTCCACCCATTGCAATTGGTTGGCATACTTTTCTATCTCAGGGATGTGGTGATGGATATAGGGAGCCATCTTGTTTTTCTACCTTCTTTTGCAGATGAAATCCAAGGGATCATATCTCCATATGAAGCTCTGTTTTAATTTTAATCTCTAAAGGATCAGGTTTGCCTCCTTTCCAACTTCTCTGCTATTACAAATAAAAGGACCCAATTGGTCTTTGATCTTGAGCTGGGCTTTCTTTTTGGCTTTAACAAAGTTTACCTCATCTGAATTTATTATCTGCCTGTAGTACTCCAGGGAAAATAACCTCATTGGGAGGTATTTAGGTAGTTTGTATGGGGCAAGCTGGCACCCATAAATCCTTATTTCAGTGTGGTTTTGGTACAAGTACCAATCTCCCACTTGATCATTGATGTTTAAATGAAGGACTTTCCTGATCTTAGGACTTATTCTTGGTGGAGGGGTTCCACTAAGCATGGTCATCACAAGGTGGACAAAGGAATCTATGAATTCATTGTATGAATTGGGGGAGGAATATTGATGAATTAATGGGGTCCAGAAGACGACTAATCTTGCCCTTGGTGTCCAACTTTTGCAAGGTAACTGGAATTTATCTACTTGGAAGGAGAGGAACATGTGGTATAGTATTGAGGAGTACTTGAAAATCCTTTCATTTCCCATTCTTGTGAACTGCTCATGCATTATGTCTGTTATGAATGTGGAAAAGTCATAAATAGTTGCAGGAGGCTGTCTTGGGGTATAGATGGACATGAAAGCCAGGATGATTTCATCAATGTACTCACTTGTGGAGTAACCTAAGACACAAGATATCATAGATACAATATTTCTGCCCCAAGGAGAAAATATAGTTGCTACATATGGAGGGGGGTCTTTGGGGGTATACTTCTCTTCTATGATGAAGGTTTGGATCAATTGGGCCAATCTTGTAGAGATGAGTTTGGGATATAAGTCCAACAGGTCTCCAACTGAAAGAGGAGTTAGGTTTGGCCCTGGTTGGAGCTGCAACATCTCATTGATGGACTCAGGAGTGATGGTGAAAAGGACATTCTAGTCATGAGACATGATGGTTCTGTGACTGGGGATGTAGCAAGCATAGCACATATGTACAATTTAAGGAAAAATGTGTACTTGGGGGAACTGGTACTTGGGAAAATTTGACTCCCAAAGGCCAATTTCGTCAGCATGGTTCAGGAACTTGTCCCTACTTTGGCAATGTATTTTGAGCAGGAGCTCTATGACAGAGGTATCTTTTATATGGAAATCTCTAACATCTAAGGGAAGGTGGTCCAGGTCCAGATGGGGCATGGAGATGGGTCTCATGTTCAATGCAGTAGGGGTAGCCATAATTCAGTTCTTGTCGATTCGAATTAGGCTTGCTCAAGGTTGAATTTGGGGTTTTTAGAGGTAGTTTGGCAATTTCAGGGTTTGAGTATTCAGAAACGTGCAGTATGGAGTCTATTAGAGTAATTTCAATTAAGTTTTAAGTTTAACAAAATACTCAATGACTGGTCTAACTTGAAATTGACAAGGAACTTGGTGAATTCAGGTTTAAATACCTGAAACTAAGGCAAATTGACTCTGAGCAGGGTAATTGGTAACTGCAATTGGTCGAAGGGTGCTAGTGGAAGCTGCACGGTTAGCTGGGTGGTCTATGGCGTTCTCTGGAGTGAAATTTGCACATGGGTTGATGGCTTCGATGTTTTGCGAGTGTCATGCATACGTACAGAAACTTGCAGGCGAAAATTCAGCGAAAAAGACATTTCTGGGGCTTTTTGGCTTTTATATGGAAGAAATGTTTTTGGGGGGTATGGGTCAATAGTGATTGATTTGTTGCTTAGCGGGGAGGTGGTAAGAGGTTAATTTCACACCGCTTATGGACGTCAGGTGGTTTTTGGGGGGGGGCTGCCCAATTCCACTCAGCGACTGACACGTCACCAGGGCGGTCTCATGGAAAAAAAAAAATTTAGGTGTGTATCGTTTGGCGGATGATCCCGCCTGAAATGGTTTCAAGGCATTGGATCTGGGCCTTCAGATCGAACAATGGTCGGGGTGCGATTGTGCGCAGAGGTTAATGGGGGGCCCAGCGGGCACTTCAAATATGGCAGTATCGGGATTAATGGGGGATTAAGGTGGGATTAGGCCATCGAGGTTATTAGCAGAGGGCTTAATCATGGTTTTGCCTAACTTAATCATAGATCAATTAGTTAGTGGGTTTTCGTCAGGTTTGATGTATCTTATAGTTTATATTTAAACTAGGGTATAAGGATAGGTTTTTATAGGAAATTAATATATACGGGAAAAGGGTTATTTAATGGGAATTAATATATAATAGTTAGAAGTTAATATGAAAAACATCGGGAATGAATAGCGCTAAGCATAATGTATTTTCTGTGATTTATTTGTTTTTCGCATAGATGCATTATAACTTAGGCTAAAGTATTTTTGTGGTTTTTTATATGAAAGGGGAATTTACATGGGGGTGATTACTTTCCCTCGGAAAATAATGTTTTAACCTTAGGAAAAGGGGTTTTATTAGGGAAATGAATGAAATGAAGGGGGGATGAAGTTTTATAAGGGGAATTTGGTACTTGGTATCTATAAGTCATTGAGACGAGGGTCTATTCCCTCCAGAAGTCAGAGAAATGCTCTAAGCCGCTTTGACTTGGAGTTTCTTAGTACTTAGAACTTTATTATGGGAAATTAGTTAAGTAAATAGGTAAAATGAATGGGGTAAGTTAAACAATTGACCTTGAAATCCATCTTCATGCTTGATTGACCATTTACATTTGAAACCTGTGATGATAGATGATAAATATGCTTTTTTCCCTATCCTCATATTTCTGCAACCTTTCTTCTACTTGCCCATCTACTTGCCCTACCATTTTTCTTGACTTTATTAGGGTGCATTTAGACTAGAAAACCCTTATTAAAACATTTTATTTTCTTTTCACAAAGCAAACTATATAATTCTATAACTATATCATCTAAGGGCTAAGATTAAACTGATGAGCTCCATTTATTTTACTCTACCTAATCTAATGATCTGCCAAGATTAAATAGTTTAGTCAGATTTTATTCCCTAACTATCAACATGAAATTTAAAGCATGGCATAATCAAGTTTAAATAGTTTGATTACCCTGGATTGTGGCATGAATCACAAGCTGCACAAAATCATTATTTTGCATAAAGTAAATAGTAGTGGCATTTAGACTTGCACACTTTCATGGTCTCTTTTTGTTTTTTGGGGTTCATATTTTCACCTTTTTTGGACCTTTTTCTTTATTTTTTTTGTCCTTTGATTTTTCTTTTAGGACATACCCTATTTTCATTTTTTATTTTTTAATATGGAAAACATTTGTAGAAAGAAAAGGTATGTACATATTACAAGGCTTAACCTTAGCGATTCAAAATTATGACTCCTTTTAGTATAGGAACCTAACAGGAACCTGCAACTCTGTTCTTCCTCCATGTTCTCGACAATCTTCCTCTTGCCATTTTTCATGCTGGTATGTTTACCTCTGCTGCTGGTGCTCTCTCGGATGCTGCTTCGCTAACCATTCCATAGAGATGCTAACCAATTAATTACGCCTGGAGAAGATGTAACAATATCTCGATGGGTCCTCCTCTGCCCAATAAAATGCCCCATGGATCCACTGAAACTGTACTCTCGTGCAGTGATATTTCACAAAACAATGCAGGTCATACGGGCTGAAGATTTGGGTGTAGAATGGATATTTTCTTATCTCCTCTGCCTCGACATCTGCATGCTTGAAACTATGTATCTCATATAACCCAATCCACAATGGAAGAGTGGGCCAAGGCGCCTTCTTCTTCCGATGCAGCGTAGCTGATAGTCCTGCCGAGATGTGTTATGATACTTCTGGCATGACGAGCTTGTCCAAGGAAAACTTTGGTAAAACATGCAGAGGCTACTCCACACTGTACATCTATATGAAGGTGTCAGATGATGAGGCATACCAATCTTCTATGTGAATCACTGCCTCCATTTCTACCTTCGACATGCAGGGTGGATCTTGTTCAAGCATCATCTTGTACACTGGGGTGAAAAAATGATTAGACACCTGCGTGATAACTCCTCTGAAGCTGCATTCGGACAAAGTTTTAAATTAAGTGTTCACAGAGGTCTCCGCTTCAAGACCGGGAACTCCTCACGGGCACAGATTGCATCCAAGATGTAGGCAGACATGTAGATTTATGCTTGCTAACCTTTGGGTGGCTGTCAAGCTCTTGTTACCTGTTCCTTTGGCTGGTGAGACAATATGTCAGACCAGTTGCCTTTTCCTTCACTGGTCAGTTGGTCCAACGTAGTCACCCAACCTTGTGGGAAGGTTTCAGTGATCTCTTGGCCATAGAAGTGACATGCAAAGATGACCAAGTATTGATACGCCTTCCTTAGTATCTTCGTCTTGTAAACTTGGTTGGGTGTCATCCTGAATTTTTTCGGCTCCTTTACCCAGTTCTTCAAGATATCCTTGGAGTTGGAATTACTGTTGGGTATGCTGAAGGGTGTCTCCATGGTGATCATGGGCTTCAACATATGGTACATCTGTTCATAATCCTATGCCCTGAAGGTAGCAATCTCTATCCCACTGACTTTGCTCAATGTCATCATCTTAGGATCAGTGTGCGAGATGATCCAATGTATCATGTCCGCACATGGGAACATGGGATACCTGCATGCAATCTGATACAAGCCAGACTTGTGGAATGTTCACATTGACTTGACGGTCTTCAAGCTATTCCCCAAATGTGCCTACAAATGCATCATTGCCCTCTTGTCATTCCAGCTTGATGTCCTTGTCAACAATCATCTTGGTGTCTTCATAAATCACCAAACTTGTAGACACTCGCTCAACTAATGCTCCAGTTGCACTTCCGTCAGTGTCCTTTGATCCTACTCTCTTTGAGGCCATTTATCCTGGACTGTTGAGTGGCGGATGAAAACCTACTAGATTTGGAGACATGGCGACATTCATGGCAAGAAATCTATCAGCTAAAACCAAAACAATCTTGAGGAACGACATGCAACATACCTGGGGATTGACTGGCAAGGATTGAACAATTTTTCCTGGGAGGCCAAGAGATTGGCTGCCAAAACCACACAAAAGGAAGTCTAGACTACTAGGATGATGGATAGCTATAGGAATTGTTCAATGTACAATCTAGGCTGGCCTGCTGGTTGCTGGACTTGCACAATGTGCAATTCCAACTGGCAAGGGTTGTAGGCCCAGTGACTACATTGTGCAATTTTCTGGGCCAACAGTCAATGCCTCTCCAAATTGTGCAATGTAAGACTAGAGGACAGTCACTATGAAAAAATGCGCATTTTCTGGGAGGAACGTAGAGCCTTCCCTCTCAGGATTGCGCAATGTTGTCTTGGCGAGGTAGAGTCTGGGCCAAGGTTGCCTAGACCCGTCGATGGGAAACTAAAAGCAAATGTGAATGTGAATTCATGGTGATACTGAGTGTAAGCAGGAGTGAATGATCATGCATGAAAACAGTGAATGCAAGATTTAGAAAATGGAACAACATGCATGTGTGTGAAGCAAGTCGCCGAATAAGTGACCGTTTGTGCAAAACAATGTCATGCATGCGACAACGGTGAGATGCTAATGAAAACTGAAATGGTGCTAGTAAAAGCTAATATGAATGAAAATTATAGAAAGCATTCATAGAAATCAAGTAGACAACACTCATACAAGCCAAAACACAAAAAGCGACAGAAATGCTACAAAAGACAAGTTAAGCGGACTTACCCGGAAATAGGTGAGCTGGATGTTTTGAAGAATCCTGGATGTGATGTGGGATGTCAAAGCTCCAAGATCGATGTGAATAAGTGAGCTCTGAAGCATCGAATAAACAAATTTGACGCGCATGCCACAAATCTAGGAAAAAACAACACCTGGAGGAAATATTCTAAAAACGATCTTTGCATGTAACCTCCAACTGCTAAAAATAGCTCCCTAAAATCTAGGGATGCTTTTTGCATGTTGCTTTTTTTTATTTCAGGAAAACACATCCCATGCATGCAAGTCAAGTTTTCTTGGTCCCAGGTGGAACCGGTCAACCCGATGGCACATGCAATAGCCTACCTGACTGAGGGTAACTTTTGTATAATTTCTGAAAGGAAGTTGGGTTGGCTACCCAGAGGGATTGCATAATTTCTGGGATGAGAAGTTGATTGCTGCCCAGGATTGCATGATTTATGGGCTGAGCAGTCCTGTTGGGTCAGATTGCATAGTTTTTCCAGGGAAGGTTGATAGATAGAAATGCACAATTCCTAAGGCTAGCAGGTTGCTAGTTAGGATTGCGTAATTTCTGGAGGGAAGGTTGGTTCCCCTCTAGAATTGCACAATTTCTTGAGGGAGTTGTTCAGACTACAGTTGGACCAAGTACGGGGAAGAAACATGTGAGGGGAATGCAACAAGCTATCATGCACAGACTGTCACGCTACTAAAAAACCATTGAAGCTTGTGTACTTGACAGTGCAATACATGCTACTGAGGATGGTTGGTAGGGAGGCTCCAAAAAGAAGCTAAGGAAAACTTTTGGAGGGTGGTTGTAGCCGCTACAACACTTGGCATCACACTGGTAGAACTCCAGCTCTCTGAATGGACCTTGTTCATGAAAAGCAAGTTTAACACCTCTAGAAGTATTGTTCAATTCTCTGTTCATCTTGTTTTCCACACTTGCTTGATTGTAAGATGTAGCATCTGCCAAGTTCTTGGTCGGTCGACACACATTCCAAGCCAAGCCAACCCAGTTGTTTTGATTAGGGATGAGTGGTATATCGGTGCACAAGCAGTATAGTCTTTAGAGTCTTAGTTTGATCTCTGGTGTTGCTTCGCTGCAAATGGGCCTGGATAGTACCCCGGCGGAGTCACACAAGAACACAAGCATCACTCCGCTGCCAGTGAGCCTGGTTAGTACCCCGACGGAGTTACTTGCATCACCTCTCTACGCAGGGAGCCTTTCTCTTCTTTCACCTTATTCATTTTGAAATTTTTCATTTTTCACTTTTCATTTTTTCATTTTTTATTTTCATAACATGTGCATAACACTTATTCATTTCAAAGGCGGAAGAGGGATCGTGAATTATTGAGAGCAGAATAGGTTGTTCCTTCAGAGAAGTAGTTTATATATACCTCTGATGTGCCTGTTAAGGTTTCCCCCCTCACCTTACTCTACTTGACTGAGCTGACAAGCAATAACCTTGTGTTTTCACCAAGGTTCACTTCGAAGAGTACACATTTTCCATTGGCATATCATGGACTGAGGATAACAAGTTCTTCATACAGAGGTAGGACGACATATAACCAAGTATTGATAACTGCACAAGTCCTCTTATACTTTACCCAACTTGTTTCAAGAATCGCACACAGCTTCATGTGAAACTAACCTATGAGTGAAAAACAAGAAAAAAAACATAAAACAAAGAAAAATCAAGAGTAACTGCGAAAGAAAAGCAGAAAGAAAACAAGCAAGCAAACAAACAAACATGCAAAGAAAGTAAGAAAACAAGCATGCAAGAAAACAAACCAAAAGTAGACACTACTCCTGCTCCTAAGCTAACGATGCATGGGCCTAATGACGTGAAGTGATACTTCCAATGTAGCCACTAGCGCGTTCTTTGACCCATGTTGGTAAAGTCATGGTTTGTGAACAACACAATTGTGTGAACCAGCAAACAAGAAAGGTATAACAATGAAGACAAACACATTCCATGTATAAATGTGTCCAAAGAACATATGTGAGTGCAAGTGCATGACATACAGTTTGTGGACTTGTCATGGTGTTGTGCGATACTACGTGCAACTGTGAAACATGCGCATACTCTTGACTGTGACATGCAAGAAAATGAAAGAAACAAAGACAATTTGTGTCGTGCACATGTGCTTTCTATGTAAGATTCCTAAAATGCATGAGCGATGGGATCGTGTAGTTCGAGTGGAGAAAGTATGATCTATGTGTGAGTTGGATCTTCAATACATAGATGAGTGATGAGGAGCCTTGGGTGTTTCAACAATTTCTTGATCATAAGTGAAACCAACCTTAGGCCAGCGAGGGCCTGACATAACCATCAGCGTGAGCTAAAGTGCCTCGAAAGTCTGGTGGGTTTCGACTTTGTCAACAGATAGATCATCATAAATAGGTAGCTTCAAAACATCAACTGCGATAGAATCATCATCTTGATCGAATATGGGAAAAAATATATCACGACAGCTACAATCAACAAAATCAATGATTTCATTGGCATCCTCATGATCTGATGAATCAAATAGAGGTGTTGATGAGAAGCAAAAAAATTCACTCTTTGTGTTTCCAGAAAAGGCAGATGAAAAGTCAAGTGGATTTTCAATGAAAATCTTATCCTCTGTGTTGTTTGATAATGGACTAACATCAAGGGTGTTTTGTGCATGATCAACAATGGGTGCATCCATAGATGGAGATACACATGCAAAATCAATGATGGTAGGTTCACCAAAAATGTCAAGAAAGAACGGAGGAGGTTCAGGTAGAAAGGAGTCATCCTTCGTCGAGTGTTGATGCTCAAGCTCCCAGTCATACTCTTCATGAATGATTGTGCATGTTGGTTGTCCAACACCAACTCCGTCGATGGCTTGATCCTTTTTCACAATAAGTGTAGAGTCATGAATGGAAGAACACAATATAGTATCATCCGTAGGATCATCCGAGTATGAAGATGGAGGTTGAGGTACAAAATGCATGTGACAATTCAACGGACACACAACCAAATCTGCGCGAAAATTAAGCGAAGTGATGTTGGGAGGATGTAACAGTTGAACAGATGTGTGTGCATGTTCTCCCACATCACTCTGCAGTGGTGGAGTTGTTTAATGAGGGGATGGCAGACAATCACTTGTGACAGCGACTGTTTCCATCTGTGATTGCACAGCTACATCACTAAAGTATGTTGAGTGAGGCTTGGGCTCAAACTATTCAAATCTATCCCAAAGATATGGAAATTTCATCTAGATTTTCGGAGCTTGAAACTACAAAACATGGAAGCGTTGCCAAAAATCCATAGGCAGTTCATGCGGGGCCTTCCGTTGTTATAACAATATTTGGTCAAGATGTTCTGAATCAAAATGATGGAAAGTATCTTCAATGAGATCACAAAAATGCTTGAGTGAGTGCACGCTGTCAGTCGATAGGCTGCAGCACCACCGAAGTGGGGATTCAGGGAGTGTGTATGCAAGCAGTAGATAGGCTTGTTCGTCAGAACATCCATCTTCCTTGTCAAGCATGGCAAGGAAGCCTTGCAAGAACACAGGCCAGGACACTTCGCATTTACCATCATATGTAAATTCGGACAAGAGATCAAAAGACCCCCTTGTGCTGTTGAGAGGTTCAGCATGTGAAAAACATCGTGGAGGGGTGAGTGTGATAGAATCCATGATAGATGTACAAAGGTTTAAAACAGGATGAGAGGACACAACTTGTCATCTAGCCCTCCTTCTAGCACTAAATATGTTGACGGTACTAGACCCACCAACATGTCATGGCATCTCCTCAGTAAGAAGTCCCAATTATACCTCAAACCATTTGGTGTAGGAGTCCCAGTAGTGGGTCATACAGTATTGCCTTGACTGCAGTTTCAAACATAGGCAAGTAAGATGTCCATGTTGGTAGCAAGGGTGTGACATATGTAGCAAGTCAAGGAAGGTGCATGAGTAGTTCTAACACATAGAGGGTGAGGATAGTGCGAACTAACACATGGAGGGTGAGGTGAGTGTGCCCATTGGAAACCTATGAAAGCACATAGTTAAGAAGGGAACACACGAACAAAGATGCATAATGATATGGAAGGAAAGTAAGCTAGAAATCCAAAGTGATGGTTCAACCAACAACACATTTCAGTAAGATTCATACATACATGCGTAAGAAAATAGATACATATATCATTTAGAGTAAACAAGATAGTTGAAATACAAATGACATATGCATGAAATGTGTTGGCTCTATTATATTAAGAAGTGTAAGTTCTAGTCATACGATACATCCATGACCAACCACTATTTCCGACAGGGGAACGTTACAGCCACTACTGCCTGCTCCTCCAAAGAGATATACTAGGTCTACGGAATGGAGAAGCCAAGGCTCGTTACAATACTATCCAAGATTTCTCTAAGATACTCCTATTGGAAGCTTGGTTGGCCAAAATCCTATACAATGAGTTATGACATACTATTTATAGCAAAGGGTAGGGTGGCCCTTGACATTCCCCTTTGTGACAGTTCATCTACCCTCATGACTCTTCATCTACTCTATGACTGTTACATCCAACTATCGACACTTGAACTTAAACTTGACAAGACATTACATACAATTTGCACATGTACCCATGTGAGACAAAATAGGCTTGAGCAAGCCACGCAAGACATCACTATGACACAGATAATTGTGGGAAGACTAGCTCTTTGATATCTTCATGGTGGTCGACAATAGCGAATTGATGCCAACCTCGGTAGTCCACGATGGTGTCTGTGTACTCTAAGATGACTTCTTTCTGGAAATGAAATCTTGCCTCCATAGCATCCGGGTACACTGCTCGGGCTCCTCTGTCCAACTTGTCTGATAACATGCACATCATTGCCTTGAGTGCAACCGAACCAATGACATACTAATGCATGGTGTCTGCACTGATCACCAAGTTTGGGTTGGTGGCTATGTGCATCAACTCGTCAAAGTATGAGTGAAGCTCTAGTCGGACCGGTGCCTTTGTCTTATCCTGGGTGAGCGTCCAATTAGATGGGATTGCATGTGCACACACAACAACATCCATACTCCTGAATACAAGTGCATGGGAAGCCTGTAGATTAGTGATGAGCTGCGGGAGATCTTCATACTTCTATATCTGACTCCGGATGCGTGCCTTCAGCTCAACCGCTCTAGGCTTCATCATCTTGGGCAAGTGTAATGGGGATCCCTTGTATCTAATTGTCCATGTTTACATGTAATCAACAGCAGCATGCACATTCGACAAGATACATGCTATCCTAGCACATCGTTGTTGCCAACCGTTGAGATGGACAACTGCCTTATGCATGGTACCAAAGTTGGAATACAACGCCTACATGACTATGTCAAGGGACAATACTTCATCCAATATTGCCTTCTTCAACTCTGCCTGGGCAGATGCTGTAACCAATTCCCTCCCTACTTGGTCGTCTGTAACTCCTTTTCCATTTGCTCATTCTCATCTATCAAGAAGCGAACACTTGAGCTAGTGGCTTCGGCATATGCTCTGGTAGCATCGTCCAATGTTGTTGGATGCTTTTGCATGTCAGACACGATCACTTGTTCCTCAAACTGTGTAGGATATGTGTGATCATCTAGAATTGACACTCTTCGAGATTGCACAACTTTATGTTGGGTCTCATCGAATGAGATGTTGTGCATCTCTCCCTCTAGATTGTCTTCACGGATCTTAGTGTCTCCTTGGTCGCTTGGGAATTGCTCCGCTTCCAGATCCAATGAAGCTGGTGGGTTAACCTCTTGGTGGTGAGGCATGAGGTCAATGTCTTGCTCTAACTCCTATTTCTCCATGTCTGTATCCATCTTCTCAAGTGCTTGTTCAACCTCTTGAGCGAAGTCCTTTTCCTACGACTACTCACCCTACCTACTTGGTGCCAGCTATTCATATGAGTCGACTACCTGTATAGGCAGAGTTTCATCTCTCTGTACATGTTACATCCCCTATTGTACCTGTTCTCACTATGCTTCCTTCTCCTATCTGCGCAACTCTTGTTCCTCCTAGAGTTTCTCCTTCAATTCATGCAACTCCTTCTTTGTTTCCTCCATTCTCCATTTTTCTCTCTGCCTTTGCGCATTCCTCTTGTCACATTGTTGCCTCTTCGAATCTATTACCAAAGCTTCTTTCTACACAAGTGGGTCTGCTCAGAACTTGCAGCTTTGTTCCTCCTCCATGTTGTCGACAATCTTCCACTTTCTCATGTTGCGTGCTAGTATGTTTACCTCTGCCGCTGCTGGTGCTAGTGCTCTTCGGGATGCTACTTCAGGCTACTTTGCTAACCATTCCAAAGTGATGTCGACTGGTTCATTGGGCCCAGAGAAGATGTAACAATATCTCCATGGGTCCTCCTCCATCCTTTTGAACATGCAGAGGTGTTTTGAATTCCTCTGTTTCTTGGGAATTTTGGGCTCTAGGAGTGCCTTGTAATTTCTGATTAAAATGATCCCACTCTTGCTCCAAACTACTGCCTTTGGTTTCAGAACCAATTTCTATAGTCGAGGTGCTTATCACTTTCTTCTCAGTTGACTTTCTGTTGGACTCAGCTGTTTTGTCGGCATCTTGGGACTTCCCTGTGTCTGGTGTCTTCTCAATGTTTACCTAAGAGTCTATTTATGAGATAGGGCCTGCACTATCAACAGTGATGCTTGGAGTAGTCTTATTCTCAGGTTTCAATAGATGCATTGGGATCACCTGGAGACTTTCTTCTCTGAATTCCTGAAATACTTGAAAATATTCAGGTTTCAGACTTTCTTTTTCCCATTCAAACACTTGTTCGAAGGATACGACTGACTGTAACAAATCCTCAAAATGATTATCATCATGATTGTATGGCTTGAGTTTAACTCCAGTGGTGACATTGTATGCCACTTTATTTGGATCAAATTGCCTTTTGGGCAATGTATGAAGCATGAGGGCTTCCATATGTGCTAATTCCTTAGTGGCATGAACAAAATTGGCTAAAGCAAAAGAACCACATTTGAGGGAAAATGGGCCATAATGACTTCTTACAAGTTACCATCTTTTAGAACTTTAGTGAGGCCCTTTCCCACAGTTTGGTAGGAAATTCTCTCGCTAATAACTTATCAAAAAAATATAGAGGAAGGACGTGTGGATTAGTTGTGATACTAAAAACCCTAATATAGGTGAACCATTATTCAATAAAATACTTGCCAACAGTGAGCAGGTCTGCTGCAACTTCTTGGGAAAACCTAGGGGCTTTTTTTATTGAAAATCATTTGATGTAGGGGAAAAACATTAACATGGAATATATTATAGAAGTGAGGTATGTAATGTGATTCCCATACCTGTTTATGACTGAGATGGATTGGGTAAGGATCTTCTAAGCTCCATTTCCAACCCATGGTTGGAAATGTTGTGCAAAAACAGATAACATCCATAATGTAGGCACTAAAATAGAAGGGAGGGAGGTTATCTGAGAAGGAGGCTTTCTTATGTCGATATTCAGTAATGGTGGTGGCTAGGTTGTCAGATAGGATGGAATGCCAATTCATGATATGGGAATTAACAGAGGCATCAATCAAAGGAATCCATTCAATTGAAAACTTTATATTATTGGGTAGCCCATACAATCTACATAACATGGCTGCTGCATAGTTGTAGGGGTTTTCCAAAGAAGTTATAGCATACATACTTGATTTTTCATGAATTTGTTGTCCAACACCCTCCAACCCTAAATTAGCTTGAAGGGGTCTGGATTTTTCTTTACAAAATTAGCCACAAATGTACTGTCGTAGATATCCTGGGGATCAGGTATGTGGTACATTTTCTTCAGATCCTCTACTCTGAATGACCCAATGAACTCCATCTTTGAATTCTTGAACTTCCTATCTTCAATTATAAATTTTTCAATCACCCATCGGATCATATCGATATACGGGAGGATTTTAGCCCTTGCTCTTATCCTATGAAGGAATGAACAGGAAGCATCTCTACATTGGAGTTCTGAAGGCCTTTTGGAATCAGTTGTTTCTCTCGTAATAGTGATTTTAGGATGCTCATCCTCTAGCCTATTGTAGATTACTTCCCAAGTTTTTGCGCCTTCGGCAGCATCACAAATTGTATCAGCAAAGATAGGAGCCATCTCTGTAAACCCAGCTTCAACAATGGTCTGTTTGCTTTGTTTTTGCATCACCTTTCTAAGGGATATGTCTTTTGTCGCTTTCCTGAGATAGACAAGATATATCAGCACAGACGATATCTAGCAATTAAGATTGAAAACTTTGGTGAATTGAATTCAGATCGTGAGAAAGGCTTTAACGAGATACTCGATTATAACAACCCTTAACCAGGAAAATGCTTATCCTTCCTCGGGCTGCTAAATATTTAACAACCTGTCAACTTGTTTGTTTTAGCATTTAAAACGTAATTATTCCACATGTTTTGTCAGACTTAATCATGCATCTCAATCTTAAAATGGATACAGTATAGCATTACCGGATCTTTTAAGCGAAATGCGATTGCGAGATCACAATATCACATTTTGCAAATAGTTTGTCATTGTTCTAATGGAATGGTCAAGTTTTTTGCGAACTATGCGAAGTGTGAAATGTGATCATGAAATGACCAAGTGATGTTATCATAGTAGGAGGTCTCATCGAATATCGCACTTTTGTAACGGTTTTTAACACGCTCATGCGGAAAAGTGCAAATTGCAATTGTGATATGGATTTCATCCTTAGTTAGTTTTTGCCAGGTTTTGCTAGGAATTTTCTTAGAGTTAGGGCTTTATTATCCTAAGCATAATTTTTTTTAAAAGGTCCCCATTTATAATTCTAAACCTCGCTATTATTATTTATAAATGGGGGGTTGTTTCGTAGTACAATAATTGGTGATTCACTTGGGAGAACCTGTTATCTTTGAGTAGTTTTTCTGAAATTTCTAAAAACTTTCCAAGTAATTAGGGTTATAAGAATAATGGGTACATGAGTTATAAGATAAAAAACATGTCTCTAGAATCATCATTACTTGCTCAGCTTATTTACTTAATTACTTTACTCTTGTAATTATAGAAGTATAAAGATTTTCATCAGCCAACAAAGTTTAAAGAAATATAGTAGGTGTCTTTTGCAGATTATTTTTTTGTAGTTTACTCGTTTATCACAAATAGAGCCTCTGCTGCTAGAAGACATTCATAGCCTTGACAAGGTCATATTTTAACCAACAATGATTCATCATCCCATCTGTATGAATTTTCAAATTTCAAAATGATATTCAGTTGGATTGAATGTTACTTGGACCTTGTCCTCTTTTTCCTTTTTTGAATGTAATTTTGTTCTTTTTTGTTTTCTTAAAAGACATTTTCTAGGCATGGTAACCTACTAATGACAATGCCATTCACTAGTTGCAACTAAACTATACAAGCTAGCTCTTGATGAGACCCCTTGTCTTCTAGTCAAGGAGACCATTAGCTATTACCCTGTTTGGTATGTAGTTAATCACTTTCCTATGAACATGGTAAACAAGATCATAATGAGACTTTTCATATTTTAAGTTTTTTATATTTTAGAATTACACCCTGAAAAAGGAAAATTTTGACATATGGGATGGATCATTAGCTCTTTTGAGAGTTTTGGGTGATAATGATAGAGTTTTTAAAGATGATGATCTGCAAAAATCTTTACTGGTTTAAAGATTCTTTTCTTGAATGATAACAAAACCTTCATATTCTATAAAGATAAGAGTTTGTTTGTAAAATAAATGTTTTAAGCAAGATCAGGTTTTTCCAGAGAAATCAAGTTTACTTTAGTACTCAAATGTGCTAATTATTCCTTTTAACTCTTACTTTCTTATAAAAGCGAGAAAGCAAAAATGTTACCAAAGATTTTATTTTGAAAAGCCAAAAGTAAATACTATTTGACCTTTATTTTCCTAGAAAGAAATATGTTACAAAATTGGAAGGGGCTACATCTTAGGAGAAGTATTTTTTCAAAATTTTCCCATTGATGGGCAAAGAATCTTTTTTATTTGACAAGTCTTGTAGAAGAAATGTTGATTGTCCAATTTTTTCAATGATCTGAAAAGGGCCAATCCATAATCGTTGGAATTTAGTATGTCTACCCTTTTCCTCATGTGATTTGTCCCATTTTAGAACTAAGTCACCTACTTCAAGATTTTTATGACTGGCAGAAGTTGTATCACAAGAAGCTTTCACTAATTGTTGATGATGGAAGTGGGTTGCTTTAGCCTTTTCTCTTTCTTCTTAAAGCTTGAGGATTTGAAATTGTCTGGCCTGGAGAGAAGATGAATGGTTTTCATCAATAAATTGCACTAGGGCAAGAGATGGGATTGCTATGTTTGTGGAAGAACAACTTCTTTTCCATAAACTAAAGAAAAAGTAGAAGAACCAATAGAGGCTTTCTAAGTAATCCTGTCTTCCCATAGAGAAAATGTTAATGCTTTATGCCAATTCCTATGATTTTGATTAATAGTTCTTTTGATAATTCTAATGAGGTTCTTGTTTGTTGATTATTCTAATCCATTACCTTGAGGATAATAATTGGCTGAATATTTCAACTTGAAACCTCATTTAAGAGCAAATTTTACCATTGTATTTCTAGAAAAGTAAGATGCATTGTCGAACAATAAAGTTGAGGGTAGGCCAAACTTGGTAACTATGTACTGATCGATGAAGTCTATGATATTTTCTGTATTAGCCATATTCAATGGGACAAATTATAGTCACTTATTAAAGTAATCAGTAGCTGTAAGGATGTACCTGTGCTATTTGAAAGAGTTAGGAACAATCTCACCAATTATGTCTAATCCCCATTGTTCGAATGGTTGTTGGATGTTAACCGGATATAAAGGGAATGTTGGCCTTCTTTCTCTTCCAGTTGTGGTTTGATAGTTTTTTCACTTCCTTGCATATTAATGTGCATCTTTAAATAATGTTGGCCAATAATACCTGCATGTAGGGTTTTGTGGGCTGTGGTATTTCCTCCAAAATGTCCTCCAGATGGTCCATCATATAATTCTTGCATGACCTTTGCGGCTTTAGGTTTCTCTAGGAATCTCAGCAATACTGAATCATAATTCTTCCTGAACAATACACCATTGGCTAGCTCATATTGATTTGATTTCAATCTTAAAGCTCGCTTTGTTTTATAATTAAGATGCATAGGAGCATATCCATTTTTTAGATAAAATTTCAAATCAGCATATTGAGTTTGGGTCTCATTGAGGATTACCTTTGATATTTGTACTTCATTACCTTGATCTTCTTTTGATGGTAACTGGGAAGATCCCATTAACATCCTGCAAAAACCTTGGCCCCTGACAATTTTAGCTGGCCGGATTTCTACATCATATTCTTGGAGTGAAGTTACCCAATTAGCTCGCTTTTCCCCTACTTCTCTTTGGATCAATAGATGTCTTATTGCAGGGTAGGGTACAATTATCTTTGTATGGGTTTTAAGAAGAAAATGTCTGAAATGTTTTAGAGTTTTAAAAACAGAAAATGCTTGTTTCTCTACAGCTGAATAATTTAATTCGTTGCATTGTAAGTTAGAACTGAAAAAGGAGATCGGTGCCTCAATATTTTCATCGCTCAGTTGTGTCAAAATTGTTGCATATGATGTATCAAATGAGAAAGTATATAATACAAGATGTTTGAGAAAGTTCGGGCTTGTTAATGAGGGAGCATTAATAATAGATTTTTTTATCAACTCAAATGACTCTCTTTCATCCTTGTTCCATTTGAAAACTGCATTTTTTCTTATCATCACTTGAAGAGGTAGAACAATTTGTGAAAAATCTGCGACAAATATTTTACAAAATTTATTTGGCCTAGGAGTGGTTGCATGTTTTTCTTATTGTGTAGAGGGGAATATTTTCAATCTCTTGGACTCTATCAAGATCAATATAAATTCCTTTCTTGGATAGTATAAACCCAAGAAGTTTGCCTTCTAGTAAATAAAAGTAATATTTCTTGGGATTTAAGGAAATGTCGTATTTCTTACATCTTTCGAAAATGTGTTTTAAGTCAGCTAAATGATTATTCCTATCCTTGGAATGTTGGAAATAATACCGAGAGGGGGGGTGAATCAGTATTATCAAGTCACTTATTTTCTTTTTCAAACCCAGATCATATATGCTACTTCAGTTAGATAAAACCGTGTATATACGAAACTACAAAGAAGGAAACCCGCGTATGCAATGCAGACTTATAATTTAATTTATCTTACAGATGTTGATCATTATTCTGTGTATCAGAATCAAATAAACAACAACCAGAAATAGTAAAACAGAGCTTAAGACAATCACACACAAGAACACAAGATATAAGGTGGAAACCCAATGTGGGTGAAAACCACCTGCTGCAATTCGTCTCTATCTTCTTTTAATTAGAAACTTCTTTTTACAATGTACTGGTGCAGTCCTTTACCAGTACGCAGGCTGCAACCTGCAGAGAGCTACAACCCTCTCTCATTCTCCAGCTTCTCCTAGAAGGGAGCTACAATCCCCTTAGCTCTTTCACTAGCCAAGATACTAGTACGTAGGTGCTGGCCTACTGAAAGCTACAACCTTCTCTTTCTTCCAGGGACCACATTTCATAAATTTTCAGACTGGATCCATGAACATCAATCAATCATCAAGAATTTCTGCATCAAACAATCTCCTTTTCACCAATTAGAATTGAATCAAGTAGATACTTCTCTGACAGCCGTACCCAGAACACAGTAACAGTAATCACACACCAAATTCTGAACCCAGAACACTACACCAATCAAACAGAAGCATCTAGAACACAACTCAAGAGATGTACGGTACTTCAATAACCAGAAACCTGCGTGCATATGCTTCTGTGTGTGGACCAACATGCATATACGCTGTTTTTATTCACTGAACCAACGTGTATACGCGCCTTCGCTTCACTGAACCTGCGTACAGATCTATAAAGGATAATTCACTCTTTCAAATATTCAGACACTAATTAACCCAGATTATCAGATTTATAGATGAAGCATGCGCCACATATAAGAGATCAAAATCATACAAAGATACTATCATTCAAGCCTTAAGATTATGACCCATCAATAGAACTTATCCTTCTCTTTGCACTAAGGTTCCTCCTTCATTCAGATCCAGATCTGCACCATAACCCCAATCACCAATATTTCAGATCTAGCACATATTAGATATTCAATTAATTCAGATGATGCTTTGCCAAATGATCTCCTTCCTCTTTTATAGTCTTAGGCCTTTCACAATACCGCCGTCCAAAACCATAATAAAACAATACCATGGACCCAATACTTGGGATCAACACTTTGATGAGACACCATGGTCCAAAACCATAGGTTCAAATATCAAGGACTAAATACGACGGACCAAAAGTAAGTTCTCTAACATATACGCACTTTTCCTTGCATGAAAGTGCGTGTATACGCATACGCGCCTTTGTAACATCTAACCTGCGTGTATACATGCCTTCGTCTAGGTGAACCTGCATATATATCTTTTTCCTTCATTCTGAGAGCTTGTACTGAGATCTGTCACCAAAGTGAGTTGCCATCAAGGACAACACCTATGCCATAGCTCTAAATCAGTGCCACAATGCCAACAATCTCCCCCTTTGGACTTGATGGCAACCCCAAGATCCTCAAAGTCATTCTCCCCCTTTTTCATCAAGGGCAAAGGGTTGTGCTCCCCCTAAGTACATGCTGAAATCTCTGCCCTGCTGTGCAGACCATGCTCCCCCTGACTGTAGGCAAGATCTGCAAAAAGATGTTCTTCATGAAGAATCATGACTTATACATCATAAAAGACCTTCCTATCACCAAAAGACTCAATACATAGTGGGGATACATCAGAGATATGACAACCAAGTACATTACATCTTAATCCCAGGCATAGTGGGGAAACCAAAATAGGCCGTTACATGACCTTGACACCATAAAAGAGATACATGACATAGAGACGAAATATCTAGAGCAAGACTTATGAAAGTCACCAATAACTGATATCAACAGCATCTGTCAATCACCATTCGAATCAGCAACCATGTTTTCCTTTGTTCTCCCTCTGCATTTGTTCCACCTGAAACCAACAACAGTTGTGAACATGAACCAAAGGCTTCTAAGATAATGCCAACAATGCATCGTTAGAAGTTGATCTGCTCCCCCTGAACCTATGCTAGATGGTCTCTATCAGACCCATATCAGACTATCTTCAACCAGAGCCTGTCCCTACTGATATCCATCAAGCCTCCATATATGTGACTGTCTCTACGTAAACCGGCATATGTACGCGGATCCTCCTCAGGCAACTAGCGTACACCCATTTTTCTTTGAAACAGACAAGTTTTAACAGCAAGATGATGCATCAACTACTCCCAGCTTCTGTCTGAGGTATTCAAAAGTTTCCCTAGGCAATGGTTTGGTGAGTATATCAACAACTTGTTCCTTAGAGGGAACATACTCCAACTTGACCTTTTGTTCCAGCACTTGTTCCCGGAGAAAATGATATTTGATAGGTATGTGCTTGGTCTTTGAATGCATGACTGGGTTCTTTGAAATGCTGATTGCACTTGTCTTATCACATAATATGGAGATAGGTGGTGTACAAGTGATTTGAAAATCCTGCAAGGTTTGCATCATCCAAAGGAGTTAAGTGAAGCAAGATGCAGCAGCCACATATTCTGCTTCAGCTATAGATAAAGCAATCGAACTCTGTTTCTTTCTGAACCAAGATACTAATCTGGAACCCATAAAGAATGCACCACCACTTGTGCTCTTTCTGTCATCCACGCTTCCAGCCCAATCTGCATCTGTATAAGCATGAAGAGTGAGATCAGTATCTCTAGAATACCATAAGCCATAGTTTTGAGTTCCTTGAAGATACTTGAAAATTCTCTTCACTGCCTGAAGATGAGTTTCCTTTGGATTTGCCTGAAATCTTCCAACCATTCTCACTGCATGCATGATGTCTGGTCGGGTACCTGTCAGATAAAGCAGACTTCCAATCATGGATCTATAGGTTGGTTGATGCACTGCTACTGATTCATCATTTGCACTGAGGTTGTATCCTGTAACCATAGGGGTACATACTGGTTTTTCATCTTCCATGCCATATTTCTTCAAGATCTACTTGAGATACTTGGTTTGAGACAAAAAGATATTGCATTCATTTTGTTGGATTTGTAATCCAAGAAAATATGTCAGTTCTCCAAGCGAGGACATTTCGAATTCTTTCTGCATCACCAAGGCAAAGCTTTGACTCATAGTTTCTTCATTGCTGCCAAAGATAATATCCTCTACATACACAACAAGTATTAGCAATTTGTCATTTTCAATTTTTATATAAATATTGTTATCTGCTGATCCTTTTGAAAAACCTTGTTGATGAAGGTATTTGTCCAAACAGTAGTACCAAGCCCTTGGAACCTGTTTAAGACCATAGAGAGCCTTTTTTAGTCTGCATACAAGATTTGGATCATTTCCAAGAATGAAACCATCTGGTTGCTCAATGTACACTTCTTCTTCTAAGTCTCCATTCAGAAAGGCTGATTTTACGTCCATTTGAAATACTTTGAACTTATGAAAGATAGAGAGAGAAATGAACATTCTGATGGCCTCAAGTCTAGCAACGGGAGCAAAGGTTTCTTCAAAGTCTATTCCTTCTTGTTGAGCATACCCTTTACAAACAAGTCTAGCCTTGTTTCTAATCACTTCCCCATTTTCATTCAACTTGTTTTTGAAGTTCCATTTTGTCCCTATGACATTCTTATCTTTTGGTCTAGGAACCAACTCCCAAGCGTTATTATTTTCGATTTGCTCAAGTTATTCATCCATTGCCTTGACCCAACATTCATCTTTTCATGCCTCTTTTACATTTTGTGGTTCAGTGGAGGAGAGCAAAGCCAAATAGCTTGAGGCTTCTGTAATTGTTCTTCTTGTTTGTATACCTGCCTCTTTCTACCCCAAAATTTGAGATTCTGGATGATTCTTCTGAACGTACCTAGATGGAGTCTTATCTTCTATCCTTATCTGTTCTTCTGGTGCCTCTTGAGTTTCTTCTTCATCATAAGTCTGATTTGATGTTGAAGGATAGTCCTTATCATCTTCGAAATCTTCGGAATTCACTTGCCTAGGAATGTTTCCTTCTTCATCAACCACTACATCAATGTTGTCAACAATTCTTCCAAGTCTTTTGTTGTAACACTTATAAGCTTTGCTGTGGGGAGAATAACCAAGGAGAATGCCTTCATCTACTCTAGGTTCAAACTTGCCAAGATTTTCATGATTATTTTTAATATAGCATTTGCTTCCAAAAATTTTGAAATATTTTACCGAAGGAGTCTCACCATACCAGAGCTCATGAGGAGTTTTAGTGTTGTTTACCCTAACATTTGTCTTGTTGAGAATAACAACTGCAGCAAATGCGGCTTCACCCCAGAAGGCTGCAAGAGTTCCAGACTCATCAAGAATTGCACGAGCCATTTGTTGAACCGTTCTGTTCATCCTTTCCACTACTCCATTTTGCTGAGGAGTCCTAGTCGTAGAGAATTCCCTTCTTATTCCATGTTCTTCACAAAAATTGAAAAATTCATTCGAGGTAAATTCTCCTCCTCGATCAGACCTGAGGCATTTGATTCTGTGATCTAATTCGTTCTCCACCAAGGCTTTGAATGATTTGAACTTTTCAAAGGCTTCGTCTTTGTGCTTCATAAGTCCTATCCAACACATCCTGGAATAGTCATCAATGAATAATATAAAGTATTCTTCTCCTCGAGGTGACCTTTTCCTAGTTGGACCACATACATCAGTATGGACAAGTTCAAGCGGCCTGCTAGCTGATCCTACCTTCTCAGGGAAGTTAGTTCTAGTTTTCTTACCAAACTGACATGATTTGCATATTGTATTGTCTGGGATTCTGATGTCTGGAAGACCACGAACTGCCTGGTATTTGCATGCTTTCCTTATCTGTGAGAAACTAAGATGCCCCAATCTTCTGTGCCATAGCCAGTGTTCATCATTCTTGCTTAGATAGCATTGATGTTGTCCTTCTTTGAATATGTATAAATTATTTAGAGTCCTTACGCCTTTGATCACTGTTTTTCCTGTATCAAGATCACGAACACTACATCCATTTGATTGAAATATTACCTCAATTTCTTGATCACACATCTGGCTGACACTTAATAGATTATGCTTTAAGCCATCAACATGCATGACATTTCTAGCTTTTGACCCTTTCTTTCAACTGAACAGAAAGTTTACCTTTTATGAGAGCAGGGGTGTCATTTCCAAAAGAAGCCTTCTTCTCCTTCTCTAAGGCACTATATGACTGAAGTTTTTCTGTATCACCTGTCATATGTTTCGAACATCCACTATCTATGTACCATTTATTTTCCTGCCCTTCTGCATATAAGTCTATACCACATCTTTCTGGTTGGGGTTCTTTTATTCTCCATGATTTGGCACTTGAGGCTTGCTCCTTGTGAGTTGTCTGCCGAAACCTACTCCTACATTCAGAATCTTCATGACCGAAATTGTTACAAATAGAACATTCTATTTCATTTTCAAGAGTAGAGAAGTTGTTGTAGGTCCTTTTCATGATCCCAGTCATACTCCTCTATTTATGAGCTTCTCTAGTCATGATTGTCTTATAGGCAACACATTGAGCTACTTTGTGACCAAAGTTATGACAAGAAAAACATTGGCCATTGAAGAAACTCCTATGATTATCAAATATACCAGCCAAATGATTGTAGTTCCTATTGACATCCATTCTTGAGGAAAATTGAGAAGGTTTTACCTGTGGCTGGTTGTAGCTTCTGTTTGTCCTTAAAGTAGATTGCCACTGATTTACCTGGTAGTCTTTGTTCATTCTTGAGGTAAATTGTCCCTAATTTACTTGGTGATTTTCATTGGGTCTTTGTTCACTTCTCCTTGTGGCATCAAGATAACTCTTGGAGGTAGATGGTTTCTGCGCTTGAGTTGTTTCTTCATTATATCCCAGACCTATCTTGATTAGTGGAGAGTGCTGCACTTTGATAATCTCATCTAACGTGTCAGATCCTTTAACAAATCTAAGATTAAAAGCTTTTGTTTTCTCAATCTCTTTTCTCAGTCCCACAATTTCACATTCTAACTTTTCACGATGTTTTTCCTTTTCAGCAAGTTGGAATTGTAGAGTATCTATGATCACATTCTTCACTTCTAAACAAATTTTGAGTCTAGAAATCTCTTCATAAATGCTTTCTTCATCTATAGCATCCACAAAATAATCATCTTCAAAAGCCATTAAAAGTTTATATTTATTACCTTGTTCATCTTCATCACTATTTGAAAGTCCATCACTATCTTCATGAGTGTAATAGCTTTTCTTATTTATATTCTGTTTCTTGTTCCATCTAACAGGTTCCTTTCCCTTTTCAATCTTATCCTTATGAGGACATTTGGCAGCATAGTGACCAACTCTTCCACAAGCAAAGAATTTGAAAGGTAACTTACCTCTGAATCTTCTAGCACCCCATTGAAGGTTCTTGACAAAATTTGATTCTTCCTCTTCTTTTGACACGTGTCCTGACTCATAGTAATCTCCTTTGCCTGAAGCCTTGAAAGCAACTTCTCTCCTATCTGATGGTCCTCCTTTCCTCATTTCATAAGCAGTCAGAATTCTTTGTAGCTGTGACATGGTAAGGTTTCGTAGATTCTCTTTTTCTTCTATTGCATAAACTTTAGATTCAAACCTAGGGCACAAAGATCTTAGAACCTTTTCAACGACAACAACCTCTTTTATTTCTTCACCCAATTTTTTCATACAATTAACAATCTCATCTACACGAAGGAAATAGTTAGCCACACTTTCATCATTGTGCATTCTGAGATTTTCATACTGAATTCTGAGGGTTTGAAGTTTTTCTCGTTTTACCTGTTCATCTCCTTCATAGCTTAGAACAATCTTGTCCCATATTTCTTTTGCGGATTTATACTGCATAACCTTGACGAATTCTGATTGAGATAGACATCCTAATAGAGTATTGACATCCTTTGCATTTGTTTCATATTGCTTCTTACTAGCTGGATCTATAGGAGTTGCTGAAGGAAAAGTGTACCCAATATCTATGATATCCCAGACTTCTGTACCAAGAGATTGAAGATAGGCTGTAGCTCTTACCTTCCAATAGAAGAAGTTGGTCCCATCAAAAATTGGTGGTCTGATTAATGCTTCTCTCTCGTAGTTTCTCATGATGATAGATCTTCCTTCAAGCGATCAAGCTACATCTAAAGGACATGTTCTGATACCAATTGTTGGAAATAACACTGAGAGGGGGGGGGGTGAATCAGTATTATCAAGTCACTTATTTTCTTTTTCAAACCCAGATCATATATGCTACCTCAGTTAGATAAAACCGTGTATATACGCAACTATAGAGAAGGAAACCCGCGTATGCAATGCAGACTTATAATTTAATTTATCTTACAAATGTTGATCATTAATATGTGTATTAGAATCAAATAAACAGTAACCAGAAACAGTAAAACAGAGCTTAAGACAATCACACACAAGAACACAAGATATAAGGTGGAAATCCAATGTGGGTGAAAACCACCTGCTGCAATTCGTCTCTATCTTCTTTTAATTAGAAACTTATTTTTACAATGTACTGGTGCAGTCCATTACCAGTATGTAGGCTGCAACCTACAGAGAGCTACAACCCTCTCTTGTTCTCCAGCTTCTCCTGGAAGGGAGCTACAACCCCCTTAGCTCTTGCACTAGCCAAGATACTAGTATCTAGGTGCTGGCCTACTGAAGGCTACAACCTTCTCTTTCTTCCAGGGACCACGTTTCATAAATTTTCAGACTGGATCCATGAACATCAATCAATCATCAAGAATTTCTGCATCAAACAATCTCCTTTTCACCAATTAGAGCTGAATCAAGTAGATACTTCTCTGACAGCTGTACCCAGAACACAGTAACAGTAATCACACACCAAATTTTGAACCCAGAACACTGCACCAATCAAACAGAAGCAGCTAGAACACAACTCAAGAGATGTACGCTACTTCAATAACCAGAAACCTGCATGCATACGCTTCTGTGTGTGGACCAACATGCGTATACACTGTTTTTATTCACTGAACCAGCATGTATACGCGCCTTCGCTTCACTGAACCTGCATATAGATCTATAAAGGATAACTCACTCTTTCAAATATTCAGACACTAATTAACCCAGATTATCAGATTTATAGATCAAGCATGCGCCACATATAACAGATCAAAATCATGCAAAGATATTATCATTCAAGCCTTAAGATTATGACCCATCAATAGAACTTATCCTTCTCTTTGCGCTAAGGTTCCTCCTTCATTCAGATCCAGATCTGCACCATAACCCCAATCACCAATATTTCAGATCTAGCACATATTAGATATTCAATTAATTCAGATGATGCTTTGCCAAATGATCTCCTTCCTCTTTTATAGTCTTAGGCCTTTCACAATACCACGGTCCAAAACCATAATAAAACAATACCATGGACCCAATACTTGGGATAAACACTTCTGATGAGACATCATGGTCCAAAACCATAGGTTCAAATATCAAGGACTAAATATGACGGACCAAAAGTAAGTTATCCAACATATATGTGCTTTTCCTTGGTGAAAGTGTGTGTATACACATACGTGACTTTGTAACGTCTAACCCGCATGTATACGCGCCTTCGTCTAGGTGAACCTGCGTATATATCTTTTTCCTTCATTCTGAGAGCCTGTACTAAGATCTGTCACCAAAGTCAGTTGCCATCAAGGATAACACTTGTGCCATAGCTCTAAATCAGTGCCACAATGCCAACATGGAATAGACTGTGATGTCATCCAAGTAAATAACCACTGATTTATTGATTAGTCCTCTAAAATCAATGTCCATAACACGTTGAAATGTGGCACCAGCATTAATGAGTTTTCAAGGCATCTTCTGATAGGCATATGTTCCCCACTTGGTCCTGAATTTTGTCTTTAATCTGTCATCTAGATGGACAAGTGTTTGATTATTTCCTCAGAATCCATCTAGAAAGGACATTAATTCAGAACTTTCTACTGATTGTAAAATCCGTTCCATGGTGGGCAAGGGAAAATGATCTTTCTGGAAAGCTTGATTCAAGTTTCTAAAATCGATACAAATTCTAATATCTCCATTTTTTTCCTTACGGGTGCCATATTTGATACCCATTTAGAATGTCTAACAAGGAAGATTATTTTGGCTTTCAGAAGCTTTTTCAATTCAGATTTGATTGACTTTCAAGGTTGGGGTGAATTTTGCAAAGCTTCTGTTGAACTGGCTTTTCATTTGAAGTCATGGGTATGGTGTGTTGAATTATATAGGCATCATAAGTTTTGAGATCTGCATAATCCCAAGCAAAAATGCCTTTATATGTCTTCAACAACCTGATGAATGATATTATTTCTTTAGATGATAGGCCTAGACCTAGGTTGACATTTTGAGGTTTTTCATTTGACCCTAGGTTTACTACTTCAAATCTCAAAGTAGAACTTTGATTTTTGGAGTTAGTACTTTTCTTAAAGCTATCCTTTAGATCACAAAGATCTTCCATTTTAACCACAGACTTTGGGATTGGGTTATGATCATGATTAAGTTTGATTTCTAGATCATGCTCATGTTCATCTATGATCTATTCTTCATACGATCCCTTTGATGTAAGGAAATTAACTGTATCTGGATCATTGTTGAATACTCTCCAATTTTTTACATTGTCGGGGATTGATGGCCTAAATATTAATTCTATTGAAAATCTATCTGGACTAAAATCTTCTGAGGGTATAATCCTAGATGCCACACTTGCAAATAAGTCAGCACTTGCAGTTTGTAATCTAGGGACTAAATATATTATTAAGGTGCCCAGAGACACAATGAATTCTGTTTCTTGCATGTTTCACAGTTATCTCCGAATCATCGTATACTTGCAAGTATTTAATATTAAGACTGATGGAGAAATCCCACATCCCATTTAGTTCAATCTCTTCTTCCGTTTCGGCTTCCTCTTAGTTTGGTGAGTCTTCTTCTGCCTCTTGGTCAAGTTCAACATTTGAAATGGTGTTTGGGGGTTGTGACGTAGAAGAAGGGTTCGTTTTGAATGATTGAAAAGGTTTCTTAGGAGCAGAGGATTCTGCAACCTGTTTTTTAATTTCAACCATTTCATTGGATATTGTATTTAATACTTTATGAAGACCTTCAAGATCAAAAGGGTCTTTTGAAGCCTTCTTCTTCGAGTCATCCTTAAATGTCACTTTTTTGGTTCTTCTTTTGTCTATTTGTGATCTCTTTTCTAAAGCTATGATTCTTCTTTCTACAGACAGGGCTTCTTTCATGTTTTCTACAAGGGTAGCCTTATTGGCTCTATCTACAAAAATTGCAATATTAGAAGGTAGAGATGATATATACCATTCTATTTGTAAATCTACAGCAGGCTTAGAGGTAGTTGGGATTTTGTTTAGCAATTTGTTAAATTTGGAGTTGAAATCTTTTATCTTTTCATTTGGATTAGGTTTTCAATTAGAAAGATCATTAATCAAGGATGCTATGGTCCTATCATCACCAAAATTTTCAAGAAACCCTTCTTTAAAAGTATCCCAACCTCTAATTGAATCTGCTAGGAGGGAAAAGTACCAAGACCCAGCAGATCCTTGGAAAGTATAAGGAAACAGTCTGATTACAACATCTTCATGTGCAACCCCATTGAGATTCATGGCTAGCATAAAATTATTTAGATGTTCTGCGGCTAGGAGAGCATTGTTAAGATTATACTTAGGCATCCATTTTTCTGGGTTTGCTGGGAGTACATTTGGATTTGTAACTAGAACAACACCAGGATTTGTCCAAGGTTGGTTGGCCATAACTTGAGTTGGGGACTGGGAAATTGGGAAGCTCAGTCCAGAAGTAGGTATAGATGGTGAAGAACTTACTACTGGATTAGTACTGATAATTGTAGTACTAATTGGAGAAGTGGATGTTTGAGAAGTCGTGGATTGGATAGAAGTGGATGGAGGAGTAAATGGATGGAAAGGTGATGTGATCTTGCCAGTATCTGATTCGAATGTTGATGAAGTGACTTTCCTACATCATGGAGGAATGGGGAACTTGAACGGGGTAACCCCAAGTCTCTCACTTTACAGTCTAGTCAATACACAAGTTTGTTGTAATAAGGAGGTAACACTCTCTTCAGATACTTCGAGTCTCTATGGCCACTCTGCAGAAATGGATATTTGTTCCAATTGTTGTATCAAAGAATGAACTTCGGGAGACTCAAGAGTGTATTCTGGGGAAGGTGGTCGCCTTACTACTTCAAGAGACAAGGGAGATGTTTCTACCACTTCAGAATTCCGATCAGGAGATTCTGAACGAGTTTGAGAAGGTGTAGAAATGGTGGAGGGGTTTTGAATCTTATGAATGCTTTTTGAATTATTTTTAACCTTATCTACCATTCATAGTTGAATGCCCTCCTTCTAGTGCCAAAATGTTGCGGCCTCATAATTCTGTTGCCGAAACATGGGGGATAACCACCCGATCTGGACCTTAAGACATCTCCTTTTCCGCTTAAAGTGGTGGCTTTGACTGGGGATAATGGGACTAGTTTCCTAGTGTGGATTTTAATATGAGAGTGGGTGGTTTATGAGTGTCTTGCAATAGAATATTGATAATCTAAGCGATCTATTCTAAAACGAAATTCCTATAACTATCTTATTCTAATATAAACCTAGGTGTTGGGGAAAAGGTAGACGAACGGACGAACGGAGCGCTGCTGCGATGGTGCCCTGATCGTTTGCCCTGCGCCTCTCCCTCGCCCCCAGGCCCTGCCTGGTCGGGCTCCCGCTGCGTGCTCGCCGTTTAGTGCGGAACCCTCTCACGGGGCTCTTGCGGACTGACGGTTTGCCCTCCCTGCTGTTTTCAGCGGGCCTGCAATGGCAGGATCCGCTTCCCCCCCTCCAGCTTCAGATAGTCCAGAACAAATCTTTGCCTCTCTTCTATCAGAACCTTCAGAAGTCAGACCTAGGCCCTCTTTAACAAAGTTCATAAAAAATCTTGATGAGATCCCTGAGGTAAACCTGCCTCCTTCCCTCCCAAGGAAATCGGCAATAGCGTTATCAGAAAGAGGTCTTGTTGGACAGTTCACGGGCTTCTGGCCATCCCCAAGAACGGTCCAAAAATGGGTGGAACGCAACTGGAGCACAATGATCCAAGGGAAGATCGCCATCAGATTTTGCAGGCGAGGATACTACACCTTCCTGTTCGAGACTAAAGAAGACAAGCACCTCATCTTCCGCAATGGACCTTACTTCATGGACACAAGGGGTCTTTATCTGAACAGATGGACTCCGGACTTCGACCCGGAAATGGACATCCCCAACGCGGTCCCTGTTTGGGTGCGCCTCCCCCATTTGCCCCTGCACTACTGGGGGGACGAATCGGTCAAAGCGATTGGTAATGCAGTTGGAAAATATATAGACAGATCAGAACCAAGGGAGAATATGCACGCATGCGCAAGGATCTGCGTTGAAGTTGATCTTGGGAAAGGACTGCTAGAAGCCATCAAGTTAAAGGTGGATCAATGGATGCACATTCAGCAGCTGGACTACGAACAACTGCCCTTCAAATGCAAGGTATGTCATGAGTACGGTCATTTTGCCAATAGATGTAGCAAATTAAAAGTAAATGAAGCGGAACACAATGAGGAAAATGCTGAAGTTCCATGGGAACAAGTAAAAAGGAAAAAGTCCTCTTCCAACCCGGGCAATAACTCCTCATCTCCTCTGGCAACCAGTCATCCTCCCCCTCCTCCCCCTCCCGGCTCAGCTTTCCCCTCCTCCCCCAACCCTTTCGAATCCCTGACAGCTGAAGATCCGCCCTCCCCACCTCAATCTCCTCGCCCAGCCTCTCCGTGCTCCAACCCTCCTCCCTCCCCTCCTCCCACCATTGAAAGAATACTCACTAGAAACAAAGCTAAAGAAGCAAATCAGCCATCCGACCCCCCGAGAAAAGTAGGCCGAAAATCGAACAAAGAGCTAAGGGATGAAACAGCAGCAAAGGAGATGGCAACTGGTACTCAACAACCCATGGACTCATTCCTAGGCAAGCCAAAAGGCAGTGGCGAAAAAGCCAAGGAGAAATCAGGATTCCACCCCACAACTGGTAAATAATGAACTTGGTCTCTTGGAACTGTAGGGGGATCGGCTCTTCCTTAAAGCTGAAAGCAATCAAGGACCTTATAAATCAGGAACAGCCAGATATACTTCTAATCCAGGAGACCAAAACCACCGAGCAGGATTTCCTGCTCCAAACTCAAAGATTCAAAAACTACAATGGCATATCAAAAGGCTCAGAGGGGGCTTCAGGAGGTATAGGAACATTATGGAGCAAAAATAAGTGGGATATCATCAACGCACAGCTAAATAACTGGTGGATCAGAACAGATCTAAAGAACAAGAGCACCCAAGAAGTTTATTACATCTATAACATATATGCACCAAACCACTACAGAGACAAAGCCAGCTGCTGGAACTCCATAGAAGCGGATCTCACCACTATCAACAGTAGTCTGATAATTCTTGGGGGAGATTTGAATCTAATTAGGCAGGTGGAAGAAAAATACGGTGGAAACTACCATGCAGATCCATCGAGAGACAAGTTAGAAGCCATCATTCAGCTCTTCAATCTGATCGACACTCCCTTGTCGAATGGCAAATACACATGGACAAATAAGAGAACAGGATCTCACAATATAAAAGAGAGGCTGGACAGGTTCCTTATCCAGGAAGGTGTAGCAGGCAACTTCCAAGCAATCAGGAGTCATATAATTCACGGCACAGCTTCGGATCATAAGGCCGTGGTCCTCACTCTGGACAAAGGACTAAACTTAGGTCCCCTTCCTTTCAAATACAACAAAGCCTGGGACTCCTATGAAGACTTTCGAAACCTAGTTCGAAAACAGTGGGCTACCGAAGTATTAGGCTCTCCACACTTTGTATGGGAATCAAAGCTAAAAAATCTCAGGACAGTTATAAAGCAATGGGCAAGGGACAAGGCAACATTGGAAAGGAAAAAGAAAATGGAGCTGATAGCAGAGATGGAATGCTGGCACAAAGAAAAAGAGCAGATGCAATATACAGCAGAGGACTTAGAGAAGGAAAAAAATATGTACAAAGAACTATTCCGACAAAATCGAATGGAGGAAGAGGAGCAAAGAATGAAATCCCGCTGCCTATGGTTGAAAGCTGGGGACAAAAACACTTCATTCTTCCACAATAATGTTAAGATCAGAAGAGCTAACAATCAGATAGTCAAAATCGAAGTGGAAGGGAGAGAACTGAAGGACCAAGAAGACATAAAAAACGCAACATTTAACCATTTCAAGGCACTGCTCACGACAGACCCCCAACAATATGACAGTGATGCTTTTCTAAATGTAATAGATACCAGAATAACAGAGGATCACAACAACAACTTGGAGCAAGAACCCACAGTAGAAGAAATCAAAGAAGCCACCTTCAGCATGCAGCAAGACAAGGCCCCGGGGCCGGACGGATTCACAGTCGCATTCTACAGGCAGCATTGGGAAACCATAAAGAAGGACTTTGTGAGAATGGTCAAAAATGCATTTAGAAATCACAAGTTGGGGGACAACACAAAGTCTTCACACATAGCTTTGATCCCCAAGGAAGCAAACCCCAAATCTTTTGATAGGTTCCGGCCAATCTCGCTCTGCAATGTTTCATATAAGATCATAACCAAAATAATCGCCAACAGGTTAAAGAAATTACTTCCTCTTCTAATTTCAGAGAATCAGGGCGGCTTTGTCCCAAAGAGGCAGATCACAGATAATGTTATCTTAATTCAGGAAGCCATCCATAGCAACTACAACAGAGGAGATCGTGGAATGGTCATAAAACTAGACATGGCCAACGCATTTGATCGAGTGGAACACTCCTTCTTATGTGCAGTCCTAAAAAAATTCGGTTTCGCCTCCAACTTTATCAACATTATCAACGGGTGCATCTCCAACCCATGGACTGCCCCACTGATCAATGGCCGCCCCAGCAAATCCTTCAGAAGCTCTAGGGGGCTAAGGCAAGGCTGCCCACTCTCCCCTTTCCTTTACATTATTATGGCGGAGACTCTCAGTATCCATCTCGAACATCTTCGCAACAAAAAAGAAATCACTGGCATCCGCATTGAAAGAGGAATAAAGGAGATAAACCACTCATTATTCGCGGATGATACCTTATTAATTGGGGGAGCATCTAGTTTGATGGCAAGGAGGTTCAAAAGAGTTCTGGACGCTTTCCTCCAAGCTTCCGGAGGTAAACTAAATAACAGGAAATGCAAACTGTATACTTGGAATGTGCCATATCAGACCCAGCAAAGAATAGCCCAAATTCTCGACATTCCTCTTCAAAAAAATTGGAACTCCTTCTCTTACTTGGGTCTGCCTCTAGCAAAGGAACACATTAAAGCAGAGGTCTGGACAAACCACATCGAAAAGATGAGAGGTTTACTCCAAAGCTGGGGCGCCTACTGGTTAAACCTAGCTGGCAGAACCATACTTATAAAGGATGTTCTCTCAGGCCTCCCTATTTATCAATATGCGGTTATTATGGATCCTGCTAGCATCCAAAAACACATGGAAATCATGATGAGAAGTTTCCTCTGGCAGGGAGGCAAACAGGACACAAAAAAATTCAGCCTCGTCAACTGGGATCAAGTCATTCTCCCGTATGAAAAAGGAGGCCTGGCTATAAAAATTCCAAGCCTTTCCAACCAGGCACTGGGGCTTAAGCTGATCTGGAGGATTCTCACAGAAAGTGGCTCGTGGTGGGTGGAAACAATCAAACGAAAATACCTCAGAGGTCCAAATTCCAACATCCTCAATGACCCTATCGTAGACAGGCCTTGCACTCCAATGTGGCGCCTCATCAGAAAGTTTTGGCTCACTTCAGAGAAAATGTCTCCAAGGTTCTAGGCAACGGAAAGAACACCAAGGTATGGTCCGATAGAATAATGAACTCCAGCCCAAGAAACCTTCTTCAAGAGCTCAGGTCCCTGCAAGATTGGATGGAGGAACGAAAGATAATCACCCTGTATGATATCTCACAGTGGAACCAAAATCGTTGGCTGGCTTAGAAAGATCTGCATCTCCCTCCGGATCTTAAAGAGCTATGGCTCACTCTGAAGCGTTCACTATCTGGATCAGCACCTACCTACAAGGAGATCGAGGATAGATACATCTGGGACACTAGTGGAGGGTTCTTC
Source organism: Pinus tabuliformis (assembly GCA_031772625.1). Lineage (NCBI taxonomy): Eukaryota > Viridiplantae > Streptophyta > Pinopsida > Pinales > Pinaceae > Pinus > Pinus tabuliformis. Next base: position 245,693,651 of record CM062811.1, read on the forward strand.
TCAGTAAAAGAAGGATATAAATCATTACAAAATACAACTCCTGTAGCAAACTGGAACCTTCACTCAGCTGCCTGGAAGACAGAATGCCTTCCAAAGGTAAAACACTTGAACTGGACCCTCTTAAAAGGGAAAATCCTCACAGCTGAGAATCTGAAAAAGAAAGGAATACTAGGCCCATCGATCTGCTGTTTTTGTTGAGCAGAGGAGGAGTCTATTCAACACTCCTTCCTTCTTTGCCCCTTTGCTAAAAGATGTTGGAAACAGTTAACAAGCCCTTTGGAGACCCGAGGAACCCACGATCAGATGCACAATCTTCAGAAGAATTGGAAGAAAGATTTCCCTTACTCTAGAAAAGGCAAAAATAATTTAATCAGGGTGTGGAAGTGCATCCCTGCATCCCTTTGCTGGAACCTCTGGCTAGCAAGGAATAATTATGTTTTCAACAACAAAATGCCTAAACTAGACAATGTCATAGCAAAAACAATTGCTAACATTTCTGAAGCTGTTAGCGCAAATTACATGGCCTCCCCAGATCAGTCGAGCTGGGTTCAAGAAGAAAGGGAATGGTACGGTAGCTTCAACATCACCCACTCCCAGAATCCCCCCACCCAGAGCAAAGCACCTCAGAAGCATCCCAACTGGAAACTCAGGGGAACAAAAGCAGAGATAAGTCAATGGATCTCCAATCAAAATCGCCCTCTGCTCTTCTTCGATGGAGCTTCAAAGAAAAATCCCGGGGAAGCGGGAGCAGGAGGCATAATTAAAGATCACATGGGGAATCTCATTTGCAGCTATGAATGGGGACTCGGAAAGGCATCGAACAACGCAGCAGAAGCATACAGCTTACTTCTCGGCTCCGCAATTCTTTCCAGACTGGGATTAACGAACGCCATCATTATCGGGGACTCGTCTATCATCATCTCAGCTATGAGCACAGGCAAAGAATTCAGTAAAGCAAGCCTCAATAACATAAGGATAAGGATTAATGATCACATCAGAAGTATGGGTGAAGTAACCTTCAGGCACGTGCTTAGAGAAAATAACACAGAGGTGGATTCCTTAGCAAGTAAGGCCGTCAACCGGCAGCAGGGTCAGGTTCGTGAGAATGATGAAATTTATGAAAAGGCGATACCATAAGGATTCAAATGGTCAGAGAACTCATCAGAACAGCCTCTCAGAACTCCATCACATCAACAATCACTTCATTGATCTCTCACCCTCCGATCCTCCTTTCCCCTCCTCACCGCCGCCATTCTTCCCTCCCTTCGATCCCAAAGCACTGCACCCTCAATCCTCTCGTGATCTCTTCACTGACCCTTCAGGTAAACATCACTTCCATTCAACCAGAGAGTGCACTTCGAATCTGCAACAGGATCCGACCACAGTTCTCGCTGAAGAAAATATCCCGCCCTCTCATCCTGAATGGCCCCCCCCTTCCCTTTATATCCCCTCTCCCTTCCCCGACTTCATCAGAAACACATTGCATTCTCAGTCTCAGAGAGGAAAAGTCGGGCGTCTTGAGTGTGGTAACACAGTTCCCCACAGAGGAAGCATTCAGAGCATCCTCATTCCACTGCGGTTCCTTTCCTCTGTTCTCCCCTTCAGCAACAAACAAGGCGAAAAGCAGAGCTACCTCGATCAGCAGACCATCCAAGCAGTCCTCAGGTATAACTCAAGTTTACACTCAACTCTTTGTTTGCTAACCAGTTTCTGCTCAGTAATGGCAGAAAACAGACAGCAGCCAGCGGCGCAGGAGGGAGCAGCGCCTCAAGAGAATCCTCTGGATAGGGTGCTAGGAAATGACACCTGCACCCTCTGCAAGGAACACTGTTTCCTCATTGCTCGGTTTGTAAAGCACCATAATACCCTCAAAGATGATTTTCAAGCCGACAGTCGTTCCAAACGAAAAAAGCTTGAAAAACAAAAGAAGGAAATCGAGAATCTGAAGGAGAAGTGTCAGCATTTGAGGAGGCCATCAGCCATATCAAGAACCTCACGGAGAGCATGCAGGCGGAGGCCTCTACAAAGGCAAGCCAAAAGGACCAGCAGAAGGATGATCAGATGGAAGACACAGTAAATCAATTCTGGTGTTAATATTATGAATAGCAAAGTAACTCTTATAGATGGCTTGTTCGTCAGACAGTACAGTAGATATCTATTTCAACATTTTCTCCTCAAGTTAAACTTGCAGAAGTCAAGGGCTGCGTCCTGGTTTTGGACTTCTCCTCTATTATCTCTCCTTAAATCTGATGTAATAGCTTTTGCATAGCGCAGTTTTATAATATATGAGTAGACGATCTTGTAAAAAAAAAAAAATATAAACCCAGGTGTTCTTGTGTGATATGCGATATACAAGGATATCTATTTAGTATGTGATAATAAAGATTGAACAAAAATAAACAAAGATGATAACATACAAGATAATTCCTTTGACTAAATATTTAGTCAAAGGAATTTATAAAAATATATCGCATATATGATGAGTTATATATGAAAATCACAACTTCAGATAGGCATCATACAAAAGTGAAATTAACTCTTAACAAAAATAATAAATCTCACATATAATCCATGAAAGGAAAGTTTTACCACTAATGAAATATAAATAGAAACAATCATACACGATAATAGTACCATATGTGCAAATTCCTGCTCATTTGGCAAATGACATAGACCAACTTCTTTCTTCAAAACAAATTGTCTCCCAAGAATACAAAAGTGCACCAACAAAGGAAAGTAGTCTGATATCTAAAAGAAACAATCATGTTCCATCATTCAACCAAAACATTCACAAACTTACAATAGTGCATTTTTTGCAAATGTTTTTGATAAAATTCACAACCCTTCTCTAAATGCATGAGAAGGGTATAAATACTACTATAACTAAAAGTGTAAAAATAGATTATACAAAATTTGAGGAGGTTTCAAACAACCTGCCTCCTAACTAGGTAACTAACTCCAAAAATAAACAGAGCCTAAACAAATGAAACTAAGAGGATGACTTGTTGTCTTCCAGCTTGTCCTTTAAGTTGAAAATATCGGTCATCAATTGAATTTGAGGAGGTGGCCCGAAATGAGTCCTGAGCTATCCAGTGAAGATCGCATTGGTGAGTGGTGGCAACATCCTTTGAGTCGTGTGAAGGGAGCAGTTGAGGGTCATAATCTAGCTATGTGGCTTAACCAGATATTTCCAATACAACTCCCAGTTGGTTGTATTCAGCCTCGCAATTGCCTCTCTCAAGAATTTCTTTCATATTTCCTTCCTTGATGAGATTGGTGGTGAACAGGATGTGGTTCACTGCTTTGACGATGTTCTTTGATACTCCTACTACCCTTACCACTACTATTTTAGCCTGTTTTATTCTGGCATCCCAATCTGTAAAGAGAATGTCTTTATGAGTTTCTTCAATCTCAGGTAGCTTGGCCTTTTTTCCATATTCTATTTCTTGCCATTCAATGAACTTAGAGATTCTGGTGTTTAAATCATTAAATTCCATTCTCTGGTCGATTGCCTTGTCTATAAGCTAGTCACTAGTAGTCAGATAGGGAGTAATATGCGACATCTTTTGGCAGAAAATACTCTTGTTGTCTCACGAGAAGGGAACTTAATTCCAAGGCCTCTTTTATGAAATCCTTAGTAGTGGGAACGTCCTTGTATTTTTCCATGGATTGTTGTATTTCCTGGAGTTGCATGTTTTTGGCTGATATATCAGCCTCATGGCTAATTTTAAGAACCTCCATGACTTGTTGCAATTCCTTTAGTTGCTCCACCACCTACCTGTTTACGCTTGCTTTCTCTGCCTCGAGCTCTTGTTTGAGCTGTGCAATTCTCTCCTCTTTCTACCTTAGCAGAGTAAAGACCTCAGTGGCCTTGTCCATAGGGGCTGATGCGTATGCTCTCGTGAACTGTGATAGTCTAGTCAAGTTCTCAGACGAACTGAAAGGAATGTCTTTCTAGACCATGTCCATGGGTTAGTTTCCAGGTGGGACTTCAGGTGCATCTACCCTTCTCCTTTTCATCTAACTTCTAACTATAGCCTTGTGGAGAGGGCTATAGAAGACATCAAGTGGAGGTATTTCAGTCACTTTGAGGTATTTCTTGTTCCTCCATAGGTGTAGATTGTTTGTCGGCTGACTTGGGCTCTGTATCCTTTTGAAAATGCAGAGGAGTTTTGAATTCCTCTGTTTCTTGGGCATTTGGGACTTTGGGAGTGCCTTGTAATTTTTTATTAAATTGATCCCACTCCTGCTCCAAACTACCTCCTTTGGTTTCTGAACTGATTTCCATAGCTGAGGTGTTTATCACTTACTTCTTAGCCAACTTTCTGCTAGACTCAGCTGTGTTGTCGGCATCTTGGGACTTCCCTGTGTCTAGTGTCTTCTCAGTGTTTACCTGAGAGTCTATCTAAGAGCTAGGGCCTGTACTATCAATAGTGACGCTTGGAGTATTCTTATCCTCGGGTTTCAATAGATGCATTGGGATCACCCAGATTCTTTCTTCTTTGAATTCCTGAAATATTCGAAAATCTTCAGGTTTCAGACTTTCTTTTGCCCATTCAAATGCTTGTTCAAAGGATACGGCTGACTGTAACAAATCCTCAAAATGATTATCATCATGATTGTATGGCTTGAGTTTAACTACAGTGGTGACATTTTATGCCACTTTATTTGGATCAAATTGCCTTTTGGGAAATGTATGAAGCCTGAGGGCTTCCATATGTGCTGATTCCTTAGTGGCATGAACAAAATTTGCTAAAGAAAAAGAACTGCATTTGACAGGGAAAATGTGTCATAATGACTTCTTGTCATCTTTTAAAACTTTAGTGAGGCCCTTTCCCACAGTTTGGTAGGCAATTTCTATCGCTAATAACTTATCAGAAACATATAGAGGAAGGATGTGTGGATCAGTTGTGCTACTAAAAACCCTAATATAGGTGAACCATTCTTTAATAAAATTCCAATAGTGAGCAAGTATGCTGCAGCGTCTTGGGAGAACTTAGGGGGCTTTTTTATTGAAAACAATTTAATGTAGGGGCAACACAACAACATGGAATATCTTATAGAAGTGAGGTATGTAATGTGATTCCCATATTTGTTTATGACTGAGATGGATTGGGTAAGGATCTTGTAAGGTTCATTTCCAACCCATGGTTGGAAATGTTTTGCAAAAACATAAAGCATCCATAATGTAGGCACTAAAATAGAAGGGAGGGAGGTTATCTGAGAAGGAGGCTTTCTTCTGTCGATATTCGATAATGGTGGTGGCTAGGTTGTTAGATAGGATGGAATGCCATTTCATGATATAGGAATTAACACAGGCATCAATCAGAGGGATCCATTCAATTGAAAACTTATTATTATTGGGTAGCCCATACAATCTACATAACATGGTTGTTGCATAGTTTTAGGGGTTTTCCAAAGAAGCTATACCACACATACTCAATTTGTCATACTTGAATTTGTTGTCCAACACCCTCCAACCCTGAATTAGCTTAAAGGGGTCTGGATTCTTCTTTGCGAAATTAGCCACAAATGTACTGTCATAGATATCATGGGGATCAGGTATGTGGTACATTTTCTTCAGATCCTCTTCTCTGAACGACCCAATGAGCTCTATCTTTGAATTCTTGAACTACCTATCTTCAATTATAAGGTTTTCAATCACCCACCAGATCATATCTGTATAAGGGAGGATTTCATCCCTTTCTCCTATCCTATGAAGGAATGAATAGGAAGCATCTCTACATTGGAGTTGTGAAGGCCTTTTGGAATCCAATGTTGCTCTCGTAACAGTGATTTTAGGACGCTCATCCTCTAGCCTATTGTAGATTACTTCCCAACTTGCTGCACCTCTGGCAGTGTCATAAACCATATCATCAAAGATAGGAGCCATCTTTATAAACTTAGCTTCAACAATGGTCTGTTTGCACTGTTTCTGCATCACCTTTCTAAGGGACATGTGTTTTATCACTTTCCTAAGATAGAAAAGATATATCAGCGCAGACGATATCTAGCAATTAATATTGAAAACTTCTGTGAAATGACTTCGGATCATGAGAAAGGTTTTAATGAGATACTTGATTATAACAACCTATAACTAGGAAAATGATTATCCTTCCTCGGGCCGCTAAATATTTAATAACATGTAAACTCATTTGTTTTAGCATTTAAAACGTAATTATTCAACACATTTTGCTAGACATAATCATGCATCATGGTGTTAAAAAGGATACAGTATAGCGTTACCAGATATTTTAAGAAAAATGCAATTGTGATATCGCAATATCGCATTTCGCAAATTGTTTGTGGTTGTTCTAATGGCATGGTTATGTTATCACAGTGGGATGTCCCATCGCATATCACACTTTTGTAACGGTTTTTAACATGGTCATGCAGAAAAGTACGAATTGTGATTGTGGTATGGATTTAATCCTTAGTTATTTTTTGCAAGGTTTTTCTAGGAATTTTCTTAGAGTTAGGGCTTTATTATCCTAAGCATAAAGTTTTTTAAAAGGGTTCCCATTTATACTTCTAAACCTAGCTATTGTTATTTATAAATGGGGGGTTGTTTCATAGTACAACAGTCCCGCTGACACTGCTCATTGTCATCGTCTCAGGATTAGTGTGTGAGACAATCCAATGTATCATGTTTGTGCATGGGAACATGGGATACCTGGATGCAATCTGGTACAAGTCGGACTTGTGAATGTTCAAAAAGACTTGGTGGTCTTCGAGGTATTCCCCAAATGTGCCTGCGAATGCATCATTGACCTCTACATTTCAGCGTGATTTCCTTATCTACACTCACTCAACTACTACTCCAGTTGCACTTCTATCAGTGTCGTTTAATCCTTCTCTCTTGGAGGCCATTGAACCTAGACTGTTGAGAGGTGAATGAACACCTACTAGACTGTCTAGACTGGCTTGCTGGCTACTGGGATTGTGCAATGCACAATTCCAACTGGTAAGGGTTGAAGGCCCAGTGAATGCATTGTGCAATTTTCTAGGCCAACAATCACTACCTCTCAGAATTGTGCAATGCAAAACTGGAGGACGATCACTGGGCAAAAATGTGCATTTTCTGGGAGGAAGGCGGAGCCTTCCCTCTCAGGATTGCACAATGTTGTCTTGGTGAGGAAGACTCCAGGCCAAGGTTGTCCACACCTGCCGACGGGAAACTGAAAGAAAATGTTAATGTGAATGCATGGTGATATTGAGTGTAAACAGGAGTGAATGATCATGCATGAAAATAGTGAATGCAAGATTTAGAAAACGGAACAACATGTATGTGTGTGAAGTGAGTCGCCAAATCAACGACCATTTGTGCAAAATAGTGTCATGCGTGCGAAAATAGTGAGATGCTAACAAAACTAAAACAGTGCTAGTACAAGTTAATATGCATGCAAACGACAACAAGCGTTCACAGAAATCAAGCATTCAACACTCATACAAGCCAAAACACAAAAAGCGATAGAAATTATGCAAAAGACAAGTTAAGCGACTTACCCAGAAATAGCTGAGCTTGATGTGTCGAAGACTCCTAGATGTGTTGTGGGATGTCAGAGCTCCATGATCGATGTGAATAAGTGAGCTCTAAAGCATTGAATAAATAATTTTGAGGCTCATGATGTGCATGTCACAAATATAGGAAAATGGGACACTTGGAGGAAAGGTTCTAAAAACGATCTTTGCATGTAACCTCCAACTACTAAAAATAGATCCCTAAAATATAGGGATTCTTTTTCATGTTTCTTTTTTCTATTTTAGGGAAAAGAAGCCCATGCATGCAAGTCAATTTTTCTCGGTCCCAAGTGGAAATGGTCAACCTGATGGCACATGCAACAACCTGCCTGATTGAGGGTAACTTTTGTGCAGTTTCTGGGAGGAAGCTGCGCTGGCTACCCAGAGGGACTGCACAATTTCTGGGTTGAGCAGCTGACTGCTACCCAAGATTGCGCAATTTCCGGGTTGAGCAGTCCGGCTGGGTCAGATTGCACAGTTTTTATAGGGAAGGTTGACAGGAAAAATTGTGCAATTCTTGAGGCCAAGAGGCTACTAGTCAGGATTGCACAATTTCTGGAGGGAAGGCTGGATACCCTCCATAATTATGCAATTTCTTAAGTGTTATAGACATTTTTGTGCCTAGCAGCATGGAGCATGAAATTTCAATAATCTGAGGGATCCAAAGTCCCTAAACATGTTGTTCTTACCCTTAGAGGAACAAGGTCAGCAAACCACAGCACAGAAAATCAGTTCTCCACCTGAAAACACTAAAAAACAAGCTATTTCTGGATCATGTCAGCTGCTCCACTGAGCATCTGCGCTGAATGTCAACTGCTCCACACTGTACCTGCACTGAATGTCAAATCTAATGAAGGCTACCTGCGCTGGGCGAGATTGGCCAAGTGGCACAGTCATTATGCAAGGTGTCAACTGCTCAGGAAGCTTCCAAACTGACACTTGGGTCAAGGAATTCGCCTTGTGATGAGTAAGAGGGTCTTGATCTCCAAGTGGAAGCAAGAATCTCCAAGTGGACTCAAGAACTGAAGATTAACTAAAGTGGGAGAGGACACTAGTCAGCTTCATGCCAGTCTCAAGATGACTCATCCTTTCTCCAAAACCCTATATATAGATCTCTCTCATGAGGTCTAAGGAGGCTAGAATTTTGTGCAAGTAAGGAAGTGCTGTTGGTTTGAGTATAGAGCTATTGGGTGATTTGCTTGAAGGAGGTGAAGAGGAGATTTCTTTCTGCTGGGAGGTGTTGCTGGATTGGGCCTATTATGGTTGTAACCCTCTCAGAACTTTACTTCTTCCACTAATAAAGTATTTGAGGTTCTTCTATATGCATGTGTCTTGATGATGAATTGATGCTTGTATATTTGATTTATGCTAATCCCTGAATCGATTATGGATGTATGCTTCTCGTAGTTTCCTTTTCTTGTGCTTTTACAGGATCTTTGTGTAGCTGGGCCGGTGAAAGAGCAAGGAGCTGGGAGCAAGCAGCAAGGAGTGAAGACTGGATCAACCATTAGCGCAAGATAACGGTTAGTGGATCATCCTTCTCTTCTCTCTCTCATTTCATAAAGAAGTAATCTTGAATAGCTTTGCATTTAGTTGTTGCTGAGGTACTATCACCCTTAGAGTGGGATAGGGTCATTCCGTATTGGATACTTTTCCCAACAACAAATTGGCGACTCCGCTGGGGATCGTATCTTGTTGGTTGTTTTTGTTTTTGCTATTCATTTCATAAACAAAGGGAGTACCGAATCGAACTGTATTTGGATCTATCAAATACAAAGTAGAGGGAAGCTACTCTAGCTCAGTTTCTGGGCGAGTTTATGATTTGAAGAGCTGATCCACAAGGACTCTTATAAGCTCTTAGTGATAGATTTTCATCCTCCTTTCCATCCCTTAGTGTGTCCTTGACTGATAGCTTCTGATTTGAGCAAAAACTGTGAATTTTTGAGCAAACTGTGACCCGGAAACCAAGAGAAACGAAAGTTTCGTTCTTCAGTGCAGGCTGTACAAAGGCTGTCTGCATTTCAGTGCAGTTCCCGAAGGGGCTACCTGCGTTGAAGGTCAAACAGGCAGTGTTCCACCTGCGCTGGACCAGTCTTGCCTTGTGCTACTGGGGTTTCCTGCTGTTCCTTGCCCTGTTTTTACTCTTGTTTTGCTGTTTGTTACCAGTCAATGTGCCTATCTGAAACCAACTTCCCTTGTCACTATTCCGCCTCGGTTGTCTAAAGAAACTGTGTTTGTTCTTTTGTATTTCTTGTGCATTTACAGTTTCCCATAACGAAAAGTGAACTAGTCTTGTTGTGGCCTCTTAGATCTAGACCTGTGATTAAGTGTCGTTCTGATCTTAAGAGTTAGTTTGTTTGCTATTCATAGCTGATTGAGCTTGTCGCTTTCGTCATATGGTTTGAATTTATATATTTCCAGTGTCGAAACAAGTAAATCTTAAGGTGTCTTTCGATTTAGGACAAACTTGTTTTCTTTCGCTTGAAATTGAATTCAAAGTTATACAACAACTTTCTTTTTGCATTTCATCAACATTAAGAAAGAGAAAAGAAATACTTGCATTGTGCATGTGCATTATGACAGTTTGCATGTTGATTTAGGAAAAATGCATTAGTGTGTGCTCTATGATCTGTGTGAAAAGGTGTTATCTTCCTTCTCCCTCAGTAGTTAAGGTTTTCAAAGTTGAAAGATTGAAAAGCTTGCTTATCATCTTAGACTGCATTTAGGAGTGTTTCTATACATCTCGTGGTGATCCATAAAGGCAAACTGCTAAACAAGATCAACCTTAAAATAAATTGAATTTACATAACAACGCATTGAAACATAACGCAAACATCTAGAGGTCTAAGCTAGAGACGTGTTTCGACGTCGTTAAACGTGATATCTTAGTGTTGAGTGGTTGGGTGATTCCTCCACGGTGAAGCGATAAGTATCAGTACGGACTTGTGCTCCCACGTACCGTCGCGTATATATTGGGAGACCCCTATAGGATCAAAGCCTTTATCCATAGGAAACCGTGTCGGCCGCCCTACTGATCGCAATGCAGTGAACACAGCATTCACGAAGATCAACCACTCGTACCATAAAACGTATTCTGTGGTTTTGCGAAAAGTTTGGCACACCCTCTGCCTAGAACTCCAGAGCAGTTTCTTTTGGCCTTTTTCAAACTCTATAACTGAAAAAGTCCATCCGAGCATTTGTCACTTCGGGCTCGTTAAAACATCGAAGGAGACTAGAGTCATCTTTAGCTTTTTCTCGACTCTTAAAAAGTGAAAAAGCAAGTTGTGTCTAAGCGTCGTTATAAAATTTATTTTAAACAGAACATAATCACCTCCTATTCCCGCGTTGATCTTTAAGTTGAGAACATGGAACGCCCTAACCAAGGAATTCCACATGATGGAAATCCTTGTCCTTTCTCCTCTTGGGGAGAAGTTGGTGCGCCCCACATGGCCACATTGTCGCTTCCAGGACTGACAATTGGCCTGCCTATTTGGCTATTCTCAACTAGTGTAGTTCAGAACACCATGCTTCCTGAGCAGTCGAGTCAACAGTTAGATGAGTCTAGAGCCTCCCACCAGCCTTCTACTTCCTCTAACCCTTCTTCCAATCCTTCATCTTCAAAAGGTAGAGTCGGAAAAAGCCAAGCTCCTATGGAGAAGAAGGAAAAGAAGAAGAAAGAGAAGAAGAAGAAGGAGCCTAAGGCGACTGGGGGCAAGCAAAAGACATCTAACAAAAACCCACACACAGCACAGATCGGGCCTAAATTGCCATGTGTCATATGTAGAGGAGACCACTTCCATAGAGATTGTCCCTGTATTCCCCGGATACTAAGGGACTGGTCCCCTCGGTTGCACAATTCGGGAGCCTCAACCTCTGATAGCCAGGTTGAGTGCTTACCGTCAACCAGCGAAAGTGAAGGTTCAAGACAAAAAGGAGGAGAAAAATCCCCCTGTAGACTGTGTGAAGGTGATCACGCCATCCACCATTGTCCCTTCTTAGACGAAGCGAAGAGAGTTTTGGAAGATCGTCCGGTTTCACCGTTGAGACTTCCTCCTGGATACAAAAAACTCGTGCCAAGTCCTTCGTTGGTTGAAAACACAGCTGGCCCGCTCAAGTGGTCAGCTGAGGCGTCAGTCATTGAAAATGAACCTACTGAATCCAGACCAGACGAAAGTTTAAAGGTCGATACGGCAGTTGACCCGGTTCTTCCTTCAGAGGTTTCATCCTCAAATGACACCGTCACTGAAGATTCATCTTCAAATGACACCCTCACGGAAGAGAATAAGGATGACACCCTCCAGATTCTTTTCATCAACACAGATTCTGATGAGCATCAGGGCAATGCGCCCATTCCTTTATCGCAGGAAGGAACATCGTCAGGATCGTATCCGGCCGTGTATTCGGTCCCACCATCAAGCAACCTGGTTGTGTCCTTTGATTGGAACCAACTGGGCAGACCCCGGTTACCAGCCAGTATACCATTCAGAATCATAGTCCAAATTTATAGAATGGTGATGGCTGGAACTATCATTGATGAAGGGGCATCTGTGAGTATCCTTTCCTCTGTTGCTTGGAAAGCACTGGGTTCCCCGACGCTTTTGCCTGAGATAAAAAATCTCTCGGGCTTTGATAAAGGAACCAGTCGACCGTTAGGGATCCTCCCCAATGTGCCTGTTACATTGAAAGGGAAGACCATTCAAATGAACGTGATGGTCGTTCAAGGACCCTTGGATTATAACCTACTCCTTGGACGTGACTGTATATATTGCATGGGAGCTATAGTCTCCTCACTCTTTAGAGTAATGTGTTTTCCACACGAAGGAAGGGTGGTCAAGCTCGTAGACCAACTTTCATTTCCGGGATCACGCATCGCAAATAGTCAAATACCAACCCTTAATGGTCTATTCACTCAAGAAATGTCTCCACCCCCAGTCCTCCTTCCCAATGAATGCGAGTGATTCAGAAAGATGGGACTGGAACCCAGGGGGCATGCATCCTGGTCTGCTTCGGGCAGAGGAAACCCTGGGTATAGGGTAGAATTTCCGCGAAAGAATATGACTAGTCCGTACCCCGTCCGTATGTGGAAGAGGGGTTGTTCTGGGATAGGATTCTTTTGTTAAGGTTACTTGTTTGGAAAAGGTCATTCACCATTGTCTACTATGGGAGACAGTGCCGAAGAAAGAGATTCATTTGCGGCAGCAAATAGAACCATCTTTGGGTAACCAGGAAGAGGCAAGCCTCACCCTTTAAAACAAAGGTTTTATCGGATAAGTAGGGGCAGCCTTGAAATTGTATTTTATACCTGGGGGCATGCAAACCTTTTGGAGTGCAAGCTAGGGGCGGTTATTTATCTGTTTTTGGGACTAGCCGTTTCCGAACTTGCATGAAGAAAGGATGAGAGGGATCATAGCTTTGGTAAGGCGCAAGCTCTATAAAAAATGGGATCTTTCAGGAGACGTTCTTATCTTATGACTGGTATATCGAGCAGTTTTAGCAAAAAGTTCATGCTCGTTAAAAAATAAACGCAAGTTCGAGCAGTTTTACCGCGGAATTTATGCTCGTTAAAAAATAGAAAAGCGTGAGCAAGGGTTCCACCAGAGTTCAAGCTCATTAAAAAATGAACCTATCCCCGTAAATAACCATTGTGATCGTAAATTTATTAGCCATAAAAGCCTTGGTCGTGTTTGCACTTGCCACCTCCATTTCATTTGGCCGATCGTTCACCCCCATATGATTGTTTACCCTTTTTGAGGAATAGCTGCGAAGAGTGATTTCACCTAGCCATCCTTGTGACACTGCCGTGATTGGAAAATTCTAACCTGTACCTGGAATCTGCTGCTATCCTTTTATCACTCGTTCCTCAAAAGACGAGTCTTCTTTGAGCTCTTTTCAATTGACTCGTAAAATATGAAAAGTTTGCCGAGTTTTGGCCTTCCAGCTCGTTAAAAGGACCGGAAGAGCTATCCCTCCTCTAGATTTTAATCTTTTTGGACCTGAGGGAATATTGCACAAAAAGGTCGAGCGCTTGTTTTATTCGGCTCGTTAAAGTTATCGAAAATTCATCCCTTCTGTATTGTTTTATACTTTTTCGGACTTAAGGGATTAGATGACGAAAAAGGAATTTTGGAGTTAACTTTCTGTACCTTTTCAGACTCTCTAAAATGAAAAGGACCGAGTTGTCTTTGTCGCTAGACTCGTTAAAATGATTAAATAGCAACAAACTTGTCTTTAGACGAGAACGAGTTTCCCTATCGCTAGGCTCGTTAAAACATAGCGATGGGCTTGCCCGAAGGGCAGGTTATAGAACAAGCATATGTTATCCTCCTCAAGCTTGACAAAAATAAAGAGGTATTGGTCAGAAATGACTGGGGAAAAATTGGGAGAACCTCAAAGCTTTAATGGTAGCAAGTCGCTCTTGAACATGACACTTTGTCCACCGTATCACATCGGGTTGGGTTGTTTCATTCACCGGTCTCATCACCATGGTCCTCGCCAAACCATCCGTATTTGGGGTAATGCTACCGATCCATCACATTAGTGTCGTTATATGTTCAAGAGATGTTTTTCAGAAAGAGTCAACCATGTCCCATCCACTGCCATACATTATCCTTCATCCACCCATGATCGCCACCCTGAATCATATCTCACAGATTGTTTTCACCTCCACTAAAATCATTAGCTCCGTTCCGTGTCACTGATGTGGGATTCATCAAGGCCCTCCTTTGACAGATCGCTTCTTGTCGACTTCAGCTCATTATCCAAGAAGTTGATCTAGGAACAACCCCCCAGTACTTTGAAGCTTGCATGCCTCAATGGCAAGTTTCTCACTTCCGGCGACAGGTATACATCAATGAACTTCGACCAGAAGATTTTGCGTGGTGTTCGACGCCAAGTCCTTTATTCACACCACGTGAATTGTACTGCAGTACCTTGAGGGTCATTGTCATTATTGGTGATTCCTCTCGCGCTTGTTAACGGTTTACATTATTGACCGGTAATCAAGCGATGTCTTTCCATGTTCGACTTCAGCGCAATTCTCACATGGATTGACTTGTACTTAGAGTGAAGATCAAACGAGATTGAAGACCCCGGATCTAGTTTCATCCATCCGGGCTGCGATATATATTCAGGATATAAAGACATTTGATATGTACATCATTGCAGCAGATGATCATCCTACTCAAAGGATGATAATTTCAGCAGAGAATTATCAGTCTATCATCAGACGGTCGTCTGTTATATGTACCAAAATGAATTTATAAAGCTGAGCATGGGAATACCCGCCTCAGTGAGATCATGAAGGCAGAATGAAAAATAATGTATTGTATTGTATTTTATTGCAGGGCACCTCTCAGCGATTGAATGAACTTCGGATCCTCCTGATAAAGCATTTCACCCGATAAACGACCTCATACTTTAGGGGGCAACTGTTATAGACATTTTTGTGCCTAGCAGCATGGAGCATGAAATGTCAATAATCTGAGGGATCCAAAGTCCCTAAACATGTTGTTCTTACCCTTAGAGGAACAAGGTCAGCAAACCACAGCACAGAAAATCAGTTCTCCACCTGAAAACACTCAAAAACAAGCTATTTCTGGATCATGTCAGCTGCTCCACTGAGCATCTGCGCTGAATGTCAACTGCTCCACACTGTACCTACGCTGAATGTCAAATCTAATGAAGGCTACCTGTGCTGGGCGAGATTGGCCAAGTGGCACAGTCATTCTGCAAGGTGTCAACTGCTCAGGAAGCTTCCAAACTGACACTTGGGTCAAGGAATTCGCCTTGTGATGAGAAAGAGGGTCTTGATCTCCAAGTGGAAGCAAGAATCTCCAAGTGGACTCAAGAACTGAAGATTAACTAAAGTGGGAGAGGACACTAGTCAGCTTCATGCCAGTCTCAAGATGACTCATCCTTTCTCCAAAACCCTATATATAGATCTCTCTCATGAGGTCTAAGGAGGCTGGAATTTTGTGCAAGTAAGGAAGTGTTGTTGGTTTGAGTATAGAGCTATTGGGTGATTTGCTTGAAGGAGGTGAAGAGGAGATTTCTTTCTGCTGGGAGGTGTTGCTGGATTGGGCCTATTATGGTTGTAACCCTCTCAGAACTTTACTTCTTCCATTAATAAAGTATTTTAGGTTCTTCTATATGCATGTGTCTTGATGATGAATTGATGCTTGTATATTTGATTTATGCTAATCCCTGAATCGATTATGGATGTATGCTTCTCGTAGTTTCCTTTTCTTGTGCTTTTACAGGATCTTTGTGTAGCTGGGCCGGTGAAAGAGCAAGGAGCTGGGAGCAAGCAGCAAGGAGTGAAGACTGGATCAACCATTAGCGCAAGATAACGGTTAGTGGATCATCCTTCTCTTCTCTCTCTCATTTCATAAAGAAGTAATCTTGAATAGCTTTGCATTCATTTGTTGCTGAGGTACTATCACCCTTAGAGTGGGATAGGGTCATTCCGTATTGGATACTTTTCCCAACAACATTAAGGGAGCTATTGAACCTACAGCTGGACCAAGTTCAGGGAAGCAGCCCGTGAGGGGAATGCAACATGCTATCATGCACAAGCTGTCATGCTACTAAAAAACCACTGAAGCTTGTGTACTTGATGGTGCAAGACATGCTGCTAAGGATGGCTGGTAGGGAGGCTCCAAAACAAAGCTAAGGAAAAATTTTGGAGGGTGGTTATAGCCGCTACAATAGGTTCCACTTTCGTTCTATGATGCTTTTTCATGAGGGACTTGAGCTATAGATTGCTGAATGTAAATACACTGGTGAATGGGACTCATTTTGAAGATTAATGAAACTCTTTGGTGATTCCAATCATGGCAACGCATAGTAAGTTTTCCCCTCTATAAATCTCATTTCATATATGTTTCTCTTCTACTAAAATTATGTAATGAAGTTGTCGGTCTCATCCTCTCATGGTTATATGTATGATTCTAAGTAGTAACAATACCTGCGTATAAGACATAGTTACTTGTGTTAGTCTATAACCTACAATACCTATGTATAAAACAAATTTAGTTGCATTATTTGATTAACCTGCGGTACCTGTATGAGCACAAATGTACATACGATGTTTGGTGATAAATGTGCCCATGATGTATATGGCATGAAACCTTAATTTGCACTCCACTCTTTCTGCTCTTCCATCTCCATATTTATATCTAAAAATTGTCGCTTAGGATTTTGTATCATAACTAGCCCTATGCATCAAATTCCCTCCTTCCTTTCCTCCTCTTCACTTTAATACAATGCCAATATTAAAATTTCTTGTTGTTGTGTGTTAGCCATCAAAACAAGGCATTCCTCCTTGAGATCAGCCCGATTCACCCACTGAGCATTTGGATCCATGTATTGGCTTGAGTTTAACTTGATCAAAGACAATTGAACCAAGCCCCCTTTTATTATCTTTTTTCTTAAACTTCGTGAAAATTGGAATGCAACAGAAAGCCACCATTGATAATATTCCATGCACTCCTCTATCTAAGATGTCCTAGGCATTGGTCTACAATCAACCCAGAGGTTGTCTCTAGGAAGCTTTCTATATCCCTTGAAGCACTTGTGCTACAGGTGCTAGAAAAAGTGACAACAATCCCAATGGAAGAAGGATTTTGCAAAGAACAGAGAACAATTTTGAAAAGTGTGCGAGACCATGTGGTCTCAAATATGCATGGAAAGAGACACCATTTTCTTTGTGGAAGGAATTGACTGAGCTATTAAAAAATAACAGTGACCATAGAAAATTTTCCCTGAAAGACAAACTTCGAAACATTAAGAGGCAGAAGAATGATACTAGTCCACAATATCTCTCCAGATTTACACAAGTTTGAGATGAGTTTGGAGGGCTTGGTGTGAATGTTGCAAAATATTACCTAGTGAGCCTTACTCTTCTAGGCCTTCCAAAATCAAATCACAACTACTAGGACTCTGTGAGTAGAAGGGAAAACATATCGTATTAGGAAATTTTGTGTCCTGATGTGGTACAAGAAGATTTTAGGAGAAATAATCAGGATGGAAAATCATCCAAAGCTAAGGATGAAGATAATTTTGCATTGGCTTGAAAAGGGAAGCAGGGAAAAGGAAAGAATGCATAGAGAAAATCTAAGTCCAGCCAAAATAATGGAAAGAAGAAATACATGAGAAAGATAAAATGCATCCATTGCCACAAGTTTGAGCACTACACAACAAAATGTATGCACAAGAAATCTACCAAGAAGCCCTAAGGAGGAGGATCAGGTGAAGAACTAGATTCTCAATTCAAATTAGACTTCACCCTAATAACATGCTTGGCCAACACTATTATGGGGAGTGTGCGGTACCTTGATTCCTATGCCTCATTCCATATGACTAGGTACAAGGAGTTTTTCAATATCCTGGAGGAGAAGGATCTCTAGATGCATATCGAAATAAGGGATGACGGGTGGTATAATGCTACATGAATTGGTATTGTTACCTTTGAGAGGGAGAAATCCTCTCCTCTTTGCCTCAAACATGTTATGTTTGTACATGCGCTGAAGAAGAACTTGATCTTTATAGTAGTACTGGAGGATCATGGCTATGATGTTATTTTCAGTAAAGGGAAACCGTTTTTGAGACATGTAACTACGAGGTAAGTGAAGTAGATCAGGGTTTGAGTGAAAAACCTATACAAACCTGAGGTGGGAGATTGCACTACATTGAGCAATAAGGCTGAAAAAGTGTAGAGTCATGACGTTGGATAACTCTGGCACAGGAGATTGGGACATCTAAACCATGGTGCCTTCAAAATCATGCAACAAATTATCATTGACCTCCCTAAAGGATCCCTTGACTAGTAGGATGTCTACAAGGATTACACATTGTGGAAATATTTCAAATACACATTCCATGACCGAGAGAGCAGAGCAAATGCAATCTTAAGTTGAGTCCACTCTAATGTTTTTGGACCCTTTTCTACAGTGTCCACAGTAAGACATAAGTACTATGCTTTTTTATTGATGATTTCTCTAGAAAACGTTGGATCTTCTTCATGCAGAAGAAGGATGATGTTTTCTAAAATATTATCGAGTTCAAGGCATTAGTTGAGAAGGAGATTGGGAATAAGGTGAAGGCTCTCAAGAGCGACAATGGAGGTGAATTTGTTTCACATGCCTTCAAGGATTTCTATGGGAAAGAAGGTATTCAAAGAGAACTAGCATCACCCCACAACCCACAAAAGAATGGGGTAGCTGAGAGGGAAAACATGAGCATAGTGGGAGAAACAAGGGCCATGTTGCATCATTAAGGGTTTCCATTACATCTATGGGCAAAAGCATGCAACACCGTAGTCTACTTGCAGAACTAGAGAAAACCTGATGTGTCTCATTTTAGAATTTTTGGAGCTTTAGTTTATTTCCATGTCTCCAAGGATTCAAGGAAGAAACTTAAGCCTACAATAGAGTTGGGAGTTTTTATAGGTTACACTGAAACTCCAAAAATTTATCGAGTGTATTTTCCTTCACTAAGGATGGTAGTTGTGAGGAAAGATGTCATTTTTGATGAGGACAAGCCTATGATATGCTTTCTATAATGAGAGTTGAGTATCCCACCTAAGCAGGAGCTTCTAGCTCCAAAGGAGGAGCCTCGATATGATCTTCAAGTTGTTTTGGAGCAACCACATGCAGAGGAACAAATAGGAGGAAGAGTGGAGGCACCCACTCAACCAGAGTCTTCTGGAGAGGTGAGAAAGAGAACCAAAGAAGATGATAGATTGTTACACGATGCATGGGAGAAAGTGGGAGTACCCACATCACAGCGTAGGCAAAGGAGGTCACCTGATAGGTACACTGGTTACATGGCTCTCATGATAGATCCTTCCTTATTTGAGGAAGAAGTTTCTCAAAAATTTTGGGTTGATTCCATGGTGGAATAATACTAATCCATCATGAAGAACAATGTATGGAAGGTGGTGTCGAGACTAGAAGGGAAACTAGTGGTTGGTTTGAGATGGACCTACAAAGTGAAGCATGTAGCGGACGGGAGAATCAACAAGTAAAAGGCCAAATATTTTTCCAAAGGATTCTCTCATATAGAGGGAGTGGACTATGAGGAAATGTTTGCACCATTTGCAAGATATTCCTCAATCAGATCCATTTTAGCATTGGTTGCGTAGATGGGGTGGAAAATCCACCAGATGGATGTGAAGAATGCCTTTCTCAATGATGTTGTTGAGGAGGAAATTTACATATAGTAGCAAGAAGGATTTGAGACATATGATCGAGATTCGCATGTGTGAAAACTCAAGAGAGCGTTGTATGGTCTCAAACAGGCACCCCGAGCATGGTACACACCGATCGATAGTTATCTCATTCGATTGGGCTTCACCAAAAGTGAAGTAGATACAAACCTCTATCACATTGTCGTAGATGGTAAGTTGCTTATTCTTGTTTTGTATGTCGATGATTTAATATTGATTAGTGATGGGTAATCGATCCGCTCTTGCAAAGAGAATCTTGCAAGGGAATTTGAGATGAAAGACATGGGCCTCATGCATTACTTCCTTGGAATGGAAGTATGGTAGGATGATTGTGAATTGTTTGTATCTCAAGGAAAGTATGCTACCGTGATACTTCAAATATTTCACATGGACAATTTTAATCCCATGGACACACCTCTAGCTACAAACTAGAGGAAGGAGTATGCTTCTTCAGGTTGGGAAGTATATGCCACCATTTACAAGTAGCTTGTGGGTTCACTGTTGTATCTTGTGAACACACAACCCAACATTTTCTATGCAGTCAACCATCTTAGCTAAGCTATGGTGAGGCCTATCAAATTATATTGGAAGGACACAAAGCATGTGTTATGGTACCTCAGATGCACCACCCATTATGGATTATGGTACAGATGGACAAAGGGAGTGAAGTTGCAAGGCTTCACCGATGCAAATGGGTAGAAATTCCATTCGAAAGGAAAAGTACATGAGGTGATATCTTTAGTGTCGTGTTTGCAACTATTTCCTAGCACAACAGGAAGTAGGGGTCTATGGCTCTCAACTTAGTAGAGGCTGAATACTTGGCTACAGGTCAAGCATTATGTGAAGCAATCTAGAGGAGGAAAATACTTGTGGGTCTATTCAGTTAGGAGATGGATCTAAAAGTGATATATTGTGATAATAAGAGTTGCATTAAGATCTCTAAGAATCTTGTATTTCATGATATGTCCAAGCACATTGATATTCGGTATCATCATTTGTGGGACTTTGTGTAGAGGAGAATTATGTTGCTACAATAGATTCCAACTGAGGAGCAAGCTGCTCACATCTTGACAATGGAATTGTCAAGAGGTAAATTCGAATTCCATACGTGAAGGATAGGGATGGTGGAAAATTCATTTCTTTCTATGAGGGTGTGGTGAAAAAATGTAGCAAGAAAGGCTCAATTTGACTTTAGCCTTAGTCAAATTGAGTTAAATTCAATTTCCACATCAGCACGATAACTTGGAGGTAGTTAACTAGTGTGACATGGATCTTGTCATTCATTTAGCTTAGTAAATTTGAGTTAGAGGGCTTGGAGTTTAGTTTTACATGTGTGATTACTAAATTTTAGTAATCCATTTTAGTTATTTTTAGTTGTATTCAGTTAAATGACCTCTAACTATTATTAGAGTCAGTTGAAGATCAATTATGTAGTGGGATAGCAGTCTAACTCATAGATATGTTAATTAGCTGATCATTTAGCCTAAAATAGCTTGCGCAACTAGAGAATTGAGTTCCTCAGCTAAAATGAAGATGACAAGGAATGTAACAAGAAGTTGTAAACTAGTTTGAGTGTACATGTGTTACATGCAGTCAAATGATCAATACTTGGGAATTGCACAATCAATTGGAGGAAAATTCCTAAAAAATAGGGGTTAATTTCCTCAGGGTTTTCTCAAATAAATAGGAGGCTAGGTGAACTAATATTTGGCTAAGTGTTGGCCAGAATTTTTCAATGAGCAGAGAGAATAATTATTCTTTTGCATGTTCAGCTCAGGGCTGGAGCTAGAAATTGTAATAGATTTTCTATTCATTTGATTAATGAAAAGAGGCTTGAGGGTTTTTTCCCATTGGGTTCCCCAAGAAATCGTTGTGTATTTTTTGTTTTTCTTATTGCATGTTTATGCAATTTTTTTTCTAAATTGTGGATTTCATTATGCATATCAGTAGAGTAGAATTATCTCTCATGATTTTAGATTAAATTTCTTGAGTAGTTGCAATTATATCAAATTTATATAGAAGTAACCAAAATAAAAGGATGAAATCAAAATGAGATTTCTCACTCTATTCAAGGTCCAATATGTAAAAAATCTGGTAGCACAGAAGTTAAAGCAAATTAAAAAATGACCCAATGAATCAATGAGATAAACTTACAAAATATTCACAGAATTGTTGTGCCAGATCTCATTTATCGTTGATGAAAATACATTAGTTAAATGGTATGCTATTGATATCCTTCAAAAGATCCACGGGCCACTGAGAATGCATCAATTTAAAGCTTATGAAGATGCTCTTAAGTTGGCTTAGCATATTGAAACAGACGCTGAAGGTGAGTCCACTATCTCATTGACTGATAATAATCTTGAAGACAAAATTGAGCAACTGCAAAAATCGTTGTTGGCATTGACACTTCAAAAGAATAACTTATGGTGTACTAATTGTCAGACTGAAGGAAACACTAAGAATACTTGTAAATATGCATATTACTTTAATTAAGATGTATGATGAATACATTATGACATATACTATGATATATGTTAGATCACTTCAAATCATAAAACTGAAGATTTTTAGTAAAATATTCGTAATTATAAGCCTAAATGGTGCACCTTTTTTTAATTTAAGACTCACTAAATGCAAGAATATTTACTCAATGGGAAAAACAACCAAATTATCATGTTGCCTATTATAGCTAAACCGTGAATTAGTCTAACGAGCCACCATCATATGGAGGAAGAGGAAATGGTCGAGGAGGTTATTGTGGCCAATGAGGGGGATACAACGGTAGAGGTTGAGGTTGTGGTCAAGGTTGAGGAATTTCTTATTGTTTTACCTATTGGCAGGAGGGACATACAACCCCAAAATTCCCATTAAAAGTGTTGTTGTTGCTACAACACCCTCTGAATTTTAGCTTATATTCAAACTTTGGAGCCTCCATTTGATCATGTGAACTATCATTTCTAGTTGTTAGAGTCATCCCATGCTTGCTTCCTAAGTTTCTAAGTCCCTTTTTGAAGGAATTCAAAGTGTCATCTTTTGTTAAGGGAAGTGTCACTCTTTGTGAAAGACATTTATGGAACATCTTTAAGAGGAAAATTTGGTGCTTTCTCCTATATTAATGGGTTATATATATCATAGGTACCTGCATTGGACTCATTCTCAAGGAATTGTGCACTTTTCTTGCTGCAGGCGATACTTGTGTTGAAAAGTATATCTTAAGTGTCACACCTTGAGGTAAGTTTTGTCTTGTTGTCGTTTCAATGGCTTCATGTTGATTTTGGGTACTTAGTGTCTCATTTTCATGTGGTTGGTCATTTATTAGTGTGTGATCATGTCCAAGTCTTGTTACATTCTTCTAGTATCATTGTTTTGCCATACTAATCCCACACTTAGTCAATTTTAGAGTTTTATTATCTTCTCCACTTGCCTGACCAAGCACACTTATCTTTCTATCTCATGGAACTATACACTGCATAGTCATAAGCCTTAGTTAACCATCCTCTACCCATTGGAACTGTGCACTGTGTACTCATAGAGAACTACCTCCATTAACTATGAACTATGCGATCTCAGTGCTCATTCATTGTCAACCGACCTTGTCCACTTCACATTCCTTGACCAACCTTGCCTGCACTGTGCACTTTCAGTCAATATTTAGGTCATGTCTCAGTCTCTGTAGTGCTCAACTGTGTAGTACATTAACCCTCCCTTCTAAGAATGCATTGCACAGTTAGAGTGAGCAAGCTTGTTATCTCTGCCTCCCTAATTTCCTCAATTGTGTAGTCATGTCTCCCTCTCTCTCAGCCACTAGGCCTTGTGCATTCATAGGTCCTAGACCCTCACTTCCTTCCTCTTTCTCATATGCACTATGTAATCCTTTGACCTACTCCTCAGTCTTGTGCACTGTCCCAACACAGTCAATATATTGCATGAGAAACATGATAGAATAGGATATTTTGGGATTGATGCTTCCTTGTTATGAGTGAACTATATTTTCAAGTGTTATTATATTAATAGGACATGATGATGCTAAAGGAGGATACCAAATATTTCTTACAAGAAGACACTTGTGAATCTCAAGAATTAAAGAGATCATCAAGCAAAGAGATAACGAAGCACTAGATCATGACTAAAGAAGGAAGATCAAGATTACATGGAAGACTCCATATCCTAACCAGCCTCTTGGAGAATGAAGTTTAAGAAAAAGAAAGATCTATCATGAATATGTGAATATAGTGGAAAGGAGAAAAGCCTTGCATTAATACACTACAATGAAGTTCCACATCACCATCACCAAGCCATGGTTTCACAAAATGTCACAATGAAACTCATATTTGTCATTGTATTTTGCCACAAATTTGTGGAAATGTAATATTGTATTTTTCAAAAAATGAGAAAATGTAAAATATGTGGAAGCCCAAGGGTCACATATAGAATGTGAAGAGTCATGTAGAAGCTCAAAGGTCTCATAGGAATTTGAAAATTCACATGGGAGCTTAGATTGATGAGGGAAGCTCAAGATTCACAAGGGAGGAGGAGAGTCACCTCATTTGTTATATATACACCCTCATAACTCAAGAAAATGAATTTTTACCTTGGCTTCTCAAGCTAGGCATAGGAGAGAATATTAGTCTTTTGAGAAACAAGTAGTTGCTTTAATGTTCCACTATTGGAACTAGTGTTGCATCATGGTAATGGTGTATCTTGGGATTTCTTCTTTATAATTTGAAGCTCTTAGAGCCGATGCACTTCCATGCATATGTCGTAAATGATTATAAGTCTATTATTTCATTTTTTAGAGTGTATGTTTATGTTTCTACATACTAATGAAAATTAACTATTTCTTTGGCTTTAGTATGCATATTTAAATTGTGTGTCTCTTTCTTTCATGATCGTTGTTTATTTATGAACCATTTGACAAGATAACTAATGATTCTTTCATATAGATGTGTGTGTTTTTATTAGGATACTACTATTAACTTTATCTTAAATACTAACTTTCTCTTCCCTTTCGTGAAAGAACCTTGATACACTTTACAATTGAATACATCACAAGGATAACTTAATTGTTTTCCTTGAAATTATATGCATTTATCTTGCGCCTTTATTGTAGCCAAGGAAAATAATTAAGAATATGGTAGCCAAGCCTATTTCCCAGATGGGGCTCCTACTCTAAATGGTGTGAGGTATAATTGGTAGTTCATATCGAGGAGACCCCCTAATTGTTGGCAGCATCCAACACCATCAACAATTCTCGCACTGGAAGGAGGGTCACCTTTTTATGTTTGATAATTCACCGCATTCACATAAATAACCTTCTGTGCAAGGTAGAAATTTTCCAAGCCCAAATCCAACTCATATATTTGAGAAAGACAATTCATGTCACCAAGTTTTGTACTGTGATTATGAAGTTACTTATGTGCAACACTATACATTGTGGCCCATTACTTTTTAGTTTACTAGAGCACCTGGACTACTTCTTGTCTCATATGTTCTTCCTCATAAGAAAATAATGAAAGAGAAAACCCACCTTGGTGTGTTGGTTCCTTTAGTGGAAGAATTGGTTATTGTGAGCCTTGAATATTTAACTAACTCTTTTGAAGGAACTTATAGTCAAAGGGATCTTCCACCACCTATTAGGGAAAATCTAAAAGGAGATGGGGTGGACTTTCATTTTTGTTATGAAGAACGACTGAGAGATTATGAAAAACTGGATAATAACAAGAATTGGAACGGTGAAGGAGAAGACTATTTAGAATTAGAGAGTGAAGAGGAGGAGGAGAATGAAGACACGGCCAGTGACCAATTGGATTGGATGGCCCAAGGGCCCCTTTCCCTTCTGGGGAACCTTCATTGCCTACCAAAGAACCTAGAAAAGTTGCTTACCAAGTACGATCATGATAAGAAAAAGAAGGTTGAAGATCACATTGGCAACTTCCACTTGCATCTACAGATGTTAGTGGTACGTTTTGATGATGTTGCTTGTAGATTATTTCTATACACTCTAGAAGGTAGAGCATCAGTTTGGTATCATATCCTTCCACCCAGTTCAATCCATAATTGGAGGGAGTTTAAAAAGTTATTCTTAGAAAAGTTTTTGATGATAAAACTCTCGCCATGTTACTTAAATAGCTAAAAAACATTAAGGTGGGGGGTAGATAAAAGGTTAAATATTTTAATCATATATTTACACCTATTTTGAATAACTTCCCCATTATTATACAACCTCACAATTCCATTACTAAAGATGATTATACTGCTTCCTTTCCCACTAATATTTCCATTTTTGTTAAGTGTGCTACAAAATAAACTTTGGTTCTTAATTTTGCAGAAGAAATTGTTGTTGAAAAGGACTTAAGGTCTGTTGGGGTCATTGCTAATCAGGAAGACTCAAAGGACTCCAAAGACACTAGTAAAAAGTCACAATCCTCTTCTAATAAAACTAAAGTCAAAGATCCATTTCACATGGAAATATTGACTAAATCCTTGAATTTTTTAACCAATGATTATTTGAAATCAAAAGGAAGTCAAGTGAGACTTCTACTAGTAATAAATGTTTTAAGTTGTAGATTAATAAGAGCATCAATTAATTGGCCAAGTATGCATAGCGCTGTAATGTTGTATTCAATGTTGAGAAATTGGGCATGGAAAGCTCTATAATTTTCATCAAGAAGCACATTTAGATAATGTTAGACTCCGTCTCATGACAGTGTGCGATTGATTCTTCTTCAAAACAGGGTTTTGAAGAAGAAATCATTTAAATGTTGCTTTTTAGATTATGTAATTTGTTCTTCAGCTCTTCAACTGGCAGCGACTTCAAGCTCCTACCTCTGTAAAAGCACAAAGAAAACAAAGCATACATCAGACTCTACTGTTGATGAATTTGGTCAGGTTTTATCTTCATATGGTTTCAACTATCATGGCACAGAGGTTCTCTACAGTGGCACCCTTGGTACAGAGCTTACTTGTGAAATATTCATTGGTCCAGTTTACTATCAACGACTTCGTCATATGGTTTCAGATAAATTTCAGGACAATGTCTTTGTGCAATTATTTTGCTCCATCTAGTATCGTGTTGTGAAACAGAATGCTGACGATGCATTTTATGAGCTGCAAAATCCTCAAGAACAAATTCAAGCTTATGTGTTTGATGTGGTTCGAGCAAATGTTCCAAAGATGAATTTGGATGAATTATTTGAGCAAAAGGGCGATGTTGCCAAAGTTGTGTTAGAAGAGCTTGAAAAAGCAATGGGGTCATATGGGTATAACATACAACAGATACTTGTGGTTGATATAGTTCCGGATCCTTCAGTACAGAAGGCAATGAATGAGATCAATGCAGCTCAACGACTTCAACTTGCAAGTGTGTTTAGAGGTGAAGCAGACAAAATACTACAAGTTAAAAGGGCGGAAGCTGATGCAGAGGCAAAATATCTTGCTGGTGTTGGGGTTGCACGACAGAGACAAGCTATCACAGATGGGCTACGAGAAAATGTGTTAGAATTTTCCCATAAAGTCCCCGGCACTTCTTCGAAGGATGTCATGGATTTAGTCATGATAACTCAGTACTTTGACACAATAAAAGATGTTGGGGCATCATCCAAGAACACGACTGTCTTCATTCCGCATGGTCCAGGGCATGTGAGAGACGTCAGTGAGCAAATAAGGAATGGACTTATGGAAGCATCAAGTGTTTCTCAGGATTTGCTTTAGAAAATTGCGAAGGATTTGATACTGTTTATGGTGCATGAAATTTGCTTGGTTCCTTTACTTTCTGTGTGAATCCGGTGTCAAATTTCCTTGCTGAAGATCGTTCTTTTGAGAAACGTTTTCCTCTTTTAAGCTATGGTCAAATTGAAGATAATACTTTGGAAAATTTGAATTTGGACTGCTCCTATCCCAGCATAAAAACTATAAAAAAATTCAAGTAGATCACCACCACCTCAGACTGTAATTCCAAAGACAGATCTAGATGCTGCAAAGTGTGATTTTTCCTTGGAAAATCTTACTATTAAAGAACTTCATGAAACTCTCAGGGCAACATTTGGGCGAGAAACCTCTGTTAAAGATAAACAGTGGCTGAAGCGGCGTCTTTCAATAGGGACAAATGTGAGTAAGAAGACAAATAAAAGAAAAGATAAATTCAAGGTCTGGGAAGAGTCTTGTTCAACAATTTCCCGATGATTCTGATAACGTACAGGTGATTAAGAGTGAAGTGATAGTGGATGGTTCTGTAGAGGCGGTAGCCAGGAAAAGACCTCTTGGCAGGGATTCTTCCACCACTTTGCTTACAGATTTTGTCCCCAAAACAGAGTTTGAATTGTCAAATGGTGAAGTTCCACTTGGAGAGGAGAACATAGCAGATGGGTAAAGGATACAACTCCCTTTGTGTGCATCTTTCTTGCTGAGTATTTCACTGGCCATAAACTCGTGGAGCGCTGGTCAATGTTCGATCGAATCGCAACCAGGCGTTTGTGGAATTTGCGGATTGGAATCAAGCTATTGCAATGGTTTCATATTATGTTTCATCGCCAGAATAGGCTCAGATATTTCCTTGTTTGGATTGATAAGAATTTAGATCCTTGGGGACCTCTTGTTTTAGCTCTAGTTTATATCCCATTGACAGTGCTAGCAGTTCCAGCATCCGTCCTCACAATTGGGGGTGAATACCTATTTGGGCTGCCAATTGGTTTCATCGCTGATTCCATTGGATCTACAATGGGTTGTACAGCTGCCTTCATCGTTGGAAAAACGATTGGAAGATCTTATGTAGCATCCAAGTTGAATGATTATCCACAATTCCAAGCTGTTTCTATAGCAACTCGAAGATCGGGGTTTAAGATTGTTTTTCTTCTACGGCTTGTACCATTACTTCCATTCAACGTGCTAAATTATCTATTGTCTGTGACTTCTATTGGCTTGGGTCAATACATGCTGGCTTCCTGGCTTGGTTTAATGACATCTGCGGTTCTTATCTTTTGGGTGGCAAAAATAGTCAAAGACCGAATGCCACAAAAACATCGAAATAGGAGTAAATGGTCTATTCCTGGCTTCAGTTCCGATTCAGAAAGGATATGCAGCTACATTTGTTGCCTCCACATTGATTATCATCGAACTTTATATGTAACGCTGCCCCTTTTCAAAACAGATGGATAGGCAATTGCGCATACAGTGCTAGAACATCTTGCCCATGAAACTGGATGTCTTGGCTTGTTTTCCCCTCACTATCACCACCGCCACTTTCACGAATGATGCGGGCACCCCAATAACAAATATCTACAATGAAAAGGGTTTTCTCTTTAGATATGGAATCGGGTGATGTCAACCCCGCCAGGGCACTAAAACCGGTCCTCATTCACGCCACAAAGACATCAACCGTAACAGAAAAATAGGAACCAATTTCCTATTTCAAGACCTCAGAAATCAAAAAGATCTGCGCTCCATGTTTATTAGTCATCAGAGGATTTTTAGAGGGACATTGTATTATTTTAGAACAGAAGGCTGTTCTCTTTTCTAATTTATTGTAATTGCAGTTCAAACAGCACCCTGATTGTTGGGTCGTTCTGTTGTTTTTGTTTTAGAATAGTTTATAAAAATAATTATTTGTAAAAGTGAAAGGAGGAGAGAGGGGAGAGTTCTGAGTGCTGAGAGCTGGTGAAGAACAAAGCTTTCAATGTACAGTTTTTGGCAGGGATTTCTAATGAAATTACACAGCTCTAACTTCTGAGATTCCTGTGGTATGATAATTTAGCATAAGTTTTCCCTTGTTTCATATGTAATCTGTTATGTTTCATTTCACTACATGATCATTTCTAACTGAACAAATGAAGTGTTTAGGTAAGAATTCATGCCTGCCATGCTCTGCCTATAAGTTTGTTCATGTTTAATGTTTTCCTCTGTTTGACAAGGATTCATCTCCTATGCCCTTGTCAGCTCCTCACCAGTCTTGCCATCCCATTTAAAATCTAGATTTGATGCTAAATTTCTTGCCTACCTTGCCTCAGTCGATAACCTGTGTTGTTCATTATATTTCTCTGTTTCAAGCTGTGATTTTTCCCATGCAGCCCAGAAAAACCCCGTTATTTAAAACCCCAAATCAATCTTTCTAATCGGTTTAGTAGCCTAATATCAGTTTTACCCATTTGGGATCTACCGAGATTGACCGGAGAGAGCCTTCTCTTGCCCCATAGGGCTAGCTACGGGGCTGAATGGTTTGATGTTGCCTTGAGGTTTACCTTTCTCAGCCTGAGGTGAAATCTCAAGCGCTAACATACTGGCGACCATACTGGGGAGAACATTCAATTTGTTGATTGTCTTGTCCCAGTACATGCAATCAAGGTGCAGATCTGATGTTGATGGTGGACAACATTCAGATACTTATGCATGCTAAACCATTCACCTGGCGACTCCAACTCGATCCAGACATTCTAACGCTTGCTGATCTATTCATGCAATGGAAGGGTATGTGGCAAACCCTACCCTGTGTGAAGCTGTAGAAGAAATAAGAAAGCTGTTAGCAGATAATGAATTTGATGAAAATGTTTTCAATGCCTTGCTTCAATGGATGAAATCTACACGGTTCCCTGGATTCAAAACTAAAGTGTATGAGTTAATTGTTGAAAGAATCGAAAAGGAGATTCAGTGTCTCGATGAGCAGATTCAGCCATATGATTTCCAAGACCCTAAAAAGTTCTTGGAAATCCTTC
Organism: Pinus tabuliformis; assembly: GCA_031772625.1. Classification (NCBI taxonomy): domain Eukaryota; kingdom Viridiplantae; phylum Streptophyta; class Pinopsida; order Pinales; family Pinaceae; genus Pinus; species Pinus tabuliformis. The sequence goes on from CM062811.1 coordinate 245,724,104, forward strand.
CTCATTCGAGAAAAGATATCATAGAATTGCCTACAGTCGTTTACATTGACAGTGTGCAGCTGGAAGTATGCATCACAGAGTTGGGGCAGCCAACAGAGTCCGGCTTCCGTGATCCTATTGCAGCATACATGGACACATTTTTCAGTTTGATTGATAGATCAGGCTGTCTTGTACGTGATCAGGCTCAGTACGTGCATGAAGGGCTGCCAGCAACTGCATCTGTGACTTCGTGGCAGCATTCTCAAGCGGCTTCATTTTCAGGTTTACTTGAATGGTTAATTTGGCATTTTAGTGTTACCTGATCTAGTGTTTGTACAGCAAAGTAGGGTAGCTTTGTAAATAAATAAGCAGCCATAAGGGCAACATCTTGTTTTAGTTTGCTTGAAGATTGTTAAGTCATTTTTCAGTCATTTCAGTCTTGAGATCAAATCAGTTTGAGTTCAGTTTCAGCTGTGTTGATGATGACTCCATTGCCCAATGGGTAGAGGCAATGTCTGCTCTCCCAAAGTTCTACGGTTCTTGGCACCTCCAAGAAGCGGCAGCTGCCATCCCAAGTGGAGCCGATGTTAGACTCCGTCTCATGACAGTGTGCGATTGATTCTTCTTCAAAACAGGGTTTTGAAGAAGAAATCATTTAAATGTTGCTTTTTAGATTATGTAATTTGTTCTTCAGCGCTTCAACTGGCAGCGACTTCAAGCTCCTACCTCTGTAAAAGCACAAAGAAAACAAAGCATACATCAGACTCTACTGTTGATGAATTTTGTCAGTTTTTATCTTCATATGGTTTCAACTATCATGGCACAGAGGTTCTCTATAGTGGCACCCTTGGTACAGAGCTTACTTGTGAAATATTCATTGGTCCAGTTTACTATCAACGACTTCGTCATATGGTTTCAGATAAATTTCAGGACAATGTCTTTGTGCAATTATTTTGCTCCATCTAGTATCGTGTTGTGAAACAGAATGCTGACGATGCATTTTATGAGCTGCAAAATCCTCAAGAACAAATTCAAGCTTATGTGTTTGATGTGGTTCGAGCAAATGTTCCAAAGATGAATTTGGATGAATTATTTGAGCAAAAGGGCGATGTTGCCAAAGTTGTGTTAGAAGAGCTTGAAAAAGAAATGGGGTCATATGGGTATAGCATACAATAGATACTTGTGGTTGATATAGTTCCGGATCCTTCAGTACAGAAGGCAATGAATGAGATCAATGCAGCTCAACGACTTCAACTTGCAAGTGTGTTTAGAGGTGAAGCAGACAAAATACTACAAGTTAAAAGGGCGGAAGCTGATGCAGAGGCAAAATATCTTGCTGGTGTTGGGGTTACACGACAGAGACAAGCTATCACAGATGGGCTATGAGAAAATGTGTTAGAATTTTCCCATAAAGTCCCCGGCACTTCTTCGAAGGAAGTCATGGATTTAGTCATGATAACTCAGTACTTTGACACAATAAAAGATGTTGGGGCATCATCCAAGAACACGACTGTCTTCATTCTGCATGGTCCAGGGCATGTGAGAGACGTCAGTGAGCAAATAAGGAATGGACTTATGGAAGCATCAAGTGTTTCTCAGGATTTGCTTTAGAAAATTGCGAAGGATTTGATACTGTTTATGGTGCATGAAATTTGCTTGGTTCCTTTACTTTCTGTGTGAATCCGGTGTCAAATTTCCTTGCTGAAGATGGTTCTTTTGAGAAAAGTTTTCCTCTTTTAAGCTATGGTCAAATTGAAGATAATACTTTGGAAAATTTGAATTTGGACTGCTCCTATCCCAGCATAAAAACTAAAAAACAAAATTCAAGCAGATCACCACCACCTCAGACTGTAATTCCAAAGACAGATCCAGATGCTGCAAAGTGTGATTTTTCCTTGGACAATCTTACTATTAAAGAACTTCATGAAACTTTCAAGGCAACATTTGGGCGAGAAACCTCTGTTAAAGATAAACAGTGGCTGAAGCAGCGTATTTCAATAGGGACAAATGTGAGTAAGAAGACAAATAAAAGAAAAGATAAATTCAAGGTCTGGGAAGAGTCTTGTTCAACAATTTCCCGATGATTCTGATAACGTACAGGTGATTAAGAGTGAAGTGATAGTGGATGGTTCTGTAGAGGCGGTAGCCAGGAAAAGACCTCTTGGCAGGGATTCTTCCACCACTTTGCTTACAGATTTTGTCCCCAAAACAGAGTTTGAATTGTCAAATGATGAAGTTCCACTTGGAGAGGAGAACAGAGCGGATGGGTAAAGGATACAACTCCCTTTGTGTGCATCTTTCTTGCTGAGTATTTCACTGGCCATAAACTCGTGGAGCGTTGGTCAATGTTCGATCGAATCGCAACCAGGCGTTTGTGGAATTTGCAGATTGGAATCAAGCTATTGCAATGGTTTCATATTATGTTTCATCGCCAGAATAGGCTCAGATATTTCCTTGTTTGGATTGATAAGAATTTAGATCCTTGGGGACCTCTTGTTTTAGCTCTAGTTTATATCCCATTGACAGTGCTAGCAGTTCTAGCATCCGTCCTCACAATTGGGGGTGAATACCTATTTGGGCTGCCAATTGGTTTCATAGCTGATTCCATTGGATCTACAATGGGTTGTACAGCTGCCTTCATCGTTGGAAAAATGATTGGAAGATCTTATGTAGCATCCAAGTTGAATGATTATCCACAATTCCAAGCTGTTTCTATAGCAACTCGAAGATCGGGGTTTAAGATTGTTTTTCTTCTACGGCTTGTACCATTACTTCCATTCAACGTGCTAAATTATCTGCTGTCTGTGACTTCTATTGGCTTGGGTCAATACATGCTGGCTTCCTGGCTTGGTTTAATGACATCTGCGGTTCTTATCTTTTGGGTGGCAAAAATAGTCAAAGACCGAATGCCACAGAAACATCGAAATAGGAGTAAACGGTCTATTCCTGGCTTCAGTTCCGATTCAGAAAGGATATGCAGCTACAGTTGTTGCCTCCACATTGATTATCATCGAACTTTATATGTAACGCTGCCCCTTTTCAAAACAGATGGACAGGCAATTGCGCATACAGTGCTAGAACATCTTGCCCATGAAACTGGATGTCTTGGCTTGTTTTCCCCTCACTATCACCACCGCCACTTTCACGAATGATGCAGGCGCCCCAATAACAGATATCTACAATGAAAAGGGTTTTCTCTTTAGATATGGAATCGGGTGATGTCAACCCCGCCAGGGCACTAAAACCGGTCCTCATTCACGCCACAAAGACATCAACCGTAACAGAAAAATAGGAACCAATTTCCTATTTCAAGACCTCAGAAATCAAAAAGATTTGCGCTCCATGTTTATTAGTCATCAGAGGATTTTTAGATGGACATTGTATTATTTTAGAATAGAAGGCTGTTCTCTTTTCTAATTTATTGTAATTGTAGTTCAAACAGCACCCTGATTGTTGGGTCGTTCTGTTGTTTTTGTTTTAGAATAGTTTATAAAAATAATTATTTGTAAAAGTGAAAGGAGGAGAGAGGGGAGAGTTCTGAGTGCTGAGAGCTGGTGAAGAACAAAGCTTTCAATGTACAGTTTTTGGCATGGATTTCTAATGAAATTGCACAGCTCTGACTTCTGAGATTCCTGTGGTATGATAATTTAGCATAAGTTTTCCCTTGTTTCATATGTAATCTGTTATGTTTCATTTCACTACATGATCATTTCTAACTGAACAAATGAAGTGTTTAGGTAAGAATTCATGCCTGCCATGCTCTGCCTATAAGTTTTTTCATGTTTAATGTTTTCCTCTGTTTGACAAGGATTCATCTCCTATGCCCTTGTGAGCTCCTCACCAGTCTTGCCATCCCATTTAAAATCTAGATTTGATGCTAAATTTCTTGCCTACCTTGCCTCAGTCGATAACCTGTGTTGTTCATTATATTTCTCTATTTCAAGCTGTTATTTTGCCCATGCAGCCCAGAAAAAACCCGTTATTTAAAACCCCAAATCAATCTTTCTAATCAGTTTACTAGCCTCATATCAGTGTTACCCGTTTGGTCATCTCATCAATTGAAGATCTACCGAGATTGACCGGAGAGAGCCTTCTCCTGCCCCATAGGGCTAGCTATGGGGCTGAATGGTTTGATGTTGCCTTGAGGTTTACCTTTCTCAGCCTGAGGTGAAATCTCAAGCGCTAACAGATAACACATTCCATAAATGGAAACAGAACATGAATGCTATAGCTTCCAATGTTATAGAAATATTGTCAACATAATAGAATTTAGAGAAGACTCAAGAGACTAATGAACCAACCTCAATAGAGGAAAACAAAAATGTTTGTTATTTAATTTTCACATTTGATCTTATCTTGAACAATGGTAAGTGCTAGTGATCCCCCAGTGGGTGAAGCTCCTCTAAACAATCATATAAGTAATACAAATTGAGGAGAAAAGGATCATTTCCTAATAAAGATGTGACAAAGAAACTATTGAGAAAGGTTTTGCCTCCTAGTAATCATGCTCAGGGAACTTAGAACAAACCCGGAAGTGCACAACCTCAAAAGAATTCTTTTGGAAATAAAAAGAACAAGTATGTCACTCCTGAGGTAATGAACAAAGTCACACCACCTACCACTTCATCACACCCTATCCATAATGAAGACATACATTATAATGTTCTTGAAGACATGAAAGAAAATTGTGCTAATACTTCCATATTTGAGCTAACAAAGTTGTCAGGGCAACGTGAGATGATCATCCAATCATTTTTGTCTCAGCCTCCGTCAGGTAGAATGGTTTCTGCTTCGTAAGCCTTGTCCAATAAGTTTCCTACCATTCTTGAATTGGTCGTTAATGTAGCTAATGTTAATTCTATATCGACTTGCCCCCTTTTATTTTAAATTTTGAGATTTTCAATTATATCTCCATAATTTCCTGGTCAATTTTGGTGCATATGAGAATGTCATTCCTTTATCTATTTCAAAGAAAATCAATGTTAAATGGGAAAATAATGATGCCAAATCATACAATTAGATAGATCTTTAATGTAGAAAATCGGTGAGCTTAACAATGTTGTAATTCATTTATCAATAGATCATAGAGTTCACCAATGTAACAATATTTTCATTGTGGACATTCAAGAAGATTATGGGTTTCTTTTAAGTAGAAACTAGTCTAACATGTTTGAAGGATACTTTGCTATTGACTCGTCACATTTGTGGCTTCCTTATAAGGGCAATAATAATTAGATTTGAGTTAAGAGTGAACCTTTCATGAAGTATACCATCACAATGCTTGAAGCCCCTAATGAGCCTATTATCTATGCCCAAGTAATTTTTGGAAATCATTTTTTAGAAGTTGATAATGTATGTTATCTTGCATAGCCATCTCATCCCCTGTACCACTAGATACATAGTTGGAACTCCTTCCTTGCAATCCAACTGGTGCTAATGACTTTTGTAACATAGATGTAAATAGTAATAGTGTATGAACTAGCCTTGTTGCTAATAAAATTTGGACTTTATGTTTTGATGGTTCGAAAAAATAGGAGGGTTCTAGAGATGGTTGCATTTTGATTGACCTGCAAAAGAACAGGTATTTAATCTCATGTCAATTGGAATTTTAGTGCACAAATAAGGTTGCTAAATACGAAGAACTCATTTTGGATTAAACAAATCCATAGACCTCAAGGTAAAGGTGTTAAACGTAATAGGTGGCTCAAATATTGTTAAACGTTAGGTACAAAATACTATTAATTGTGTGTCACCTAATCTAAAAAAATAGCAGCAAGAGGTATGTCATCTTATTTCTTTCTTTCAAGATTTTGATATCAATTATGTTCTTAATATTCACAATGTAGTCGTAGACACATTAACTAACATTGTTGTTAGGTTATCACCTCTTAGAGATGGTTTTATATTGATATTATTTATAATCCATATGTACCTAATAATGTTTCTATTTTTCATATTTTTAATGATGACTAGCAGATACTAGATTCTATGGTCAATGCTGACATTTTTAAAGATGCAGCAATAGATGAAGATGAGCAAGAAAGGACTTTGCAGAAACTATCTTAGGCACATAAGGTAACCCCATTCCTAAGGGTGTTGTATCTTTAAAGAAGCTTTATGACCTACACGAACTGCTTTAAGGGGTCAACCAATGCTAAGACCCACAGTTCCACACTTTCGCATGAAAAAGTTAATTTGGGTACCAAAGAATATCTGAAATATGTGAATCTCAGTACATGTTGTTATCTCCAAGAGAAACAAGATTTTGTTTGTCTTTTCAAACAGTACTGAGATGTGTTGACATGGACCTATGATATTTAAAAACATAAGATACGTGAATTATTCAACATGTGATACCCATTAAGGAGGGGGAAAATCCATTTCAGCAAAAGTTAAGGAAAGTTCATCCTACACTTGAACCCCTTATTCAAAAAGAACTAAGGAAATTGTTGGATGCTCGGATCATATTCAAAGTTCATGATTCTACCCCAGTCTCAAATTTGGTTCTTGTTAGAAAGAAGTCCAAAGAGATATGCTTATGTGTTTATTTCCTTAACCTGAACCAGGCTTCAAATAAATATAACTATCCCATGCCATCTATGGAGCAGATACTCCAAATGGTATCTAGGTAAGAGATGTTCTTGTTATTAGATGGATTTTTTTGGATAAAACCAAGTTCTAGTAGCAAAACCTGACAGGTTAAAAACAACATTCATGACTAAATGGGGCACATTCACATTTTGGAAGATGCCATTTGGAATCATAAATTCTACTGCTACTTTTCAGTGGGCTATGGACATCACATTCCATGTTTTGATTGCACAAAGTGTGGTCCCATACTTGGATGATGTTATAATATTTTCGAAGAAAAGATCTGATCACTTTTGTCATCTAAGGAAAATCTTTGAGCGATGTAAAAATTATGGTATGTTTTTAAATCCTAGGAAGAGAAACTTATAAGTGTCTGAGGGAAACCTCTTGGGATAAATTATAGCTAAGAGTGGAATTAAAGTGGACCTGAAGCGGGTCAAGGCTATTGCTCATATTCCCTTCCCCGTGAATAAGAAATCTATGTAATCCTTCTTGGGGAAAATCAACTTTCTCTAGAAGTTCATCTAAGATTATGCACAGATTGTTAAGCCATTGCAATGGATGATCAAGAAGGACGAAATCTACAAGTGGGAACAAAGGGAGAAATATTCCTTCACCTGGATTAAAAAAGGTGATTGCCAATTCTCGAACATTATACAATCTTGATTTTAATAAAGATTTTTTGTTATATAATTTTTTTTTGACACATATCTTGGAGTTTTTCTCACTTAGAAGGACAAAGAAGGAAACGAGAAACCCATATCTTTTATGAGTGTTGGATTACAGGGATCTGAATTGAATTATCCCACCATCAATAAGAAAGTATGTCGTGTACAAGATGGTGAAGCACTTTAGGCCTTATGTCTTGAAAAGCCATGTCATCATCTTTTTGCCTCACCTAGTGGTTAGATTGTTCTTTGTGCAACAAGAGTTGGGTGAGAGGAGGGCGAGCTGGATGACAAGCCTTCAAGAGTATGATCTAGAATTCAATCCAGTTCATACAATTAAAGGCTATGGTATATGTCGACTTGCAACATAAGCATTCAATTCTCTAGGAGAAGATTCTTCTGGAGGGGAACAAGAAATTGAAATGTATAACATTGAGCAAGTTACCCTTACAAATGCAGCCACATCTTGGTACAATGATGTATGTCAATATATAGAGAACAACACCTTTCTCTCACACTTATTAGTGAAACAGAAAAGGGTGATTCGACTTAAATGTCTTTCACATCAACTTGTACAAGGTGTGCTTTTTCAGAAGCATCACAATGGTGTCCTACTCAGATGCTTGGAAGCAAAATATTTGGAAAGGGTATTGAAAGACCTTCATGATGGGCCAACTAGTGGGCACTATGCAGGTGACACTACTTCTATAAATTCATGTAGGTTGGTTATTATTAGCCCACATTATTTAAGGATGCACACACCTATGCCCATAAGTTTCATGTATGTCAAAGACGTGTTGGTCTAGATAAGAAGTTAGTTTCCCCATTGCAGCCCATTGTTGTTGAAGATCCTTTTTAACAATGGGGATTGGATTTTATAAGAGAATATTTTCCTCATTCATCAAAGCAACACAAATATATATTAACTTCCATAGATTACTTTACATGGTGGACTGAAGTAGTTCCAATGAAACAATTAATAAGCAGGAAGTCATTCAGTTTCTCAAGCATAATATTATTACCAAGTTTAGCATTCCCACATCACTTGTATTCAATAATGAAACTTACTTTCCATCGCTAAAAATTTATGATTTTTCATTAGAGAATAACATTGTTTTAAATCACTCATCTAATTACTACCCTTAGGGAAATGATCTAGCTAATTCTAATAATAAGAATTTAATTCACATCATCAAGAAAATTTTTAACTTTGAGTAAAGGAACCGGCATAATGCATTAATGGATTCTTTGTGGGATGATTGTGTCACACCAAAGCCCTCTCTGAAGACCTCTCCTTAATTCCTTGTGTATGGAAAGGAATTTATCCTTCCTCTAAACATATACCTCTGGCTCTTCAAATTTCTCAAGAATCCTGAGCTAAATCATGTCTTGTTAAGATCAAGATAGACACCCTTCTTAAGTTAGAGGAAGAAAGGTGAAACAAAAGTAAGGTTTGACATACATCACAAACATATAAAGTCTTGGTTTAACAAGAAATATGTGGGGAACAAAGTGTTCGGTGTGGGAGACCTAGAATTGAAATGGGATTAATCCCATGAAGAGAAACGTAAACACACCAAATTTCAGAACCCTGTGGATCAAAACCTTTGTTTTTCATGACAAGCTTGGCCACCATACTTATCATCTCTAATCCTTAAATGATAAAATGGAACCCCTTCTTGTTAATGGGCAAGATCTCAAGCATTATTTTCAATAACAACCTAGGGTTGTCATTCTACCTATGTACATATTTCTTTGCTTGTCCATTTTGTTTATTTTGTTTGGTTCATGTCATGCTTTGTCCTTTCCTTCATGTTTTTTTGTTGATCTATGTAAATAAGCTTTGCGTGAAAGTGTTTTGTTTGGTTCTAACAAACGTGGAAAATTTTTTAAAGGGCTTTGTGATACCTAACAACACTTGGTTAACTTTCAGTCCCTCTTCTTTGCTTGGTTAACTTGTGCTTTGTCCTAGCTTAGTCATTATGTTGCATGAGAAACAAGATAGACTAGGATATTTTGGGATTGATTTCATATTTTCATGAGTGAACTATATTGGTAGGTGTTATCATTGTGACATGATAAGGTGATGCTAAAGGAGGATACCAAGGATTTGTTACAAGAAGTCACTTGTGAAGATGAAGAACTAAAGATATCATCAAGCGAAGAGATAAAGGAACAGTAGATCATTGTAGAAGAAAGAAAATAAAACTCACATGAAAAACTCCATATCCTAACCAACCTCTTGGAGAATGAAGTTGAAGAATAAGTAATACCTATAATGAAGATGTAAAGATATCAATAAGGATAAAAGATTGGAATTGATACACTACAATGAAGATCCATGTCATCATTGCCAAGTCATGGTTTCTCAAAGTTTCACCATGAAATTCATATGTGTCATTGCATTTTTCCACAAATTTGTGGAAATTTAATATTGTATTTTTCAAAAAATAAGAAAATGTCAAATGTGTGGAAGCCCAAGGGTCACACATAGAATATGAAGAGTCATGTAGAAGCTCAAAGGTCTCATAAGAATTTGAAAAGTCACATGGGAGCTAAAGAGTCATGAGGGAAACCCAAGAGTCACAAGGGAGGAGGAGAGTCACCTAACTTTTTATATATACATCCTCATAGCTCAAGAAAAGGGCTTTTCACCTCAGCTACTCAAGCTAGGGATTGGAGAGAAGATTAGTCTTTTGATAAACAAGTAGTTGCTTTAATGTTCCACTATTGGAACTAGTGTCGTATCATTGTAATCGTGTATCTTAGGATTTCCACTTTATAATTTGAAGCTCTTGGATATGGCACACTTTCATGCATATGTCGTGAATGATTGTAAGACTATTATTTCATATTTTTTGGTGTGTATTTATGTTTCTACATACTAATGAAAATAAACTATTATGTTGGCTTTAGTATGCATCTTAGAATTGTTTGTCTCTTGCTTTCATGATTTTTGTTTCTTTGTGAACTATTTCAAAAGATAACTAACGATTCTTTCACATATATGCGTGTGTCTTTATTAGGATAGTATAATTAATTTTCTCTTAAAGACTCACTTTCTCTTCCTCTTTGTGAAAGAAACTTCATACACTTTGAAATTGAATACATCACAAGGCTAACTTACTTGCTTGTCCTGAAAGTATACGCATTTCTCTTATGTCATTATTGCAGCCAAGGAAAATCATTAAGAATATGGTATTCAGATCTATTTCCTGAATGGAGCTCCTACTCTAAACGATGTGAAGTCTAATTGGGACTTCATATTAGGAGACACCCTCATTGTTGCTAAAATCTAGCATTGTAAAAAAAAAGATAAGTCTGACATGTGCATTTGCAATATGCGTGGCTTGGGGGATCATTCCTTCGAATATTTCCCCAATATTATTGAAAATATTTTGATTAAAAGAACTGTGAATCTACTACAAATTGTTCCAAAACAAGATATATTGAATTTGAAGAACGTTCATTTTGTTAAGAGGTTGGGCAGTGGAAGAGATAATAGTAGTCACAATCAAAAAATTATTCAACCAACAAAGAATGCAGTTAGACACCCAAATATGCAGGTACAAAATGACAAAATGACAAGATTAGTTGAATTATTTTCTAAGGAAGTTGACTCACAAAAAATAACGAAGCATGTCCTATTAGAATAATTCTTTGAACTTTTAAGAGAAGAACAATTAGTTTGGCAGTTAGTAGAGCTTTTGAACATGCTAAAAGACTAGAATGAAAGTAGGGAGAAATGTAAAAATGTACAACAATTATCACAAGGAAAACAATTTGAAGATCATGATCCACATTTCGACCTAGAAATAAGTAGATATATGATAAAAGCATGTCATCATCGACTTTGGATCTCAAGTTAATATACTCCCCCAAGAAACATGGATTAACATGGGAAGACCTAATCTGCAAAAGACTACCAATTAACTTAAGCTTGTCAGTCAAAGATTTATTGAAACCATTAGGACATTAAGGCAAGTAAAAACTTCAATTATGGGCATCCTGACAACAATCGATTTTCAAGTCATTGATTTTAAGTTGATGGACTACCTGCATATCCTGCAATAGTCGATAGACCATGGGGATGGAGGATGAAATAAATTATATCATTAGAGAAAGACACAATTAAGATTAAAGTTAACTATAATAAAATTATTATTCCTTTGGACCCACATGAAGGAAAGACATGTGTTGAAGCTTGCAAAGAAGAATAAGAAACCGGAATGTTGTACCAAGTACTACATGAAGATCAGGATAACATGGAACCAAATGCTTTCAATGAAATTTTGACAGTTTCACCTCTCTCCATTGGTCAAAATTATGATACGGAGATCTATGAGTGGAAAGATGGGAACTATGAATCAAAAGCCAAAGAATGTTGAATGATTGAGGTAATTCCAATGATGAAAATCAGATCTTGTTATTATATAAAATCAATGTTTATTCTTAAAGAAAAAACTGGTGGAGAAACACTGTAACTGTTTCTGACTAATTTAATACAAGATTCCAAAAATATGATTCATTTTAAGGAATGAGCCTCACTTGTTAACCATGTTGAGCAATTCAAAAATTCTCTTAGTGAAAAAGGATGCAAAGTCGGGTGCAAACCTTTATGGGTCAAGCAGTAAGATGTTGGGACACCCACTCATCTCAACATCAAATGTGGATACCAAAATTACATATTTCATTGAACACTTTGGAAGTCAAAAGTTTTGTACAAAAGAAAACATATCCATCTTTAGCCCCAGATAGGACCTCATCCTTCACATACAAAATTGTGAGTCGAAATGGCGTAAGATTGGATACAGAGATGAGAGCGTCTAGTATCACATGTTTCTGAATACTTTGGACGACCTTCCCAAAAAGTGGTTAAAAATAGAAGAATCTTGAGGGAATTCTTCGCATTGGAAAGAGTTGAGAGAAAAATTCATTAAGGATTTTTAATTTAAACTAGAGGAACAAGAATTGAATGATGCCATTCAGAAAATAAAGGAATTTATAAAAGAAAAACCAACCCAAAAATCAGCAGTCAATATCTCATCGACATGTAATTACATGCCATGTACATTAGAACATAAAATGGCTAGCTAGTTAGAAATGGAAGAAGAACTTATCCTTGGCCAAAGCTTTTGTTGGAAGAAAGATCATCCAAAACATCATTAAAAAAAGAAATTAGTGTATAAACTTGAAATGAAAGAAATTGAAAATATAGAAGACCATATTTTCCACCTACATACCAAGAAATAAAAGTTAGGGACCAACGACTTGATGAGTCAAAGGCACTTGAATGGATGGATGCAGAAGTGAAGGTATGAGAAGTTGATATATCAAATGATGATTAACCAAATATCACTCAACTTGGTGACTATTAGTCGAATAAACAAATAGTGAAGTTTGTCGACTTGCTCAAAGAATATTAATATGTATTCACCCATGAATATAAATATTTAAAGGGAATTGTAAAATAAATGGGAGAGATGAAAATAAACCTCATTCCAGGAGCTACGACAATAAAAAAGAGATTGTATAAGCTTACTCATAAGTATAAACCCATTGTATAAAAGGAAATAGAGGGCATGCTTGTTGCCGACATCATCTACCCAATAAATAAATTAGAATGGGCAAGTCCCATGGTCATGTAGCAAAAAGAGCATGACCTCTCTAAACTACACATTTGTGTCGATTACCACGGGTTGAATAAATTATTAGTGACTGATCCATTTCCTACTTCGTTCACTAACAAAATTATAAATGAATTCACATGTCAATAATGTTATTCATTTACATATGGTTTCTCGTGGTATTATCAAGTACCTATCGTAGAAGAAGATACAGAGAAAACAACATTTGTCACTAGGTTTGGTTCTTTTTCTTATCAGGTAATGTTAGAGAATTATATATTATAGAGCAATGGAACACATAAAATATTGCAGAAATATAAACACATAAAACAAGAGAGACACAGATATACGTGGTTCACCTAATTTGGGCTACGTCCACGAAGAAACAACTAGTCCTTCCCTTTATATTATCCAGCAAAATGAAGAGATACAACCTACATTAGATCCGTTGTAATTCCCTCTTCGCTCTCACACAATCTCCTCTCTCTTTGTCTCTCAGAATATAGATCTATATAGACGCAATACAATTCCCTCATATATAGCGAGGGGTTTCCTTCTAGGAAAAAAATCCCTAAATTAAACATAACTTCTACCATTAGATCTCCGCTTAATGAACGGCCCAGATTGACTACGAAATTACAAAATTTTACAAGGCAATTTTACATCTATTTTTAGCTTCAGGGGCGTTGCCCCCGATCCCCCATAAGTGGGGGGCTCCCAAAGATCACAGTTGACCCCCTGGACCCCCCTTGTAGCGTACATTTTACGGGAGGTGTTGCCGCCACATTACGAACTGGGGTCCAATGTGGCGATACCTCTAAATAAAGAAGATAATTAGGCTCCACACCCAACAATCTCCCACTTGGAGACTGATTATAGCAACTCCACCACTACTTCATTTGTTGGAAAATGACTCCACTTTGGACCTAGCTATTTCTCATTCTTCATCATACTTGAAGACCAATTGAAACTAAGCAGAACCTCAGTTTCTCCCTGGTTACAACTTTTGTTAACATATCTGCAGGATTCTGGCTAGTGTGTATCTTTTCCAGCTTCAACTGTATGTCTTCCAATGTTGACCGTATGTAATGGTACTTGAGTTGTATATGTTTAGTCTTGGAATGAAATGCAGAGTTCTTTGCAAGATGTATGGCACTCTGGTTGTCACTGTATAACTTGTCCAACTCTTGCTTCTTACCCAATTCATCTTGAAACATTTGTAAGCAAATCATTTCTTTACTAGCCTCTGTAGCAGCAACATACTCTGCTTCTGTTGTTGATATTGCAACACCACTTTGCAGTATTGAGACCCAACTGATAGTTGTTCCACCTACAGTAAACACATACCATGTGGTGATCCTCCTGTTATCTTTATCACCTGCCATATCTGCATCAACATATCCCTGTAGAACAATGTTTGAACCACCAAAGCATAATGCTTGACTTTTGGTACCTCTCAAATACCTGAGAATCCAATTCACTACCATCTAATTTTCTTTTCCTGGATTGTTCATGTACCTGCTTACAACTCCCACTACATGTGCAATATCAAGCCTTGTACAGACAATTGCATACATTAAGCTTCCAACTGTTGATGCATATGGAACTTTAGACATATAATCCATTTCTCATGAGTCTTGGGACACATTTACTTACTTCGTTTGAAATGGATATCCAAAGGTATACTAAATGGTTTTGCATTCTGCATATTAAACCTTTTCAACACATTTTGTATGTACTCACTCTGAGACAATCTTAATTTTTTATTCTTCCTGCCTCTAGTTATTCTCATACCAAGGATTTGTTTTGCAACACCCACATCCTTCATTGCAAGTGAGTTTACAAATTTGCTTTTGAGCACATTTATTTCCCGCATGTTAGAACCCGCAACAAGAATTTCATCTACATACAATAACAATATAATATAGCTGCCATCATTTTGCCTTTTGAGATAAACACAATGATCAGAGTGACATCTAGTATAACCTTGTTCAGACATAAACCTACCAAATTTTAGATACCATTGCCTTAGAGCCTGTTTTAAGCCATACAAACTCTTCTTCAACCTACACTCTAGTTTCCCCTTCCCTTTGACCTCATATCCTTTTGGATAATTCATATATATCTCTTCCTCCAAATCCCCATGTAGAAAGGTTGTCTTTGCATCTAACTGCTCAAGATGAAAATCTTCAGTTCCTACTAGACTTAATATAGTTCTGATTGAATTCATTTTAACAACATGAGAAATATCTCATCAAATTCTATACCCTTTTTCTGTGCAAACCCCTTCACCACAAGTCTAGATTTATACCTTTTTCTATCTCCATCTTCTTCCTTCAACCTGTAAACCTATTTATTCCGCAATGTTTTTTTACTTGTAGGAAACATGACTAAGTCCCAAGTTTCGTTAGGTGCTAAGGAGTCCATCTCTTCTTTCATGGCTTGCTCCCACTTCTTCTTGGTTTCTACCTACACTGCTTCTTCATAACATTCCGATTCACCAGAATCAGTCAACAATACATAATATAATGAAGGAGAGTATTGTTCAGTGGGTTACTTATCCTAGTAGATATTCTTGTTGAAAAGTGTGCAACAAGAAATGCTTATTGAGAATGCAACAAGATGATGGAGCTTAGTGGAAAGGAGTCGCCTTCACTAAGTGGGCCCGCAGGCAAATTATGGCGCAAGTTCTATTTTTGATCCCAACAGGGATGATCACAGTATGGGTGATCATAGTATGGGTGATCACAATATGGGTGATCACAGTATGAGTGATCACAGTATGAGTGATCAAAGTCTATTTTTAGACTGGCTGTCAAAAATAGAAAAGTCAAATATTATTGTCTCATAATAATATTTGGACTATAAACTTGATCTTATTCTCTTGGAGCACTTCAGTTTGAGCTACAGATGTCGCACATGCAGATCCCAGAAGGAAATACGTGGTTAAACTAGTTGATGGAGTTGTGTTCAGTTTAGCTTTGTTAAACTAGTTTTATTTAGTCTAACTGACAAATAGACTAGAGATGAGTTGGGTGAATTAGTTATTAATTAATTCACAAGTTATTAACTCATAATGAAACTACAGAATACATCAGTTAACTCAGTTTCATGTCAGTGCATGTTCAGTTCAGCAGGGACAGGTGTTAGAGGATCAGATTGCTATCAGTTGTGACTATAGCTGTGCATGATGATTTGCACAATCAGAGGGATTGAGTATGCCAATGAATTGGCAAATACCAAGAATTGTAGCCTGTGCTCACGTCCAACACAGTGTGAGTGATTCTTTGCAGGTGAAATACGAGTTTGGTAAACCATTCTCATCAATTCTTGAGCAGGTATTGAGCTATGGAGGCAGGCAAGCAGCAGGGGAGATTTGGAGATCAGATTTGAGCTGTATTGTGTGTAGCATGTGGAGATAGTACTGAGTACTTGTGAGGAGTATCGTACTATGTATTGTTACGTGATTCAATCACTATAATATATAGATAGTTGCGGTTTTTAGCGAGATGCTTTCCTCGGGAAAATACTGTGTTGATATGTGTGATTGATGCTTCTATGTACGCCTGTGAATATTTCTGCTTCTGTAAATTGATGATCAACATAGAGGAGGTTATGTATTATGCATGTTCCGCTTATAAGTGTATAATTAGGATAATCTCTGTGAATATGTGTCATATTATTCAAAATTTCTACAATTCTAACACCACTTTCAAGTGTTTGAGGTTCTTGTTGTTGTTATGGTTGTTTTTGTTGTTATGGCTGTTGATCACTATGATTTTCAGGCACCTTCACTTTTTCTGTGATGTCATCAAGAACTGTGTATTCTCTGTTTTCTTTTTCCTGTTTCTTTTCCTACATTTGATCCTTATACAAAATATTTTCATTGAATATGACATCTCTGCTCCTAATGATTTTTTGTTTTTCATCATCATAAAATAGATAACCAAAATCATTAACACCATGTCGAATAAAGATACATTTTTATTTTTCCTCAAGATTTTTTCTATTTTATTTATTAACGTGGACAAAGGCTTCACAATCAAAAGTCTTTAAAAATGAGTAGTTTACATTTTTACCTATCCATGCCTCCTCTGGAATACCACCATCCAAGGAACTTGAAGGCCCTCTATTTACTAGATAAACAGTATTATCTACAACATCTAACCAAAGTTGTAAAGGAAATCCTGCATGCAGTCTCATGCACCTTGCACGCTCCATGATTGTCCAGTTCATCCTTTCTCACACGCCATTTTCTTGTGGTTTTCCTAAAACTTTCTTCTCTCTGCGAATTCCATTCTTTGAACAGTACCTATCAAACTCTTTACTGAAATATTCACCTCCATTGTTTGATCTGACACACCTCAACCTTTTTCCTGTCTCATTTTCAACCAAATATTTCCATTTCTTGAAAGTATCAAATACATCAGATTTATTTCGAATATAATAAATCCAGGTTTTTCTGGTTGCATCATCAATAAAAGTAACATAATAACGAGAGTCATCGAGAGATGATACCTGAGTAGGTCCGCATACATATGTATGCACAAGCTCTAATTTTTCTCTCTTCTTCTCTTTCCCAACTCCAAGGAATCTAACTCTCTTCTGTTTTCCATAAACACAATTCTCACAGAATTTTAAATAAACATGCTTCAAACCTGGCAACAAATTTCTTGAGTAAAGAATCTACATCCCCTTCTCACTCATGTACCCAAGCCTATGATGCCACAATGCCATATCTTCTCCTGTAGAGGTTAAAGAATTAACATAAATAGAAATACCATTACATAAATACAATGTACCAACCTTTTCTCCTTTTGCTATTACCAGGGCTCATTTAGTGACCTTCCAAGTTTTATCTGTAAAAGTACAACCTTCACATCCCAACTTCCCTATTGAAATCATAATTTTCTTCAGATCTGGAACATTCCTTACCTCCTTCAATAACCATTGGTTTCCATTCAGTTGTTTTATGAAAACTATACCCATTCCAATGATTTTACGAAGTTTATCATCATCCAATCGAACCTATCTGAAATCTCCTTGAACATAATCAGGAAAATGTTTCATATCAGGTGTGCCATGGAATGAGGCCCCCGAATCTACCACCCAGGCATCAATAATATTTTCTAATGAAATAATCAAAGCATATTGCAACACATCACCTGTCACATTCGCTTCATGATTGTTTTCTTGTTGCGCGTCTCCTTCTTTTCCCTTCCAAGACTTGCAATCCTTCTTTAGGTGTCCTTTCTTCCCGCATTTCCAGCACACTATCCCTGAATCGGACTTGGATCTGCCTTTCCTTGACTTACTGCGATATCCTGGGCTCTTTCCTCTTTCCATTTTTCTTCCCCTAGTCTCTGCAGTCAAGGCATTACCTAATGTCTCACCGAAGCTTTTCTGTCGCATTTCCTTGCTAAGGATTGCACCGACAACATCATCAAACTTTAAAGTACTAGATCCAGAGACAGAGTTACTAATGGCCATAACTAAACCATTCCAACTTTCTGGAAATGAGCATAGGAAAAACAAAGCCCTAACTTCATCATCAAAAGTTACCCCTACAAAACTAAATTGACTAGTAACTATATTAAATTCATTTAAATGATCAGCAACAGATCCACCTTCTGACATCTTCATATTAAATAAACGCTTCATAAGAAATACATTATTTGAGACCGAGGGTTTTTCATATAGTTTGGCCGATGCTGACATTAAACCCTCTGTTGTTGTTTCCTTTGAAATATTAAATTCTACTGATGCCGCTAGGCACAACCGTATTGTTCCAAGTGCCTTTCTGTCAAGAATATCCCATCATGTGTTAGTCATACTCGTCTGCTTTTTTTTCTTTCCACTCAATGGTAGGTACAAATCTCTCTGATATAGATAATCTTCCATCTGCATCTTCCACAACTGGTAGTTTTGGCCGTTAAATTTTAAATTTTTTGACCCTAAACCTACCATCTTCCACCATTGCTCCCACTTGAACCAAGAACCCTTCTCTCTTGCGATTTTATCGGCTAAATAGACCTTCAGCTCTTATACCAGTTGTTAGATAATTATATATTACAGAGAAATGGAACACATAAAATATTGCAAAAATATATACACATAAAACAAGAGAGACACAGATATATGTGGTTCACCCAATTTGGGCTACGTCCACGGAGAAACAGCCACTCATTCCTTTTATATTATCCAGTAAAATGAAGAGATACAACCTACAGTAGATCCATAGTAATTCCCTATTCACTCTCACACAATCTCCTCTCTCTTTCTATCTCAGAATACAGATCTACATAGACATAATACAATTCCCTCATATATACTGAGGGGTTGCCTTCTAGGGGAAAAGTCCCTAAATTAAACATAACTTCTACTGCCAGATCTCCGCCTAATGAACAGCCCAAATTGACTACGAAATTACAACATTTTACAAGGCAATTTTACATCTATTTTTAGCTTCGGGGGCGCTGCCCCCGATCCCTCGCCAAGGGGGGGCTCCCAAAGATCATAGTTGCCCCCTTTGGACCCCCCTTGCAGTGTACATTTTATCTTGCTAGGGGGGGCTCCCAAAGATCATAGTTGCCCCCTCTGGACCCCCCCTGCAGTGTACATTTGATGGGCAATGTTGCCGCCACATAACGAATTGGGGTCCAATGTGGCGATACCTCTAAATAAAGAAGATAATCAGGCTCCACACCCAATAGGTAATGCGTTTTGGACTAAAAACTTCTCCAACTATATTTTCAAGGATTGTTGTCAAATATTTCCAAGAATATATTTATAAAATAATGGCAGTTTACTTTGATGACTAGATAGTTTATATATTGTTTAAAGATCACATACAATGGATTCGATCAATGTTAGAAAGATGTAGATAGATTCAACTACATTAAACATAAAAAAATGTATCTTTACAACAACCATTTGAATACTTCTAGGCCATGTGGTTTTTAATGATGAAATCAAACTTTTGATATGGAAAATATCAATGTGATTTTAGACTTGAAACACCTTGTGAATCAAAAGAAAATCAAAATATTTTTGGGCCATATTGGTTACTATATATAATTCATTAGGCACTACATCGATATCACATTTCTGATAGACTAACTTTGAAAGAAAGATGTTCCATTCATCTAGTTGAGGGAGTGTAATGAGTCATTCCAATGTATAAAAAATAAATTAGTTGAAGTGCCCATTCTCAAGTTTCCTGACTGGTCAAAGAAATTTCATGTGCACGTCGATGCATCAAATGTGGTAGTCAGACCAGTTCTGGTACAACCTGATGATGAGTTGATAGATCACAATAATTCTTATGCCAATCAAAACAATAATAAAGTCGAAATTAATTATTCAATGACTGAAATAGAAGCTCCAGCCATGATCTTTTCTTTCTGGAAATTCTGGCATTACTCCTTGCAAACCCATTTATATTCTATATTGATCATCAAGAACTAAAGTTCCTCATTTATAAACCAGTTCATAAAGGTGCATTTATCTATGATTATCATTATTTCAAGAATTTTATTTTGAGGTTATTGTTCAACCAAGCAAGAAGAATGTAAGTCCTAATCATTTATCTCGACTAGAGTTTGGAGAAGAGATGAAGGATATTGAAGATGACCTCCGAGATGAGAATTGAAGTGATCACTGCGGAGCTATCCGAAATAGTATAATTCTTACACATGGGAAAGAAATTTGAGGAATTATATGAAAATAAGAAAAGGATTTGAGCAATTAAAGCAACGCCATTTACATTGATAAATAAAATTTTTTTATAAATGTGATATTGACGAGGTATTGCAGAAATTCGTCTTAGAACATGAAAGGAAGGATATTCTCAATGAAGCACATAAAGGGAAAGCTGGAGGTCATTATCAGGGTGACACAACTAAAAGGAAAATACTACAAGCAAGGTTGTGGTGGCCAACAATATTTTGAGACTGCCGACTACATCTACAAAAATGTGATATATTCCAAAGACCTGGGTGACCACTACTTAAACACCACATATCGCTACACTCAATTGTACGAACGCTACCCTTTGATATTTTGGTAATTGAATTTTTTGAACCATTTCCCAAAAGAGCTAGACGTACGTGAGTAAAATGCATATAGCAACAGTGGAATATCTAACGAAGTGGGTGGAAGTAGAACTAGTTGAACCATGTACAAAAGAAGCAACAACAAAATTCATATATGACAATATAGTAACTTAGTTTGATTGTTCTATGGTCATCATTAATGATATAGGGACTCATTTTATCAATTTTACAACTCAATATTAATGAAGAACTTCATGATCGAACATAGGAAGAATATTGCATACCACTCGCAAGAAAATTCCACAATCGAATCATTTAATAAAGCATTACATAAGGGATTAACAAAGGTTTGTAATTTATACAGTGATGTATGGGATGATAAGGCACCATCCATCCTCTGGTCATACTGCACAACGTACAACCAGTTGATGGGATCGACACCTTTTAAACTTATCTACAAACAAGAAGCAATCATCCTGCTCTAGTATTCGGCGAATGCAGTAAGTGTATCAACTGTATTGAAGTATAATACAAAACTATAGAAGGAAAAACTCAAAAAATTACAACAATTAGAGGAAGACTAACTCCATGCACTCTATCACTAACAAACTAGTAAATACCAACAAAAGGCTTGGCATGATAGGAAATTGCAAATGAAGAATTTCAAAGTTGGTGATTTAGTTTTGTTATATGAGTCGAGTGAAGGTTAAACCAAGAAAACTAGAGATTGCATGGTTGGGACCCTTTGTTATTGAAGACATATGTCCTTCAAGAGTTTCACAATTGAAAACATTGCAAGGACACCTGTTCAGGTCACTTGTCAATGATGCCCAACTCAAAAAATATGTCTCTTAACAAAAATGGCATGTTCCTAGTGAAAACCTTTTTGAGGCACTACAAACATGGGTTAGCTTGAAAACCATTCTATGGCGGGCTAACTGACCAAATAATTTGTAAAATTAGTAATTTTTTCTTTTAATTAGAATTTAGAAAGTTCATTACAAAAAGTATTTATATATTAAAAATAAATTAATTGACATAGTTGTCGGGTATACAATAAAAAAAGAGAAAGCAGAAATCAAGTAGACAAATATGGTAGAAATATGGAACAAGAAGAGGACATGCATAGTCTCTTAAATAGAAGAGATAAATAGAATATGGATTGACATCATTCTAGGGATGAAAGATGGAAAGAATGTAGAGAAAGATTCTGAGAATATTATAATAAAAAATATGGCTCAACTGACAAATCAAGAGAGCAAGCTCAAAGTCGACTTGAAGGGAAAAATATTCGTTTGAAAGAGCATGAACATAAAGAACATCTTCATATGACATATAATCAACTTCATATGCCATATAATCAGGACAAAGACTTTAACCATGTGTTAGAAGACAGTATCAGAAAAGAAGTTGCAAATAAATTCCAAGCACGTAAGTCTGACAACACAAGCCACAAGAGACAAAAATTAAAATTTAAAAATCAAAACACTCAAATGCAACAATCCTCTAATGACATGTTACATACTCCACAAGTCCCATAACCATTAGAAATACATCAACCATAAACTCAAATATTTACAAAATCATTCAGTGCTCCACAAAGAAGGTGGCAATCAAGTGGTATACATGAACTACGAGAGATTGGAAGATCAAATCAAAATTTGATAAGACAATTCATGGAAGAGGAAGAAAGTGGGAATGATGGTTCATTTAATTCTAATTCCACAAAAATAAATGAAGCATTCCCTAACATTTTTCCAGAAATATCGTTAAGTATCAATTGTGACCTTCACAATATACCATACATCCCAAGCCTTGTGATTTCCGATTTTGAATTGGTAGATTGTTTCAGAACTGCAAAATTTTAGAGTGATTTTCAATGACGAAGAAGAAATTTGGATTTGAGGATGATTATGTTACAGTTGAGCCATTAACCAAGGAAAGATTTGATCTTGTAATAAAAATAGAGCCTGAAGTCTGCATGCATCATATTAAATAAGCGAAGGTAGATGAGCCACCTTGGGAGAAGCACTATGAATCACCTCTCCAATGGGAGAAGATGGATAATCATTGGAATTTGGAACCCGAATAGTTGGATAAGGAAAGAATTTGTGACATTCTCGTTGCCCCGCTGGTGGCATATATGTAGGGTATGAAGGAAGTAGCTACCAAATACTTGATAAGTAGATACCATAACAGGAAGCTTTTTTTGGCCCAACCTTAGTCGATTTTCAGGACCTCCATTCTCTTGATTACAATATTTCCATACAAAGGAGAAAATATGCCTAATATGGTTAACTGCAACAAGTGGCTTACAAAATTCACTACTGGCTTGTCTCGCAAGAATTCTAGAGATTTAGTGTTTAGTCAAGTTTGGGACCCTCTAGTAAGATGGACCTGTATGATCATAGCCCTTTGCCTCACACCCACTGGTCAAGCCTCAGATGTAAAATTAAATATGTTGGAAGCAATTTCCTAAATAACGGGCTCTAGGAAGATGTTCAACTAGGCAAAATATGTCACAACCCTGATCAAAACTAAATATTAGGAGTGCCAGAATTCTTGTAAACATATTCTATTTCCTTCTTTTCTTATTTTCTTAGCCCTGAAGCATAGTTTGTCAGTTGGAGAGATCGTCTTCACTAGGAAGGATATGGCACTAATGAATAATTTTAATATTTTCTCACACGGTTGGTCAAGGAAACCCCAGTCTATGCCCCCCAATTAGTTATTCAGAAATTGGTTGTTGAATATTGTGGATATTGTTACCAAACTTTGGTATAATAAATTCATTGAGGTGGACCCTCAGGAACTTCCCTATCAACCCACTATTGACCAAGTGTTTGACAAATTTCATCAATAGTCTAATACAATGTTTCTTATTCCTCCTGGAGTCTTACACCCATCTGAAGATAATATTACCCTGCTTTTTGATGCATATTTGGAAGAGGATAAATAAGTTGCATTGTATCTACAAAATTTCAAACTTCACTTATTAGTTCCTCTAGTAGAACGATCACAAAAGTCCTATCGGAAAATGTCATAGAGTCCCAAGGCTACTTCGACTTCCTCTAAAGGAATTCAGTGGGAAGAGGTACTATCAGAAATTCATCTACTAAACCCTCAGCATTAATAAAAACATGAATAAGTTCTTTGACAAGTTCTTGAATCTACTAAAGAGAAAGGTAAAGTAGTTAAAATGCCTCAACAGATAAAAAAAAAAAAAAAAAGCTTCAGTTTAATCTATTGAAGTCAATATACAACAAGAAATTGGAAATGAAAAGGATACCTTTGTGGAAAATATACTATAGAAGATGGAAGAACTCTATCAAGCTTCATTAGCACATAATCATATGAAAAATGGCAGCTTTAATAAGAAACAAACTGATACTTCTTGTAAGGAACATAACCAGATGAAGCAGGTTGCAGGCACATAGTCCATGACTCAAGTTACGCAAATAAACCTAACCAAGTATACACTGAATTACTCTCCAATGCATATTGAATAAGAAAAACATTAGTCTGATGAAAGTTTTTCGTATCAATAGAATTCGTAGTGTAATTCATTAGAACGTACTACATCAGATGGCACAATTAGAACCCACAATGAGCAGACTCAACATATGACGACCATTCCAGTAGATCAAAAAAAAAAAATACTGGTTTTCCATCAACAAATCCATCAGACACTCAGCTTACTTTGACCACCACAATGTCATATGAGCCGACTTCAACAAGTACACCAGGAACTCAAGTTAAAAAATAACTTATTGGCATTCATAATAAGTATGGTGCCTTAAAGGTTCCAATGATAAGGATATTTTTGATGTTTTAGAGAATTTTGTAAAAGTAACCAAATTGTAGATGAAAAAGAGGAAAAAAAACACCAATAAGCTTTCAATAGAGACAGGAACAAGAAAGGAAGATTTGGCTAGATTGTCAACACTAGGAAGAAGAAAATTCTAACATCAACATTCTAGCCAAATATGATGATCATCTCATCACCTTCCAATAGATGGTGTATCAGTTGATTGATAAGAATTAACATCTTAGTGCACATATAACTGAGCTACAGTCTAAGAAAACAATAGTGAGAATCGAACAAATGATAGGGATAGTCTAAAAGGCTCACCATGAATTCCTAGTAGCCAAATAAATAGTGGAGAACACACTCGACAAGGGATCTAATTTAATGACCATGCTAACTAGTTGGCCCACCTATATGGCATCAACCCAAAGTCGCATCAG
Source organism: Pinus tabuliformis (assembly GCA_031772625.1). Taxonomy (NCBI): domain Eukaryota; kingdom Viridiplantae; phylum Streptophyta; class Pinopsida; order Pinales; family Pinaceae; genus Pinus; species Pinus tabuliformis. The sequence continues at coordinate 245,749,271 of CM062811.1, forward strand.
AGCACTAGACATGGTTATTCGTGACCTAGCCTCGAGGGAAGTTGCTGGTATAAGAGATAAACAAGAACTTGACAATAAGTTGGAACAGGAATGGGAAATCTATGCACAATTGATTCAAAACAAGTGTCAGTGGCTCAGAGAAGGAAACAAAGCATAGTTTGAAGCAAACAATGCTTCAAAATTCTTACAAGGAATACATAATAAAATCCAACAACTCAAACAGGCCAAGCCTTTCGACCAAAGGATATCAAAAGAGAACCCACTGGAAGAAATACTTCAATTTATGGCATATCTTAAGGCCTCAAACACTTAAGCAAGGATGGTAGTTCACGAGTGGTCAATCTTTAATGATCATCTTCAAATTATCACACTAGTGATTTATCAAACGGCTTTCCCGAACATTCCACCACCACCACTAGTTCATTCTTCATCACCACAACTTCCATGTCCCAATCATCATTTTTATGCACCAAACATTTCAACATGTTTTGTAGACTCGGAATGACAATCGCATGAATTTAAAGTGGACCAAGAGGTACATCAATCGAAAAAACCAGTTCATGAAGTTTTGACCAAGCCTTCATAAGTATATATTGAAGAAGCACCAAAATTTATGCCTTAATTTATCTCTTATTTCTCACTATAATCTATTTTGTATCAAAATTTTGTAAATTTTTTAGCTCTCAAAGAGTGAGTGAATGAATTGAGAGGTAGGTCTTACCCCATTATGCAGAGTAGGATTGATAGCCTCCTAATACTTGAAGAGGAAAGACAAAATAATTATGCTAATGTTTCCTCTCATTAGTTACGCATCAAATGATGGTTTAACAAGAGATGTTTTAAGGAGTTCTATGTAGGTGACCTTGTTCTAAAAATGGGATAAAGCTCATGAAGACAAGGGAAAACACACTAAATTCCAATCCTTATGGTTTGGTCCATGCCAAATCCATTAGAATCTTGGCTAACTTACTTACAGATTGCAAACCTTGAGAACAGAGATTTATTCCCTCCCCATCAATGACCAACATCTAAAGATTTACTTACATTAGCATCTTTTCAAGTTGTTGTTTCATTTGTACATATTTATTTCCTTATGTCTTTGTTTTGTTTTATTTCCTTTCTACTTTTGCATTTTTTTCCCTTATGGTCTACTCTTTGGATTTTATTATCATGATCTTGTCCATAAATAAAAGGATTTGTACATAAATAAATTTCTTGTCTCAAGGACCCATGAACATATGTCAAATGTCATGAATGAGGTTGTAGTTGTTTTTCACCAATTGGCTGACATTAGATATTTTTTTACTATTTCAGTCTTGAACACCGTAATGAGCAAGTATCATATGAATGGAAAATAAAAATTGGATGATATGGGGAAATGCTAATAGGTTGTAAATATCCCATATCCTTAATAAGTCACGATCACTCATCCACACCGGTGCAATGAAAACCCAAAATTATGTAAAATTTCATACAAAATAAAAATAAAATGAAAGCGTAAAGGCATGAGAAAGGCTTCTTGCGCAAAGAAGTATTCCAAGCAAATTTGTCATGGCTATGGACGCTTGTTGGAAGTGAAGAAATTCTTGTTATTTCTTAAGTGACAAGTTCATCAAGGCTATCGATGCTCACTGGTAGTAGAGAAACATTGGAGATTCAAATATTTTTCTGAGCATTTTTAAACTCATGCACTCATATCTCCATTCCTTATCAAAAAAAATTGTGTCTGACTCACATCCTAATAGGTGCATTGCAAATTGAGGCCAAGGAAGGTAGCAGAGGGACTAAATATTTAACCACGACCAAATGGCCAAAATAGTGGGATCCATTTGACCCAAATCAATACTTCCTAATGATTACAATCTATCACAACCTATCACAACAAAGGATAAATACAGATGTTGAGATCATACATGTGAATTTCCAATTTTTGTAGCCACTACAACAACCCCAAATTTTCGACATTCTCAAAATTTGGAATCCCCCTATCTCGAACTTCTTAAAGAATAAGTTGAAGTGATTCTTATAAACCTACATATCCTCATGATTCCTGTAATTCCTTTTTTTTCTTACCAAATCTTGGCAAAAGAACTATCACAGATTATTGCGATTAGTAGCATCACAAATTTTCATGGAAGATATGTCGTAAGAGTGTTTTATTGTAAATATGAATCCCTTTATCACATTTTATCCTCCCTAAATTGTGACTCTTGGAAACCTCTTGCATTCTACCTTCTAATATTGCCGCTATGAATGATTTATCACACCCTATCTTCTGATACTACGATTATGTGCACTCATCGCACGAACTTACTGATCTTTGTGATTTTTTATGCAATATCATTTATTTCCCCACTACCCTCGAACGTGTGGTAAAACATATATAGAAGGGTTACCCCCAATTCATTTTCACATTTCCATTTACTCTAGGCTCGCGACTACAAAGTGAAAGAATCCCATGATTGTCACAATTTTCCTTTACATACTGCAACTGCGACAAGAACATTGGGTCTGGGTAAGTTATTGCATCTTTCTCTTCCTATTTTTTATTTTGGAATTTTCTATTATGTCATTCTAGTTAACCTATTCATTTCACCTTCCCGACATTTCATCTTCCACTCAATCTTAAATTTATTTATACTCTTGGAACCATTTTTTTTACATTCTCTCCTCCTACGACTGAATCCTCCCTTGCCCAATACTTGGCCAATTTTTCTTATCACTCAAAAGTACCCATACGTAGCACAACCCTTTCACCCTATCACAATGATGACATTATTGATAGCAACCTTATTTACTCACCCTGTCACAATGGCACAACAAATCCACTTCAAATTGTGAATTATTCATCCTATCACCGCTAACAGTTGCCCTTTTGGCCTTATTTCAATTTTCCTCCAGAATTATCAATTGTTACCACTACTTCAACCTTATCACAATTTTCCAATGAAATTTAAAATTACACCATCCTCACCATCAGTTCCCCATTATCATGTCCTAACACTACAAGACATGATTCCATAGCCTATAGTCATGCCTTCTATCACAAACTATCCTGTATTTCTCGACATAGCCTATTGTACTTTGTCTTTGCAATTTGCGATTAAGCCTATCACATTATAATTTTACAATCGAAAACATATGTTAAAACAATGAACCTTTTAGTTCTTTTTTCCTAACATTTTGTGATACCATGAACATATTTGAAATGTCAAGTACTATCAACCTTTGAGTTCTTCAATATTTATTCATCTATAGGAGTTATGGCTCCACCTACCAAAAGAAGACCTAGAAAGGAGTTAGCTAAAAGCAATATTGAATGGGTTGTTGCAAGCCTAATTATAAAAGTACCTACTGATGCTAAAAATTCTTATCACATAGACAAATTAGTATCAATGTCTTTCCTTAATAAATATCAAACATTCTCTTGCAAACAAATACCATGAGGTAAGGAAGACTAAAAAGTTTACATTAATTTCAAGGAATTATGGTTCCATAAGATGGTAACAAATCCACCCACCCATCCATTTGTTGAAAACATTGAATGGATTATCCAATGTATTGATGAAAAGGATATGGTAGTCAAGAATGTGCATGGTGTACCCATGACAACTTATATTGCAAGGGATATGGTTGATAGTTACAATATGCCAAGAAAGCATGGGGATCTTGCTCCAAAGTGGTATTGTGAGTATTTTGTATCAACTAAAGAAATCCTAAAAATATGGTGGCAGGAAACCAAAATTTTAGACATCGACCAGAAGGGATACACAAAATTAAAATACTAAGGAAGGCATATCATATGTTAGTAGCCATGTGTTGTCAATTATATGGTAGGGAGCATGAAATTTTTTTCAAGGAACATTGGATACCCATGATTCATACTTGTGCAACTCAAGGGACAGTTATCAATTGGGAAAAAATTGTAGCCTCATCTATCAAAGAAAATATCAACAGAGAAAAGCGTGCAACCAGAGAAGAGAAACGAGAGTTCTATATTGCATTGTACTTGATAGATGCCATTTGTGCAAGATGTGAATTTCAGGAGTTAGGATGGACATAGGATTTTTCTCATGATGTCATGATTGTTCATATATATTGCAAATCATTGTGGGAGATATAATACAGAGGCGTGTACACATGAATTCCAAAGAATGTCATTACATCAATCTATCTGATGTTCTTCAATATAGAGCCACCCTATATGTCGGATAGAGCAAGGGTGTCATTACCAAATGTAGATGACAGGTTTACTCCATGTTATTCAACATTTATTAGGGTGTTTTGAGCATACAAAAATCCCCATTAATTTCCATTATTTGTCATGGACAAAGTAGTGATGCAAGAGGTAGCATCCTAGCTCACAATGGGGTTAACTAACACATTTCTAAAATATAAAAAATCCCCATGGCCTACTTTCCCATTATATATTCCAGATTATAGTGTGAAAATATTTAAGGAAGTAGAGGTTGAAGATAAATAACTTGAATGCCTGAAATTTGGCATACTTAGGTTCAATAGATATGATTCGAGATGTATTTCCACCCAACACTACAAAGCAATCAAGTTTGGATGGTCATACACACCAATAATTGATAAATATGAAGGAAAAGTAAAAAAAATATTTAATGTAACCAAAGCATTAGAAGATGCTCAAGGAATAGGTAGCTCATAGGATATTGATAACTATGAATTTTGAGAGGAAGAGTCATAAAATAGTATGGACTCAAAATAAAACAAACTTGCATTAAAGATGAAATGAGAGCTAGAAGCAAGGAAGGAGATACTAAAGAATAAATAAGCTAAAAAGGAATAAAATAGGCAAGGAGAGGAGAAAGCCAAGAGGAAAGTTGAAGAAGAAACAAAGAATAAAGTGGAGTAAGAGGCAAAGAAGAAAGTAGAGTAAGAGGCAAAGAAGAAGAAGATAAGAAAAAGAAAGAAGCAACAAAGAAGAAAAAGGAAGAGGCAAGGAAAAAGAAATATGAGGAAGCAAAAAGAAAAATGGAACAAGAAATGAAACTAAATAAACAATAAGAATTGAAAAAGAAACAAGAAGAAGACATGAAAAAAAGGCAAGAAGAAAAATCAAAGAAGAAAGAAGAAGTGGGTATGGCTAGGAAAATCAAAGAAGAAAAAATTGCCAAAGAACTAGTAGAAAATCAAGTAGAGGAATCCAGGATGAAGAAGCTAACACAACACAAGGAAAAACTCTTGATACCTAATCTAGATGTCGACCCTCCCATACCTATCATCAATGTACATTTCCCAATTATAGAAATGGGAATTACCTTTGAGGAGGATGGAGTATTGGATCTTTCAAGTTTTATATTTGATCAGCTCAAGAACAAGATATCTTACGAAAGATGAAAGTACTTGGAAAAGAAACTAGGCAAGCCCATACATGTTACTATAGAGAAGACAATAGTGCTGGATACCACTGCCAGTCCTATAGAAATTGCATATGTGGGATCCACATTCTCCACTGCCACTAAGAAGAATGTAGAATGCTTGGTAAAGGAAGTAAAAGAGTTAAAGGAGAAAACTACAAGAAATCCTTATCATTAGCTCCCTTTTTTGCTTCCAAGGATTGTTTTAGTGTATTTTCTCTAGTTTTTTGAAAACTTTGATGCTATTTATAAGCATGGCACTATTTTTGGAATTATTTTTTTTGGCCAAAACATTTAGGTGCTAAATTATCGCACATAGCATCGGAAGTCACGCCAATAATTACACGAGAAAGTTATGCCAAAAATTGCATTGGATTTAGCTCCCTGTTTAGCACCTAAATTTTTGCCTTGGTTGCTACCTTTTTAGCACTGAATTTAGCGCCAGATATTCTTAAATAGTTAATTAATTGAGGTGTTGTGGGTTATGTTAATTTTCAGATTGTTCTATGTTGTATCAATTACTTTAGCCCAATTAAATACTTTAATTAGTAATCTTTCCAATTACAATTAGTCTTTCCATTCATCAACAGTAATAGAAGACTGAACAATAAATGCAATGACAAAGGAGTCAATCAACACATCAACAAGAGACACCAAGTTTGGGCAAACATCAGGGAAAAACCCTTTGAAATTATTCTTCTATTAGATTGCCATAAAAATTTTAACAGAGAGTAAAATCAGCCCAATACAATATTATCAGCAAAAATAACCAAATAACATTTAGAAACAAGTTTCTAGCATCAGAATATATCAAACACAACTTTTCCTATATGTGGTCAACTGCAGTCAACGGTCAATTTCAGTCAAACTTCCTGGTCGCATGTATGAGGAGATGTGTGAGCGATTGGAGGCTTCCAGTCACACCCTTGATGCCTGCAAGCTATTGATTATGGTCGGATTTTCCCTGTAACATGCTTGCGACTATAATCCAAAAACCTTAAAATAGATGTGAGCCTCAGACCCTGTAATTTCAAACTTTTATGAACTTCTGTTGTCATCCCTGCCTCAAACCTATTTGAGACAAGAAGAGAAGAATAATATGTCTGGTGACATCCAAATGAGCTTTAGGTCACTTGTATTTATAGTATTCCATGGTTGACCAATTTTCTTTAGGGTTGACCTTGTCCAAATGTGCATGTGTGGGCTTTCCCATAAGCACACTTCCCCTTATCCGATTCGATTGGTATTTAGGTCAATTTTGGTCCTCTTAAAAAGAGGAATGAAATTAAATCATCATCTCCATAAAATTATCTATCTAAAGTGGAATTTGACCATAGTTTCATAATTTAACACTCCCTCTTAGCTAGGGATAATTCCACCTATCAATATCTTACCATCGATTAATATGTCATGTATATCTTGTCATCATATCATGTCCCATCTCTACTCAACTCTATCTACTAAAAAATTCTCAACTCTAAAGAGTAAGAATCATCATGGATCTAACGCTACCACCCTCTACATCATTAGTGAGCATATTTCAATCTGAAACCACATCAGGGAGTACATATCAACCTAAAATCTCATGGGGTAGCTAAATATCTCTGACCCCGTATCGAGAAATAGGTGATATAGGGGAGCATATCTCAACCCACCTTATTTCCTACTGATCTTCCCAACAATGACCCTTAATATTCATGTGGTAGAACACTTGCATCATAATCTGAGCTTGGGTGGGATACCCGACTTACCAAAAGGTAACGATCACACCACCCCAAGCCTCCTCAACCCGTTGGCCAGATGGGGAGGGAAAATCCAAAAAATCCTGACTTGTGGGTATGATGCTAACTGGGGTATACTCTGCAAAGACCAAGATAAGGGAGAAAAATATTCAACCCTATGGGTAACAGATAGGGGTGATACCCTATTTTCCAAATATCCCTCAACCCCAGGATCCCTCTATCTCAATTACACACCCTGGGAGATCAAACAGGGGGGGAAGAGCTAGCTCAGTGTCCTCTACCAGTGATGCCTCTCATTAGGAGGGGTCACATCCATCAGTACAAGTTTCTCTCTGGATACCAAGAACTTCCATTTTGAAAAATCCTTGTTAGGAATATCTGTAATTTTCTCATTTTTCGATATGTGATCAAGTCTAATGGCTCCTCTTTGAACCGTGTCTCAAATGAAGTGATATTGAATCTCTATGTTCTTGGACTTCTCATGAAATACAAGATTCTTTTCCAAATGGATCCCACTTTTGTGTCACAAAATATCATTGTAGTATCTAGGACCTACTCAAATAGCTCTCCAAAGAGCTTCCTCAACCAAACGTCTTCGCAGTTAGCCATGCTAACGGAAATATACTCTCATTCGGCGGTACTCAATAATAAAAACTTTTTCTTCCTGCTCATCCAAGATATCATGATAGATCCAAGGCTAAAACGCCATCCAGACGTACTCTTCCTATCGAAAACATTTCCTTCCCAGGCGACATCAGTGTACCATGAATTAGAACATATATGACAGAATATCTCATACCAAGTGTAATCGTCCCATGAAAATATCTCAAAATGTGTTTGACAGTAATCCAGTGTGCATGGAGAGGCTAAGTCATGAATTGAATCAATGTATTTGCTGCATAGAATATGTCTGGATGAGCGTTCAATAGGAACATTAAAGCCCTAAGAAATTGTCTATACAAGAATGGACTCATCAAATCAAGTCCTGCATCTTTTTCACATAGCTTCTTAAATTTCATTTCCATCGGTGTGGGTAGTGACTTGCATTTTGTCATTCCAAATCTTTCCAACAACTTCACAGCATATTTTCCTTGTGAAAGGAAAATTGCACTCAGCCTTTACCACATCTTAAGGCCTAGAAAGTAATGCATGAGTCGAAGGTCCTTCATCTCGAATTCAGATGCTATCTCCCTCTTACACTCAATCATCAAGGGCTCACTACCTGTCAAGAATAGATCATCATCATATAAAACCAAAATCAATGGCATCCCTTGGACTACCTTGAAGTAGAGGTTGGGATCGACATTTCTTCTTGTAAATCCCAACTTCGCCAAATAATTGCCTATGTGGGCGTACAATGCTCTAAAGGCTTTCTTCAAACCACAAAATTTCTTCTTCAACCTATAAACATCTGTCTTTCGATCCTATACTTTAAATCCCTATGGTTTCACAACATACACCTCTCCTTCTAACATACCATGAAGAAATGCAGTCTTCACGTCCATCTGATGAAGGGTCCATCCTTGACTCATGGCAAGGGAAACTATTGAATGAATGGTTGTATAATGAGCCACAGGTGCAAATATATCATCATAATCTTCTCCCTCTTTCTAGGAGAAACCTCAAGCCATGAACCTTTCTTTATATTTTTCAATTCTACCATCAACTCCATGCTTGATCTTGAATAGCCACTTTGAAGTCACCATGGATTTCCCCTTTGGTCTCGGCACAACATTCCATACTTCATCCTCATGATTGATTCGTATTCTTCGGCCATAGCATCTTTCCAAAATTGTTCCTTCATGACTTCTTTTAATGTGGGGGGTTTGTCTTGAATCATAGTGCTCATGGCTTCAACACATCCCTTGTACCTGCATCATTTCTTCCTTCCTCTAAATGATCTTCGAATGGGAACTCATCTCTCATCATCTTTTAATGTGTCTCGAAGCCAAATTGGCCTCTTCCTAGCGCGATGATCACATAGAGGAGGATCTAAGGGATCCATGGGCTCCATGGGATCATCAACAATATTTGTTTAAGATTCAGGCACAGAAGGACCATCTAAAATATCCATATCATCATTCTTCTCAGGTGGAGGAGGCGGAGGAAGGTCCCTTATGTTTCCAAGGGAAACATCTTCATCGAATGTAATACCCTTGCTAATTTCAACCTTCCTTTGACTAGGAATATATATTCTAAATGCTTTAGAATTTTCACAATATCCAACAAATGCACCTTTTCTTCCAAGGCTTCCAACTTGTTCCTTTTTTCCTTCAGCACATGAAAGTATACAGCGCAACCAAAGATACATAAATTACGAACATTGAGTTTGACACTTGTGAATACTTCTTCGGGGGTCTTTTTTTCCAATGCTTGATGAGGTAGCCTATTTTTAGCATATACAACGACATTTGTTGCTTCTCCCAAAAGGAACTTCAACAACTTTTGATCATGGAGCATGGCATGGGAAACTTCTATAATGGACCTGTTCTTTCTTTCATCCACTCCATTTTTTTTGGGAGAATAAGGCACAATTGTTTCTTTATTTATTCCTTCCTTGCAAAAATCAATGAACTCCTTTGATGTGTATTATCCACCATCGTCAGACTTGAATATTTTTATTTTCTTCCCTGTTTGATTTTCGATCAATGTTTTGAACTCCTTTAACATTTTGAAGGAATCATCCTTATGCTTCAAATAATATATCCATGTATTTCTTGAGAAGTAATCAATGAAGTTGAAATAGTAGATATGGCCACCAATTGAATGCATGGACATTGGACTACATATATCCGAATAAATGAGATGAAGGATGTCATTTGTCTTGTTCTCGCTAGAGGGGAATGGTCCCCTTGTCTTATTTCCATTGGCACAACCTGGACACACTCCATCATGATGGGCTTGAACGTTGGGAATCCCTTAGACCAATTTATCCAATTTTGGAATAGAATCATAATATAGATGGTCTAATCTTTAGTGCCATATCTCACTTGCTAGAAGTGGTCTTCCAGTAACCTTGTAGAGTCCTTCATATCTAGATCCTAATCTGAATGCATCTCTCATAGGTGATCCAATAGGCCAAGTAAGAAACTTTCCCTTGATGAAGGTAACCCTCATCCCTTTGCCTTCCAAAGTGGATATTGATACCAAATTTTTCTTCAACCCTGGCACATACATCACATCATGAAGCGAAATAGATTCTCCTGAATTCAAATGAAATTTGACAGACCCAAAACATTTAATGGGATGAGTGGAGTTGTCTCCAAGAATAACTAGAGATAGAAATTCCTTATAACTAGAGATGTGATGAGTGGCACCACTATCAACCAACCAACTATCCCACAAATGTGGAGGAGATGAACTAGTAAGGGTAGAAATAAGAATATATTCCGATTGATACAAAACATTGCTTTCATACCTCGAGAATTTTAGCTTCTTTTGTGGATGACAATCTTCTTCATAATCACTTGGAGCATCCCTTCTTCTTCTTTCATCTCTTCCATTGCGATTATTCCTTCAGTCAACTCTCCTTCTTTGATAATTGAACTTGTTGTTTTTTCTTCTAGTATTGTAGTGTGGTCCATTATTCTTCTCAGGTAAATATTGAGCATAATGGCCTTTATTATAACAATTTTAGGATTTGATGTGAAAGAATTTGTTCATTCCATTTGGATTTCGAGGAGGAATCTTTCTTGAATTTGATGGACCTCCTTTCCCTTTCTTCCTCCTCTTGTCATGAGTGATGAATGTAACAACCTCTCCTTCTTCATTGAATCCTTCCTCTTGATATCATCCTTCATTATTCTTGAGTGAGCTTTCCAATAATTTCATTGAATGATGGCAGGACATAGTTGTTACTTATAGTATTAATAAAGGTTTCCCAAATAGGAGGGAGACCTCTTAGAGTCAGAATTACCATTCCCTGTCAGGCACAGATTCCCCAACTCTTTGCAATTTATCTGTAAGATGAGATATTCTCATTATGTAGGATTGCACAGAGTCTCCTTTGTTCATCTTTATGTATTTGAGTTGATCATTCAAGGAGATGATTTAATAATTGTTGACTTCATACATGTTAGCTACTTTATCATACCTGTCCTTAGACCTTCTCAAGTTTCCAACATTTGTAAGTAAATTATCTTGTAAACCATCAACTATTATTTTCTTTGCTTTTAACTCACATTTCTTGTGCTTATTCTTGACAGCAGTGGATGCATTCTCTAGAGGCTAGGGTAATTTCCTTTAATGTAGTCCAAAACATCATTATTATCAGTTATGATCTCTAACCTAACTTTCCATGCAACAAAATTGGATGAGTCGCCCAAATTATCATTTTATTTGAAGAAGGAATTCATCTTGACTTGGCTATGTAGACTCTTTCAACTTTCTAAAGATTATTGCTTCAATGCTTGTCTCTTTTTGGGCTTGTCCTTCACCTTAGCTCTGATCCCATGTTAAATTTTTAGGTTGTTCTATGTTGTATCAATTACTTTATCCCAATTCAATACTTCAATAAACAATCTTTCCAATTAAAATTAGTCTTTCCATTAATCAATAGTAATTGAAGATAGAACAATAAATGAAATGAAAAAGGAGACAATCAGCACATCAACGAGAGACACCAGGTTTGGTCAAAGACCAGGGAAAACTCTCACAAGGGGGAAAACCATTTGAAATTCTTCTTCTATTAGATTGTCATAAAATATTCAGTAGATAGTACAATGAGAAAAATACAATATTAGGAGAAAAAAAACCCAATAACATTTATAAATAATTTTCCAACATCAGAATATATCAAAGGCAACTTTTCCTGTTTGTGGTCAATTGCGGTCAAGTTGGGTCAATGGTCAGTTTCAATCAAACTTCCTGGTTGCATGCATGAGGAGTTATGTGAGTGACTAGAGGCTTCCAATCACTACCTTTATGCCTACAAGCCAATGGCTGTGGTCTAATTTTTCATGTGGCATGCCTGCGACTGTAATCCAAAAAGCCTAAAACAGATCCGAGCCTCAGACCTTGCAATTTCAGACTTTTACGAACTTTTGTTGTCGTCCCTAACTTAGAATTGAGGAGCCAAGAAGGGAAGAAGAATATGCTTGGTGATTTCCAAATGAACTTGAAGTCACTTGTATTTATAGGCTTCCATGGGTGACCAATTTGCTTTAGGGCCAACCTTGTCCAAATGTGCATGTGTGGGATTTCCTTCATAAGAACACTTCCTCTTATATGGTTTGATTGATCTTTAGATCAATTTTGGTCCTCTCAAAAAAAGGAATTCAATGCAATCATAATATCCATCAAATGAGTTGTCCAAAGTGGAATTTGACCATAGTTTCATAATTTAACAGGTTAAGTGGATAGGGGCTTTGAGGATTATGAGATTTATGGATTTGGGGTACATGATTAAGGGTTAAGGGATTAGGAGTTACGGTTTAAGGGATTAATGGTAAAGAGCTAATTGATTTGGCAGTTATGGGTTAGGTAGTTTAAAGGTTAATGGATTAGGAATTATGGTTAAGGGATTACTGTTTAAGTGCTTAGGGCATACAATTTTAGGATTAAAGGATTAGGCATTAGGGATTAAGTGTTTAAGGGTCTATGTCTTACTGGTTAGAGGATTTAGGGATTTTGCATTAAGGACTTAGTGGTTAACTAGGGTTAAGGGACTAAGAGTACTTTAGGGATTAGGGCTTAAGGATTTAAAAGTCAATGCAGGCTTAACGATTAGGCATTTTAGGGCTTTATCATAACTCTCTTGAAATTTCATGGAACGTCTTCCAAAATGCCCATCACCAATGTCATGGGGCCACATTGAAACTTCTTCAAACTATTCGTGTATGTGTTGAAATTTGACATGGCTAAGGACTAGACACATGCCTTGATTTTGTGTAAGGGTTTCAAGACTCAAGGATGGTTGATGTCCCAACATAATATTTGAGATCATCCATGTTTTCGTCAACGTTCATCATGCAATCTCATTTTCATAATTCATCATTCCCATCTATGGAATCTTTGTTGAAACTCTATTGAAATGTCATGGAACATATTCTAGCATGTCCATCGCCAATGCCATCCATCGATGTCGCATGATGAGAAATAAATTGGGCCAATTTTGAAATTTCTTTAAACTGTTCGAATGTATTCCAACATTTCCACCACCAATGTTATCCACTGAAGCTACACAATGAGAAGTAAATGGGGCCAACATTGAAATTTCTTCAAAATGTTCCTTTATGCATCAAAATTTGACATGGTTAGACTGGGCACATGCCTTCGAGGTATGCAAGGATTTAAAGACTCAAGGATGCCTCACATCCCCGCATAACCTTTGAGATCGTCAACATTTGCATCAATGTTCATCATACAGTCTCATTTTCATCATTCCTCATTCCCATCTAGGGCATATAGGATTTAGATAATATATTTGTGTATTGGATTAGGTTATGGATCATACATGTTAGTAGTTAACAAGTATAGTTGTTACGACTAAGATTTTATTAGTGATAATGGTTACATTTCAAGAGTTAAGAGTGATAAGGTTATGATTTTTGGAATATAGTGGTTACAATCTATATTAGATAATAGACATTAGGGGTCAAATTAGTAGGTGTTAAGGGTTAGAGGGGCTTGGGATTATAGTTTTTATGTGTTATACAATTTAGGGGTGATAATGCTTGGACATCATGGGGTTAGTAGTTATAATGGTTATGGATTTAGGATTAGGAATTAGGAGTGATAATAGTTATAGGGAATGCCCTTGGGTTGTAGGGTATTTAATGATTTTTTTTAAGGGTTTATGACTTAAGGGTTCAGGGATTAGGGCTTAAGGGTTTAAGAGGTTGTTATCACCTATTAAATTTTGTATGAATTTTTGCAAAAAAATTATAATTGGGGTTAAAAAATTTGAAGGCTATTATTATACATTGGGTTCTTATACATGGTTGTAGTTATTTTTATAAAAAATATTGGATTCCTAGACTCAATCTCTAAGTCAGAACAATTTTACTCCAACACATACCAAGCATCACATGTCATATGTGAAATGCAACCAACACAAGATGCCTAACATTGGAGTGTATATATATGCACTACACGTTAAGATAGCATCCAAGAGCTTGGATATTTAAATAATAGCAAGTCTTTTACTCTATTGCATGTGGGATAGTTCAAAGTGCCAAAGGCCCAAGGACCATATTCTATTACATGGTTCAAAGGTCTAGATCACGGGAATTTGGAGATCAATGATGAATATGTGATGTGGATTTTGAACTAGCTCGAAGTATAAAACACCATTCAAATCCCACACTCACCGTGAAGCAACATATGTCCCTTAATAGATTCAATGCAGGATTATCTTATGGTGTTAAATATCATTCATATCCAATCTCCACACTCAATTGCCACCATTGATTTAGAAAATAGATCAAATCATTGGATACAACAATTTGGTATCTGCTAAATTTTCTTAAACACTTTATTTATACAAATTTCATTTTATTTGGTAAAAATACAGTGTTCTGTAGTTTCTTACGGATAAAAAGGGATTTATTACGGATGATAGTGAAGATTTTTAAAATATCTAAGTCAGCAAAATTTCAACTTTCAAGGTTGGTGTATTGTTCCCTCTCAGTGTTTTAGTAGTCGTAAGAATGGAATCCTTTAATAAAATTGTCTCCATCCACAAAATCTTTGACCTGAACCAAAATAACCTGGTGGACCAAGATTGGGATGTTTATGACCCAATTTTTTCATGTACTAATCAAGATCAAATCCCTCAATTGTCCTTTCAGCCCGATGATGAAATTAGTAAGGGGTATAATGTTTAGGAGTCACATCTATGTTAATTTTGGTAGCTCAATGACAAATTCCAACCATGGGACTAGATTCCTCTTTTCGATATGACCACTTTTTACTATTGAAGCACTCAACTTGGATAATGGAAAGTGTACGTATAAATAAAAACCCACATATGAACATTTGATCGGGCTGACCTTAAAGAAAATTATACACCCTTGGAAGAATATAAATTTAAGTGAT
This sequence comes from Pinus tabuliformis, assembly GCA_031772625.1. Classification (NCBI taxonomy): domain Eukaryota; kingdom Viridiplantae; phylum Streptophyta; class Pinopsida; order Pinales; family Pinaceae; genus Pinus; species Pinus tabuliformis. The sequence continues at coordinate 245,764,437 of CM062811.1, forward strand.
CTTAAGATCATTTGGACATCATCATAACGTATCATTTATTTTTCCTTTTATAGTTTTTTTATATCAAAAATCAAAGGTTCAATAGGAAGTGTGAAGGTTGAACAATAACTGAGAAGGGTGAACAAGAGTTGTGAAGGGTGAACATGAACTGTGAAGGTTTAACATGAACTATGAAGGGTTAATGGGAATTCTGAAGGGTGAACATGAAGTGCGTGGGTATTTTTGATTGCATTATATTGACTATTGGCACATATTTTGGATATTAGTTTGTATATTTGTTAAACAAGTCAAAAATTTGAATTTAATGGAAAAAGTTTTACAATGTAAATTTAATTCTAGTTGAAACTTGGTGAGGACAAGTGCGGATCTAGCACCATCCGAGGAGGGCGATTTTTGAGCTAGGGCTACATGTTTTCAAACTTCATTCTCCATGGAAGGCCATAAAGGAGGGAGCTCCACTCCCTCCTACAAGCAGGCAGTGACCAACAGAGGAAAAAAACCAATAGAAGAGGATAAAGATCCTTTAGCTGAAAGGCAAAGAAACAAAGAACAAGAGCAGGAGGGCTCTAAATCTAAGGATAACAAAAACACTAAAGAAAGCAAGGAAGTGGACAAGGAATAGGGTACAAAAGACAAAATCCAAAAGGGACCATGCAAACCCAAGACTGTTATCACTCCTAGAGTTGTTTTGAATGATCCTAATCTGCAGGCGCATATGGACCACATGCAGACTTATGCAATCATTTGTAAGTTCATGGGTTTATGGCCCACTGAAAAAGCACTACAAACATGGATTAAATACCATTGGAAACCAAAAGGAAGCATAGAACTAAATATTGGGTCAAAAGGATTCTTTACTGTAGTCTTTGCAAACATTTAACATAAGGACAGAGTGTTTGAAGGAGGACCCTACTTTTATGCAGCAGCAGGCCTGTATATGTGACCTTGGATCATGAATTTTGTCCCAGAACGTGAAACTTTCACCTCGGTCCCAGTTTGGGTAAGTCTCTACTCTCTACCTTTGGATTACTGGCAACTGGAATCCCTATCTACCATAGGAAATAAGTTAGGACGTTTTGTCAAAGCTTCTAAGGCCACTAGAAGGGGAAAATACACATCCTTTGCAAGAATATGTGTGAAGATGGATATTTCTGGAGCTCTGCTGGATGAGGTAATATTGGAAGTGTTTGATGAAGAATGGGTATAAACAGTGGATTATTAGCACATCCCATTCATATGTCGTAAATTTCACGAGCATGGGCACCTATTCAGAGATTTCCCTCTCAGTAAAACTGAAAATAATAGTAAAACCAATACCATGAAAGACACTGAAAGCTTTCACAAAGTGGTCTAGAAAGGAAAAGGGAGTAAGAGGGGATCAAAGACACATCAAAATGAAAGGCACTAAGCCAGTCAAAACAGGTTTCAAGCACTAGAAGAGGAAGAGGGGTTTACGAAGGCAAATCAGGCCAAGGAAGGCAGTCCAGTGAATGAGGAGAATGGAGAAGAGGATGAGCAAACACAAAACATTAATAAACAGAAAGAAGAAATGATGAGTGACACAGGATTGGAGATGGATTTGGAAATGACCTAGAGTGAGATGGAAATTGATGACCATGAACTAGAGGAGATTCTTGAGAAAGAGAATCTAGATCTAGAAGGATTCTTGAAACAAGGAACTAGGAAGGGAGTGGATTCGTTAACTCCAGAGGAGTTCAATAGAGTTCAACAGCTATTGTTATGGAAAACTCAGACCATAGGACTAGAAAAGCAAGGGAATCATGAAAGGTAGAGTAGTGAAGGTGTGAAATCTATGAAAACCACACCAGGCTTGGCATCCAGATACCCAGGAAAGAAAAGAGGCCGGAAAAAAGCAGAACAAGCTCTTGATGGAATGCGGAAAGCTAATGATAGACTCAAGTAAGATGAAAGACCTATCTAGTTAGTCCTTTACAAATCTTTAATAATGAATTTCACTTCTTGGAATATTAGAGGCGTAGGTAGTAAAAGAAAACAAAGAATACTCAATAATAGAATGAAACAAGCAACACCGGATGTAATCTTCATCTAGGAAACTAAATGTTCCATTCAAAAAATAAAAGAGATTCACAGTAAATGGCTCAATAAATTTGAGTTTCTGGAAGTCAAAGAAGAGAACACAGCAGTTGGAATTCTCATGCTTTGGAACCCCCAAAAAATAGACATTATAGATGCAGGGGCAGCCAGGGATTATCTATCAGTGGTCATACAACCAGTGGGAGATAAGGAAGTCTACCTGGTCATGATTGTGTATGGTCCACAAAGAAGGGATGGCAAACTCAAGCTTTTAGATTCCCTGCAGGAGCTGAGGGAAAGACATGCAAGTATCCCTTGGATCTTGGGGGGTGATTTCAATATGATCAAATCTTTGTCGGAGAAAAAAGGGGGCACCAGAACTCTAAATAAAGATTCTTACGCTTTCCAATCCTTCATAGACAATATGAGGTTAGTGGATATTGTTATGAGTAATGGTACCTTGACTTGGAACAATAAAAGAGGAGGAGAGTCTAAGGTGGCTTCCAAATTAGATAGATTCATTATCTCAGAGAATCTTATACTCAAGGACAAGGACATAGTTGCAATATTTCTCCCATTTGGAGGCTCTGATCACTAGACAATGCAACTAGAAATCCAAGGCATTGGTACCCCCAAGAATAGACCTTTCATATTTGAAAACATCTGGCTTTCCCACCCAGATTTTGTCAGCAACATAGCCATCTGGTGGGCTGAAGAATTAAAATTTCAGGGCACAAGCATGTTCCTACTTCAAAAGAGACTAAAACATATCAAACTCAGGCTCAAGGAGTGGAAAAAAGAGTTTGGTAATATTTTTGAAGGAAAAAACTCTATTGAAGGAAAAATACAAGAAATCAACCAAACCCTTATCAAGGAGGGTTTTGGTAAGGATAGAAATGAGCAGGCAACCAAATATCAACAAGAATGGGAGGACTTCTGTAAATAAGAGGAGACTTTTTGGAGGAAAAAATCCAGAGTGTAATGGCTAAAAGAAGGGGAACGTAATACCAGATTTTTCCAAGATCCACTATTGCGAACAGAGCTCACAACATGATCTATTTTATCAAGGATGAAGGAGGTAATCTTCTTCATTCTCATGAAGAAATAGAAGCAGTGTTGGTTCAGCACTTTCGTGGTATTACTCAGGAATCCTGTTCAGATAAAGAACAATCCATTAGGGTTATATCAAGACATATACCTAAGCTGGTTTCCAAAGAGGACAATTTCAACCTTGATAGACCGGTGTCAGAGGAGGAGATAAGTGAGGTCCTAAAAGAAATGCAAAATGGTAAGGCACCAAGTCCGAATGGTTTCAATGTTGATGTTGAAAATGCAACAAGATGATGGAGCTTAGTGGAAAGGAGTCGCCTTCAATAAGTGGGCCCGTAGGCTATTTTTGGCGCAAAGTCTATTTTTAGACTATGTCTATTTTTAGACATATGGATCATGGTATATGAGTTGCAGGATGCTATTTGTGGATGATTGGTCATGTTGGTAAAAGTAGATGGACTTCTATTTTTAGACATATGGGCGGAGTCTATTTTTAGACTACCAGGCTAAAAATAGAATAGTCGAATATTATTAGCTCTTAATAATATTTGGACTATAAACATTATCTTATCCTCTTGGAGCACTTCAGTTCGAGCTACAGATGTGGCACATGCAGCTATCAGAAGGAAATACACTTTTCTTATTGGTCAGTTGAGCTATTGCATGATGGACTTCAGTTAGAACTCATGTGGTTGAGTTTGGTGGAGTTGATTGAGGAGTTGATGGAGTTGTGTTCAGTTTGACTTGGTTGAACTAGTTGTATTTAGTTTAACTGCAAATACACTAGTGATGAGTGATGTGAATTAATTGTTAATTAATTCATTAATTATTAACTCATAAAGCAACTAAAGAATACATCAGTTAACTCAGTGCATGGACAGTTCAGTGGAGACAGGTGTTAGAGGTGGAGACTGCTATCAGTTGTGACTATAGTTGTGCATGATATTTGCACAATCAATCGATTGATTATTGCCAATGAGGATTGTGTGGTTCAGCCAAGGGAAATACGAGTTTGGATCAGCCATTCTCATTCATTCTCATGCAATATTGCGCAGTGGAGGTAGGCAAGCAGCGGAGGAGATTTGAACCTGTGATTGATTCAGATCTGAGCTAGTTTGTGTGTAGTAGGTGGAGATAGTACTGAATACTTGTGAGGAGTATTGTACTATGTATTGTTACATGTTCTCAATCATTATAATATATAGATAGTGTGGGGTTTTCAGCTGTATGCTTTCCCTGGGTTACATACTATGTTAATGTGTGCATGCGATTGATGTTTCATTGTTTTTAATTCCGCAAAATTGACGATCAACGTAGAGGAGGTTATGTATTATGCATGCATTCCGCAATAGTGTATAATTAGGATAATCTCTGTGAATAAGTGTCATATTATTCAAAATTTCTACATGGTATCGGAGCAGAGTTGATTATCATATCTATTATTCAGAAAGTGATTACATTTTATTTCTTCAGGCAGAGTCTGTAATTGGGCCAGGTAGCCTCTGGATTCATCCTTCTTTTGGAAGGTGAGATATCCGGTAAAAGCCCATACAGTCAATCTCTGTACGAGAAATACTTTGTTCTCACAAATTTTAGATCAGAAGCGGTTGAGTTTTGAGCTGGTGGAATTCGAATTTGCAGCAATGTTTTCTTGGTGTCAAAGTTGAAATGTCTTTCAACAGATTGCGATTGGAGTATAATCTTGAGGGCAGCTCAAATTATATTGCATGGAAAGACAGGATGGAGGCGGTGTTAAATGACAATGGGCTGAAGGAGTTCATAGAGGTTGAGGTCCCAAAGCCTACTGATGCTGCTCAAGTTGAGGTTTGGCAAAAGAAGATAGCAAAGTGTCGAAGGATTCTGTTGGAGGGCGTGAAGGATCACATTGTGTCCAGCCTACATGGAAAGGCTTCTCCATACTTGATGTGGAAAGCATTGACAGATTTATTCCAAAGCAAGAGCAACCAGAGGAAGTTGGCGCTCAAGGATAAACTCAAAAACATTAAGTGTGAGAATGGAGACAGTATGCCCAGGTATCTCACGAAGTTCACCCAATGCCGGGATGAGCTGGGAAGTGTGGGGGTGACTGTCGATGATGAGGACTTGGTGAGCTTGGCTCTCCTTGGTCTTCTGAAGAGTTGGCATTCCTATCAGGACTCTATCAATGGTCGGGAGAAATTGCCAAGATGGGAGAGACTTTGGCCGGATCTTGTGTAAGAGGAGATCAGGTGGAATACCAGGGACGAATCTTCATCAAAGGCATTTGATGAAGAAAATTGCGCTTTGGCTGCCAAGGCAAAGAAGGGGAAGGAGAAGGGTTCTCTTTCCAAATCTAGTCCTTCCAATGATGGGAAGAAGGTTGACAAATCGAAAGTGCGATGCTTTCGTTGTCATGAGGTGGGCCATTATGCTGCAAATTGTCCACGGAGGAAATCCAAGAAGGGATCTAGGGAAGGATCTGAAGGTGAGGCACTTGCTTCACAGTTTGAGTTGGATTTCACACTCTTCACATGCATGGTTTCATCCATGGTGGGAAGTGGTTGGTTTCTTGACAGTGGAGCTTCTTTCCACATGACCGGTGACAAGACTTTGTTTAGTACTTTAGAGGAGAAAGATCTCCAGATACTCATAGTGATGGGTAATGATGAGAAGTATAGTGTCTCAGGTGTAGGCACAGTTATTTTTCAGAGGGAGCATGTTGCTCGCCTTACCTTGACCGATGTCAAGTATGTACCAGGACTGAAGAGAAACTTGGTGTCGATCGCGATGCTGGAAGACGGAGGCTATGATGTAGTCTTCAATAAGGGAAAGGTTTTCCTTAGACACATCATCACTAGACAGGTGAAGCAGATTGGTTCACGGGTCAAGAACCTGTGTGCTATTGAGGTTCAAGATGCATGCAAACCCTTGAGCAGTGAGGCAACTGATTGAGACTTGGTGGTTGAGAGGGAGCGTATATTACCTCTCAACATGCAGAGCTAGGAGAAGTCTCAGACGACTGTGGTGGAGCCACGATTGGTGCAGCAGCCTCAGGAGGTTGTGGAGCAGACACAACAAGGGAAGCTGAGAGGAGATCAAGTAGAGACATCTACTCATGCAGAGACCTCCAGTAGGGGGAAACTTCAAGCTAGGTGGGCTGAGGGATTACATGCAGCCATACCTCCAGGTAGGAGGTGGGGCGATATAGAGTGATCGTCCCAAGGAGGAGGGGTGGGATCCTTAAGGTACCCAACCTCTTGGATGAGACCTTGCTAGGAGAGCCCCGATGTGGAGTAGCAGAAACTAGTTGATTGGGTAGAGATAGATGCGGATGGAGCGGTAGAGAGAGTGACAGTGTAGGGAATCCTAGGACAGCGCACAGCTAGCAGGCTGCAGCAATGCGAAAGGCACAAGTGTTTTGCATAGTGCTAGGTGGCACAGAGAAGTGTGCAATGGTGCGAGATGCATGGAGATGTTGCAGTAGCACAGATGTCAGAGAGGGAGCACTTTTCAGTAGCAGGTAGAGCTTCAGCATCAGAGTATGTTCCTAGCCCAACAGAGTGGTCAGTTGGGAGTGTTTTTGTTCCAAGTGTTGATGGAGCAAGTGGACCATGCAAATGTGTTGCATGTAGAACATTCCAGAGTTGTAAGATAGGGGTTGCAGATAATCCATATCTTGTTGAGAGGGAGTGTTGAAAATGCAACAAGATGATGGAGCTTAGTGGAAAGGAGTCGCCTTCACTAAGTGGGCCTACAGGCTATTTTTGGCACAAAGTCTATTTTTAGACTATGTCTATTTTTAGACATATGGATCATGGTCTATGAGTTGTAGGATGCTATTTGTGGATGATTGGTCATGTTGGTAAAAATAGATGGACTTCTATTTTTAGACATGTGTGGAGTCTATTTTTAGACTGCCAGGCTAAAAATAGACTAGTCGAATATTATTAGCTCTTAATAATATTTGGACTATAAACATTATCTTATCCTCTTGGAGCACTTTAGTTCGAGCTACAGATGTGGCACATGCAGCTGTCAGAAGGAAATACACTTTTCTTATGGGTCAGTTGAGCTATTGCATGATGGACTTCAGTTAGAACTCATGTGGTTGAGTTTGGTGGAGTTGATTGAGGTGTTCATGGAGTTGTGTTCAGTTTGACTTGGTTGAACTAGTTGTATTTAGTTTAATTGCAAATACACTAGTGATGAGTGATGTGAATTAATTTTTAATTAATTCACTAATTATTAACTCATAAAGCAACTAAATAATACATCAGTTAACTCAGTGCATGGATAGTTCAGTGGAGACAGGTGTTAGAGGTGGAGATTGTTATCAGTTGTGACTATAGTTGTGCATGAGATTTTCACAATCAATGGATTGAGTATTTCCAATGAGGATTGCATGGTTCAGCCAAGGGAAATACGAGTTTGGATCAGCCATTCTCATGCAGGATTGCGCAGTGCAGGTAGGAAAGCAACGGAGGAGATTTGAACCTGTGATTGATTCAGATCTGAGCTAGTTTGTGTGTAGCAAGTGGAGATAGTACTGAGTACTTGTGAGGAGTATTGTACTATGTATTGTTACATTTTATCAATCATTATAATATACAGATAGTGTGGGGTTTTCAGCTGTATGCTTTCCCCAGGTTACATATTGTGTTAATGTGTGCATGCGATTGATGTTTCATTGTTTTTAATTCCGCAAAATTGATGATCAACGTAGAGGAGGTTATGTATTATGCATGCATTCCGAAATAGTGTATAATCAAGATAATCTTTGTGAATAAGTGTCATATTATTCAAAATTTCTACAATTGATTTCTTCAAATCTTGTTGGAATATTGTTAAACATGACGTTCTGAATGTAGTGGAAGACTCTAGGAGGGACAAAACATTTTGAAGGCGCTTAATACCACCTTTATTGCATGATCCCTAAACAGCATTTAGCTCTAACTCCTGACAGGTTCAGACCCATTGCCTTGTGCAATGTTGTTTAAAAGATAATATCCAAGGTTGTGGCAAATAGACTCAAACCTCTTCTTCCCACCCTGGTGTCGGGGGAACAATCTGGATATGTGGAAGGCAGGCAAATCCTCAATAACATAATTCAAGCTCATGAGGTGGTGCACTCACCAAAAACCAAGAGTAAAGTTGGAATGATCATGTAGTTGGATATAGCCAAATCTTATGATAAGCTAAATTGGAACTATATTAGAAAAGTTCTCATGGATTTTGGGTTTGATCAAAATTGGATCAAATGGGTAATGGCCCTAGTAACTTCTCCTAGTTTTTCAATTCTTGTTAATGGTTCTCCTTCGGAGACTTTTATTCCTTCAAGAGGCCTCAGGCAGGGAGATCCACTCTCTCCCTTTCTCTTCATTCTCATGATGGAAGGGTTGGGTAGATCTATCAATCATGCTAAAGAAGTTGGTAATGTCAAAGGTCTCCAACTTTCTGAAGATGGTCAAGCCTTAACACATTAATAGTTTGTGGATGATACCATGTTGCAGGGCATCCCCACTGTCAAAGAAGCTCTAGATTATAAGAAAATCCTGAGAGACTTCACTATGGCTTCAAGTATGGAAGTTAATCTCAACAAATCTAAGATTTTTTTCTTTAATACTCACATTGCTATTCAAAGAAATATTTCTAAAATTTTGGGCTTTCAAAGGGAGACCCTTCCTTCAAAATATTTGGGAGTCCCTCTAACGGCCAAACCTTTTCACAAGAGCATTTGGGAGCCAGTGATTAGCAAAATGCAATATAAGATCAGGAAATGGACTTTTAGTTCTTTAAATTTGGCTGGTAGGTTGGTGCTAACAAGGTTGTCCTTCAATCAATCCCAGTCTTCATGCTATCAGCTCTCCTAGCTCCCAAAGGTGTTCTGTAGCAATTTAGAAACGTGAAAAGATACTTTCTTTGGAGCAAGGGGGAAGAAAGAAAGAAATGGGCCTTGGTAGCTTGGGAAAAAATCTACAAACCCAAAAACTATGGAGGACTCGGTCTGGATGATCCTAAGATTCTAAGTAAGGATTTAGGAGCTAAATTATGGTGGCGATGAGTTAAATACCCTGAGGCTCAATGGGCAAAGATATGGAAAGAAAAATATGCACACATGTGGCAAAACAATGATCTCATAAGAATGTCAGGATATAATAAGGGATCTTACATCTGGAATAATGCTTGGGATAATAGGGGCTTAGTCTAAGGAAATAGCTTCTGGGAAATCAGAGAAGGAAACCTGGACCTATTTTGGGAGGACAGATGACAACAAGAACCTATTTTGTTAAAGGAATACTTGATGGATCTCAAGGAAGATACAGATACTAAAGGGTTATCTAAAGTAAAAGACTTTTGGGTCCAAACCAACAGTACTGGAAAATGGAGAACCTGGAGGAACTTTGATTTCAGGGATGAAAGCCCCCTGAAGGCTAAAGCAGAAACTCTAAAAAACATGTTAGAGCAAAGGAATATTTTGAAATCAGGGGGGCAAGATCAGCTAAGATGGGGCAACAAAAATGAGGGTACCTTTAATCTCAAAGAAGGAAAACTCATTCTCCTAGACCTTAACTCACAAGCTCCAGATGAGACTTGGCAAGACCTATGGAGACATCAAGGCTGGATGAATATTAAACTCTTCATGTGGTTAGTATAGCATAAGAAAATCCTAACCTGGGATAATATCAGGAAGAGGTCTGTCATGGGGCCTTCCAGATGTCAGCTCTGTGAAGCCCAAGAGGAAACCATGGAGCACCTTCTTAACAATTGCATCTTCACCTCTATTTTGTGGGATTCTTTTGCCACCATTTTGCAACAGACTGACAGGGACAAAGGGAGCATCATCAATACCCTAAACAGATGAAGAAGAGCCTTTTCAGACAATGAGATTCTCAGCTCAGCATGGGCCATCATGCCAAGTTTCATTATTTGGAATGTCCGGAAATAAAGGAACAATAGAATATTCAAGAATGAAAAGAGGTCATCACAATGTCTTTTTGATCAGATCTTAAAACATATCAAGGAAACGGTTGGCACTATTGTGTGAAATCTCCCCAAGAACCCTCCTTTAGCAGTGGATTTGAGAAATCTCGGTGAACTGGGTTTGCAGGGACTTATACCTCAGGGATGGGATAGGAAAGTTATCTCCCTGGTTTTTGCGCATGATTTCTAGCATCCTCACCCCAAGGGATTTTTGAAATTCAACATTGATGGGGCTTCAAAGGGCAACCCGAGCTCCATGGGTTACGGAGGTGTGTTAAGGGATGAGAATGGAGGAGTACTTTTCATATTCTACTGTCATTTAGGAAGAGCCACCAATAACATGGTGGAATTGATGGCTATAGAACAGTGTTTAGATTTCCTAAAACAGGATAACTGACAAAATCTGATTGTTGAAGCTGATTCAGAGTTAATCATCGAATCAGTCAAGAGAATCAGTTGGGGTATAAGGTCGGAAAAAGTCTCAAGGAACTGGTGTCTAATCCAAGGCTTTCAATGGATTCAACAACACCTCCAGAGCCTTCGGACTATTAGTTTTAAACATGTATGAAGATCAACAAATAAATTGGCAGATCTTCTTGCCAATCAAGGGGTGATCAGCACAGAGAACAAGGTTGCATTTGGTTGGCAAGAAATGCCTCAGGGTAGGTTAAAAGAGAAATGTTATGACTAGGCTGATGAAGACATGATTGTGTTTCAGAGTAGGGCCATGGAGACGGAATCCAGTTGATTCAGGTGTTCTATGTTTCTTATATTTTCTACTTTCAGGCATTCAGGGGGTTGCAGCCCATTTTCAACCATAGTAACATGACTTAGCATTGTTTTTTAGATTCCAGTGGATACTCAGTCGGGTGGCCCTGGTTCTTCAAAGAAAGACTAGTTGGCAGGTGTTTCATCCTTCCTGGTTTCTGGTAGAGAAAACAAAATGTTAGGTAGGATCCCGAGGACTCTCGACAACCGTAAAACCAGGGGTTTTCTGTTCGGGTTCGGATTACTGGGCCGAGAGCGGTTTTCAGGCAATTGCAGCCCTCACAAGCAGGAAATGGTATTGCCGAATTTGAAGCGATTCCATACAGAGGGCTACACGTGGTAGTGGGTTCAGCTAAAATACCACCCTCATCGCACACTAATGTTCAGTGAAATTAGTCGGTATGATGTGAACCTCAGCCGTCGGATCATGCGAAGTGATTCGATGGTCGGGATTGATTGGGTAGGTTATCGATTTAGTTAGCGAGAAGCAATAATTTTTAGTGATATAGGTCGGTGTGAAATGATCCTCAGTCGTCGGATCATGCGAAGAGATTCAACTGTTGGGATTGATCGTGTTATTGGTCTAAGTTCGCGGGAATTCCGGCAGTGGAAATCTACCTTCAATCCACTTTGGGAACGAAAAACCACGCACAAAGCAGTTTCCAGGCGATCGCATGGCTCCTGAGCGGTAAATGGTTTGGATATTTGGAAGCGATCCCATTAGGCTTCCAACACGTGGCAGGGGGTTGGTAATGAATACCGCCCTCCATCGCTCACTAACCTTCGGTCATCTTGGCAGTGCGATATTGCTCCTAACCGTTGGATCTAGCTGACTGGATCTACGGTCACAAACGACCATGTTGTTTTGTGGGGTCGGGTATTTTTTCTCCATGAGTCTTATCGGGAGGTTTTTTCCCTTAACCGGTGGTTGGCACGAGAAGTATGGACGGTGGCGACTATTATTGAGTCTTCGGGCTGCGGGGTGTGGAAGTTATCGGAGTTTTCCACGCAGTTGGAGAATAATTTAGTCCAACTTTTTGTGTATTTTGAGAGTTTGGTAATGACTGTTGTGGGGTGCGGGGGAGGGGGGGGGCATGTCTCTGGCAGGATGCCCTTTGTTTTTCCTGAGTCCATGAACTTGGATAGTTTTTTGTATATTTTGTAACATTATTTTTGGATTAATGAAATAGAAGGATTGTCTCTTGCTTCAGCAAAAAAAATAAAAAATCGCATTTAATTATTATTTTATATGGATTTGGGCTCATTGTACTCTCTATTGAACATTTTATGATAATATAATAGAAGAAGAATTTCAAAGGATTTTCCCCATAGTGTGTTTTTCCCAGGTCTTTGACCAAACCTGGCGTCTCTTGTTTATGTGTTGAATGTATCCTTTATCATTTCATTTATTGTTCTATATTCAACTACTATTCATGATTGGAAAGATTAATTGTTATTGAAAATATTTCTAATTGAGGAAGTTAATTGGGCTAAAATTAATTGAAACTTCATAGAGCAATGTGAAAATTAACATGGTATCAAAGCTAAGGTGAAGGAAAAGCCCAAAAGGATACAAGCATTGAAGCAATAATCTTTGGAAAGCTGAAGGAGCCTGTCTAATGAAGTCAGGATGTCTTACTCTTTCTTCAAGGAACATGAGAAGTTGGGTGACTCACATAACTTTGTTGCATGTCATATCAGGTTGGAGATCATACCTAAAAACAATCATGTTTTGGAATACATTCAAGGAAAAGTACCTGGGCCTCTATAGAATGCTTCCACTGTCGCGAAGAACAAGCATAAGAAAGTTGAGTTAAAGGAAAAGAAAATTATAGCTGATGGTTTAAAAGAAAGTCTACTTGCATATGTTGGAAATTATAAAAATTCTAAGGACATGTGTGATAAGATAGTTGGCATGTACAAAGTTAACAATTTGAATTAAATCATCTCCTTGAAATATCAACTTAAAGACATGAAGTTTAAAAAGGGAGAGTCTATTCAATCCTACATTATGAGGATATATCGTCTTAGAGATCAATTGCAAAGAGTTGCGAAGACTCTTCCTCGCAGGGAATTCATGATTGTAACACTTAGAGGTCTCCCTCCCATTTGGGAAACCTTCATTACTACCACAAGAAACAACAATGCCTTCCCGTCATTTGATGAGATTGGTTAAAAGATCACTAAAGAAGAATCAAGGATGATATCAAGAGGAAAGATTAAAAAACATGAAGAGGGAGAGCCCATTGCATTCATCACTCAATACAAGAAGAAGAAAGGAAAAGGAGATCCATCAAATTCAAGAAAGACTCCAACTCGAAATGAAAATAAAAGGAATGATATAACATCATCTCACATTGAATTATACAATTTTCAGAAGAAGGGTAACTATGCTCTAGATTGCCACGAGAAAACAATGGTCCATGCTACAACACTAGAAGCAATACCAACAAGTTTGATGATCGAAGAAGAAGAGATGACCAAAGGAATTATCGCAATGGAAGAGATGAAAGAAGAATAAGAGATGATACAAGTGACCATGAAGAATATCGTCATCCTCAGAAGAAGTCAAGATACTCCAGGTATGAAACTAATGTTGGTAATCAATATGAATATATTCGTATTCCTTCTCTTACTAGTTCCTCTCCTTTGGATTCATGGGATAGTTGGTTGGTTGAAAGTGGGACCACTCATCATTTCTATAGGTATAAGGAAGTTCTCTCTAATTCGGTAGAGAGGGAGTCAAATTTGAAAATTATTCTTGGAGACAAATCCACTCATCTCGTTAAAGGATTTGGGTCCATCAAATTCCATTTGGAGTCTAGGGAATCTGTTGTGCTCCATGATGTGATGTATGTTCCAATATTGAAGAAGAATTTGGTATCAATATCCCCTTTAGAAGACAAAGGAATGAGGGTTTCCTGCATTAGGGTAAAATTTCTTACGTGGCCTGTTGGCATTCACATTGGGATCGATATTTGAAGGACTCTACAGGGTTAATGGAAGACCTCTTCTAGAATTGGTCCATGATACAAATCATCTAAGTGAGATATGGCACTGAAGACTAGCCCATTAACATTATGATGCTATTCCAAAATTGAAGAAATTGGTTTCTAGTGTTAGCTACCTATATCAATAGGTTTCATATTTCATGATTGCAAAGAAAGTTCCAAATATGCTCTGCTTTAGTGACACAAAGATCCCATATTTTCAAAAAAGAGACAAGGCGTGTATATAGCTTTATGGTGACTAAGTTTTGATGGATGGTCCAAAAGCCTAATCTGGATCATGCCATGTTTCAATTTTCTGTTGTAGAATAGAGAAAGAAGTCTGTCCAAACTGTTTAATCTTGGCAGACCAGTAGCTTAGGTAGAGAATTAAGGTTCCCAACTGCTTAATCTGGGACCTTGGAAGCAATAAGGGTAATTCTAGATAGAAAATCAAAAGAAAAAGCAAAGAGAAAAGAAAAGGCAAATAAGGGTCTGCAAGTCTAAGTGCACCCTCCAAGAAGAAACAAAAAATGCTAGGCAAGTAGATGGGTAGGCAGATGGGGTTGCAGAAATGTCATTCATTTTAATTAAGTGTTTGATAACCTAGTCACAAAGGAATATCAATGGATTGAGAAGGTCTTCTTCTCCATCATGTTGCAGCAAAGCAAAGGAGCATGTCTAACTTCACATTTTCCCCTTTCACATTCATTACTAACATCCCTTCATCAGTTGAGATTCATGGAAGAATTTGAGGTTTTATGGTGGTTCTTATTCCTTTGAAAGCCACATTTCTTGTCTAAAAATCTTTTTATTTTGATCTACTCCCTAAGCTAAGTTATCCTCACATAAACTTAGTGATTACACTCCTCATTCACCTTTTCCATCCATACTAACCCCTAACTTCTATTATCTAAGATCCCCTATGTTACCTTTTCCCTACTATTATAACACCATGGTGTATAAATCCCAAGCATTGTATAAATATCCTCCCTTTTTAGCACTATAGCTAAATAAGTTTATCTAAGGGAGACATTAGTCCACCAGGGACTATGGTCAACCCTGTCATGGGATTGCTCTAACTTCTGGTTGGAGTGATAACCTCCCCCTAAGCCCTCACCTCACCTCTGCTTAAGAATTCCACAAAAACCCCTTCCCTCTGCTTAAAACCCACTTTTTGACCCTTCTTCCCCCCTCAGATTAACCCTTGCCCCGAAAAACCCACAAAAAGCCCTTAAACCTAAAGTTCTCCGCCCAAAATATTAATTTGAATATTTTAATATGCCGGCGGGACCCCCCCAACATGCACGATCCGTCGGGAGGCCCGCCAGCCGTCCATCGTCTGCAACCCTCGATCCAACGGTGGGCGGGTATTTCCAGATTTGGATCTGCCGACCTTTAGCGTCCGGGGAACGGTGGTTTTCCGCCCCGTACGTGGGACGCGTGGCAGGTGGCGGGGTTGTTCGGAGCCCCCCTCCCCGATAATGCCTTTGCCCAAAGCTGGTGTAAGGAAACCACTTACCACCCTCCCCGTTACCACCTTCCCTCCTACGTCACCCACACGTCACCATGACGTCGGACCATCTCCCGCCCCGCGCCGCGTGGCCCTCCACGTAGCCCTGCCACCTTATCCGCCAACCACCGTGTCCGGCCACGCTGGCCTCCACCTCAGCGCCCACGTCACCCTCCGTACCCGGGCCCGCCATGACGTCATGCTGATGTCATCGGCGGAGAAGCGCCAATAACCCGTTTTTACCAAAATTGTCGTTATAAACGCCCGAAATAGTCGTTTTATGTCATTTTCGAGCGAAATACATAGAGCTCTTGTCGCTGCTTCCGTGCCAGATTGTTCTCGAGCCTCCAAATTTGAATTTGCGACCGTCCAAGCTTATCAACTCAGCTACATTGAGCCTTCACAGTTCGGCCCGCAGGCTTGTCAAGCGATTTTATCCAGGTATTCCCCATAATTTTCCCATTTCGCCCATACATACCATTTCTCTGCAAATTACCATTAAAGAACTTGTCAAATTCCAAATTAAACTCTGTCTGCTACCTAAAAGTGAGCTAAGGTAACCTGCATTGCCCCAGAACCATAATTTAACATTAAAACAGACAATTCGCGAACCAAAATTGTAAATTTGTCCTCGAGGTGCACGACATTGTTTCCTTTTGCCGGGTGTAGACCAGCTGCAGCTTATTACCAAAGTAAATCTCACATAGCCTCTGCAATTTACCCCTAGCAATTCACAATCCCTGTGAATTTACCAAAAACTGCAGAAACAAGCCTGCCTTTTCCACTGTGAAAAAACATTTCAAACATTGTCTAGAGTGAGTCTATCACTTAAGCTCTGAGGAACCTTGCAATCCATTGCACTCACCTTGTTCAAAATCAGATTATACAATGGCTGCCCCTGCACCCTCAGCCCTCAGTGTAGCTCCATTAAATCCACCAAATAAAGACCTGGAGGCCTTGCCCTTTGCTGACAAGGACTACCTCATTGAAGACTTTATGGGTAATAGGGACTTTCTGCAGACCTTCAGGCAATTGAGAGAGGACTACCTGAATGGTCATGATACATATGGGATATGGGAGTCGAACCTGCCATACTATTGTCTCCCCTCTGTCAATGTATTTCCTGAGATCATTCGCCTATGTACAGAAAACTATGATGTGCATCACATAGCTATTAGCTCTCCATCTGGGAGGATCCTTTTTTACATTAATCCTGAATCCATCAATAAAATGCTCCATTTTGATCAGACAGAGCTGCTATTCCCATTTTCCATGAATTATCTGCTGGACACTGGTGCCAAGATGACCAGTGAGGAGATTCAAAAGGTCACCAGGACATTCATGAGACCTGAGTGCCAGCCTACAGGGCCACCTCCTTATCTGGATGTCTATTTTACTGAAGTAGGCAGACTATTACTGGACATGATTGCTTATGTGCTAGGATACAGAACCAGCGAGCATGTGGATGAAACAATGCTGGTATTGCTAGCTGCTTACAGCCCAGGCCAACCCCCTACCCGCAAATATAACTTTGCCAAGTTCATAGCTAACAAGATCCATGATCAGTTGGGCAAAGTGGATAGACAGGGTGTCTTCAAGTACTCGGCCTATATCTATCACCTTTTCATGTACTATCAGTCTGAGGCTTTTCCATGCTACATCAAAAAGCTGGATTATAGAGGGGAAAGAAGATATGTTATCTTTTGGACCTCTGTCTATCACAAAGTCTCAAATTCACCCTATTCCTATTGTGAATTTGTTGACCAATTTGTATACCCAGTCTCTTGCCTATTGATGAGGTCCCCTCCTCCCAGAATATCAACTGAGATACAGAAAGCTCTGCAGCTTTCCAAAAAATACAAAATAGGTGATTGGTACCTATATGAGAATCATACAGTCATCAGAGTCTATGGTTGTGAGCTCTGTCCATACAGGCTCCCAAAATATGTGCCTATGAGGTTATTTGCCTTGGATTATTATAGGCAGTTGATTCAGTCCGACCTCACCCACTTCCACAGCTCCAAAAAGAAGGCCCACCTCAAGTTCAAACACCAGTTGGGCCCCTTCATCATGAATAAGAAAGAAGGATGGGTAGATGCTGACCTAATCCTCAAAGACAAATACAAGTTATCATATAGTTTTCGGTGGGTCCCTTATGACCCTGAAGGCTTCATTACTGCTAGAAGAATCAAGTACAGGCTTCTAGGTTATAGGCATTGTCAATACCCACACATTGAAAGATATGCCAACCAGCAAGAATGGCAGCAGGGTACTCTAGTTGAAAAACTAACTGAAGAAGAGACAATGCTAAAGAATGTAAAGGAGCTTGAAAAAACTATTGACCTAGACTCTGTGCAGCAGGTACCTTTCAAACGGCCTTATTCAGTAGGAGAAGGGACCTCGGCCTCAAGGACTGCACCAGTCGCACAGGCACCTTCCACAACAGCACCAGCTACAGACAAAGGGAAAGGCATAATGGGTGCAGCAACAAGAACAACAACCGGAGTAGCAGCAAGAGCAGACTCCCCCTCCACAAACTGAGGCACCCACAGCTCCAATTTTGCAGACCCCAGCACAAGAGGACAGGGGTACGAAGAGAGCCAGAGAAGAGTCCACTCCTGCTAGTGGATCCTCCCAGCAACCCCAGACCAAGAGGCCAAGAGCTGATTCCCCGGAGGTAGAAGACATCACTGAAGAATTCCTTGACAGTTCAAGGAAAAACAGGGAGGGCAGCCAACACACAGGTACAAGCTCCTTTCAGCAGGAGCAAGGATTACAACTGGGTTTGGAGGTGCCATCCTCCTCACAGTAGAGCAAGAAGCCCAAAGGCACTAAGGACTTCTTCAAACAAATAAAGGAACATAATGACCTACTGAGGGTGGAGGTTTATAAGCAATTTCTCAATGCCACACCAGCCCAAAAGGAAAGGCTAATGTCTGTGTATGACATCCAAGAGGAGAAAATGATCCTGAGCCATTTCAAGCCTACAGTGCCCCATCCAAAATCAGCAGTAGACTATGTGAAGACAAGGGTGGAGGTCCTAGCCAAAGACATCCATCCCATGGACCAGATTGAACTCCACAAACAGACTGGAGAAATGGTCTATGCAACCTTGGTGGAGAGGGAAACATTGGCCCATGAGCTAAAAGAGTCACTCAAAAATACCAACACTCAGTTGGATTTTGAGATAATGTCCTCCCTAGCCAAAGATAACAGAATAAAGTCACTAGAGGACATTATTGTTGACCTAGGGCATGATCCTAAGGATCCAAAGGGTGTAAAGGCCCTTATGAAGAAAAAAGAAGATGACCTCAATGCATTGAAGAAAAGGTTAAAGCTGCAGCCCACAGAGCACCCTCAAACAGCTGAGCTACAAAAGGAAAAACAGGCTGATGAGCAACTGGACCTCATAATGCAGCTAAATCAAAAGGTCCTCGATTTGGAGAAGGAGCTTGAAGGAGCATTGCAAGATAAACAGGGAGAATCTACATCCCAAGCTCCTCCAACTACTTCAACCACTGCAACAACTACAGAGGCAGCAGTGGCCCCTACGACAGAAGCAGCAGCAACAGCTCCAAGCTCCAATGCAAGTGTGGAAGAATTAACCAAGGCCATTAAGGAAATGGAGCTCCAGGCAGATGAAATAAAGAAGGCCAAAGAAAAATTGGCAGAATTAGATGCCAAATATGACAAATCAAAAATAACAGTGGCAGAACAAGGCAGAGAAATAAAGGCCCTAAAAGAAAAGATAAAGGCCTTGGAAAAGGAGCTGAATCTGGAAAGTGCCATGGCCGAAATAAGGAGAATTCTGTGGGCCAAAATTGGCCAATCCATCGATAAACAATGGATATCAATTAAAACCATACATGAGCAGATGGATTTAATTGGCCTAGCACAAACAGAGATTCAGAGGGCCAAGACAACACTGGGAGACAAGCCAGAACAAGCCAACAGAATGATAGATTTTTTGAACAGGCAAGAAAAGGAGGAACTGGTAGCCATGGGCATAGTCAACAGAATAGAGGCCGTCCTTACAGCCAAGAAAGTACTCACTCTCAGGAATTATGTACAGACAGTGGAGAGAAAGTGCTTTGAGATACAAGCTGAAGTACATGAGTACCAGCACAAGATGGCAGCACTGCAAGCAAAAGGACTGCCCAGCCTACTAAGCGGTGCAAGAAATCTGATCTCCCGAGATCAATTTGCTAACAGGATGGCAGCTTGTATTGAAAACCAAATCACTGCATCTGCCAGTACCTCTCAGGAAACAGGGCCTCCAACAGGACATAGCTTATATAATAAACTTGAAGGCCTGTTTTTTATTGAGAGTGAGGTGAAGCACCTTTTTGAAATTCCTCCTAATTTTTACAGGTATACAGAGGTCGACGAAACTTTGATTAAGATTCGAATACATCAAATTCCTAAGGAGGATTGGTGGCAGGCAATGCTTCAAATTTTGCCACGTTAGCCTCAGTTGCTCGGTCACTGCCATCCCCAGCTCACTAGAAGACAAACAGCAGAAAAGGGTTAGCATTTAAAGCAGCTGAAAAATGACTCAGCACATGTACAACGACAGCTAGCCCAAAGGATAAGAAAAAACACATATCTTTGACAGCGTATCCTCAGCCGACTCCAGCAGCCACCAAGTCAACAGTCTCTGACCATTTTGACAGTTAAAGCACTGAAGAGTTATTACAGCATTAACCTTCTCAGCTACAATGCTCCAGGAGTTGGCATAACATCAATGAGCCATTAACTCATTTCCTTGATATTTTTCATGTAAATTTTGTATATATACCCCCCTTAGTAACGCATAAGGGGTTGGTAATTTTTACTCTGAGGAAAATATATTGTACACTTTCAGAATTATCTAATACAAAGGGCTGGACTAGCTCAGTGATTTCCTGAAGTTTTGATGTCTTGCTGATGACCTGCGTGCTGTTGCAGAATTCTTGTGCTGTCTGGTGGAATAATAAGTCTTCTTAATCTCTGTTTGTCTTCTTATGTTATTGCATACTCATGTTTTCATCAAATCTAGCAATAGAGAAAAGGAATAGTACAGGACATGATTCATAACACTCTGTGCTCAATCTTTTATTGCTATAAATGTTTTCTTCTGAATTAACCATGGAAATGAAATCTTGAGTGCTCATGTTTGCGTTAATTCAATAACTGTGAATGTTTATCTAGAAATTCTTAGTTGCTTCTAAATAATATTCTCACTTCTTCACACATCCTTTTATTGAAAGATTCTTAACTGCCTTTCATAAACTGAATACATCACACTTAATCAAAATTCCAAAGCGTTGTTTCCCAGATAAGTTATCCAGCTCTGCAGCATCACTATCATATCAACATAGCACACCAAACATCTAAAGGACCACTGACTCCATGCCCAATGACCTATAACATTCTAGTGTGAGCACATATATATCTTGACTGAAACATTCTCCAACCAAATACAAAAAACAAATTTTGAAATCATAACTAGCCTGAAATCTCACCACAAACAGAGCTAAACCGTAAAGAGAGAGCCCTCTCTGATTACAGCCTGGCTAGAAGCTGCAATCCAAATATTGGTTAGTGGTTACCCCGGCCGTATTCCCTTGGGAGTCAAAGGGAACAACCTGGGTGTTAACATCTAGTATTCCTGATGTTCAAGCCCAACATGATGGAGTATGTCTAGGTTGTCCCAGTGGAAAGAATACAAGGGGACCATTCCCCTCTAGCGAGAACAAGACAAATGACATCCTCCATCTAATTCATTCTGACTTATGTGGTATGATCCCCATACATTATATTGGTGTTCATCTCTATTACAACACCTTTATTGATGACTTCTCAAGAAATACATGGACATATTATTTGAAGCACAAGGATTAATCCTTTGAATTTTTCAAGGAGTTCAAAGCTTTGGTTGAAAATAAAACAAGGAATAAAATCACGATATTTAGGTATGACAATGGTGGAGAGCACATTTCAAATGATTTCATCAATTTTTGCAAGAAGGAAGGTATCAAGAAGGAGATGATTATGCATTATACTCCCGAAACAAATGGAGTAGTTGAAAGAAAGAACATGTTTATTATAAAAGTTCCGAGCAAAAGTTTCCAAAGTTCTTTTGGGGAGAAGTAATGAATGCTACCATATATGTTCAAAATAAGGGCCTCATCAAGCATTGGATAACAAGAACCCCGAATAAGTGTTCATAGGTGTCAAGCTTGATGTTATCCATCTCTGTATCTTTCGTTTCCTTGTATATTTCCATGTGTCAAAGGACAAAACAAACAACCTAGAATCCACAGGAAGAAAAGGTATAATTGTTGGATATAGTGAAAATATATATATTATTGGATAACAGTCTGTCGTTGTGTATAGTTCCTCAGGTATTTTATTTCCCTGAAATGGTATATGTTTCTCTAAGAATTATTTTGCTTCTGTAAAATCAATAATGACAAACAAAACTTCAAATATCCTCATTTCCTTAACTATCGAATCAGTCCTAAAGATGTTAGGGTTACATTCTTCCAGTCTTATGAATGAGAACACTGTAGAACTAAATGAAGAAACTCTCATTCAAACCTTCATACCATTAGCCCCACGAGCACAATTTACATTTATCCAAAGTGTTATAAATTATGAAACTTCGCTACAATCTTTAATCTACCCTCTGAAATCTGAGTGGTTTGGTAAACCAGTGTAGATCATTTTCTCCATTATCAGTCAAATCTTGGGTTTCAATCATGATCAATCCATCAATAAATGTTTTATAGGTTTTCTATGGTCTTTTCTCATTGGCGGTAAAGTTAAATTATCTTAAATTTATAGCAAAAGCAATGCATGAATAGTTGAGTACTTTTAGTACCCTTCAATGATTCATAAATCAAGCCTATCTGACCTAGTTAATTTTGACAAATTCACTTATTAGTTTCAACATATTTTGGAACTAGAAGGAATTACTTCTTTTGGAGTAAGTTCAGTTATTCACAGAGCATTGTATCTTAGAAATCCATTAGAGGGTTTCTTCAATTTTGTTAACGTTCATATCCAAGGTGTTTGTATTGATTCATGAAGAAGAATTTCCAAGAGTATGCCCAGAGCTAAAGAAATGTCTCCAACTAATTTCAAGGTCCCAAATAGGAGATTGGTTCTCATATCAAGACTATACAGTGATAAGGATTTACGGAGTAGAGGTTCACCTCTATAAACTACCTTCATTTTTAACTCCTAGGTTTTATGATTTGGAGATCTTAAGGTAGAGATTAGATTCAAAATTTATACATTTTTCAAGAAAGAATTTAGAAATGTATTTCAAATTTCCAATAACAATGGGACCTTTTACTATTAAGAATAAAGAAACTTCAAATATAATTGATTAATTTCTAACTTGTTTCAATTTTGAATATGATGAAGCATGTCACTATGATCCTCATCATATCATTTTAGCCAAAAGAAAGAAGCTAAAAAGGGTTGAATATAAACATCAGGGTAGTTCATAAATGGAAAGGCTAGAAAACAAGTTGGAATGGTCAACTGTTGAAAATGTTGATCAATATCAATATAGAAATGAATAAAATTGCTCCGAGTAATCAAAAGGAGTTTCAAAGCAAGGACAAGCAGAGACATAAATAGTTACTCCGACCAAGCTTGAAAATGGAGCTAAAAGGCCATTTAATAAGGATATGATGCAAATATATGAAGAAAATGTCACTAAGTAAGAAAGGAGAAAGACGTCAAAATGTTCCCAAGAAAAATATTTGATGCTTGTAACTAATAAGTCAAAGGAAAAATCTTCTATAAGATAGCCTATTATTTAGATTCATGAGCAGTATTCAACAAAATTTAAGGTTGTTCAATAAATAGATAGTGGACCTATATTTTGAAAATCCTATCACAACCTATTACAATGAAATCGAATAACAAGGTTACCAACTGTTAGAACTTTGTAATTTCCTTTTGGCTGAGAAAGTATTACAGAGGTAACTACATACCACTTTTAGGCTAGAGTCTAGCCCTTCTAACCTTGGAGAGGGCTCTCTCACTAGGGTTTTCTTAGTCAAATAGTTGACTGAATGTTTCAAATCTTAGGCTAGTTATGATGATAGAAAAAAAGTGAAAACATTTTTAAATTTGTGGCTACAAGGAGAAAGAGAGATCCATTGGGCATGGAGTCAAAATAATGTTCAGTAGTCAGTCACAGTCAAGAGAGTAGTTTGAACTAGGGCAAGGTAGTTAGACTCCTGGATCTAGAAAATTTGTTGTAGTGTGGCTGGGATGAAATGTGAGTAAGGATCCATTAAATATAAATCATGTATATATGAATTCTATATCTAACTTCAGAAGAAAACACTGAAATTGTTTGACAAACCTGAGCAGAGTACCAATGTAAATTCTGCAACATAACTTTCTTTCAAAAAATTAACAAGAAAAGTACATGTAAAAACTACAAGGGAAGAAAAAAAATAGAGAGGTTCACATCACCATTATGTCTAACACAAGAATCCTGGAACAAAATTGTCTCTGTATTGATGTATTGATCACTGTTTAAAAACTTTCTCCATTGTTTACAAAGTTTTCAAATTTAAGATACACTCTATTCACTCCTGAATCCAACCCCATCTACATTCAAATTCATGAATTATATACAATGTGCTCTTCCTAAGTTAAAGGGGTTCGAAATCCACCTATTATCCCAATAGATAAAACTAATTATATCAAAATAGAAATGATAAGAAACTACTTCCCTAAAAAAGAGAAAATTGTTTTGATTCATTAATTACATAGGGATTTTTTGAACAAAATGCATTAAATCACTCCCAAAAGATGATTCATGAATGTCTAAATTGCTAAGAACAGGTGTCATGGTCATAAAAACCATCTGTAGAAGTTTTGGAGTCAAATTCATTGCTCAAAATGTTGACTATCTAAAAGCGCAACAAATGTGTTGTGAATCTCCAGTTTCACAACAACTTGCACAACAGCCCAAGTTATGCATACCTATGATCCATCTCTGAAAGAATGAAGCTAATGGGTTGTCTTGAAATATCCCTAGGAAGGTTATGACCTAATGAAATAACTTCGAAATTGAAAACATGCCTCGGAACCACTATCTCCCATTTGTTATCAAATTCACAGCAAACTTGTGCAACACCTCCCCTGTGACTGATATTTTTTTAATATATCCTAAATGGTGATTCAAATTCAACATATTTCTTGTTAGTAGGTTAATATAATCATAATTATTCTCCACAAACAAATTTAGCCAAATCTGACTAAAGGGTTTCGAGAAAATCTAAAAATGGTTTTTGGTGACAATGGATTGTTTCCTGAAAATCGTGAAGAATTTTGACCTGAAATTTAGTAAGTGTATTTATCTTAACCCTATGCATCTCCTATAAAAATTTAATGTAAAATAGGTGCAGGGTTTAAGAGATATGGTGAAAATACATTTGCGCAACACACTTGTGCAGCGATTTGTCTTTGCATGACTTTAATCACATGCTTGAACTTTGGCTGAGAAAAAATGGATGATTGATGATGTTTCCACCCTTGTAAACCTATTTTAAGTTCCCACACACAAAAATAATGCCAAAATTTTGATTTTAATTAAACTCTAATTCTTCTGACAGTTGCAAAACAACTCATTGGTTACCATGCTTTCGACCATATTTTGGACTTTTGAACATGTTGGACAGGTGGAAGGAAACCCATAAAACATTGGAATCCTATTTAAAAACCTTTTCTTAAGCTGTAAACCTCCATATTTGAAAATTAACCCTCATAGCAGACATAACAAACTCCAACTTTTGCAGCAGCTTCAATGGAAAATAGTAGTGTTCCTCTTCTCGTCCTCCAAAGGGTTTCAAAGAAGATCATAGCTTTGAAAGGATGAAGAGAAATTGAAAAGGTACTTTTGAAACCTTCATACATTTCAAATATCTTCTTTTGAACGTCATGATGATCCATTTCAAAATGAAGTGGCACTTGTTGAAATGATAGAGGCATGACATGACCTATCATAACAGACCCCTATAACTGACATAACTCACCATAACTAACTCAGATAACTAAAAATATTCATGACATGGCCTCTTTAGACTCTTTCATGATGACTGATGAACTCCATAATGACCTCTTAATGATGACACCACATGACCTTTCATCTCATCCTACCAAATAAGCCCTTTTGACTTTAGAGACTTTACATGACATTTGATACCTAAAACTTAGACCTATTATTTACAAAAGTCCCCTTTAGACCATAATACTCATGAAATTGTTGTAGCAGCTGTAACACCCTCGAAAATTTTGGCCTCCATTAAATTTTGGAGCTAGCCTTGGGTTTTTCCTTGATGTTTGCAAGCACTTGGGCTCATACTGTGAGCCCATGTTGAGTCTTTGTACGCTCCTTGCTTTTCCATTCACCGGACATCCTTTTGCATGTTGGTCACAATGTCATGCTTGCAGTCATGTTCTGGACATGCTTAAGGTCTGCCTTCATGTGTACAAGTTGTCTCCATCATGTAAACTTCCATCGCACTCACCCACGTAGTTGTATGCACTGTTGTGCAAGCGTCGTCATAATCGTCCAACGATCTATCACAAGTGCCGCGCTTGTCGCTCACACTGAGTGTATGTTGTCTTGACAGTTCGAGGTGTCTTGTAATCAATTCATGTTGAGTGTGTTTTCGCGAGGTCATGCATGTGCGAAGTCACTTGTTCACACACTCGGTCATTTTGTTGAAACTTTGTCGACCAGACCATCCTCCAAAAGCCAGACATTTGTTGAGCTACATTGCACAGTTTCAGCTCTCAGTGATTATGTACTGCTACCCAGAATTACGAAGAGCATGAGATTGCCTCCCAGATAGTCTGCACTGTGCAATCCTGGAATCAACTCGATCGACTATCACCCTGAACAATGAAGAAGCTTCCCAACAAGCATTTGTATCTGTGTTGCCCGAAATCATATCAACCGAGCCTCCAGATGGTCAACTGAAGAGTTTGATCGGGAAGTGACCCTAGGCCTCACTCCTCAAAAAAATTGCGTAGAAGCTGCAAATAATGCCCACTCTGTTGACTGAAGAAATTGTGCAGACATGCCAAACAGACACCCTATATCTACCACTGCACTTCCCTCCAAAATTGCACAGTTTTTCCAGCTAGTCACCCAGTCAGCCGATCTGCTACTCACCCAGATAACTATGCATTTTTCATGAGCATTCCCCTAGCTACCCAACATCCCACTCAACTTAGAAACTGCACAAGGATGTCTAGCAGGCCAGCCTCCCAACATTGCGTAGCTTTTACCAGCAACCTCTGGTAGCCTACTGCCATCTCACTGGAAAAATTGTGCTATTTTTCCAAGAAGCCTCCCACATCCCGCTACCATCTCCCCGGAGAAATTGCGCAGTTTTCACTGCCTCCATCTGTTTTCTGCACTATCTCCCTCAAAAAAATGCACAAATCTACCCTCCGTTCAAGCTAGATCCCGCAGATAGTCACTGTTGATCCAGATTTCCCATCCCAACCTCCCAGTGACCTATGCGCAGTTTTCATGAACAATGCCCGGAGCTCACATCCCAGCTTGAAATCTACCTTGTGAAGTTTCAGAGCCTTTTCCTCTCTCCTAGTAACCTACATCCGAAAGCGAATGAAAATGCATCATGTTAGACTAGGAGATTTTTGGATTTGACGTCGTCTTGTCATGAGTGATTGCAGATACAGGTACATGGATGAGACATGACATGACGACGAAGGAGGTGAACAAGGATCACATACGAGGAGATTGTTTCAT
This sequence comes from Pinus tabuliformis, assembly GCA_031772625.1. Taxonomy (NCBI): domain Eukaryota; kingdom Viridiplantae; phylum Streptophyta; class Pinopsida; order Pinales; family Pinaceae; genus Pinus; species Pinus tabuliformis. The sequence continues at coordinate 245,791,567 of CM062811.1, forward strand.
GAATGGACGAACAAGGAATGCATGGGAGGAGATTTGTTCACAAATGGAAAAACACATGGAGCATACCAAAGTACAAGCGAAGGAGCAATGTGCATATGCAAAATCAAGCAAACACCAAGACCATCGAAGACACTGCACACCTTCCCATGCAGAAATGAAGCTATGATACACCAAGAGGACATCCATCACTCAACAACACTACATCTTGACATGCACACCACCAGCAACATGAACACACCAACTCTGTCGTGTCGAGTCATGCCATGAGTCATCTCGGCCACATCACTACTATGGGTGACACTATTGTAATCAATGTAATGTAATGTGAAGTCCAAGAGACCCATATGTAAATCTGAAAAATAATGTAAAGTTTAAGAGTCATGTAAGTCAAACAGTCATGAGGGAAGTCGAACAGTCATAAAGGCCAATTTTAGCCTTGCCTATAAATACGCCTCATTGGTACATGCAAAGGACTTTTCACCTTGGCTCCTCCCACGTAGCCTTGAGAATCTGTAATCATTTCTTTGAGGAGTGAGCAGTGGCTCTAATGCCCCACCATTGGGTTTAGTGATGTAATGGTGTATGAATGTGTCTTGGAACTTTCACTTAATTCAGAAGCTTGTTAACAGGCCAACATGTTTTCACACATGTATTGTATTCGTTTGTAAGACTATTCTTTGGGTGCTTGTAATGAATGTTTCTTTAACTTGTATTAAGATAGTTGAACTATTTTGGTTGTTTTAGTAGATATCCTATTGGAAATGCATTGTATCAGTTGGTAATGTTGTCTCGCCCATGTGGGCTATCCCACTGGATACTCGACATATTCATTCTTGTAAACTTGTTATAATGCCTGTCGCACTTTTGTTACTATTCCACTCGGTGTTGTACGTGTTATTTTTTCACCTTATCTTTGTGATTGTCGCATCCGTGTGAGCTACTCCACCAAAATCTGCGCATGTCCTGTTGTGTTTTGTGCCTCTAGTAGAGTTAGGACTATCCCCTTTCAACCTGAGACTCACTTCCACCCTCTCCCTCTGCAGTGAAAGAAATCTGACACAAGCACCATTAAGCACTCACTAGGCATGCGAACCTCGTTGTTCGAAGACAAAGTAAACCACTCTCACATGCTGATAAGCAAGAGATAAGGCATATATTTAAGATAATGGAAACTGGGCCATCGTATCGGATAGGACTCCTACACCAAACGACATGAGGTCTAGTTTGGACTTCATACCAGGGAGATCCCCTAAATGTTGGTAGGTCCAACACCATCAACAGAAACCAAGACTAAAATTTGCAAATTGACCTCAAATGAATAGAAAGACTAAAATTACTAAGATCCCTATAATATTGGACCCTAACACCAGGATAGATAGGAGAAAGTTGAACAAATTAAAAGTAAAGATCCTCCTCATTTACTTACTATGGTAGATAGCAAAGACACGTCTTTAAATATTGTAGTGGTAGATCATATTCCTAGAGGAAGTAAATCTCATGAAGTAGTTAATAACACTCAGTTCAAATTGAATATGAATCCGTTTAATATTGTCGATAAAATTGATTTTTTCAAACAAGTAGGACAACTCATTGTACAGATTTGGTTAATGATTCCACTACAAAAGAAAAAATATAGTCAACTGTGAAGAAACTAGAGAATCAATTGAAGTTAGAGAAGACACAAAACAAAGATTTGTGATTGGGAAAACCTGAATTAGAAAGAAAGGTTATGGAACTTGATGATGATGTTGTGAGTAATGTTGAAGTTTCAAATTTACAAGAAGCAAAAGATACAACAATACAAGTCCCAAAGTAAAAGCTCAAAATGCCACATGATGCTCGTCCTGTAGGAAAATGAGGGATTGGAAAGAGAATTACAAGATGCTAAAGAATCGTTGGATTATTAAGAAATCAAACTGAAGAGTTAAATCAAGAAGCTCAAACAGTTTCAAAATCAAAGTTTGAACATCTCTTTTGGGCTAATCTTGATAGTGTATTATCGAAAGAATTGGAAAACTTGACATTTAAAGATATGGAGTGCTAAAAATTAAAAGAGGAGCTAACTAAATTAGAGCAAGATAATGAACATAAAACAAAGTCCCTTGAGGAATCCCTTGCTAAACAAAAAGAATTAAAGGTATGATTGAATTCAATGAAGCTAATTTTGATTGATACTAAATATGTTATTTGGAATCAACTTCCTCTAGAACTTGAAAGATTGAATATTATTTTTCATGGGTTGTTGAGAAGTGTAGCAAGAAAGGCTCAATTTAGCTTAGCCTTGGTCAAATTGAGAAAGTTTTAAATTTCCACATTAGCAGACAACTTTGAGGCAGTTAATTGAGGTGACATGGCTCTTGTCTCTTAGTTAGGTTAGTAAATTCATGTTAGAGGGCTTGGAGTTTAGTTATGCATGTGTGATTTCTAATTTCTACCAATCAAGTTTAGTTATTTCCAGTTGTACTCAGTTAAACTAGTTCTAACAATTAATAGAACTAGTTGGAGGTCAGTTGTCTAGTGGGACAATAGTCTAACTCAGAGATCATTTAGTTAGCTAATAAATCAAGGTTAATAGCGCATGCATGCAAGGAATTAAAATTTCTCAACTGTGGTGGAGATTCCAAGGCAGTGTAACATCATTTGTAAACTAGTGTTTAGTGTACAGGTGTTGCATGCAATCAATGATCAATCCTTGGGAATTGTGCAATAATTTTGGAGGAAATTCCTAAAGGAGAGCAGTTAATTTCCTCAGGATTTGTGCAATGAAATAGGGGCCTCGGTGATAAAATATTTGGCTAAATGTTGGCAAGAGCTTGTTCATTGAGCAGGACAACAATTATTCTTTTGCAAGTTGAGCTCAGAGCTGGAGCTATAAATTGTAATAGTTTCTCAATTCATTGATTAAAGAAAACAACCTTGAGGGGTTTTTCCTAGTTGGGCTCCCCTAGAAATCATTGTGTATTTTTGGTTTTCCTTATTTCATGTCTATGCATATTGTTCTAAATTGTGAATTTCATTCCGCAGATTAGTAGAGTCAAATTGTGTCTCTTGATTTTAGATTAAATTTATTGAGCAGTTGCAACTCTATCAAATTTCTACATTGTATCAGAGCAAGATTCACATTATAACAAGAATTTAAATGTTGTTCCCTAGGAGGTTTGAATTTGTAGCTTTAGTGTAGCAGGATTTCCTTAGAGTTGGGAGAACGGCCTTCAATGGATTGAGATTAGAGTGTGCCTTGGAAGGCAAATCGAACTTCATTTCCTGGAAGGATTGCATGGAGGAAGTGCTTGATGAAAATGGATTACTGGATTATTTCAAGACAAACATTCCAAAACTAGGATCAATTTATGCACAAAACCTAGCCCAATGGAAGAAACATGTAGCCAAGGCAAGGAGAATAATCCTAGAGGGAGCGAGATACCATATTGTCTCAAATATCCATGGAAAAGAGACACCATTTTCCATGTGGAAGGAAATGACTAAGCGATTCAAAAATAACGGTGACCATATAAAATTGGCCTTAAAAGACAAACTTTGAAACATTAAGATGTAGAAAAATGATACTATTCCACAATATCGCACCAGATTTACAGAAGTTCAGGATGAGTTTTGAGGGGTTGGTGTAAATGTCGCAGAAGATGACCGAGTGATCCTATCTCATCTAGTCCTTCCAAAATCCCAACACAACTATCAGGATGCTATGAATGGAAGGGAAAAATTACCGAATTGGGAATGTCGATAGTCTAATTTGGTAAAAGAATAAATCAAGAAAAATACTAAAGATGGAGGTTCATCCAAGGGAGAGGATGAAGATAAGTTTTCATTGGTTGGGAAGGGAAAGAAGGGAAAAGGGAAGAAATCTCAAACCAAATCAAATTGTAGCCAAGGGGGAAAGAAGATAGACTTGTTCAAAATAAAATGCTTCAATTGTCATGAATTTGTGCACTATGCTACAAAGTGTTTGTTAGCACTTGAAATTTCACCTCAGGCTGAAAAAGGCAAACCTCAAAGCTACATCAAACCATTCAGCCTCGTAGCTAGCCCTACGGGGCAGGAGAAGGCTCTCTCGGGTCAATCTCGGTAGATTTTCAATGGGATGAGATGACCAACATGGTAACACTGATATTGGGCTAGTAAACTAATTTGAAGGTTGATTTGGGGGTTTTTGGGGGTTTTTGGTGGCAAATTGAGGAGCTGCAATTTAGGGTGCGGGGATTGGACACAGTTTCTGCAGGGGGGTCTTTGGGGCGAGGTAGGAGCCTGTATTGATGTCTTTAGCTGAAGTGGATGATTAGGAAAGAAAGATAAGAAGGCTAAAGAGAGAAAACAATGAATTTGAATTCTCTTTAGACAGTAGAAAACATAGAAATTAAACAAATTTAAAAGCAGAGCATGGCAAGCATGAATTCTTACTTTAACACTTCATTTGTTTAATATGCAGCAGTATAGAAAGGAAATGAATCACATAAAAAAGCTTACAATAACATGTAGAAACACACCATCAACACATGAGTCCACAAGAATCCCAAAGATGACTGCAAAACCCTGGTCTTCCTTAGCCAAAAATTGCAGAGATATAAGTGAAATAATATAGTGATAGCTTCTCCCTCAAGAGTCCAACCTTCCAACCCCTGAAAATGATTAAGAAAATACATAATATAGGCAAGCCAACCTCTTCCTTTGCCTCTAGGGGTCGAGCTCATCCTTCTAGGAGCTGTTTCAACTAATTCTAAACTGAGCACTAAAATCTAGGCAGTCAAAACAACTTGCCTCTATAAGCTAGGAAACCAATCCATTCATTAAATATTTACCCTTGACATGAATGAATCTTCTAGAACTGTTAAACAAGAGTAAAAGTGTCTTAGAGTTACAAAAATTACATCAAAGATAATCATCTTCAACCCCAAAAAGTCAAACCAAGTCAAACTGTGCTTTTTTGAGCTGTACAGTGAAATCTGGCAAAGTCTGCTCAACGGGTCGCGCCCCTTTGGAGCTCTGTTTGAGGCACTTCCCGGTGTCAGAATTGGGTTCAGGATAGCTCGTTGGAAAGGTCTTTGAGTCTAATTTCCAACCCAACTAGAATTTTTCAATTTGGAGTTCATTTTCCCTGTCAAAAATCAATTCTCCCAAGACAGCTTTCTGCAGTTCAAAAAAGTGGCAGAAAGTCAAATTTTTCATGTATTTTGACCTTCTGGAGGCCCAAAACTCCATAAAAACTCAAGTCCATCCATAGGCATATGTAATTTTGCATGAAAAATCTAGAAATGCTGAGTTTTTGCAAAAAGGAGTTGCCATGACAAAGGGTCTCACCGGGGGTGAGACCCGTTGAGGAGCCAAAACCTGTAAATTTCCAAAAATTGCCAAAATTACCCAAAATTCTCAAAAAAATTGGGATTTGAGCTGTGGCTAGGCTAGTGAGTGCCATGATCTTTGAGGGATGCCTCAGCCAAGATACAGAGTGGATTGGTCTTCTTTTTCCTTTTTTGTGCCTTGGCCAACCGCCTTGGATCCGGCGATTGTAATTTTGACATTTCTCTAAAACCATGACACCTATGCAAAAAGTGAAGGAGGTTTTTCTTCTTTGGCATGTTGTGGAAAAAAACCTCTCTCATTTTTCTAAAATTCATCTTTTATTGCTCTGGAACATCATTTGAGTGCGACTTGTCCCAATGTATGAAACAAGGAATTTTGTCGAAATGGAGCGAAATGAAGGGGATAGGGGGCTTCTAAATTCTTGGGGAAATTTTTGGAAGTAGGGAAGGATGTTAGGAAGCAGCAGAAAGTGGAATCTTAGAGATTGAGTGAGGGGAAGGGGTCCAAAAGGGAAAAACACGGGCCCAACCTAGAAAATTGCCAGGTTGTAGCTAGAAACTAGGGTTTGTGCAAAAATGAGGAAGTTGGCAGATCTAAGGGATGGGAAGTGTTTGATAAGGTACTTTAAGGATAGGGGAAGGTGTATGAACATCAGGAAACAAGTTTTGCCGATGATTTGACCGTCCAAGAGAAATTGGCTTTCAAAACCCTAGGAGAGGGAAATGACCTTGCCAAGGCACAACTGAAGCATGAACAAGATGTAAAATGACTCATTAGACACTGACATGACAATGAAAACCCTATGAATGATGATAGACTCAGCTGAATGGTGACATGGACGGACATTTTGACAACGTTAGAAGGAGTTAAGGCAAACCCTAGACCTAATGCCTAGTGACCAAATTTTGCTTGAAAACTCTTTGAAATGACAAAATTTGACTTGGAAACTCTGAGACCACTTTGTAAGAGCATATTTGATCACTGGAGGAAGGCTGGGAAGACTGAAACTAACATTGGCTCCAATGGGGATGGTAGCTCCTTGGAGGTGCCAAGAACCTTAGACATCTGGGAGAGCAGACCAGTGCTTGCAACCATTGGGCGATGGAGTCATTATTTGCACCTTTGACACAAAACTTTGACACATTTATTGAATGAAAACTTGACTGAAAACTGGCTGAAACTTAACTGAAGCTTGACTCAAACCGACTCAATGGCAAACTGAAATAACTTGAAAAACTCACTCAACAGACCAAACACAAATGACTCATGACCGACTTAAAACAAAACTTTACAAAGCTTTTGGAAAAACGGCAGCAATCCATCAAGACTTGGAATCATGATGAAAACCACCTGCATACTAATGAAATATGTACAATCATGTATAATGAGCTTTCCAATGTAACCAATCCAGCAGATGGCTACATACCAAATTTCTGCTCTCGCTTATCTCGAACAGGCGAAACGATGAACCTGTAGGCAACTCAAAATAACCACTGAAACCAAAGCTTATGATAATGAACCAGGCAACATTTATCTTTTCTAATGCTTGCAGAAGAATGCCAAAGGGATCTTGATAATCCTGAAGCACTACCTTGTTTGGAGATCCAGCTGCAAAAATATAAGTACTCGCTTCATTCTGATCTGAAAGAACAGTGGGTTGCTGATTGATAGGAAGGCACAGAGAAGTATAAGCTTCTGCCATATGAGTGTTGGCTGTAAATTCCTTGACCGTGAGAAATTTTGACATATTGTCTCTCTCAAGCTTATATTCCTCAATTTCATGGTCTAAATCATTCTTAAACAGAAAACAATCCTCAAGATCATCAAACATGACAGCCTCATCATCTTCATGAAAGAAAATATTATCTATTTGCTGATCTATAAAACTAATTACAAGGTTGTCATCATTTTCAAAAGAGGAAGAAGTTTCACCAACACTTTCGTGACCATGTGCACACTGCCGATTTGCTTTAGCTTGGGTTGTAGCATGACCTTTCAAAAGCTAATCTATCTCCTCTTCAGACAAAGGAGATAAGACTTTCTGTTTCCCTTTGCTCAAACAAGTCTTGTCTTCTTGAAATAACATTTCAAAACATGAAAAATCTGAATGATAGTCCTGATCTTCTGAAACTTGGAAACATTGTTGATCGTCTTCATATGACATGGCAATCAAACTATCCAAATTATTATTGAAAGAAGAGTTTTCACTTACTTGAACAAAGATCTCATCTTGATGTTCATGAGCTGGCTGAATTACCTCCTCATGCAGGCTCTGTTCTGATGGCATAAGGACATTTGGATCAAGAACTTTGTCCATGATCTCAACAACAAAACTCTCCTTTTCAGGATTCGGCACAAGGTATGCTTGGTTATCACAATCTGAATGTAGTTCTGAAGTAGTTGTCCTGTCTTCTTCAATCTGCATGTTGTCTTCTTCTGTGGGCAGATCTGAAATAGGACCCTCTCTTTCATCATTTTCAGCCATATGGAAATCTTCAGCCTGCTGATCTTGACAAGTATCCTCTAAGATTTCTATGTGCTGCTGAAACGACTTTTCATACAGGGCTTCCATGATCTCTTCATCCATGAAATTATCATCTTCATAAAACTTCTCAAGGCTTTCAATAAAACTATAGGCATGCTTGCAACAGTCTTGAACTAAATTCAATGATGGATAAGAGTCCTTATATCTTTCAATGAACATAGTATGAAAATCCTTTAAACAGTAAATACAAGCAGGCGGCAAAATTTCATACCATGATTGAGTTGCACCTTCCAGAGTGGCTAGGAATATCTTCATTAAACAATCTTCAGGAAAATCAACCTTCAACTTGCGAATATGCATATGAAATCTAACTAGATGAAGAGCAGCATCCTTCTTACCATCATCATTAAATGTAGGCAAATTCCTTGACCAATCTACCTGCGCAATTTTATTTGGAAAACCGGGGATGTGATCTAGACTCAATGGAGCATATCTTCTTGCAATCCGATCCATCTTGAAAAGCTCAAAGCTACTGATCTCTCTGCAGTGAAGTCACCATGAAGCACTGATCGTTGGATTCTTCAGTGAAAGGAGTCGCCGAGTGAATGATTTCAGCCTTGTCAGTGTCTGATCGTTGTTCACCATCAACAATCAGATCTGAACTTGATACATGTACTGGGGTAAAATGAAAATGAAGAGTTGTATCCACAAGCTCACGGAGATTGACTGAAGCAGTGTTTATCTACTTGCGCTGATGCAAAGCAAGAGCGTTTTCGAAGGCTACCTGGCGTAACTTCAGGATCCGTCTAAGACTTATGAAATAAACACATCAATCAACAGACAATTTTGTTCTCCCCAGTATGGTCGCCAATATGTTAGCACTTGAAATTTCACCTCAGGCTGAAAAAGGCAAACCTCAAAGCTACATCAAACCATTCAGCCTCGTAGCTAGCCCTACGGGGCAGGAGAAGGCTCTCTCCGGTCAATCTCGGTAGATTTTCAATGGGATGAGATGACCAACACGGTAACACTGATATTAGGCTAGTAAACTGATTTGAAGGTTGATTTGGGGGTTTTTGGGGTTTTTGGTGGCAAATTGAGGAGCTGCAATTTAGGGTGCGGGGATTGGACACAGTTTCTGCAGGGGGGTCTTTGGGGCGAGGTAGGAGCCTGTATTGATGTCTTTAGCTGAAGTGGATGATTAGGAAAGAAAGATAAGAAGGCTAAAGAGAGCAAACAATGAATTTGAATTCTCTTTAGATAGTAGAAAACATAGAAATTAAACAAATTTAAAAGCAGAGCATGGCAAGCATGAATTCTTACTTTAACACTTCATTTGTTTAATATGCAGCAGTATAGAAAGGAAATGAATCACATAACAAAGCTTACAATAACATGGAGAAACACACCATCAACACATGAGTCCACAAGAATCCCAAAGATGACTGCAAAACCCTGGTCTTCCTTAGCCAAAAATTGCAGAGATATAAGTGAAATAATACAGTGATAGCTTCTCCCTCAAGAGTCCAACCTTCCAACCCCTGAAAATGATTAAGAAAATACATAATATAGGCAAGCCAACCTCTTCCCTTGCCTCTAGGGGTCGAGCTCATCCTTCTAGGAGCTGTTTCAACTAATTCTAAACTGAGCACTAAAATCTAGGCAGTCAAAACAACTTGCCTCTATAAGCTAGGAAACCAATCCATTCATTAAATATTTACCCTTGACATGAATGAATCTTCTAGAAGTGTTAAACAAGAGTAAAATTGTCTTAGAGTTACAAAAATTACATCAAAGATAATCATCTTCAACCCCAAAAAGTCAAACCAAGTCAAACTGTGCTTTTTCGAGCTGTACAGTGAAATCTGGCAAAGTCTGCTCAACGGGTCACGCCCCCCTGCTCAACGGGTCGCGCCCCTTTGGAGCTCTGTTTGAGGCACTTCCCGGTCTCAGAATCAGGTGCAGGATAGCGCGTTGGAAAGGTCTTTGAGTCTAATTTCCAACCCAACAGGAATTTTTCAATTTGGAATTCATTTGCTCTGTCAAAAATCAATTCGCCCAAGACAGCTTTCTGCAGTTCAAAAAAGTGGCAGAAAGTCAAATTTTTCATGTATTTTGACCTTCTGGAGGCCCAAAACTCCATAAAAAATCAATTCCATCCATAGGAATATGTAATTTTGCATGAAAAATCTAGAAATGCTGAGTTTTTGTAAAAAGGAGTTGCCATGACAAAGGGTCTCACCGGGGGTGAGACCCGTTGAGGAGCCAAAACCTGTAAATTTCCAAAAATTGCCAAAATTACCCAAAATTCTCAAAAAATTTTGGGATTTGAGCTGTGGCTAGACTAGTGAGTGCCATGATCTTTGAGGGATGCCTCAGCCAAGATACGGAGTGGATTGGTCTTCTTTTTCCTTTTTTGTGCCTTGGCCAACCGCCTTGGATCTGGCGATTGTAATTTTGACATTTCTCTAAAACCATGACACCTGTGCAAAAAGTGAAGGAGTTTTTTCTTATTTGGCATGTTTTGGACAAAAACCTCTCTCAGTTTTCCAAAATTCATCTTTTATTGCTCTGGAACATCATTTGAGTGCGACTTGTCCCGATGTGTGAAACAAGGAATTTTGTCAAAATGGAGCGAAATAAAGGGGATAGGGGGCTTCTAAATTCTTGGGGAAATTTTTGGAAGTAGGGAGGGATGTTAGGAAGCAGGGGAAAGTGGAATCTCAGAGATTGAGTGAGGGTAAGGGGTCCAAAAGGGCAAAACACAGGCCCAACCTAGAAAATTGCCAGGTTGTAGCTAGAAACTAGGGTTTGTGCAAAAATGAGGAATTTGGCGGATCTAAGGGATGGGAAGTGTTTGATAAGGTACTTTAAGGATAGGGGAAGGTGTATGAACATCAGGAAACAAGTTTTTCCGATGATTTGACCGCCCAAGAGAAATTGGCTTTCAAAACCCTAGGAGAGGGAAATGACCTTGCCAAGGCACAACTGAAGCATGAACAAGATGTAAAATGACTCATTAGACACTGACATGACAATGAAAACCCTATGAATGATGATAGACTCAGCTGAATGGTGACATGGACCGACATTTTGACAACTTTAGAAGGAGTTAAGGCAAACCCTAGACCTAATGCCTAGTGACCAAATTTTGCTTGAAAACTCTTTGAAATGAAAAAATTTGACTTGGAAACTCTGAGACCACTTTGTAAGAGAATATTTGATCACTGGAGGAAGGTTGGGAAGACTGAAACTAACAGTGTTCACACAAAAATTCTAGTAAGGAGAACTTAGGAGGAGCAACAGATGAGGCATTGGCTTCATAATTTGAGTTAGACTTCACCCTGATCACATGCATGACCAGCACTATGATGGGGAGTGTCTGGTACTTGGATTCAGGTGCCTTGTTCCACATGATAGGGTGTAGAGAGTTTTTCAATGACCCAGAGGAGAAATATCTCCATATTCATATTGAGCTTGGGGATGACGGAAGGTATAGTGCTACTGGGATTGGTACAATAAACTTTAAGTGGGATTCAGGATCCCCTCTTCGCCTCAAAGATTTCATGTTTGTACCAGGCCTGAAGAATAACCTCATATTTGTAGCAGTTTCTAAAGATCGTGGCTATGATTTTATTTACAGTGAAGGGAAATCCTTTCTGAGACATATAGTTATTGTGTAGGTGAAGTAAATCGGGATTTGTGTGGAGAACCTGTACAAAGTTGACGTGCAAGATTGTACTACATTAAGCATTAAGGCAGAGAAAGTGCAAAGTCGAGATGTTGGTGAACTCTAGCATAAAATACTTGGTAATTTTCACCATGACGCCCTTAAAATTATGCAGCAAATAACCACTAGCCTCCTTAAAAGGTAACTTGAGTAGCAGGATATCTGCAAGGGTTGTACCATGGTGAAGTATGTAAAATCTACATTCCATGATTGAGATAGTAAAGCAAATGCAACCTTAGAGAGAGTCCACTTTGATGTTTGTGGACCCTTCTTGACAACCTCCATTACCAGAAACAAATAAAATGTTATTTTTATTGATGATTTCTCAATAAAGTGTTGGATCTTCTTGATGCGGAAGAAGGATGAGACATTCTCAAAATTTCTAGAATTCAAGGCACTATATGAGAAAGAGACCAACAAGAAGGTGAAGGCTCTAAGGAATGGTAATGGAGGTGAGTATGTTTCGAATGAATTCAAGGAATTTTATGCCAAAGAAGGAATTCAAATAGAACTGACATCTCCACACAATCCACAATAGAATGGGGTAGCTGAGAGAAAGAACCAGAGCATTGTGGGAGATGCGAGAGCTATGCTACATAACCACGACCTTCCACTACATTTGTGGGTAGAGGCATGTATCACAACAGTCTACTTGTATAACCAGAGTCAACATTAGATTTTTGGTATGATTACATTTGAGGAGGCCTTCTTGGGGAAAAAGTCACATGTGTCTCATTTAAAAAAAATTAGAGCCTCTCTTTACTGCCATGCATCCAAAATTTTGAGGAAGAAACTTGAGCCAACAACAAAGTTGGGAGTTTTTATGGGTTACACCGAAACTCCTCATAATTACTGAGTGTACTTACCTTCCCTCATAATGACAGTTGTGTGAAGGGAGGTAAAGTTTGATGAGGAGAAAGAAGTGAGATGCTCTCTTGAGAGGGATCTCCAAATCCCACCACAAGAGGAGCTTTTAGCTCCAAAGAAGGAGCCTCAAGAAATTGTGGAGTAGCCACAAATGGAGGAGTAAAGAGGAGGAAAATTAGTGCAGACATCCACTCAAGTATAACCATCCAGAGAAGGTAGAAAAAGAACCAAGGAAGCTAAAATACTGGTGTAGGATGTGAGGGAGAATGTGAGAACTCCATCAAATTTGCGTAGGCAAATGAGGTCACCTAAGAGGTACATTGGCCACATGGATCTAATGTTGAGCTTGTAGAGACTGAGCCACCCTATTTTGAGGAAGAAGTTGAGAAACAAGTTTGGATTGATGCAACGGTGGAAGAATATGAATCCATCATAAAGAAAAGTGTTTGGGAAGTGGTCCCAAGACCGACAGAAAAATCAATTGTCGGTTCGAAATGGATCTTCAAAGTTAAGAATATTGCAGACGAAAGCATAGAGAAGTATAAAGCCAGATTTTTGGCCAAAGTATTCTCTCAAGTTGCTGGAATTGACTAGGAGGAAAAAATTTCTCTCGTAGCAAGGTATTCATCCTTAGATCAATTCTTGCACTAGTTGTGTAGATGGGGTGGAAAATCCACGAGATGGATGTAAATACAACATTTATCAATGGTGTTATTGAGGGGGAAGTGTACATACAGAAAATAGAATTTTTTAAGACATTTGATTGGGAGTCTCATGTGTACAGACCCAGACAAGCATTGTATGGTCTCAAACAAGAAACCTGAGCTTGGTACACTCAGGTTCATAGTTATCTCACTAGATTGGGCTTCACCAAAAGTGAAGCAGATGTGAACCTCTATCATATTTTTGTAGAAGGTAAATTTATTATCATTGTTTTATATGTTGATGATTTAATATTGACAGGTTATGATAATTTGATCAGCTCTTACAAGGAGGACCCTGCAAGGGGATTTTATATGAAAGACATGGGTCTCATGCACTACTTCCTTGGGCTGGAAGTATGGCAAGGTGATGGGGAATTGTTTGTTTCTCTAGGAAAGAATGCCACTGAGATAATGCAGATATTTCGCATGGATAGTTTTAATCCCATGGAGACACCTCTAGAAACCAACTGGAGAAAGGGGAATGCCACTTTAGGTGAAGAGGTTGATGCTACCATTTACCAAAAACTAGTGGGTTCACTGATGTATCTTGTGAACACACAACCAGATATGTGCTATGCGGTCAACTAACTGAGCCAAGTTATGGTTAGGCTAACCAAATTGTATTGGAGGGTAGAAAATCATGTCCTACAGTACCTCAGAGGCACTACCCAATATGCATTATGGTACATACAAATAGAGGGAGTGAATCTGCAGGGATTCATAGATATAGATTGGGCAGGGAGTCCATCCTATAGAAGAGTACATCAGGTGTAATTTTCAGTGTCAGGTTCATAGCAATTTCCTAGTACAATAGGAAGTAGAGGTCTATGCCACACAACTCAGCAGAAGCTAAATACATGGCTGCAAATCAAGCAATGTATGAGGAAATAGGGATGAGAAAGATACTTATGGGACTGTTTGGTTAGGATATGGATCCAACTATGATCTACTGCGATAATCAGAGTTGCATTAAGCTCTCTAAGAATCCAGTATTTCATGAGCAATCCAACCATATAAATGTTCGGTATCATGATTTATGGGAATGTGTGCAAAGGAGGATAATGTTGCTACAATACATTCCAACTAAGGAACAAGATGATGACATCTAGACAGAGGCTTTTTCAAGAGGGAAGTTTGAATTCCACAGGTCCAATATAGGGTTGGTTGACAATTCCTTTCTTGCTAAGAGGGAATGTTGATAAGTGTAGCAAGAAAGGCTCAATTTGGCTTAGCCTTGGCCAAATTAACAAAATTCGAAATTTCCACATTAGCAGACAACTTGGAGGTAGTTGAGGTGACATGAATCTTTTCACTCAGTTAGCTTAGTAAATTTGAGTTAGAGGGCTTGGATTTCAGTTATGCATTAGCAATCACAATTCAGTTACTTCCAGTTGTACTTTGTTAAACTAGTTCTAATAGTTAATAGAACTAGTTGGAGGTCAGTTGTGAAATGGGACAAAAGTCTAACTCAGAGATCATCAAGTTAACTGATAGATCAACCAAAAATAGCTTATGCATGTAAGGAATTATAATTTCTTAGTTGTCGTGGAGATTCCAAAGCAATGTAACATCAATTGTAAACTAGTGTTGAGTGTACAGGTGTTGCATGTAATCAATGATAAATCCTTGGGAATTGCATAATCATTTTGGAGGAAATTCCTAAATAATATGGGATATTTCCTCAGCATTTGCACAAGGAAATAGGGGACTTAGTGAGAAAATATTTGGCTAAGTGTTGGCCAGAGCTTGTTCATTGAGCAGTAGAATAATTATTCTTTTGCATGTTGAGCTCAAAGCTAGAGCTAGCAGTTGTAATAGTTTCTCAATTCATTAATTAATGCAAACAAGCTTGAGGGGTTTTTCCCAGTTGGATCCCCCTAGAAATCATTATGTATGTGTGGTTTTTCTTATTGCATGTCTATGCATGTTGTTCTAAATTGTGAATTTCATTCTGTAGATCAGTAGAGTAGAATTATCTTTCTTGATTTTAGATTAAATTTCTTGAGTAGTTACAACTCTATCAAATTTATACACATGTTGAAGATGAAAGTGAATTGGAAAATTCTTGTTTGACTCAGGCTTCCATTTTTCAAAAGGATCTAGGATATAAGCCTATGAAAGCCATAAATGTTATAATATTCTTAACATAAGGACCAAATCTCAATTGGTTTTTTTAGGAATACAAGATAGGTTTGACCTTTTCTTTCAAGCTAGAAAGTATATTGTGAAAGATGGCTTAATAAAGGATTTGATAGGAAAATAAAATTATATGTTAGGTAGTGTATCATATTTTAAATATATCTTCTAGGATATTTTGTGCAGGGTATACCAAGCTTCTAAAATGATCAATGAGTGTTTATCCTCGATGAAGAGTATCAAGCCAAGTTTCAAGAAATTTAAAGAGGAATGACACATCACAATTCATTCATACTTCGTCTAATCTAATGGGTCAAAACATTTTCAACCTTTTAGAAAATTATTTTAATCTTCTTAATCAGATAAGAAGGGTCATCAATGATTTACCACCAATCCCTTATTATTTACACACAGAATTGGATACTATGTATAGAGAGATGATACTAACATCATTCCCATAAATAACCATCTTGAAGAGGATAAATTCATTCAACGAGAAATGGATTGCATTTAGGGAATATTCTACATCAACTGATCATGACATCTCATAGATAATGCTAGGATTTCTGCAACAAATTGCAGATTTATCTCATTTTGTTGCTAAGATTGGCTTTTTTTCCCAAAGATTGTAGAACTAAATATTTTATAAATTTTGTATAAATTATCTCATCACAGTGAGGAAAAGGTTGGGATTTTGATAAGAGAAAGACTACTATGTGTATGTAAAAAAAAATTCCTAAAATTAATTAAAGTTTGTCAAGATCCGAAGTACTTGAGTAATTGGAACCAGAGATTCATGTGTTGGTATTTTCCAATCTATGTTCTTTAGTGATTGTTTCCTTTCAATATTTCATTTTATGTGTGATATTTAGTGTTTGAATGTAATAAAAGGATTCAAAATTCATATTTGATGTTATTTTTTCATCACAATCTTTGTTGATACGGAATGAATGGAAGAAGCATTCAAGTAATCCTAATGTTTTCTACCAACAATTGATACCATATATTGAACACTTTAATGATACTGCAATAGGTAATTTGAATTGAAAAAATATTATTGAAGCATTTCAAAGTTTACGCCATATGAATCATCATTTTTTAAACATGGATTACAAATAATTATGAAAACTTAGAAGTCTTGGCCATTAACATCATTGTTTGCAACAATCTCATCCAGTGTATCATTGTCAATCTTAATATGATCTTTGAAGTAGTTAATATTACCATCATCCTCATATTGACCTACATCGTCTTCATCACATCATTGAAATCTAAATGTAGCCCATCCATATTGTTACCAGATGTATTTGGCTCATCATTTTATATACCATCCATATTGTTGTCTTCCATAACATCATCTAACTCTACATTATTGTCTTCTTGTGCCTGAACATGACCAGCTTCAGCATCATCGTGGATTTCAATTTATTCGATGTTCTGTAATATGTATCTCATTTTGTTGGCCATCATTCTTTTGCTCAGTATCCACTAATGCATCATCAAATACATGCCTTAATCTTGGATCATAATAAATGACAAATATCCATTTCGAGTCCAAAATATCTTCATAGAAAATTACCTACACATGAACGAGAACATACATATATTAAATGTATGTTATAAAAATTTTATTTGTTAATAATCACATGTATATATTCACAATAAACAATGTATTAATAGGTTATTGGTCACTACTGCTTCTTCTTTGAGTTATAGAAATGCCTGCTCACAATGAATTGGTAGAACATAAGGCTCCTTATCCTCCAGTAGGAACTTTGAGCAATCTATAGAAAACAATCCACTAAGGGTATCATGTCTTCGTGTCCTCTCAAATGCTTCATACCATCTACACTTAAAAATACAAATTTTAAAAGAGTGGTTATCCAACTCAATAATTTCTTATATTTTCCCAAGTTATTGTAGATTCCCTTTGATAATATTCTTATCTTTTTATCTTGATCGACTGGATTTCTTGAAGTCAACCATGATGCCACAAATAAAGGATAATATCTTACATCTACACGTTCTACATGACAATGTCGACCATATGCCCACATTGTTTAATATTTCCTTGCCTATGAAAGACCAATTATTTTAGTTAAATATAATGATGGATATTAAAATAATTAATAGTGTCAAAACTATAAGGAAACAAAATTTAGTAAAATTCCAACTATACCTTTCTTTCAAATCCTCTATACATGTTTATTTCATCTTCTATTATGTTTGGATCTATACCTACATCTTCTATTTGATTTTGAATTTGTTCAGTAACCCATTCTAGTGTGCAATCTTTGCCCCATTCCCCTCGTAGATCAATAGTAAATGGGGTATTCCTTGGCTTCGATCTCTTAAAATGTCTCTTTGTTGTTAACATGTGTTCTCTCTTTTTATCATACAAATCAATCCATTTGTTCTAAAGTCTATCTGGTATAGAATGAACATGTCAAGTATAGCACTTTTGTCTACACCTATTACATGTCAACGTGTTTATTTCAAACTCCAAAGGCCATGTTGTTAATTTGGAAAATAAATTATAGAGAAAATTAATGATTGCAAGGAAAAGAACCACATTGATCTTGAATTTACTTACTAATTTATCCTTAGACACCATTAGATTGTGGTTTTATCCATCAATAATATGTGATGCTCGTTCTTCATCCCAAAAGCATGGCCCATCTTTGAAATCCTTACCAATGAATTCACATAGGGAGAAAAATGATTTTTTCAATACATAGCCTTCAACCATGCAACCCTCTCGATGTGCCTTTTGTTGGATATATATTTTTAGATTTTTCATATACCTCTCAAAGAAAAACATCCACCTCATTAATACAATACCAACCAATTCAATGTCATCGACTACGTGTATAAGTAAATGGACTTGTAGGTCCATGAAACTTGTAGGGGGCTCCTATTCAAATACACATACAATTTCTGCAATTTCCTTCTTCCATTTTGGCACTTCACATTCATGGATCTCCTTGGATGTCACCCACCTAATATAAGAATAGTAAATTAGTATGAACCTTTAGGAAAAAAATTTAATGCAATACAATATCTCTATGTCTCTCACACATGAACATTCCATACCACATACCTTGCAAATGATGGCAGTAGACTTATGTCATTCCTCAGGTCAACGGTATAACATGAATCCCCCCTAATTTTTAATGGCATGATATGCTATCAAACACATTTATCAAATGTCATTAGTTATTGTTGTCACACAATAGAATATTAGAATGTATTTAGTACCTAGTAAATTTACCAATAAATGTTAACTGATGATATACAATACCTACTTAAAATTATGACAATCATGTGTTTTAAATCCTGTGATATGTCCATCAACCATAAAAGCTCTATGTAATGATGTTCCATAGCTAGTAGGTGTCCTTATTGAAGTATGACATTTTTTAGTTGGTCTAGCTCTTTCTTTTTCAAATTCCACGAGCTTCTGCATATTTTTCATTTTCCTTGTTTGGCCAGAAATGTTTTCTATCAAATTTGGTATGCAAAAGAACAATATCTCTCCTTGAAGACAAGGTGTCCTTCTCTTTTCCTACGATATGTCAAAATATTGAATCTGAGCCATTTTTTTAAGATGTCCATAGGATCTAATAGGTGAGATATTAATAAGTCCTCCTAGTATGGGAGCTCATAAAAAATGGATTTCCTTTTCATCCCTCCTGACATCTTAATTACAACTTGTTTTGGTTCTTCAATAGAATCATCCCCATTAAAAAAATCATGCCAAGCTTTCAATTCAACATATTCATACTTCTTAAGCCAATCAGTTGGACGCATAATCATGGGGGGGGCCTATTTTCAACTTTTCCATCAAATTGATTCTTATGGTGGTTTCTAAACCTATGATCTTGTGCTTGAAACATGTTGTTTGTATAATTAAATTTATGTAGATCTTTATAATATCACCCTTGAAAGTTTTATGCACATCTTAGACATGAAAATATCCCCTTTGTTTGAAGCCCTTCATTTTAATAAGTAAGAATAATAACATCAAAATAATAGTATAAAACTAAGTATGAAAGTTAGGATGACAATAAATTATGAGTGTAAATATGTAAAAAAAAATATTTTACTGAAATAAACACAAAGTCCTGGGAAATCATGAATAGTCCAACATAGAACACCATACATCAAGAAGGACTTATTCGGTGGAGGACATGATATGTTATACATTCTTATGCCTTTCTATAGTAGTTGCATCTCATCAATAAAAGATGCAAGATAAACAACCATATTTTTGACTTGATGTTTTCCTGGAACAATGAGAGTCAACATAAGGTGGTCCTTTCTAACACTTGTCCATGGGGGAATATTGTATACTATCAATCTGACTAGACAAACACTATAATTTGAGCTCATGAAAGAGAATGGGCACACTCCATCAATTGCAAGACCAAACCTGATACTGTCAGGTTCATCTTTGAATTTTCTTGCTTCAGTGCTTTGGAGTCGGCCAAAATTCGCATGAATCCATATTTACTCCTATTATTTGCATGTAATTGCATCAATTGTGCAAGTTTATTCCAACGAAACATTTGTTAAAGTCTAGATATAATTGGCATGTGACATAAAACCTTATTTGGAACTGTAGGACCTTGTACATATGTACAATATATCTTCACTTTGCATACATGGAATTATATCTTGTGTTGATATTAATCTTTGTATAAAATGAAATCATTTTTATGTGAATTTTATTTTCTTACATTGAATCGCCAACTCAACTAACAACTGACACACCTCTCTGCAAGTTGATGGCAACACATTCTCTTCGGGAAATATTTTAGTTTTAGTGCCCTATAATATTTCTAAAGATTAAATCAAGTGAATGTTTGACTTATAATGAACATGTTCAATATGTCCATCTATATTATGACTATTCATATGCAATATAAGGTTTTAATATCCCCTTAAATAAATATAAACGAAGTTGATGAATTTTTACGAATTGCATACACCAATTGACAATGCATTATAAGAAATAGATTTCATGGAGTCTTTCAGGTTGTTATTATCAACATGACATTGGTGGTGATTACCCTTGCTATAAATGTTACTGTCAACCATATGATCATTATTTTCATCATTATTTCCATCCCCAAAGGAACTTGTAACAATTTCATTCAATCCTTCTTCATGCACTGCATTTTCACTATCATGATCATCATCATTAAGTCTAGGTAGCATGTCATCAGTGTATGCTAATCTCATCAGTTGTTCAAATCTCTTAGTTGGTAGAGTTCTCTTTATATATTCTCTTTTAACCCTTCTATGGTTTGTATCATCCCATCCAAATATTAATATCCTAATTGGATCATATTGGGTAATAGTAGTTGTTATTTCATCATCATCTTCTACCTATCAACAAATGCAACCATTATTTAATGTTTGGCGAGAATTGGATAAATCATAAGTGTATCAATTTCAAAGAAATCCAATCAAATGTCACTTAAAAAATCCCATCCCATGTAATATTGTATTTACCAACCTCTTATTCAATGTAATTATTTGATTTTCCTGAGGATCCATTGTCCTATCCTCTCCCACCCATTAAGTTCTTCATGATTTAACAATTTTAGGTCCACGCCCATGTACATATTTTTTTTTTCTTTTGATAGTTGAACGCTTAGGTTGTTCACTTGTTCCAATCTCCATCTTAAATATCAACAACATGCATTAATTTATTTCAATATTGGATTATACACTATAAATTCTAATAACACTGTGAAAAGGGATGGAAGTATCATTAAATGCCTCTTAATTTATGTCAAAATTTGATTAGTTGATATCCTATGACATTCGTTGTGTCCATATTTGATATGCCACGATATGTTGCCATGGTCTCATCTTGGCCCTAGAATACATAAAATAGTCAATGATTTTTAGTACACCAATTATATCATTTCAAGCAATATTCTATCCAACAAAAAACCTCACCTTACTCATATATTTGACATATTGATATCATGTTTTGGATTTGAAAAAAACAACAACATAGTTTATATAAATTTATCTTGTCTATGTTATAGCATTTGTGAATTCATAAACACCATCCTCCTTTGGGTGAGGTATCTTTGTATTCTTACCTTTATTGTATATGTAGATTATGTATATGATTCTATGGCCAACCAATTTCCTCTCATCAATTTAGTAGTTCTACATTGTCCACGTCCCCTATCCATGGCATCCTCTAGATCTTGTAATACACAACAATGGCATTAATCGCATAACATCAATGTACTCCATTGTTGCTCCGTCCAATTAGCTAAACACACAATCAATTTAAGATCAGTTCATTTTCATTGCACCTTGCTAACTAAAATGCCCCTATGTTCACTATATACCCTTTTTGTTAATTTCTACTCCCAATATGGTGACATGACACAACTAATATAAATCTTAAATGAGGATTACGAAAACTAATGGACTACTTTTTCTTTTTTTCATATTTTCATTTAACTTAATTCAAACCCTTCATAACATGGAAGCCTCCCACATTGACATTGCAAAGTGAAAAGATGATAATGAATACAAATTAGATGGAGGGAAAAATGCAATATTATAGGCGCTAAATTAAGGGAAATTAGTGCCATATTTAGGGCCCCAAATTGACTACTTTTTTTAGCCAATAATCAGAGCTAAAAGCAAAACAAAAAACAAAAAACAATCTATATTTTTCATGTGTAATGGATAAATATATTGTGTATCCCAAATATCTAACCAAAACAATGTAATACATTCACCCTATTTCCATTCTCATACTCTATTGGAAATTGAGGGAGCTTTGAAGTTCTACGGGGATTTGGAGTAGACCACGACTAGAGAAATGCATTGAGGGTATGAAAGAAAATAACTAATCAATTGAATATTTGTTGATGGTGGGAAGATATATTGATGAACCTCTTCTCCACTGTTGTGGATTTCAGTAAAAAAAATGGTTTGTGGATGTGATTTGGCCTCCAACAGTCACGAAATCAATTTGTGCATCTCATTACCCCCTACCAGAGATGAAAATCAAACCCCTGTCCAACCATCTTTAACTATTGTTGTTTAAAATAGTTAGAGGTAAGGGAGAAAAATGTAGGTAGCAAAGAGAAGGGATTTTCCACAGTCTGGCGGAAAAAAACTTCAACCTAGGACGCCAAAAAATGTCAAGCAATAGTAGAAGGAAACGAAAAAAGGGATATGATTATTGCGAGAAGGAGGTATTTCATAGTCAATTTATAGATTTTTACACATTTCCATTACTTGTTTGAATTGTATTATTAATTTTTTATTTCAAAATTATAAAATAATAAATTAGGGTTTATTTTTTTATTTCTAAATTTAAAATAAAAAATTTATTGTACACATATAGAGACATCACAATGAGAAACTGAAAGAGGCAATGGCTTATATATTAGGGGTAGAAGTAGTAAAAATAATAGAAGGTATGGCCTTGTCCATGCTTTCCAAATCCATGGAAGAACATACTAAATGCACTGAAATAGAGAAACCAAAGCAACCCTGTCAAAGGGAATCGATTGATTCCCCATCACCTCCTGGATCACGCAAAAGATATAAGAAAATGGAAATCACAATAACCTTTAAGAATTTGGAGCAAGGAACAAAGATGTCCAATGTCCCACCCACTATTGGGACACAAATTTCTTTCACCACCAGTACATATTATGCATATTGCATTGGTACATACAAAACCAACGTAAAATAAGATGTTGTCTTCGAGAATATAAAAATGACAGATGTCGGGAAGGTATTCGATTTTAGGTTGAAGTAATTGTGCCTTCAATGCTTCAAATAGCATATGCATCTTCCATTATCGAAGATACGACAGTCATCCATGAGATGCAAATTGAATTTGGGACAGGTTGGTCAGTAAAGAAAGTAAAAAACAAATGACTCAAAACTACAAGAGATTATGTTGCAACCAAACAAAAAAGATAAATCAAATTCCTCCTAAGCTAAGGTTCAAAAGAAGGCCAAATAATGTAAGCGTGAAAGTATGGAAAGAGCTCGTGAAAGCATATGATAGAGGAGATGCACTGAGGAAGTCTGGCAAGGAGAGCACGCAGGTATTTAAATTTGGTCATAAAATTCATTAAATGATTTTTATATTTTACTGGTGCATAATTAAATTGAATTAATGTATGTTTCAGGACAACAACTCGAAGGCTAGGCTTGCCAAATATCGTGCCACACATCAAAGTGGCCAAACAGGTTTAGATTCCTTAATATGAAAAGTTGTAAGTATATTTAATATCTGAAATTATATGTATAATTTTAATTTTGTACAAAAAAAGTAAATAATTGGATATTAATTACTTTAACTAGATTATCTACCATGTTTTGACAGGAGCAACAATATGACCATTATGCATCACAATTGGAATTATATATGATACAAGAGAAAAAGTGGTTTGATTTTGTTATCTGGATAGAGAAGAAGGTATCACTAGTTGAGTTTTGATAACTTAGTTGGATATTGTCATGTTAATATGTCAATTTTCATTTCTTGTGTCCAGTTGTTTATTTATGTGTAGCTTGGGTTCTTTTGTGCTCTCATCGGTCATAGCACCCTTATAAATCACCAACCTTTCACTATTATCAAGTCCTTATAAATTATCATCCAATCATGGATTTATCAATTCCTTTGCCAAAAAACCTAGGCCAAAGGAGAGATGCAAGACCATGTAATATGTTGTAGCTCCTAGAGATAACCTTTGGGATGAAAAAGGTCAGTTCCTAAGACATCCATATAATTACTTGAAAGTCTTTCACACTCTACTCAAAATTAAATCGATATTTATACATTTGGACGATATCTTTGCCTATAGAAGAACCTCTAGATGCAATGTGAGCTAGTTCTTGGGAAAATTAACAAATAAGTTCAACTGGCCTACTTATCTATGATTATAATGCTAAAATTGACGTGATAGTATAGCTAGAAGAACATTAAGGAATTTGAGATTTAAAACATCGGTCAAAACAAAATCCTATGCATTATATCTTTAACAGAGAACGTGAAATGAAAGAAAATGAGATACAGAAGTCGTGGAGCGCTTCATTAAGGTTTCTTATATAAAAATTACAGGTATCTCAAATATTAGCACAACATTGATAAATACATTAATGAAAGAAACCAACAACTTCATTAGAAAAGTTTCAGAAGAAGAATAACATAAATGTAAAGTTACAAAGAAAAGAACACATACTTTAAGAATCAGATACCAAGAATCATTTTAAACTTCTCCATTAACTTCCCAAGAGAGTTTGAACACATTACAAAGTAAAATTAGGTAGAACTCATCTCTAGAACCAAAAATGCAAACCCCCAAAGAGTTATCCTATAACATTTTTAAAGAAAATGATCGTGTTCAAGAACAATTAAAAACACATGTCAGAAGGTACAATTGTATGTTTAGCCAGTTTTCCTATTATTCAGTTGTTCTAACTATTTCTTAACTAAAAAAGATACATCATAAAAAAAATTAAAGGCCAGATGCTTAAACATTCGCATGGGTAGAGGAACTTGACCCCTAGGGCCCAACACTTGGGTCTTTAGGCTCAAATGCAAATTGTTGAAAGAGAGTTTCACATTTTTCCCATACATTTTTATTCGGAGTTGGGAATTGAGACATTCTGTGAAAATCTGCCTATAGCTTTGATATCTTGGGGTAGTCTAGAGTGGATTCAAACAAAGCTTTTATCAATCAAAATAATTGGAAATCCCTCTGCAAGAAGTTAACTATTTTCTTGCCTTTCAGTACCACAATATTCTTCAAAGAGGTGTCTAGTCTGCACTTTTCTTCTGTTAACTCCTGCTCATAATCTTTCTAGGAAAATAAACTTACATCTATACCCCAACAGGTTGGTAATCCGACTCTCTACCTCTGATCAAACTTGGAGTCAAAAGTTGTTACAGAATTATTCAATACCTCTAGTTTTTTCTCAAGCTGAACATGTAGTTGATTCTTCTCAATAGCCTTATTTATCTCTAGAATTACCCCAACCCTATCAAAAATGTGCATCACCTTCAGGTCCGCTAGATATTTTTCATTTAATAATTTGATCATTTTTGTGGCTCTTTGTGCTTCTTTTTATTTTCTTTCTTGCATGCAGCCAAAACTTCAGTAACAATAGAATCTAATGCCCTTTATTATGCGAAAACCTGGATGATATCATCCCAAATGACCTGTCTAGAATCTATTAGGGACATATTCCCTTTTAGCCTACATTTTAACTCCTTTACCTCCCCTTAAGTTGTCTTGTACTTTTCAAAATTTTGTTTCAACCTCCAATTTAGCCGATTTTAATTTATTTTCCTTAGTAGCCAACTCTGCTTGAAGCAAGGTGATTTGATCTTGAAGTATTTTTTTTATTTTTGCCTTAGAAATGTTAAGCTTGTTCATCACCTTTGTCATATTTTTAAAGGATCATCTGATTCCATAAGAACTACAATTGTGCAAACATGATCTCTAATATTACATTCTAGGTTTTGAACCTTCTTCTTCAAGGATGCTACCTCTTTGTTCCTATGAATCAACTTAAGGGTTGTTTGTTTCTTTATTTCTTCACATAAGGTACTTCAATAGTGTGCATATTCTCTACCATAGGCATCTTTAGGTTTTCTTTTAACGGTTGTACTTCAACCTTTGTTCCTTGTATTAAGGATTGAATTTCCTATATGTCCTCTGGGTTAACACCTAATTTGATGATCAACTCTTTGAAACCCTCATTTTGTACATACAGGGCCCTAAAACGTGGCTTTTCTTGTTTGATTTTGTTAGAGGCATTTTCTAGAAGTTTCTCCACTTTGTTTATTGGCAATGAGAACTTGCTTAGATCATGATATATTATCTCACTAGTCTTCCTATGTAAATTAATCTTTTCATGTAGAGGGGCATCTGCAATGTTTATGGATAAGTCCAATTTTTAAATTCAACCCCTGTGGGGATTAATTGAGCAGTAGGATGCAATAAGTAAAGCTTGAGTTGGTTCTTCTCCAGGTCCATTGTTGAAAGAAATCTGGTTTGAGAAGAAGAGTCAGATCTTCACCCTTATTTATCTCTACTGTCTCTCTCCTTTGTAAAAACAAGTCTTGATGATGAGTCTTGGTCTAGACTCGAAACGTCGACAAAAGCAAAGATGAAAACTGTGGAATATCCGAGTTCAGATTCTAAAAAACCTAACCACAGAAATCTACAATCCATTATCTTGACTCTGTACGGAGGGGAAACATGGAAGGAGATACGTAGTCTCGAAAAGGCAAGGGTTAAAATACAAAGGAAAGAGTCAGATTTCACCCTTATTTATCTCTACTGTCTCTCTCCTTTGTAAAAACAAGTCCTGATGATGAGTCTTGGTCTAGACTCGAAACGTCGACAAAAGCAAAGATGAAAACTGTGGAATACCCAAGTTCAGATTCTAAAAAACCTAACCATAAAAATCTACAATCCATTAAGATGATACATTTTTGGTTAGTTGAGTTATCATATCTCCCTTTACTCTTTCACTATTTTCTTTAATGTTGTGATAATCTCTTAATGTTGCATCTAGAATAGAATAAATCCCTTCTACTATATGAACTTTTAGGTCTATGGAGTTGGATGGTGCAATCTGCTATGGGTTTGTTAGGATCATGTGAAAACCTGGTTGATTAGAGGTACTTCCTTTTAATTTCACTTGTATTTCCTCCTTTTTATAACCCTATTTACCACTCCATTATAGTGAGAGAAACCCAATATCATCTTACCACATTTTTTTGGCTAAATTGCATCCCCTTTTGACCTTTTCTTTTACTTATGTGAGATTTATCCCATGACGAAAGGGTGGTGTTATCACCTAGATTTACTCAGGCTGAAGGGAGGCAACTTCCAGGGTAACCACAAACCAAGCTTAGCCTTGTAGCTAGCTTTACAAGGCCGGTAGAGGGCTCTCTCCTTTACAATCTCAGTCAAGATGATTGGATCAGGTAAGGATTTTAGGCTAGATATAGTAGCACGGGAGTTTTCATTGGTTTTTTTGGTGTTTCGCTGGATCAGATGGAGCTGGGTAGTTTAGGTCTGGGAAATTAGGTCATAAATGCAGGGTGTTCTATGGGGAAAGGTAGGCATATGAATTTAGCACTTTAGGCTTAATGGTGTGAGGTGTTTAAGACTAATGAGGAGTTGAGGAGGGCATGTGAAAATCATGGATACTTCTCAAACGGTAGAAAACATGAAATATTAAATGATTTCCCAAGGTAGAGCATTGTTACAATGGATTCTACCTATCTAACTTGATAACATTCAATAAGAAGCAATGAAATGGATGATGGCATAAAAAATGTAAACAAATGATTACAAAAGAAAAAATTATGGTAAAACTCCATACCACAGGGATCCCATAAAAATAGTTGCAAATCCTATTAATCTCCTTGCAAAACTGCTTACAATGATGTAAAATCAAGCTCTGAGCATCCAAGTGAGTCCAACCCTTTCAAATGAAAAAGAGAATACATGATATAGACATCCAAATCACTCATCCTAACCATTAGGGGTCAAAACCATGAGAAGAGGAGCTGTTTCAACCATTTCTAAACAAGGAACTATAATCTAGGCAACCAAACAACTTGCCTCTAAAAGAGGGGAATCTGATTCATTACCCTCAAAACCACTTTTAATCTAATGAATATACCATTGACCACTGTTTAACCATCATATTTACAAGCCATGACATTAATTACATCAGTAAATCATCCACCATGAGATAGAAATCATAAACATAGTCGAAAATTGCCAAAATAGGCATCCTGAGCAAAATTTGCTCTATGCGCAGTGCCACTTTCAGGCCACCTTTGGAGGCCTTCCATTTGTTCAGTTGTTGTACCTATACCTGTTGTGTCGATGAAGAAGGAAAAGCCCCTTCCACATCCTGTGGAGATAGCATTTGCCTATGGGCTGATGAAGAAGGCAAGGTCCCTTCCACATCCTATGGAGCAAACACTTGCCTAGCAGCTGCAAACAATTTCCTTGTACCTCTTTGATATGTCAAGTATACTGGCACCTCAACAATTTTTGTCTCCTTGGTTTCTTCTCCTGTTTCCACATGACTAGAAGGCCCACCTATTTCTTGAACCATGGATGGAGGAATTTGGGGTCCCCTAAACATGTCATGAGCAATGAAAGTCTCCCAAGGGATGTTGAGGAGACTGAGATGGTGAAGAACAATAATCTTGATCAAGGAGTAGTGATAGATGATGTTCATCTACTGAGGGTATGGCTTCTTCTGCACAAGGTAAGCCATCTTATCAATGTTTCTAAACAAAAATTATGGGAGGTTCAACATTTTTACCCTTGTAAAGTGCATGAGGAGCCTGCTATGGTAAGTGTACAACTTGGAAAATCTACCCTCACAAGTGAAATATTTGATGATGACCTTCATCAAGGGGACATACCTATTCTCCAGAAATTTGGAAGGGAAAAGCCTTTTCACCTGACTTCTATGCTGAGGTTTAATGTAAGGTTCATAATAATGCTCATCAAGGTCCTGAGCATTATTATGAGCCTTAGGAATCCTGGTGGCCTCTGAAATGATTGATGGTGACACTATGAAAGTCACCCCAACAAGAGTCACTTCATTATTGTGCAGGTGGGCTACAAAAAGTCTAGCCATTTCATGGTGAAATTGGACTTTCTCCACTATTTCACAATATTCATAACATTCAAGGTGTCTAAAACATGAAACTGCTAATGGAGAGGCTTGTAGTTCTCTTAGGTTAGTTGGCTCTTCTCTTGTGATCTTGCCTCCCTTATGAGGTTTTTTACGCTGCCTGTTTCTCTCTGCTGAACTGTCACTTGCTGTATTCTCCTCATCATAATCATAATATCCTCTATCCATGTTAACCAGCTTTTTAGTTTCACAATCTTAGACAATGAAGATGGGAATGAGTAGGATGCTTTGGGGTTTGTAGCGATGAGTTTTGAGTGAATTTAGACACTTATGGGTAAATTATGAATCAGGAGGGTGAGGGAGAAGGTTTTGAGAATTATGGATAGATGAGGGAATATTCATTAGGGGAAATGAAATGATGTAAAAGGGGTTTTAGTTATAATGATAGGTAATGGGAAAAACAAGCTAGTTAGGGTTTGTAGTGGAAAACTAGGGTTTGATATTAAGAGTGAAGGAGATGTCTAAAACATTAAATGTGCATGCTAAACATCTAGTGAAGTAGGACCACTTGTATAGGAGGAATTTGCAAGAAATTTGGTGGAATTTTGAAGTTTGAAGTGATTTGGTGGCTCATTGCCCTATGCACAGCGCACTCGCCCAGAAGCGCAGCGCCCTTGTATTTTTGCACTAGCGAAATTATCCATACGTGCAGCGCACTGCCCTACGTGTAGTGCCAGGAAAATTTCTCCAGAAACGCAATGCCAGTTGCCTACGCGTAGTGCCGCCTCTCTTTTGTTCAAAATCACTTGAAATTTTTCCTTTCTTCTCTCCTTTGAGGTCCTCAGCTTGCAAGATAAACATAATGATGTAATAATAGAATGAGAGGGTTTATATTTGGGTACCAATTTGATTTTCACTTTTTGAAAACCCACTTTTCAAATGTTCTTTGTCTTTTTGATAACTCTATTTTTAATGCTTGCTCTCTTTTGCTTTTGTAGGTGGATTAGTGCTCATGCTAACTTGATTTTTTGCAGTGGCAGTTGCTAGGCAGTAGGAATAGATTCTTAGGAGCAGATGGGAATCATTATTACATATAGAGACATAAAATTACATAAGAAATATAAATAAAAACTAAATACTCTGTTTTCACCTCAAAATATGTTTTGAGGTGAAAATTACATTAAGCTTTAAAAGAAATAACTTATGACTTCCAAGAAACTATGCTTGAGTTTTTTTACCATCCTGATGTCTTTGTTGATCATTATTGGTATTTAATCATCGAATTTCAACTTTGGTGGAACCCTAAAACCTAGTAAGACCAAACCCTAAGACCTAATGAAATGAACTGCAGAGTACCTATGAACCATGACTAAAAACTATATGGAAGTGGATCAACAAGTATATTTCATGAGGGAAAACTAAAGTGAACACAACCATCAGTGGATCCATGACCTAATGGAGTGATGAACAATTTACAGTATGGGACTCCTATTATGCAGATGCAAAAGAGCAGATTTTGATCACTGATGGCGGTATGAAAAGACTGACACTAACATTGGCTCCAATGGGGATGGTAGCTCCTTGGAGGTGCCAAGAACACCGTAGACCTAGTAGCCTTATCCATTGGGTAATGGGGTCAAAACACTTCAAAGATTGAAAACTGACAAAATGCAAGCTGAGACTGACTCATGACTCAAACTATGATTTTAAACTAAATCAAAACCGGCAAACCTTACACATATCATTCAAACTTTATAGCCTTCACTTCGGGCCCCAGGCTAGAATGACTGTGCACTTGAAATCTTGCAAGGAAAATGAAAATGGTATGTACAATGAAAGTGACATAATTTCAGAGAACCACCTCAAAAGTAGTAGTGCTTTAGGAGCCTACCATTCATTGGCCCTCCTGGACAATCCTGACCATCCATCTCCTTGAGAAGAAAGGCATTCTATCCTCTGTATGTTGAAATCTTATATGGCCCTTTCCATAGATTATTGAACTTACCATGCTTTCCTTTGTCTTCATTTCGTGCATCCCACCACAGCACTACATCCTCTAGCTGAAATTTTTCCACTTTGGTTTTGCGATCATGAATTTTCTTGATCTTTTCTTGTAATCTGAAAGTGCTTTGGAAAACTTCATCCCTTGTTTGCTGAAGATGAATCATCTGATTGATTCTTCGCTGAAAATCATCCTCTTCACTGCCAGCCTCTTGTAACAGTCTCATGACCGGAACTGCAAGAGATGTGGGAAAGATTGTGTCAATGCCATAAACTAACTCAAATGGTGACATACCTATGGATTTCTTGTGGCTCACTCTATCAACCCATAAGGCATTAACCAGCTTTCTGTGCCAATTCCTCTTATTTGTTTCCAACATTTTCTTGATGATGTTCACCAAAGACTTATTTGATGATTCAACCAAACCATTTCCCTGCGGGTAATATGTTGTAGAATGACCCAAAGTAATATTATACTTGCTGCAAAATTCGATCATCCTCTTTGATTTGAATGCTGCTGCATTATCTGTGATGATTTTATTAGGACAACCAAAACGAGATAAAATATTTGACTCTAGAAATTGGATGATTACCGTATCTGTGGCTTGTCTAGTTGGAATAGCTTCAATCCACTTGGTGAAATAGTCGGTTGTTGTTAAGATCCATTTGTGTTGTCCCAATGATGTTGGATGGATTTCCCCGATGAAATCAAGTCCCCACTACTGAAATGGTGCATTGAATTTGACAAGTTTCAGAGGAAGTGGAAGCAGTTTTCTTTTCCCTTGAAAGACTTGACATTCATCACAGCTCATGATTGTCTTGTATACATCTAAAAATAGAGTTAGCCAGTAATAACCTTCTCTCAACACTTTGTTTGCCATTGTCTTCCAGAAAAAATGACCACCATAGTCACCTTTACGAAATTCGTACATCACCTACTGAGCTTCATCTTCAACCAAACAGTTAAGTAAAACACCTCCAAGATCTTTCCAATAAAGGGAATTATTTAAAATGCAGAATTTTGTAACTTTGAGTTTGAGTGATCTACCTTTGTTCTTTGTCATTCCAGGAGGTGGCGAAAGATGTTGAAGTATATAAACTATATCTGAATACCATGGTGATTGAAGAAACATTTCAGAGACTTGAATGAGAGAGCCTTATTCTTCATCTTCTGACATGGTTGTGATGAGATTGATGTCTAAAGCATGTAGATTTGCTTCAACCATTAGTCTCGCCAAGCCTTGTCCTTTGATTAGTTTTGTGGGTTTAATCTCCAGATCATATTCCAACATTGTTGTAATCCACTTCCCTCTTCTTCCTTCCAGATCAGTTTGTATCAGCACATCCTTTACTGCTGCATTGGGGATGTATGCTATGGTGTGTGAGTGCAAAATATACACCCTGAAATCCTTCAATGCTTTTATGAGAGCAAGTTCCTGTTTTTGAATTATATTATACCATAAGGCAACATCTTGAATATTCCTACTACAAAAGGCAATGGGCTTCTCCAGCTGATCTCTCTTTTGCATCAATACTGTAGCCATGGTATGCTCGGATGCAAATGAAAATATAATAAAATCCTGAGTATAGTTAGGACTAATCAAGACTAGGGTTGTAGAAAAAGAATACTTTACCAAATTGAATGACTTCATGACATCCTCCATCCATTTTACCATGCTGTCCTTTTTCAACATATTTGTCATTTCTCGTAAATGTTAAGCCAAATTGGGTATAAATCTGCGTAAGAGATTCATCTTACTATTAAAAGCTTGTATCTCTTTTTTTTTGCAGGTAAAGTCTATTTGCTAGATTACCTCCACTCTTGAAGGATCAATGCGAATACCTTCTTTTGAGATAATATGACCAAGAAGCTTTCCTTCATCCATGGCAAAAAGACTCTTCTTTGGATTAAGAGATATCCCGAACTTCCTACATCTCTTAAAAAAAATCTTTAAATGGTGTAAATGCTCATCATCGGAACCTGAAAACACTATCAAATCATCTAAATAAACAACCAAAAATACATCCTTCTCATTAGCAAAAGTGATGTCCATTTCTCATTGAAATGTGGCTCCAGCATTCTTCAAACCGAATGGCATTTTAGCATAATGAAAGGTTCCCCAAGGTGTTGTAAATGCAGTTTTGTCCCGATCCTTTTCATGCACCAGGATCTAATTATAACCTGAATACCTGTAGAGTAGTGACATGCGTGATGCTCCAACTACTCTTTGCAGGATATGATCCATCTTTGGATGTGGATAGTTATCCTTTAAGGATATTTTGTTGAGGTTCCGGAAATCTATGCACAACCTTATTTCTCCAGTCTTCTTACATACTAGGACTACATTCGAAATCCAATCAAAAAATCTGATCGGAACAATGATGCCAGCTTTGAACAATGTGTTTACCTCTTTTTCGATGGATGGAAGTAGCTTTGGATTGATCCTTCTCAACTTTTGTCTGAAAGGCTTCTAATCCAGCTTGATAGGAATAGTATGTTGAATTATATCTTTGTCATATACCTTCAAATCTGAATAATCCCACACAAACACATCAGAAAATTCAGAAAGTAATTTAACACACTGAGCCTTTACCTCAGGAGATAATGCTTTTGATAACTTTACAAGCTTGGGCTTGTCAGCTGTTCCAAGATTGGCATCCTCAACTCCTTTATTAGTAGGCACCAATCTCGGCTTTCTTGCCACATCATCCTGGTCGAAAATCTCCTCTAAAGGTATGAGACCTCTAGGAATAATATTATCTTTCAGCTGCAATATCTCCATCTGATTCACTTCAATCTCTTTTTCATCGGTATCATAATCATCATCTATGGAAGCATCCTTGAATTTTCCTTCATTCTGCAAAAAGGTATTGATTTCGTTATCATCACAAAACACTTGCCAATATCTTAATTTATCAGGAACAGCAGGCCAGTCTTTGACATGAATTTCAAACTTGTTGTTGGAGTTCATTAGGATCTTCAAATTGCTTGCAGCAGTGGCGAGTGAATCTGCAATAATGTTTTGAGTTCGGGGTACTGCTATAAAGGTATATTAAGGAAACATTCTCAAAATATCTAAGACTGCATTTTTGTAGGCTCTCATCCACATATGCTTTACTTGATACTCTCCCTTCACCTATTCAATGACGAGCTCTGAATCACCAAAGACAGAAATCCTTTTTGCATTCAATTTCTTCAAAATTTTAAGACCTGTAATCAAAGCTTCATACTGCTCTTCATTGTTAGATAAATCAAAAGACAACTTGTAAGTACATACTCTAACATTACTTGGGACTTTGGTGGGCTGGGAAGCAGGGCTGTGAATCCAAATTCCTATACTGGCACTATCCTTACCCACGGCACCATCAAAATCCACGCTCCAAAGGCCTGATTCATCTTCGAAATGTTGAAATTTTGCTTCCTTATTTACCTTGCCTTGACTGATCACTTCATTTTTCTGCTCTTCAATGACCTTTTGCTGCTGGTATGTGGACTGCTCAGAAGAACTTGCTATCTTTTCTTTTTCCTGATTAAGGACTTCTCTAAAATTCTCTGAAATTTCTGGCACACTATCTACTTCTACAATCTGAATATTTACATCATTTAATCCACTATCAGAGTACAAAACAAATGATTCTAAATCAGTATGTACAACATTTATTGGATGATTGAGTGGCTTCTCTTTGCTAGTGATCATGTACTTCATTTTCTTCTCCCTGTATAACTTTCTCAATTGGTTGAAAATGGGAATGGTAGCATAAGAGAAGTCAAGTTGTAAAGTTCCCTTAAGCTTAGAACCCCATGATCTGGACAAGAGCATACTAAATCATGGTGGAATATCAACAACAACCACATCCATCAAAACATTTTTGGTTGGGATCTGATCTAAAGACACTACCAAATCTTTAATAAGACCAATGCAATGAACTCTATTGGAGTCAAATGAGTACAAATCATGGTATTTACGGGTAATATCAAGGCCAAACTTCTCCATAATGGCTTTAGGCATCAAATTATGAGAAGCTCCGGAATCAAACATGGCATTATGGAGAATGTAATCATGCAATCTAAGACTCAGATAAAAGGGAGGGACTTCACAATCTTCAGACTAACCTTCTATGGCGGGACCAAAAATGAGTTCAGGATGGTCATCTTCGACATTTACCATATCTGAAAAAGGGTTTATTTGCAAAATTCTGGACACCTGGTGTTTATAAGTGTTATTATTTACCAGCTTGGTCAAGCGAATGGACACTTTTAATTTAGCAATTTCATTTTCTAAATTAAAAGATAAAACTTTTTCTACCTCTTTGATGGGGAGGTCCTTCTTCTCTATTTGCTCTTTCGCTGCACTTTGCTGATTATTCTTCTCGTTTGCAATGTTATTTGTTGATGGTACTTTGTTGGAAGTCGGATCAGCAGGCTCCTTCCCTTTCTTCTGAATGTGTGAGGAGTCATTCTTCGATTGCAGCTCTTTTATTTTCTGAATGGGATTGATTGGCACATCTCTTCTCCTCAAAGAATATTGCTTCTGATGTGTTGGCAAAGCATTCCTATAACCTCGCTAATAATCATCGGACTCAACCTCCAAAACTGCATAATTTTCTAGTATGTAATCTTCATCCTTTAGGTGTCTGGAACCTATGCATATTCTTCATCTTCTGTCAGAAAAATTGGCATACCATCAGCAATGAAGAAATGGTTTGCTTCAACTAGATCATCATCATCATGTATTTCCATTCCCTGAACATAATTATGCTGCAAAGGAGTTTTGATCTGTTGTTGTTGTGCTGGTTGGTCTGATGCCTTTTGTTCCCTTTACTTGATCCAAAATTGGGGCTGTTGCTGCCCTCTAAAATTTGGGTTCCTTATTTGTGGTTCAGATTTATCTGTAATGGTCAGCCGGTCAACCATCTTCTCCACTATTCAGATCAAAGTATCCATCTTAGCATCTGAGGAAGATGCTTCCTCTTTTATGGTCACTCTCTTTTTAGATCTCATCCTTGCTCTTTTGGCTAGTAGATTTGCTTCTACACTTACAACGTTCTTCTGCATATCTTCAAGTGTGGTAGGATCTCTTTCTCATAACTGATATGCCATATCAACATCGAAACCGTCTGGAAACTTGAGCAAGGCTAACCCCTCTGGTGGTTTAATGTTAGCTGGAATAGCATTATATACTACATTAAACCTCACACAGTAATCTTGCACACTTTCACCAGCATTCCTTTTAATATTTTCATACTCAGACAAAATTTGGAGTGGGTTCTTCTTTACCTCCCACCGGTCTAGGAATTGTCTATGTAGAATTGGCAAAGTGTTGATAGAGGCTGCTGGTAAAGATCTGAACCATTTTCGAACTTCACCTCCAAATATTTGGAAAAACAATCTCATAGTCACATTTTCTACCTCTACCTCATGAAAGTCAAAGAAGTCATTCATTCTATCAACATGTTGTTGCAATGTAATGCTTTGAGTGGCATCAAAAAGAGGTATTTTTCTTTGGTAATTAGCGGGCATATCATCAAGATTCTGAGGTAAAACAAGGGGTGCATACTGTGCAGCCATGACTCGAGGTGGGGGAGGTGGATTTAAAGCAAGATTTGTGGTACTTGATGTATTCAATGGAGCAGTAACAATAGGAGGATTAACAATCTGCAAAGATGAAAGCAATGGGTAGGGGATTGTTTGAGTTGCAGTAGATGTAAAAGAGGTACTTCGAAAATCAAAGGATGGCCTGTGTTTCACCCAAGTGTCTACGCTTGAAACAAGATTTTGTAACTGATCAAGAGCATGGATAATCTGTGATCCTGATTTACTTTGGGTAAACAAATCTTCAGCAGGGTTTTCAAGAGATATTGAAGAGTCAAAAACTATGTGATCAAGCCAACTCAAAGACTTACTTTGAAACAAACTTTGCTCAAAATTTATATCAAATTCAAGATCCTGCAGAGTATCTAACCTATCCGGGAGTGAGTAGAAACGAGGAATAGAAACTTCACTTGATTGTTCAGTCAATTTTTCTTCAGCAGCACCGAATTTCTCTATAGGTTTCCAATGTTTCTTCCCAATCTTGTGAGGATCATCGACAATGACTGGTGGATTCGGATCTGGATTGGATCTGGTGTATCTTCTCGAAGCCAATATGCTCAACTTTTGAAGTTTTTCTATATTTCTTTACAACTTTCCTATTTCAACCTAGAAATTCTAAAACTCATCATCTGAAGTTCAAGAATTTAAACGAAATATACTACTTGGGTGATTTGTTTCTCGTTCCCCAGTACAGTCGCCACTATGCTATCACCTAGATTTACCTCAGGCTAAAGGGAGGCAACTTCCAGGGTAACCACAAACCAAACTTAGCCTTGTAGCTAGCACTACAAGGCCGGGAGAGGGCTCTATCCTTTAGAATCTCAGTCGAGATGACTAGATTAGGTAAGGATTTTAGGCTAGGTATAGTAGCATGGGAGTTTTGATTTTTTCTTGTTGGTGTTTCATTGGATCAGATGGAGCTGGGTAGTTTAGGTCTGGGAAATTAGGTTAGAAATGCAAGGTGTTCTATGGGGCAAGGTAGGCATAGGCATTTATCACTTTAGGTTTAATGGTGTGAGGTGTTTAAGACTGATGAGGAGATGAGGAGGGCATGTGACAATCATGGATCCTTCTCAAACAGTAGAAAACATGAAATATTGAATGATTTCCCAAGGTAGAACACTGTTTCAATGGATTCTACCTATCTAACTTGATAACATTCAATAAGAAGCAATGAAATGGATGATGGAATACATAAAACATGTAAACAAATGATTACAAAACAAAAATCTGTGGTAAAACTCCATACCACAGGGATCCCATAAAAATAGCTGAAAATCCTATTAATGTCCTTGCCAAGCTGCTTACAATGATGTACAATCAAGCTCTGAGCATCCAAGTGAGTCCAACCCTTCCAAATGAGAAAGAAAATACATGATATAAGCATCCAATCACTCATCCTAACCATTAGGGGTTGAAACCATGAGAAGAGGAGCTGTTTTAACCATTTCTAAACAAGGAACTAGAATCTAGGCAACCAAACAACTTGCCTCTAAAAGAGGGGAAACTAATTCATTACCCTCAAAACCACTTTTAATCTAATGAATCTACCATCTACCAATGTTTAACCATCATATTTACAAGCCATGACATTAATTACATCAGTAAATCATCCACCATGAGAGAGAAATCATAAACATAGTTGAAAATTGCCAAAATAGGCATCCTGAGCAAAATTTGCTCTACGTGCAGCGCCATTGGTCCTACGTGCAGTGACACTTTCAGGCCACCTTTGGAGGCCTTCCCTTTGTTCATTTTTCATACCTGTACTTGCTGTGTCAATGAAGAAGGTAATGCCCCTTCCACATCCCCTGGAGATAGAATTTTCCTATGGGCTGACGAAGAAGGCAAGGTCCCTTCCACATCCTGTGGAGCAAACACTTGCCTAGTGGCTACAAACAATTTCCTTGTACCTCTTTGATATGTCAAGTATACTGGCACCTCAACAATTTTTGTCTCCTTGGTTTCTTTTCCTATTTCCACATGACTAGAAGGCCCACCTGTTTCTTGAACCATGGATGGAGGAACTTGGGGTCCCCTAAACATGTCATGAGCAATGAAAGTATCCCAAGGGATGTTGAGGAGACTGAGATGGTGAAGAACAATAATTTTGATCAAGGAGTAGTGATAGATG
Source organism: Pinus tabuliformis (assembly GCA_031772625.1). Classification (NCBI taxonomy): domain Eukaryota; kingdom Viridiplantae; phylum Streptophyta; class Pinopsida; order Pinales; family Pinaceae; genus Pinus; species Pinus tabuliformis. Next base: position 245,830,216 of record CM062811.1, read on the forward strand.
TTGTTCATTTGATGAGGGTATGGCTTCCTCTGCATAAGGGAAGCCATCTTATCAATGTTTCTAAACAAAAAGTATGGGAGGTTCAACATTTTTACCCTTGTAAAGTGCATGAGGAGCCTGATATGGTAAGTGTACAACCTAGAAAATCTGCCCTCACAAGTGAAATATTTGATGATGACCCTCATCAAGGGGACATACCTATTCTCTAGAAATTTGAAAGGGAAAAGCCTCTTCACCTGACTTCTATGCTGAGGTTTAATGTAAGGCTCATAATAATGCTCATCAAGGTACTGCGCGTTATACCATTTCTAACCAACATTAGGAATCATGGCGGCCTCTAAAATGATTGATGGTGACACTGTGAAAGTCACCCCAGGAAGAGTTACTTCATTATTGTGTAGGTGGGCTACAAAAATCCTAGCCAGTTCATGGTGAAATTGGACTCTCTCCACTAGTTCAAAAAATTCATAACATTCAAGGTGTCTAAAACATGAAACTGCCAATGGAGAGGCTTGTAGTTCTCTTAGGTTAGTTGGCTCTTCTCTTGTGATCTTGCCTCCCTTATGAGGTTTTCTATGCTGCCTGTTTCTCTCTGCTGAACTGTCACTTGCTGTATTCTCCTCATCATAATCATAATCTCCTCTATCCATGTTAACCAGCTTTTTAGTTTCACAATCTTAGACAATGAAGATGGGAATGAGTGGGATGCTTTAGGGTTTGTAGGAATGAGTTTTGAGTGAATTTAGGCACTTATGGGTAAATTATGAATCATGAGGGTGAGGGAGAGGGTTTTGAGAATGATGGATGGATGAGGGAATATAGATTAGGGGAAAGGAAATGATGTAAAAAGGGTTTTAGTTATAATGATAGGTAATGGGAAAAATAAGCTAGTTAGGGTTTGTAGTGGAAAACTAGGGTTTGATATTAAGGGTGAAGGAGATGTCTAAAACATTAAATATGCAAGCTAAACATCTAGTGAAGTAGGACCACTTACTTGTAGAGGAGGAATTTGCAAGAAATTTGGTGGAATTTTGAAGTTTGAAGTGATTTGGTGGCTCACTGCCCTACACGCAGCACACTCGCCCATAAGCGCAGCACCCTTGTATTTTTGCACTGACGAAATTCTCCATATGCACAGTGCACTGCCCCAGGCACAACTCCTCCTTCCCTATGTGCAACGCTGGGCAAATTTCTCCAGAAACGCAGTGCCGGTTGCCTACGCATAGCACCACCATTCTTTTGTTCAAAATCACTTGAAATTTTTCCTTTCTTCTCTCCTTTGAGGTCTTTGGCTTGCAAGATAAACATAATGATGTAATAATAGAATGAGAGGGTTTATATATGGGTACCAATTTGATTTTCACTTTTTGAAAACCCACTTTTCAAATGTTCTTTGTCTTTTTGATGACTCATTTTTTAATGCTTGTTCTCTTTTGCTTCTGCAGGTGGATTAGTGCTCATGCTAACTTGATTTTTTGTAGTGGCAATTGCTAGGCAGTAGGAATAGATGCTTAGGAGCAGCTAGGAATCATTATTACATATAGAGACATAAAATTACATAAGAAATATAAATAAAAACTAAATACTCTATTTTCACCTCAAAACATGTTTTGAGGTGAAAATTACATTAAGCTTTAAGAAAAATAACTTATGACTTCCAAGAAAATATGCTTGAGGTTATTTACCATCCTCATGTCTTTGCTGATCATTATTGGCATTTAATCATCGAATTTTGACTTTGGTGGAACCATAAAACCTAATGAGACCAAACCCTAAGACCTAATGAAATGAACTACAGAGTAAGTATGAACCATGACTGAAAACTATATGGAAGTGGATCAACAAGTATATTTCATGAGGGAAAACTTAAGTGAACACAACCATCAGTGGATCCATGACTTAATGGAGTGATGAACAACTTACAGTATGGGACTCCTATTATGCAAATGCAAAAGAGCAGATTTTGATCGTTGATGATAGCATGACATGATTGCCACTAACAGGTGGAATTACATGATTGAGTTATTTCTCATAATTAATTTGCCAAAATATTATAATTATGATATAATAATTATTTCATAATTGAGACAATTGAGAAAGAGCTCATAACTGTGAAAAATATTTCTATAGTTTTCCATTCCCAATGAGATCGAATTGACCCACTTGTGTATGAGTTGGTTGGGGGTCCATTCTTGTATATGGTTCCTAACTTCTCAAGCCCCTAGGTGTCTAGATACATTCTCCTAGAGAATAGAATGAGCCTATATATTCTCACCAAGAGGAAAGGGGGTAAGATATGGTATCCAAACTATAGTGCGAGAGATCTGTTGTATTGGGAGAGGAGACCATACTACAAGCATGAGGAGAGTATCCCCTTTATTGCAAGGTATATTGATGTACTTTCACTTATATGCTTAATAAAAATATATGTTCCTTACCCTTATATCAGTTTTGTAGTAATTTATATGTGTGATTTCTAGATGTTTGGAGCTGATGATCTTCTGCGGAAGATCACTTGTCATCTCTTTTTGGTTCTGTTTGTGTGCAGGCTTTGGATCGGGAGTGGATGAAAGAGATTGCTTGATTAGAGTGCAAGGATTCTGCATCGGGCCCAAAACCCTTAACCAACCTGTGTGAAGGTAAGGTACTTTCTCATACTTTGTAGCATCAGAAATTGCATCAAAAATACATGCATGGCAATCTAGATTGGGGATTGTTATTATTTTTATTTTCCATTCTCTTTTGTTGTCTGGTGTTCTCAATAGTGCATGATATTGTGGAGAAATAGCTCCTTGCATAATTCATTGCAACGAAATTGGTGCTTTCAATGAGATCTTTTCTTTTTCTCCCTCTTTGTTTTTAGATTTCCTCTTGTTCCCGTTGTGTTATATGTGGTTCTTTGGATTCATTTTGATCTCCATTGGTTTTACTTGCTTCAAATCTGAGCTGATCTTCGATCTGAATATTTTTTTATGTTTTTTTATGAGAGAATTATAGGTCACATATATTTTATCAATTTCTGCACTTTCATGTATAGAATCTGATATAAAATAACCACAAATCTAATTGTTCTCATAATTCCACCCAAAAATAAATCACTTAAAATAAACTCCATATGAGGAAGTTATGGCCATTGAAGATCAGTTAGTTTGGTTTTCTTCTGCCCTCGCGCGCGACTGATTTTTTTATTCGTTTCTGTTTTTCTTTGTATAGAATTCAGTAAAAATAATTACAAAATTGTAATATTCCTAAAAATTTTCCTCAAAACAAAATAAAAACCACTTGAAACAGAGATTGTATGAGGAAGATATTGTTGATTGAAAAATAAACCCATTTTCTACTCGTTTTTCCCAATTTTCGGGTTTTATTTCAGGTTATTTGCTTGATTTTTCAGGTGTTTTCCTTTAGAACTTGTTGCTACTTGTTGGATCTGTTTTTTATTATTGCTTTCAACTATGAAACATATCATATCTAAGCATACTATTGTTGGTTTGTTTTGGATCCTTCTTTTGGTGTTACTCTAAGGTTTTCCTTGGAGGTTTGGTGTACTTTGGTTGGGGCTATTGTCCTCATCTTTGGATCCAATTTTTTAGGTCTATTTAGTTTTGATCAAGTAACAACTAAGATCTAATTTCTATTTGTATTTTTCCTTTGTTTGGATTTTTTCAGTTGTTTCTAAGTGAGCTCTTTCTTCTCTTGTTTTTTTTGTCACAATTGGTGATCTTGTGATTGGTTGTGCAATTGTCATCTATAAAAGTTCATTTGAGTGTGTTTCTATTAATTTTTATCACTCTCATCTGATCTTCTTTAGGACTTCCCATCTCTAGGGTCTGGTTTTTACCTTTGTAGAACATTGGCCTTTGTTGAGCCATTGTGCTACAACCATGGCTTGTTGACATTGCCTTCCTTTTTCACTTTTGGATTTCTTTTTTATTGCTTGAGAGTGATTTCTTCTTTGTCTTGGTTTTCCTAGATTTGACACTTTTTAAGTGCTTGGTATTCTAGATTGGGGACTTTTCTTTGGCCTCTTTTTGGTATCTCTTACTTTTTGGTTTGATTCTTAGGTTTCTCTCACTATGATGGAGTGGAAAATTGGGTTGTATTATAGCTCTCACACTATAGTTTGTATACTAGATCTTACCCTCTTTCCTCTTGGTGAGATTATATAGGCTCATTCTATCCTCCAGGAGAATGTAGCTAGACACCTAGGGGCTTGAGAAGATAGGAAACTTCGACAATAATGGACCCCTAGCCAACTCATACACAAGTGGGTCAAGTTGATCCCCTTGGGAATGACAAACTCTAGAAATATTTTTCAAAATTATGAGCTCTTTCTCAATTATCTCAATTATGAAATAATTATTATACATAATTGTAATATTTTGGAAAATTAATTATTAAAAATAACTCAATCATGTAATTCCACCTTTTCATCATGGGATAAATCTAAAATAAGTAAAAGAAAAGGTGAAAAGGGGATGAATTTTAGCCAAACAACTGAGGTCAGTTGATATTGGGTTTCTATAACTATAATGGAGTGGAAAATAGGGTTATAACAGAGATTTTACTTTTTCAAGTAGAGTAGGATAGGAAAAAAGGAATAAAAAAGGAAAAAGGAAGAAAAATAAAAGCTCAAGTGAAAACCTCCTTTGAGGTGCCTAAGATTGGCTCATTAATTGAAAACCTCCATGAGGTGGTTAATGGGTTGGAGAAAGGAGAAAAAAGAGAAAAAGAAATAACATCCTAGGTGAAAACCTCCTTTAAGGCACCTAGGCAGACCTGCTAGTTGAAAACCTCATTGAGGCAGCTAGTAGGCCTAGGAAAAAAATGAAAAAATAAAAGAATGAAAAATGAAAAAAAAAATATGTTTTTTGACCCAAGTATCTCTCTCTAATTAATGCAGGTGCTCTTAAACCTTTGCAAGCAACAAAAACAAGTTAGCACCCTAAGAAAATGCTAATAAAAAATCTAGTCAAGGGAAGTAAAAGTTAAGCTTTCACCTCCTTTTCCTAGATGCTCCAATAGGAACAAGGTCATGTAAATCCATCTTCCTCATCCATTTCCAACATCCACCCATAATTCTCAAACCTTTCGCATTCATTTTCCTCGTTAACCTGAAATGCTATAGGAAGGTTATATTTTGCTACAAGATTGCCAAAATACACAGAGCATAAATTGTTTTTACCATATATCAAAAATCATGCATCCATTGGTTGAAATGTTTCATGGGGATATGTATAGGGATTACAGTAACATGCTTAAGAAATTTTAGAAAATTATAGTGCATACTTTTCGAGAAATTGGCCATAATCATCTACAACCATTTTCCATTTTTCTCGAGATTTATACATTGACTGGCTAATATTTTTTATGGGGATATGCATAGGGATGATAGTAACATGCTCAATAAATTTCATAAAATCTTAGTGCATACGTTTTGAGAAATTAATCATCGTCACCTACAAACATTTTCCATTTTTCTCGCGATTCATGCATCCATGGGCCAAGATTTTTTATGGGGATATGCATAAGGATGATGACAACATGCTCAAATAATTACCGGTGAACCTGGTCTACTATTTGAGATATATGGGTCAAAAAATTATGCTACATGAGTGTCCTGAAACTGTTACAAGATTGACACTGAGTGCTACATGATTAATACAATGTGATAGAGGAAAGACCAAAGAGCTAAAAAAAGCCTAATTTGAGAAAATTCATCACCCAAACCTTATAATTCAAGGAGGAGCATCAAAGGGAGGGTAAGTATGAATTTTTCCTTGCCACCTTTTGACGAAAAGCCTACAAAACCTTTCATTCTTTTAAATAATACATCTTGTAACAATTTATGGTAGAAGTTTGGGCATGAAAAGAAAATGAAGTATATGTGTTGAGCATGATGAGAGAAGGAAATTCAGTTGTTTTGAGTTGTGTTATGAAATCTTCCCTCTTTCAAGAAATTTCAACAAACTATTCCTTCCTTATCTCTGCCTCAATAACTCAATTGAACATATTTTTTTTTAAAACCCTATTAAGAAAAACAAAGGATTTGTTTGTCCAACTTTGGGAGAATCATGGGGGGTGGCCTACAACCACAAAGAGAGGAATGAGAAGGAACCCTTGCATTATTCATTCTAAAACTTCTACAAGTACAAAAAGGTTCCAGTGACAGTTAATGACGAGTATCACAGTCAGAAGAGCAACATCAAAATTCACCTTCACACACTTCCATTAAGCCCTCTTTGTCCACTCCATCCATCCCTTAACCTCTCCAATATTTTCCACACCATTGTCTCGCCTTTGTCACCCAATTATGTTAATATCTTTTATTTCTATAGGGTTGATCCAAAATTGCTACAAGAGGATGATCTACATAAAAATAAGGAACATGTTGAAAGTTTTCACTCAAGTATAGGGGAGGGGGTACATAAAAACCCTATCATTCTTCTAACGTACTATATGTCACCTTTTATTTTACCTTTATTCCCATTACCATCCATCAAAATCCTTTCCCTTCATCTCTTTTCCACCATTTTTCATCACAGAAGAGCTCAGACCCTTTTCCATCACAAAAGAGCTTTATGTCCATCATCAACAATTTTTTCATGAATTATCAACATTGTTGGAAGCAACACTTGGAGGGAATTGTGATCCTAAGGGGTTTGTGTGACTGCTACAGGAAGACACATAGTATTGTAGCATCTTTCATAAACCCTACAATATAAAATTTGAAGCACAAGACCAAAAAATTTGAACACCATGAAGCTTCAGGAGACTCCAACACTAGTCCTGAGTAGCTACAGGATCCCTAATCAACAACAATAACAACATATATTCCATGGTGGAACCTATATTTTCATCACATGAATCACGGAATTTCCATTAGAAATAAAAAATGTAAAGCTAATTAAAGGATTACTGAACTTTGTAAATCACACCTCAAAGGGAATTCCAAAAGTCACATCAACCTTTTAGCCAATACATCTAGGTTCTAGCAATCACGTCAGGAAGAGTTCCAAAAATCATATAAGTGTTCCAATGGACACATCAACAGATCCAATATTCACATCAGCACCTCCGGCATCACCTACAAAAACTCACCCAAGGTAAGGCTTAGGTATGTAATCCTCTAAAAAATTCCTATGAACTTATTTTAGCTTCAAAACATTACAATTGTACGAAGAAAAAGGTTTTTTCTATAGCCAAACTTAGTAGTAGAGAAACCTTGGCCTTTTTTAGCAATTAACTTCACTTTTCCACCAAGACACCCTTAGATGTGGGAGAGGAACAAGACAAAAGTGAAGAGGACTTGAGAAAGTGAGATTGTAATCATTTAGTCATGTTGGAGGACAAGGAGTGTGAAGGGCTAGGTGAGGGGAAACACAGTTAACTCAAAGCACTCTGAGTTTATTTACATGCAGCGAAAAAAGAGAAAAATAATTGAAAAATAATAATAAATAATAATAAAAATTAAAAATTAAAAAGGTGGACCCACCACCTCTTGGCATGAAAATATTGGTTGCTATAGGATTCGAGTTGTGTGCTACAAGATCAGAACAGGCTACTACAAGATGAGAACAGTCTGTTACAGGATTGAGATAATCTGTTACAAGACTGAGACAGTCCGCTACAGGAAGGAAAATTTCGCCCAGAATATCCACTCGAGCCTTTGGAAGCAAGGAAATATTCAAAGGAAATGGCATGGGTGTAAACAAATATGCTACAAGAGAAAAAAAAGGTGCTACAGGAAGGAAAAAATTTAACAGAGTTACTACAGGATGAAGGAAAATTGCTATAGGAAGGGACAACAAAAACTCGAGAGGAGGGAGAAGACCCACAAGAACTCCAAGATCCCATTCCACAACCTGGTATTGGATCCTATTACAAATTTATTAAAGGGAGGAGAATTATACCTACAAAGTTTTCAATTCCCCTCCTGTTTGAGTTAGTAAAAAGAGAGAGGTGAAACTCACCAGTGGATGCAAACTGAAAAATCCAAGAAAGTAGAGGATGTGGGCCTCACAGAGTAGAGGAGAAGCTGCAATTATAAAACAAGAGGCTGAGAAAGAAACTACAGGATTTTGAGGCACAACTTACCACCATTGCAAGTTTTTCCATGAAGGTCATCCAATCCAGGCATCCATCCAAATAATATTCCATATTTCTCAAATAATAATGAGCTAATTAAGGGAATTAAATGAAAATTCATATGAGGAATAAAAGAAGAAAAATAAAGCAAGAAGATGGATTGGTTTCTCAGAGGAAGGGCAACAGTTTCAATAGGATGGTATGATGGGCCTCCAAATTAGACATAAATTAAGGCCCATCTAACCTTTCTTAGGCACATAAAGGATATATTAAATATCTCCTTCTACACTTAATAGTTTTTTTTAGATTTAATATGTTCTTAGGAAGGTTTAGATATAATTGCATATTATGTACCTAATATTATTTATTTTTGCAGAATATTGAGAAATGTTGAATGAGATAATATAGGGACTTGATCCCTACTACAGGATGGACTAAGATTGGATAATAAATGAACAAGATATTATGAAATTATTAACAAATTTTAGAGCTTCACTAATTGAGAAAATATAGGAATGTGTTCCTTGTCATTTAATGAAGATTCCTAGTGTTGGGAACCAGATCCACTTTTTGAGGGATTTTGGTGGGGAAAGTTGCCTCCTTTCAAGCAAGATGCCTCCCCATCTATTTGTATAAGTACCGATTCAAATATTCCTCTAAGGGAGTGTATTTATTATTCTTCTTGTGGTGAAAACATGTTATTTAGTAGCTCCACCTTCATTTCTAGCAGAGATGTACTTGGATTGATTCAAATAATGAAGTTTGGTGCCATTTTTAGCTCTTAAAGCTTGGTATTCTTCATAGGACTCTGAGTATCCTTGGGATTGGCCATACCAAGAGCCTCAAAGCCCTGTTGTACAATTTATTTTTCTTCTTTTCACTTCTTATTCACATGCATCTCTTATTCTTGGTTTTCCTATTTCTGCATTTACTATTGATGCTTTTCTTTGTTGTAGGTTACATTGGTTAAATGATTGAAGTGAGTTGTTATACAGGTTATTTATAGAGTCACAATCATGCTGCATCCTTAGAACATATTTGAAAATTCATATTCATCATTGAGCGACTTGGATTGGTTTACTAGTTCACAATTCTCAAAATTTTGGAAGTCTCTTGTAGCAACAAAGTAGTAATTTTCTACTAATATTTAGAACGTGTTAATGATCTCTTTCCTAGTTTATTATACTTGGATTGGGTCATAAAAAAATTTAATTTAATAGAAAATTTTACCCCATAGAATTTTCACTTGATCAAGCGAGGAATTTGATAAGTTAACTAGCTCACTAATTCTTGAATTTCTGGTTTTTAGAGTAGTAATTTTTTGTTATTTTTTAGCACATGTTAAAAGGGCCATTTTTTAGTGATTCCACTTGGAATGGACTCCTAGAACATCCCAATTAATAAAAAAAATATCCCATCCCATTTTAATTTAATTTCTTTGGGAATACAGAAAGTTATCTCGAGGAGTAGCAATCCTGCCAATCCTTTAGCAGTCGTGTAGCTGACTTATAGCAGTCTTGAGTATCTTGTAGCATTGTCTAAACTTAGAAAATTTGCCTTAAAACCTTTGTTTTTACATTTTTGGATTGAATAATGACCTCAAGGATTTGAATCCATGATTTAGAAAGACCAAATACAACCTAGGACTTCCCTTTTCTCCACTGCAACACATTCCAACAATTATGGGTTAGTAGATGGGTTCATCAATTGAATGACATAGTGATGATTTTCATGATTAGTTTATGAAGAACCTAATGAAATCTGTTACATGGCCTAATCGTTTTTTAATTCAATGATTGATATTTGGTTCATTCTCTTTACTGTATGCAATTAGAATAGGGTTTCTTTCCTTGCCTTTTGTTTCCTACAATAGGTTAAGGTTTCCATTTCAAGCATTTAAATTTTTACAATTAGTTTAGGTTATATTTCATGATATTCACTTCATTTCATAAAATCGGTGAAATAAAGACACATTTCACGTTGCACATTTAGTTTCGAAACCTCTTAATTTTCTACAAACCTCTCGTTGATAATTTAAGTTAGTATCCTTGGGAGTTGCAGCATTCTTGTTACAATACTAGACTCATCACAGAGATAAACCCATACTGCATGGAACAGGCTAAAACTGACCAGATCATGAACATGGAGATCAATAACACTCTCCAATAGAAGATAGAATTGTAATGAGTTGTCAAATTTTGCCAACTCTTGTACCAAGGCAAGTGGCTCACATGGGACCAAGTTCAGAAAACTTTTCCCCATCTCATGGAGGCACTCAACACAATAGGGACCATTGCTTCCTAAGGGGGGAGGATTGATCCAAGTGGATATTGGTGGCCACACACCTATTCCACTTGGACCCCCACCATTGTTTCTTTTAGTTTTCTTAATTGTAGCACAATTTACTATTTTTGGCAGTTTTTTGGGTCCTGAACTTTCAGAGCCGTTTGGAGACCCTAAATGATGTTTTTTTAGAAAACAAGAAAACCAATTATTTTTGGTTTTGATTGGGCTGACTCAAATTCGATCTATACTGCGCACCAACAAAACTCTCAATCATTGGCCCTTTCGGCAACGATATATAGTAAATCACAGTCTCACCCGAAGTGACTATGGGAGGATACAAAATCAGGTTTCTACAGACTTGAGGGATGATGTGATGTGGTATTTTTATGTTCTTTTATCTTTAACATACATATATTACTTCGTTGGATTCATTTAACTACTTAAACATGCCATATAAACCTATAAATCATCATTATGCTGTAATAAACTAAGACTATAATAAACTACTATGCTACAACATATAATAAGAAAACATACACATTAAGGCACAAGTTTTACCATGGTTCATCTGGATATGGGACAAAATCCACAAGAACTGTTGCTTATAATAATAATTCTTGTACAACAAATGGTTCTTGAGCTGCGCACTAAGCTACAGGTCATATGCGCACTCAAATGCAAAATCAGGCCTTTGCTCACTCAGCTATAGAGCCTTCCCTTCGCCACAAAACCACAGAACACAATAATTTGACCATAAACACTGATCTAGACCATAAATATGATTCTTATTCTTATTATTTTACCCTATATATATTATTACATCAAGGGTACATTGTTACAATACCATGCTCCAAATACCATGGACTCCCTAAAACAAATAGTATAACCATTTATCGTTTACATTATCACATGCTTTTACAAAAGCAATGGGCTTTGACCCACCTCAAAGCCCATATACCACACGATATATTTACTATGCGACCTACTTCACACTCTGCTACATTCTTTACATCGCACTCTGCTCCACAAAATACGAAGTATTCATCAAAATCTAGGACAAGTTGGGTTGTGCTAAACAAGCCCCCAACACTCACATGTGACTCGTCTCGCGTCACTCAACTACTTTGCCTCTGATTTTTTCTTTGATGTTGTTGTAGGCTAGATTAAACTGATGCAGAGTCTCTGTTACTTGGTTTTCCTCATTGCCCACTTACTCTAGCAATGCCTCTGTCACATCTTTTGTAGCCTTCTATAGCAATGCTATATCCCTCTGTCAAAGTTGTTGAATCTTCTCATCTAATGCCTGCGATAGTTGGAGGGCCTCATCCTGCCAAGGTTGAGTCCTCTATGTCAAAATATGTTCTTCCTTATTTAGTTCCTCAATTTTCTTCTAGAGGGCTTTTGACTCATTAATCTTCATAAGCTTCTGCATGATTGGTAAGGTCTTCGCAGATGCCTGGATTTCTTCTAATTATTGTTGCTTTTGTTGCATTTCTACCTATAGTTTCTGTACATTTGGATCTTTCTGTTGCGAAGTCCAAATTTGTAGACTTTCGTCCAAGAGATTTCCATAATCCACCACTACTACGGAGATGTTGGCCATTGCAGTGTTTAGTGTTGAAAATAGCAACAAGAAATGCTAAAAATAGAAATTCTATAAATATCATTTCAGGTACCAGTGTTGGAAATAGCAACAAGGAATGATAAAATAGAAATGCTAAAAATAGCATTGCTATAAAAATAATTTCGGGATACATTCCAATTTTAGTTAGTCCCTGAACTAAAATTGAGAATTAAAATTTGAATTTGATCTTAGCAGCTATTTGAAAAATAATTAATTAATTCATCTTGAGTTAATTAGTTGGATAAAATCAAACATGAAGTCTATGTGAAGACATGCAACATGTTGGAAATAATACTGAGAGGGGGGTGAATCAGTATTATCTAGCAATTTACCAAATCTTCCTTATTTGATCTTTTGAAATATTCTTGCATATCAGTACCATAAAACAATGAGCATGAATAAAGAAAATAGACAGTCACACCAAAGAACACAAGATGTAAGGTGGAAACCCAATGCGGGAGAAAAAACCACCTGCTGCAATAATGTCTCTATCTTCTTTCAAGAATTTCTTTTTACAATGATTTTGTACTGGTGCAGTCCTTTACCAGCACGCAGGCTGCAACCTGCAAAGAGCTACAACTCTTTCTCGTTTTCCAGACTTCTCCTGGAAGGGAGCTACAACCCCCTACTTCTTTTCATGAAGAATCAAATGATCAACAAGTATACAACAGATACAGTCTACTATAGATATCAGATCAGTAATTACAGAAACAACCCAGAACACCTTATGAATAGAAATATACAGTCAACAGATCATCTTAAGACAGGGACGCATATTTTCTTTCTGTGGCCTGCGACTGGACGCAGTATACCTTATGCTGTTCTGCGTGCCGACGCACTGTTCCTTTTTGCTTGTCTGCGACCGACACACACATCAACACTATCGCGTCGCGTCTTTCGCTTCAGAGACGCACCCAATACCACAGTCGCGCCGCGTCCTTCGCTACAGAGACGCACCTGATCCTTTACTGTACTGCGTCCCGGCGCACTTTCCCTTCACTGAATCTGCGTCCCTTTAGATATAGAAGATAAGAGGACTTCAGAACCAACCCAAACACTCAGATCCACAGATCTGATCATGCGCCATATAGATCGTAGTCCATTAGAAGATTTACCCTTAAAGATATGGACTAGATCTCACCAAGAGATGATCAACCAAGATGATGATTAATCCAAATGAACTCCTTTGCTTTATATAGGCAAGCTTCTCCCCAAAGCGTGGAACAATACCACGAGCCGACACCATAGAAACACACAACCGTCGGCTAGATACCACACAAGAAGCCCCCACGAGCTTTTCTCTACCTTGAAATGTGTGCACTGGGCGGACGCACCTTCTGAACGGCTGGCCAGCGTCCCTGGACGCGGGTTCTGTATGGTAGACTTGCGGGGATGCATTTGCTGAACATATTTCCTGCGTCCTTCTTGATTTACCACCTGAAAGAGTTTGCCATCAAGGACAACACCTGAAACATAATGCCAACAAACTCCCCCTTTGGACTTGATGGCAACCACATAAGCTTCAGCTTCATCATTCTCCCCCTTTGACATCAAGAGCAAAGGGTATGCTCCCCCTATGCTCAAGCTTCTCCAGATTTGTAACCAGAAATCCATCATGAAGGAGACAGAGACATATTGCAGCTATTTCCAAGATCTCCTTCTCCATAATGCCAACAATGCATTATGTGCTCCCCCTGAGCCTATACCATCAATAGGAAGATGGTCAACAGTGAGATGATGCATCAACAACCCCCAGCTTTTGCCTGAGGTATTCAAAAGTGTCCCTGGGCAACGGTTTGGTGAAAATATCAGCAACTTGTTCCTTAGAAGGAACATACTCCAACTTGACCTTCTGTTCAAGTACTTGTTCCCGGAGAAAATGGTACTTGATTGGTATGTGCTTGGTTTTTGAATGCATAACCGGATTCTTTGAGATGCTGATTGCACTTGTGTTGTCACATAAGATAGGAATAGGAGGTGTACAAGTGATTTGATAATCCTGCAAAGTCTGCATCATCCAAAGAAGTTGGGTGCAACAAGATGCAGCCGCAACATATTCCGCTTCAGCTGTAGACAAGGCAATTGAACTCTGTTTCTTGCTGAACCAAGATACCAGTCTAGAACCCATAAAGAATGCACCACCACTTGTGCTTTTCCTGTCATCCACGCTTCCGGCCCAATCTGCATCTGTATAAGCATGAAGAGTGAGATCTGTATCTCTAGGATACCATAGGCCATAATTTTGAGTCCCTTGAAGATATTTGAAGATTCTCTTTACTGCTTGAAGATGAGTCTCCTTTGGATTTGCCTGAAACCTTCCAACTATTCCAACTGCATGCATGATGTCTGGTCGGGTACCTGTCAAATATAGTAGACTTCCAATCATAGATCTGTAGGTTGGTTGATGAACTGCTGCAGATTCGTCATTTGCACTGAGACTACATCCTGTAACCATGGGTGTACATACTGGTTTTGCATCTTCCATGCCATATTTCTTCAAAATCTGCTTGAGATACTTGGTTTGAGATAAAAGGATTCCTCCTTTCTTTTGTTGGATTTGCAAACCAAGAAAGTATGTCAGTTCTCCTAGCAAGGACATCTCAAATTCTTTCTGCATGACTGAGGCAAAGCTTTGACTCATAGCTTCTTCATTACTGCCAAAAATAATGTCATCTACATACACAACAAGTATTAGTAATTTGTCATTTTCAACTTTTATATAAAGATTGCTATCTGCTGAACCTTTTGAAAAACCTTGTTGATGAAGATATTTGTCCAACCGGTAGTACCAAGCCCTTGGAGCTTGTTTGAGACCATAGAGAGCCTTTTTTAATCGGCATACAAGATTTGGATCGTTTCCAAGAATGAAACCATCTGGCTGTTCAATGTACACTTCTTCATCCAAGTCTCCATTCAGAAAAGCTGATTTCACATCCATTTGAAATACTTTGAAGTTCTGACAACTTGAGAGAGCAAGAAACATTCGGATGGCCTCAAGTCTTGCAACAGGAGCAAAAGTTTCTTCAAAGTCTATTCCTTCTTGCTGTGCATACCCTTTACAAACAAGTCTGGCTTTGTTTCTAATTACTTCTCCATTTTCATTCAATTTATTTTTGAAAACCCATTTTGTTCCGATAACATTCTTATCCTTTGGTCTAGGAACCAGCTCCCAAGTGTTGTTCTTTTCGATTTGCTCAAGTTCTTCATCCATTGCTTTCACCCAACATTCATCTTTGCATGCTTCTTTCACATTTTGTGGTTCAGTAGAGGAGAGTAATGCCAAATAACTTGAAGCTTCTGCAACTGTTCTTCTAGTTTGTATACCTGCTTCCTTTTGTCCCATGATCTGAGATTCTGGATGGTTCTTTTGAACATATCTGGATGGAGTCTTTTCTTCTATTCTTGTTCTTTCTTCTGTTTCTTCGTGAGGTCCGTCTTGAAATTGTTCTTGCGGTTCTTCTTCTTCATCATTCTGTCTTTGAGGGTAGCTTTCATCTTCTTCAATGTCTTCACGATGTATTTGCCTAGGAATGTATCCTTTCTCATCAACCACTACATCAATGCTGTCAACAATTCTGCCAAGTCTTTTATTGTAGCATTTGTATGCTTTGCTATGTGGAGAGTAGCCAAGAAGAATTCCTTCATCTGCTCTAGGATCAAGTTTGCCAAGCTGCTCCTCAGTATTTTTGATATAGCATTTGCTCCCAAAGATTTTGAAGTGCTTTACCGAAGGAGTTTTACCACTCCAGAGCTCATGAGGAGTTTGAGTGCTGTTCACTCGGACATTTGTCTTGTTGAGAAAAATAACTGCCGCATGTGCAGCTTCACCCCAGAAGGTTGCAGGAGTTCCTGATTCATCAAGCATAGCACGAGCCATTTGCTGGATTGTTCTGTTCATTCTTTCCACTACTCCATTTTGCTGAGGAGTTCTAGCTGTAGAAAATTCTCTCCTTATTCCATGTTCATCACAGAAATCAAAAAATTCATTTGAAGTAAATTCTCCACCTCTGTCGGATCTGAGGCACTTAATCTTGTGACCTGATTCATTTTCAGCCAAGGCTTTGAAGGATTTGAACTTTTCGAAAGCTTCATCTTTGTGCTTCATAAGTCCTAACCAAACAAACCTGGAGAAATCGTCAATAAATAATATCAAGTATTCCTCTCCTCTAGGTGTTCTTTTTCTGAATGGTCCACATACATCTGTATGTACTAGCTCAAGAGGCATGCTGGCTGATCCTTCTTTCTCTGGAAAGTTAGTTCTAGTCTGTTTTCCAAACTGACATGATCTGCACATGGTGTTGTCAGGAATCTTGATATCTGGAAGATCGCGAACTGCCTGATATTTGCAAGCTTTCCTTATTTGTGAGAAGCTTAGATGTCCCAACCTTCGATGCCATAACCAGTGCTCTTCATCCTTGCTTAGATAGCATTGTTGTTGTTCTTCATCAAAAATGTATAGATTATTTGAAGTTCTTTTTCCTTTGAGAACTGTTTTACCTGTATCAAGATCACGAACAAGACATCCATTTGATCTGAATATAACCTCGGTTCTTTGATCACACATCTGGCTTACACTTAGAAGATTATGCTTTAGTCCATCAACAAACAAAACATTTCCAGCCTTAACATCTTCTTTTAAAGGAGCAATACCTTTTCCTTTTATAGTTGCAGGAGTATCATTTCCAAAAGAGACTTTCTTTCCCTTTTCTAAATTAGAATAAGATTCAAGTTTTTCTTTATCACCTGTCATATGCTTTGAACATCCACTGTCAATGTACCATAGATTTTCTTGTCCTTCTGCATAGAATGCTATCCCACATCTTTCTGTTTGAGGTTCCTTTATTTTCCATGTTTTGGTGCCTGAGGTTTGTTCCCTTTTTTGTTCTTGTACCTTTCTTTCCGGAAACCTGCTTCTGCATTCAACATCTTCATGTCCAAAATTATTGCAAATAGAGCATTCAACTTCATTTTCAAGAGCTGAAAAATTGTTATAGGTCCTTTTTGTAATCCCTGTCATGCTTCTTTGTTTTTGAGCTTCCCTAGTCATGATTGTTTTATACGCAACACATTGGGCTGCTTTGTGACCAAAGTTATGGCAAGAAAAGCATTGTCCATTGAAGAAGTTTCTGCGATTATTGAATCTACCAACCAACTGATTGTAATTTCTATTTTCATCTATTCTTGAACCAAATTGAGAAGATTTTACCTGTGGCTGGTTGTGGCTTTTGTTCACCCTTAAGCTGGATTGCCCCTGATAGTTTGAAGTTTGTCCCTGCTTTACCTGATGATCTTCCTTGTGTTCTTGCTCATTTCTTCTTGCTGCATCAAGATAACTTTTTGAAGTGGAAGCTTGAGAAGTTTCTCCATTGTAGCCCAGACCTGTCTTATTTAGTGGAGACCGCTGCACACTGATAATCTCATTCAACGTTTCAGATCCTTTGACAAACTTGAGATTAATAGTTTTTGTTTTCTCAATTTCTTTTCTAAGACCAACAATTTCACCTTCTAATTTTTCAAGATGTTTTTCCTTTTCATCAATCTGAAATTGTAGAGTATCAATAATCATGTTCTTTTCTTCTATACATCTCTTGAGTCTAGTAATTTCATCATAAAGGTTATCCACATCTATAGCATCCTCATAATTATCATCTTCAAATGCCATTAACAATCTATATTTGTTACCTTGTTCATCTTCATCACTGTTTGATAAGCCATCGCTATCTTCATGGGTGTAGTAGCTTTTCTTATTTGTACCCTGTTTCTTGTTCCATCTAACTGGTTCCTTTCCTTTATCCTTATAAGAACATTTTGCAGCATAATGACCTACTCTTCCACAAGCAAAACATTTGAAAGGTAGCTTACCTCTGAACCTTCCAGAACCCCTTTGAAGATTTCTGACAAAGTTTGATTCTTCTTCCTCTTCTTCTGGAACATGACTTGCTTCATAGTGATCTTCTTTGCCTGATGCTTTAAAAGCAGCTTCCCTTCTGTCTGATGGACCTCCCTTTCTCATTTCATAAGCAGTTAGAATTCCATGCAGCTGAGACATAGTGAGAACACGGAGATTTTCCTTTTCTTCTACTGCAGATACTTTAGATTCAAATTTGGGAGATAAAGATCTTAGAATCTTTTGAACTACTATAGTCTCTTTTATTTCTTCACCCAAATTTTTCATACAATTAACAATCTCATCTACCCGAAGAAAATAATTAGCCACACTTTCATCATTATACATCTTGAGAGTCTCATATTGAATCCTGAGAGTTTGAAGTTTAGCTTCTTTTACCTGTTCATCTCCTTCATAGCTAGTGATCATTTTGTCCCATATTTCTTTTGCTGATTTGAAGTGCATGACCTTCATGAACTCTGTTTGAGATATACTTCCTAATAGAGTACTGACTGCTTTTGCATTTGTTTCATACTGCTTTTTCTCAGCTGGATCTGTAGGAGTAACTGAAGGAAAGGCATAGCCTGATTCTACAATGTTCCAAACTTCTGTACCAAGAGATTGAAGATATGCAGTAACTCTTACCTTCCAATAATTGAAGTTTGTCCCATCGAAGACGGGTGGCCTGATTGATGCTTCTCTCTCGTAGTTGCTCATGATGATCGATCTACCTTCAAGCGATCAAGCTGTTCTGAAGGACCTGCTCTGATACCAATTGTTGGAAATAATACTGAGAGGGGGGTGAATCAGTATTATCTAGCAATTTACCAAATCTTCCTTATTTGATCTTTTGAAATATTCTTGCATATCAGTACCATAAAACAATGAGCATGAATAAAGAAAATAGACATTCACACCAAAGAACACAAGATGTAAGGTGGAAACCCAATGCGGGAGAAAAAACCACCTGCTGCAATAATGTCTCTATCTTCTTTCAAGAATTTCTTTTTACAATGATTTTGTACTGGTGCAGTCCTTTACCAGCACGCAGGCTGCAACCTGCAAAGAGCTACAACTCTTTCTCGTTTTCCAGACTTCTCCTGGAAGGGAGCTACAACCCCCTACTTCTTTTCATGAAGAATCAAATGATCAACAAGTATACAACAGATACAGTCTACTATAGATATCAGATCAGTAATTACAGAAACAACCCAGAACACCTTATGAACAGAAATATACAGTCAACAGATCATCTTAAGACAGGGACGCATATTTTCTTTCTGTGGCCTGCGACTGGACGCAGTATACCTTATGCTGTTCTGCGTGCCGACGCACTGTTCCTTTTTGCTTGTCTGCGACCGACGCACACATCAACACTATCGCGCCGCGTCTTTCGCTTCAGAGACGCACCCAATACCACAGTCGCGCCGCGTCCTTCGCTACAGAGACGCACCTGATCCTTTACTGTACTGCATCCCGGCGCACTTTCCCTTCACTGAATCTGCGTCCCTTTAGATATAGAAGATAAGAGGACTTCAGAACCAACCCAAACACTCAGATCCACAGATTTGATCATGCGCCATATAGATCGTAGTCCATTAGAAGATTTACCCTTAAAGATATGGACTAGATCTCACCAAGAGATGATCAACCAAGATGATGATTAATCCAAATGAACTCCTTTGCTTTATATAGGCAAGCTTCTCCCCAAAGCGTGGAACAATACCACGAGCCGACACCATAGAAACACACAACCGTCGGCTAGATACCACACAAGAAGCCCCCACGAGCTTTTCTCTACCTTGAAATGTGTGCACTGGGCGGACGCACCTTCTGAACGGCTGGCCAGCGTCCCTGGACGCGGGTTCTGTATGGTAGACTTGCGGGGACGCATTTGCTGAACATATTTCCTGCGTCCTTCTTGATTTACCACCTGAAAGAGTTTGCCATCAAGGACAACACCTGAAACATAATGCCAACACAACAGTTTTCCCTCTGATTGAGGAAGTTATCCCTTAATTAAAGTGATCAAGATGAGTTATACTTTGAGTTGTAATTAGTTAGCTCAGTTAACTGAGTTAAGTTTAGTTAGATTAGTTCCAATAGTTTGTGGAACTGATTGTCAGTTCAGTTAGTTAATGCATGCATGCATGTAACTAGTGTACTTCAAATAACTAAATATTCTCTCATAAATAACTCATGCATGTCAGTTTAGTCAGAGACCTAGTTGAGATCAGATGAAGGGACAGTGTACTATCAGTTGGAGGAATTTTCCTATATGGGAAACTCATCCATGCAGAAGGAATTAACTCCTTCAGGATTGTGCAGTTATTTCAGAGGTCAGTGTTGTGTGTGAGGTGAGAATCACACAGGTTGCAGTTGGAGGACCCAGGAGAAACTGCGCAAGGAAATAGGAGGCTTGGAGGACTGATGGATGGCATATGTTGTGTCTATTCATTCTATGAGCAGCATTGAGGGATTGTACTGAGAGATGGATAGCTTGTGAGCTAAAGCTCTGTGTAATCCAAAGATATTAATACTTGTATGATAATACAAATATCGAGGTTTTTAGCTGAGGCTTTCCCCAGAGTATTCTTCTGCGTTTCATGTGTTATTGATTTCTCATTCTCTGTTATATGTTTTCTATTTGATCTTGCTCAAGATCAATTAAGCTTCCGCAAGTTTGTTTGTATAAGTAGATCAAGTATTTTTCTTTAGTATATTGCATTATCTGGTGATCTACGGTGAAATTTCTACATTTAGGTCAGTCTTCCTCTGATCTCATATTTCTTGTGGCGTAGTTGTATGCAGATTCATTTGCAGCTCAGTGATATGAATTTCATACTTAAACTATACATTTGTAATATTCTTCTTATATGCTTTCACTGCAAGGCCGAGCTTCGCAACCTTGTCCTCCACTGATTCTTCTTCGCAGACATCCATGTCCAGAATCTCTTTACATGTGGCTACAACCACCTCCTTGATATTTTGTTGTTGTTGTGCCACTTGATCCCTTTCTTGGATCACTTGCTCAAGATTCTGCCAAAGCGCATCTTGCTCTTTTTCTACTTGAATATTTAGTTGTGAGGTGTGTTATTCACGCAACCTCAGCTCTTCTATAATTTCCAAGTTTCGCTTGTGTAATCTTTGTAATGGCATTACTATGATGTTCATATTGACATGCTTCCATTCCTTAGCCTACTACTATAGTTCGGCGGAGTCAAACTATAGGGATCCTATAGGTATCTGTGCTAACCTCACTGCAAGCGTAGGCTCTATCTACCTTTCTACTCCAACCCTTTCCTCTATTTGCAATGGTTCTCTGACCGTTTGTGCCAGTATCTTCAATTTTGTGATCCGCTCTATGACACTGGTCAAAAATACGTCATAGCAATCTTCTACTATGTTCTAGGATTTAGTTGCCACCTCCTGAATCCTATCTTCGATATGATCCAAGTCCCCATCAATAAGGACCATTGGTGTGATATCCTTCATTTTATTTTCCTTCTTCTCTTTCTTGAACTTTGTGCCAGCTTCACCCTGTTCTTTTCTCTTTTATGTGGTAGTTTCTTATATTCCTACCTTTTCGGGCTCCTTATCCTACTTATCTCCTTCAGGAGGATCCTAGAGACCCTCATCATGTTGATCCTATTTCTCTCATTCATGCTCATCCTTGTCTTTTCCACTCGCTTCACCGTGTTGTGATCCTTCTCTTCTTCTATCGCACTATCTCTTGCTTTTGCCTCCAATGCAGTCATCCATTCTGTAGGCCACTCTTGTGCCTTTTCTAAGAGATCATCCTTTGTAACCAAATATGGTAGGGGATGCAATTTTTTGGTTTTATCCCTGTGAGCCTATATATACACTCTGTGAAAATCGGCCTTGAACTTCGCAACAGTGATATATTGTTCTTATAGGTTCAGCGATAGGCCAGTGTGTTGGTTCACTAAAATATGCAAATCCATATGATACAATACAAAGAACATCCTATTCTCCATTGCTTGTGAAGGTGTTAGCATTATGATACAGGTATGACACAAGTGTTGTCCTTGATGGAAACTCTCTCAGATGAAATGGTAAACAACAAGAATGAAAAAAGAAAGGCATACACAGGTTCACTATATACCAAGACGCATATACACGCAGGTTCACTATATACAAAGGTGTGTATAAAGTACACACGCACTTTCACAGAAGGAAACACGCATACATGTCGGAAAACTAAGTTTTGGTCTGTGGTATTTGGACCATGGTATTTGGTTCGAGGTATTGACCTGAGGTATTGGGTCCAAGGTATCGGTCCTACGTGGTTTTGGACCATGGTATTGAGAGAGGCCTAAACCTATATAAGGAGAATAAGATCATTAGGCCAAAGGGCAAGTGTGCAAGTGATGAATATTTGATGAAGTGTGAGATCTAGTATGTAGGTTATGGGTATGTGATACTTTGCTAAGGATGCACCTATGTGGCGAATGAAGGTTGATGGACCAGGATCATGAATAGTTTAGATTTGAATATTGATGCGTGTCTTATCCTTTATATCTGATGATCTGGGTATATCTGAACTAGAAAATTGCAGCGAAGGTATAAGTAATTATTTTCAGATCTGTACACCGGTTCCCTTTGGTGAAATTGCATATACACGCTGGTTCGACATAGCCAAGTAGCATATACATTATGATATTTGATATTTGAGGTTGTTGCTGGTTCTAGTGGTTGTTGCAGAGTTCTAGGTTCTTCTCTGTGTTCTAGTGACTGTGTTTTGATGACAGGGTTTAAGTGTTTCAGTTGTTGGGTGATTCAGATATTAATGATGCAGATATAGTTGATGGTTGTATTGCCGTGGTGATAGATTTTTTATTGATGGATCCAGTCTAAAAATTTAGAAACGTGGTCCCTGGAAGAAAAAAGAAGGTCGTAGCCTTCTGTAGGTCGGCGCCTACGTACTAGTAAATATATTGGCTAGTATAAGAGCTAGGGGGTTGTAGCTCCCTTTTAGTAGAAGCTGGAGAATGAGAGAAGGTTGTAGCCTTCTGTAGGTAGGTGCCTACGTACTGGTATTAGTCTGCACCAGTACAAGATTGTAAACAGGTTTTTCTTATCTTAAAGAAAACAATAGCAGGTGGTTTTTGTCCCGCATTGGGTTTCCACCTTATATCATAGTGTTCATGTGTGTCTCTTATGTGTGGTGATCTGTTCTGTTCTTACTGCACCTGGTTACTGTTTAAATGGTTAATGATCTTCTGATGCACTGATTAAAGATTAACATATGATGAATTAACTAAATCATAAGTTTATTGGATATACGCTAGTTGCATTAAACACAGTTGCGTGTACACGTGAGTTTCCTTAACTGAAGTAGCATATATGAATCTGATTATGCAAATGAAAAAGTTATTGATTTGCTAATACTGATTCACCCCCCTCTTAGTATTATTTCCAACAAATGGTATCAGAGCAGGTCCTTCAGAAGAAGCTTGATCGCTTGAAGGAAGATCCATCAGGATGAGTAATCAAGAAAGAGAGGGATCCATCAGACCACCAATCTTCGACGGGAGCAATTTTGTTTTTTGGAAGATAAGAACCACAACCTCTCTATAATTTCTTGGAACGGATATTTGGGAAATCTTGGAAGGGGGATATAAATTTCCATCAACAATTCCTACAAATATGGCAGGTAGAAAGAAATATGAAATAAATGTCAAAGTTGTTACTATCTTATTGGGAAGTTTGTCAAAATCAAAGTTTGTCAAGGTTATGCAGCTCAGATCAGCCAAATAAATATGGGACAAAATCATTCTAAGCTACGAAGGAGATGCTCAGGTAAAATGTGATAAGCTTCAAACTCTCAGAATTCAATATGAAACTCTTAAGATGCATAATGATGAAAGCATAGCTAATTACTTCCTACATATAGATGAGACTGTCAATTATATGAAGAATCTGGGTGAAGAAATTAAGGAAGTTGTCTTAGTTGATAAATTTTTGAGATCCTTGTCTGCTAAATTTGAACCCAAAGTGTCTGCCATAGAAGAAAAGCAGGATCTGCAGAATATCACTATGACGCAGCTTCACGGAATCTTAACTTCTTTTGAAATGAGAAAAGGAGGACCATCAGATATGAGAGAAGTCGCATTTAAAGTATCAACAAAGGGAAAAGAAAAACTCAATGAATCAGGATACATTTCAGAAGAAGAATATGAGGTAAATTTTTTCAAGAAGCTTCAACGGGGATCTGGAAGGTTCAAAGGTAAGCTACCTTTCAAATATTTTACTTGTAATAGAGTTGGTCATTACGCTGCTAGATGCCCTCATAACAAAGGAAAGATGTCTGAAGAAGGTAATAGAAGTTATTATACTCATGATAATAGCGATGACTTATCCAATAGTGATGAATATAATCAAGAAATTAAACTTCTCATGGCATATGAAAATAATGACATAGAAAAAGAAGAAGTTACCAGATTAAAAGTTCAGTTGGAGACAGTAACCAGATCAAGGGAGCAGCCGCAAGATGTAGTAAAAGATCAGAGCATAACAATCCAGAGACTTGAATCTAAGATCCTCTCTCTAAAAGAAGATCTTGAAGAATCAAAGAAGCAGAATGAAGAAGCTCTTGAAGAACAAGAACATGAAGTTCTCGAATTAAGGCAACAAGTGGAAAGAGGAAGAAGAGCTGAAGAAAACATAAAGAAGAAATATCTAGAAAAGGAAGAACAACATCAGGTTGACATAAATATCTTAAAAGGTAAATTAGAAGAAAAGGATAAATTATTACGATTTCAAGACAGTACTAAGATTTTGGATGATATTCTTAGTAGTCAAAGATCCCCTGCTATAAAAACTGGTCTTGGTTTTTATGAAACTGTTGAAGGTGAATCTAGCTCACAAGGTGAGGCAAGGAACTCTAATGAAAAACCTAAAATGCTCAACAAGGATATAAGAGGTCAACCCCAGCAACAACCAAGGAAAGAAAATCTTCAAAGAAAATCTTTTGCTCCTAACTGTGGAAGTGATAGATGGTTATTTCCTCCGATGAATAATGTTGAATGTTATGAATGTCATAATCTTGGACATGTTGTAGCCAGATGCAGAAGTATAATGGTTCAAGACTATCACACAGAAAGATCATCACATTCCAGGTACTTTAAGAGATATTTTTTTGCTTGCAATATGTTTTGTCACAAAGCGATTGATTGCAATAAAAGGAATATGAAACATGTAAGATGTTATGCATGTAACAAGTTTAGACATAAAGTAAAGGAATGCAGGAGAAAAATTCGGACACCAAAGCAAAAGGAGCATACATCATCTCAATCCTAGGTATTGAAGAAGACAGAATTATTGTCAGAAAGATGTGGCATAACTTAGTTAGCAGACATAACAGACCCAAGGGAAGCTGAAAGTGTAAACCTTCAGTATTCCAATTTGCATACGCAACTATTATGAAGAGAAGTCGTGTATATATGCAAGTTAGAGGCTGCACCTTCGTGTATATGGTGCTCTGAAGAAAAAGTAGCAGCACATACTCATGAAAAGAAGTCTGATATGGTTCGGTCATGGTATGTGTTGGTTGGCACAGGTTCAGGGGGAGCATATGCTTCGAATAATGCATTATTGGCATTATGGTTAGAAGTCTTTGGTGATGATGATTATGTGGCTAAATGATACATCTTGCTACTTATTGTTGGTCAGACAAGAGAATGGTATTGCAGCTTACAGGTCTGGATGCTGGTGATAGATGCTTATGGTGCAGATCATATATGGTGTACGATAGTTGCTGATGAATATCATGGTCTTGTTTAGATTGCTAGTCATTGTTATAAAACTCATGTATATAATTTGATGTAAAGGTCATGAAAAGACCTAACTTGTAACCCCACTTTGCATGGGAACGATGATGTAATAATGTATATTTCATTCATGTATAAACATTTGGTATATCCCCACTTGGTTGGGTGGGTGAGTCAAAATGGTGTATCCCCACTTGGTTGGGAGATTGATGTATGTATGATTCATTGGTGATAGGAAGGTCATACTCACTTATTTGAGTTGTAGATTCATGTTATTCTTTTGAAAAATATTTTTGTAAACTCGGCATGTGCTCAAGGGGAGCATGAACAAATTGATACATCTTAGCATGTACAAAGGGGGATCTCAATCAGAGATTTCAGCGTGTACTCAAGGGAAGTATGGACAGCAGAATGTATATCAAGGGAGAGAATATCTTGGTCCACCCTTTGCCCTTGATTTCAAAGGGGGAGAGTGACTTGGTGTGGTTCTTGCCATCAAGTCCAAAGGGGGAGATTGTTGGAATTATGATACAGGTATGACACAAGTGTTATTCTTGATGGCAACTCTCTCAGATGAAATATCACAGTATAGCAGGTAAACAACAAGAATGAAGAAATAAAGGTATATGCAGGTTCACTATATACCAAGTCACCTATACACGCAGGTTCACTATATACAAAGGCATGTAAAACGTACACACACACTTTCATAGAAGGAAAGGCGCGTACATGTCAGAAAACTAAGTTTTGGTCTGTGGTATTTGGATCATGGTATTTTGGTATTGGTCCATGGTATTTGGTCCAAGGTATTGACCCTAGGTATTAGGTCCAAGGTATCGGTCCTACGTGGTTTTGGACCATGGTATTGAGAGAGGCCTAAACCTATATAAGGAGAAGAAGATCATTAGGCCAATGGGAAAGTGTGCAAGTGATGAATATCTGATGAAGTGTGAGATCTAGTATGCAGGTTATGGGTATGTGATTCTTTGCTAAGGATGCACCTATGTGGCGAATGAAGGTTGATGGACCGGGATCATGAATAGTTCAGATCTGAATACTGATGCATGTCTTATCCTTTATATCTGATGATCTAGGTATATATGAAGTAGAAAATTGCAGCAAAGGTATAAGTAATTATTTTCAGATATGTACGCTAGTTCCCTTTGGTGAAATTGCATATACATGCTGGTTCGACACAACCAAGTAGTGTATACATTATGAGATATGATATTTGAGGTTGTTGTTGGTTCTACTGTTTGTTGCAGAGTTCTAGGTTCTGCTCTATGTTCTAGTGACTGTGTTTTGACGACAGGGTTTTAGTGATTCAGTTGTTGGGTGATTCAGAGATTTATGATGCAATTATAGTTGATAGTTGTATTGCATTGGTGATTGATTTTGTATTGATGGATCCAGTCTAAAAATTTATGAAACGTGGTCCCTGGAAGAAAAGAGAAGGTCATAGTCTTCTATAGGCCGGCGCCTATGTACTAGTAAATATATTGACTAGTACAAGAGCTAGGGGGTTGTAGCTCCCTTCCAGTAGAAGCTAGAGAACAAGAGAATGTTGTAGCCTTCTATAGGTGGGTGCCTGCATACTAGTATGAGTCTTCACCAGTGCAAGATTGTAAACAAGTTTTTCTTATCTTAAAGAAAACAGCAGCAGGTGGTTTTTTTCCCGCATTAGGTTTCCACCTTATATCATGGTGTTCATGTGTGTCTCTTATGTGTGATGATCTTTTCTATTCTTAATGCACCTGGTTACTGTTTATATGGTTAATGATGTTCTGATGCACTGATTAAATATTAACATATGATGAATTAACTGAATCATAAGTTTACTGGATATACGCTAGTTGAATTAAACACAGTTGCATGTATACGCGAGTTTCCTTAACTAAAGTAGCGTATATGAATCTGATTATGGAAATGAAAAAGTTATTGATTTTCTAATACTGATTCACCCCCCCTTCTTAGTATTATTTCCAACAGAAGGTTGAGTGGTAAACCATAGTGAGGCATACCGTGTGGCTTGATATACACCTAATGCTACCAGGGGGAACTATGAATCCTCTACCTCTCTCCATGCTAGCATTGTAATAATGAAAATTAACCATGCATAATGGAATGTGGAACCTTTCTCCTAGAATTTTCGGAAATCATCCAAAAACTCTTTGCAAAGGTATTTGGTCCAATTATAATGGACCCCATTGGCATACTACGCGGTTAATGAAACCACTGACGCAGGAACTTCATTCACCCGACACTTTCTCATGATCTTCCCAACTAATATGTGCACTGTGAAGAAAACTTCCTAGTTAATTATTAAATTGATGGCATATCCCCTCTTTCCTTTTTCTAGCCAAAACTTCTTCTTCATATTGTCCATTATAGCGTGGTCTTTATATTTTCTAGCGAACTCCTCCACGGAGTTCCACCCTTGATATGGTAGTCCCGTGATCCTCCAGATCAACATTGGGTCTATAGGGATATTATTTCTCATCCATAATTCTCCATCGTGCACCAACGCAAGAAATTGTTGCACACACGGTGTGTTCACTAGAATTATGTCGAAGTGCGGCACATTTAAAATATCCAATAATCCTGACTGCACCAACCCATTTTCCTATTGCTCTGGCTCTAGCCTTGTCACTTCACTATCTAGGTAGTGCACTAGTTTCAAATACTATTCTGGTGCGAATTGAGGGTACTTCTTCATGTCTTTAAAGTCATATATCGTGAACTTCAGGTGCATAATTTTCCCTAAAACTTCTCTTGAAAATGGTATTGCTTCTGGAAAAAAGGGCGTAAAGGTGCCATACTTCGCATCCTTCGAGCCTTTGACTAGTTTATCATTTGGTTTAATTGGTGAAATATATGGTGGTAGAGGCGATGGAAATGCTTCGGCACATGTTTCCCTCTCCACCTCCTCCACTTCTCCTTCGGTTTCCTATCCTGCTTCTTTTTGGTTCTTTCTTCCTTGGTCTTTTCTTCCTTGGTGATTTCTGTTATTTTTGTGTTGATGCTGCTACTGTTGATGCTACTGCGGGCATCTAAACTGATGTTGCAGGCATACTGATAGCTTCGATGATTCCATATAAGCCTTTCTCATGAAGATTACACACAATTTCTTCAGTTGACAGGTTGTTCATGTGGAAATTCTCTGCAATTTCTTCACACTATCAATACTCAAGCTCTCAATTTAGTAAAGTTCCAAATCTGGGCATGAGGTGGCCTTTTATAACAAGTGTAAAATTCGAATCCCATCATTGGATCAGATTTTTTCCAGATTGCATTCAGATTGTCATCATTAACTACATGTCTATGCTTAGATCTTGCCAACCTATCCTCATAAATGCAATTTTCCACATATTTTTACCTTTTAAAGGCCATATTTCTATTTTCTGGCAAATTTTGACACATCCATATTGTATCAAATATCCCTTCTTACGTCGCGGATTCTACGAACTTCGACATACTTAAGACTGTAGCGAAGTAACTTCCTATGTCGAAGCTTTCTGCAATGTAGTTTATAGTCCAATGCCCACTTTCAATTGCAGGTGGCACTAAGAATTTTCCTCTTTCTTCTTTAGAGCAAGGTTGTAGGGAAAGGTTTGTCCTTATACAGCTTCAACCTGCTTCCATTTACTCTTCCTTGGATCAACTCTCCATTCAACTTCGCTAATTGAATTGCGCCTCCATTAATAATATGCTTGATAATATATGGGGCCAACCAATGCATCTTGAATTTTCTGGGAAATGTTATAAACTTATTGTCATAGAGGAGAACAAGGTCTCCTACCTGGAACTTCTTCTTCTTAATATATCTATCATGCCAAGCTTTTTCTCTTGCTTTTTCTAACTGTTAATGGAATCCTGCTATAAATTTGTCTTCCAAAGAAATAAACTGCAACATTCTTTCCTTCATTGTGTTAGGGTCTTCCATATTCGCAAAAGATACAATCCTCAAGCTAGGCATGCTATACTCCATGAGCATCACACCTTCTTGCCCATAAACTAACCTGAATTGTGTCTAACCTATCAACTTTTTTCATGGGGTCCTATAAGCCCATAAAACTGTTGGAATTCTAAGGTCCTAGTCATCCCTGTTCACATTGCATACCTTCGTCAGTGCATTCTCCAAAATCTTATTAAATACTTCCATTGTTCCATTGGCCTAAGGGTGATAAGGAGTACTTTTCTGATGATAAACTTGGAACTCCTTTGACGATTCTTTAATAGTTTTATTCAAGAATTGTGAACCTTAGTCACTCATCAAGATATTTGGACATCCAAATCTCGACAGTACGTATTCAAAAATAAACTTCACAACAATATTTATGCTGTAGTCCGTTACTGGTTGTGCTTTAGTCCACCTTTTCAAATAATCAGTTGCAGTAATTATGTACCTCGCACCAATTCTCTTTCCAGGTGAGTTTATAGGTCAAACAAAATCAATAGCCCATTTATCAAAAGCTTGCAATGTAACTTGTGGTACCAATGGCATCTCATCTCTTCTTGAAGGATTTCCTATTCTCTGACATGTGTCACATGCTCTGTAATATTCCTTTGTGTCTTTGTGTAGTGTAGGCCACCACAATCCTTCTCTCAAAATATTTTGCACAGTAGCTTTTCCTGCATAGTATCCACCAACTGTGCCACCATGAACTTCTACTAGAATAATCTATCTTTCATGTTCA
The DNA here is from genome assembly GCA_031772625.1 of Pinus tabuliformis. NCBI lineage: Eukaryota > Viridiplantae > Streptophyta > Pinopsida > Pinales > Pinaceae > Pinus > Pinus tabuliformis. The sequence goes on from CM062811.1 coordinate 245,860,591, forward strand.
AGAACATATATGTGTAGTATTTCATCTGGCCCCATCTTATATAATTGTCCTGTTATTAATGCAAATTCAGATGCCTTGACCACTAATTCTTTCTTCTGTTGTGTAGTATATTATGAAGGAACCATTCCTGTGTTCAAAAACTAAATGATGTCTGCAAAATGGTCGTCTGCAACTCCAATTGCAAATAATTGTGCATCAAGGAGACTATCATCTATGATGGTTGATTCTTGATAGATGATTAGGTCCTGCATTAAGTCTTCCTAGTTTAACAATAATTTCAAAGTCATATTCCTGGAATAACAATATCCATCTGAAAATATTTCCTTTTAAGACAGGCTTATTAAAGTGTGATCCCAACAAATAATGTCTAAATTTATGCAAAGTATAATCCATAGCCAATCCTTCCCTTTTTTTAGTTGTGTAATTATTTTCTTCTTTAGATAACTTCCTACTTGCAAAAGTTATAGGGTGATCAATGTCTCCTACACTAGGTTGTGCCAATACTACTCCCAAAGCTATACAAGAGGCATCCACATGGACATGTAATTCCTTATTTCAATCAAGGAACAATAATATAGGTGTAGCTACCATTTTCTCTTTCAATATGTTGAGGCTCTTCTGAAATTCTTCGTCCCACTGAAAAGTTACATCCTTCTTCAATAAGTTCTCCATAGGCACAGTAATCTGAGCATACCCCTTGATAAAAATTTTGTAATACCCTATATGTCCCAATGTAGTGTGAAGTTGTCTTACTATCTTAGGTGGAGGAAAGTTCACAATGATAGAAATCTTAGCAAGGTCCACCATAAATCCTTGCTTACAGACAATATGTCCCAACAATATACCAAATGGTACACAAAATATGCACTTCTTTAAATTCAAGGAGATCTGATATTGTCTACATGTGTCAAGCATAAGTCTTAAAATTCCAATATGTTTGCTTAGCAACCCAAATACTCTCCAATCATCAAAATATGCCTCCAAAAACTTGTGGATATATTCCCTAAAAGTTGCAACCACCACCCTAGAAAACATAGCAGGGGCATTTTTCAGCCCAAAAGGCATCACTATGTATTTATATGAGCCCCATTCTATAGCAAATGTGGTCTTATGTTGATCCTCAAATGCAATCCTAAACTGATGATATCCTGAAAATCCATTTGTAAATGAGTAAGCTTCTTGACCTCCTACATTGTCTAGCACTTCATGCGTGAAAGGGGTAAGGAAGGTATCATGTAGACATGCATCATTCAACTTCCTCAAATCAACACAAATCCTGAATTTTGCTTGAGTTTTCTTTTCTTGCACCACCATAGGACTAACCCATTCTGACTATTCCACTGGTTCAATGATTCCTACTGCTATCATCTTATCAAGCTCCATCTTTACTTTCTCCTTATACTTTCAGTTCAATCTGTAAGGTCTTTGCTTGACTGGCTTCGCATCAGGCTTAAGGGGGATCTTCATAACACCTAGATCTCCTACTACACCCTTCATCTCTGAGAACTTGGTGGGAAACAGTTCTTGATATTCATGAAATAACTCTATAACTTTATTGACTGTCTCTTCATCCAAATATTCTCCTATTGTTGCAAACTTAGGTTCCTTCTCTAATCCTATGTTCACCTTCTTGGTCTTTAATGGATTTGTTATATCTGGTAATTCTATCTCAGGCCTATTTACTCTATGGTATCCTTTTGATTTTGCTATATCGATGTTTCGAGGATCTTCTTCTTCTTCTTCTTCTACAATAAGGCTATAGCATTCTAGTAGATTTTCTATCTGTTTATCCTAATCAGGTTGTTTCCATGTCAATGGGGTTACATTCTCAAAGATCTTCTTCTTAACTTTTTAAAGAGCCAAATATATGTATGGACAATAATCCTCAAAGTTGAATGTTAATATGAATCCATTAACCATGTCTTCCTAATCCACAGTACCATGTTGAATATCTATTTCTACGTACCATTTCCTAGGGATTGTCTCTAATGTATGAATGAATCCATGTACCCATCCTTGTTGTGGAATCTCCTTCCATGTTGTAGTACATAACTGGATATGATCCCTAGGATTAGTTTGACCATCATATTTTATCTCTATTTTTGTATCTATCTATCCAAACCATATCCACATCAACCTTTGGCATTCTTGTGAGCCTTCTATATTCTTCTTGTGTTCACCTCACCATCTAGCAGGATTATCTTTTAGAGCTACATCCAAGGCTAATAGCCTTTGATTCTCTGGAACCTGTTCCTCATAATCATCAATAAAATTATTATATCACCCAAGCCATCATAAGAAGGTATATTACATACCTTATATATTGTACATTGAACTTGTTTGGTAATTCTTGCACATCGCCTTGTGGATACTTCATGTAACCTATTCTTCCAGTTTTCCAATTCTTCTTTTGAGTCTGAGGTACAAGAACTATCATGCTTCCAAGTCAACTTGCCTTCTATAGTAGGGTTAACCCAATCTTGTTCCTTTGTTGTCATTTGATAGATATTATCTATATCAATTGTGCAATATTCTTCTTTAAGTGGTTCTGTATATCTTACTCCTTCTTATGGATCCAAGGGAACAATTACTCTCATATTATTCCCTTCAAATATCAGTTGTATCTTCTTCAGATTAATTATAGCCATATTATCAATGCCCAGTCAAGTCCAAGCAATGTAGTATAAGGGTTACTATCATCAACGATCTCTATTACTTCAAAGTCAACAGTAGTGTGAACTCCTTCAATATTCACGATTACACCTTGTAGTCTTCCTAAGTGGGAGATATTTTTCTTATTTTCCATCCTTAACTGAATAGGCCAGCACCGTAGCTTCGACTTACCCATTAAATCCCATGTTTTCTTTGTTAACAAATCCTAGATCGAGGATAACCTGATCCATATCATATTCTCCTATCTGCACACCAAGCCTCATTTCTCTTCTGTCGATGAAAATTATTCACGGCGTGCATCTCACCTGGCAGTGTTTCTTTTGGTGCACAAGAATATATCAACTACTAAAGCACTTCTAAAACCTTTTGATCTCTTAATAATTTAATACAAGTTTGCAGAAAAGACTTTAAAGTGCCTCCCTTATTTGTTGACTCTTGTTCCTGTGCCAGAGCTCGATCTTGTGTCGGAGCTCAATTCTGCGTCGAAACTTGATTATGTGTCGAAGCTAATGATACATCGTAGTTTCTTTTCTAATCGGCCTTTGGCTGCGCACTAGAGGTCGAAGCTCCATCATCCATAAAGCTTCGCTTTGCTTCCATAAACACTTCTTTTTCCTTCTGAATATAAAAAACAGGAGCTTTCTCAACAGTTTTTCTAACCCATGTAGTTTCATATTCTTTCTTTCCATCCACTTTATCACTATCGGTCGCAACTCCACTTCTAGTAACAATACTAATTTGAGGTTTATCGATCCTTCTTTCAGCAGTCATCATTTGAATATTCTTTGTCGGCTACTGATTCCTTTTTTCTTGCATTTTTTCCATAAGTAAAGGGCATTCTTCAATTACATTTTCAAAATATTTACAATACTTACATGTCGTAGTAGGGTTCTCACAATCTCTCGCAAAATGACCTGCCTGGCCGTAGTTATAACATATAATTTGTCCATGTCCTCAACCAGATCTAGCACCTTGACCTCTTCCTTGGTATCCTCCTCGACCACTGTGTTGTCCACTACCTTCATGTCCATGTTCTTCTTCTTTCATTCTATAAGTGTCAGCACTGCACTCCATCATTAGTAGATAAGCTCAACAATTATTCTCATCATGTCCTACTAATTTATAGAATTTGCAATATAAGTTCCTTGGAGTCTGCACATATTTTTGTAACAAGTAACAATATTCTAAGTGATGTTGGCCTCTGGTCTTGCATATATCACACCATAGGATTGTTCCTGCATTTAAGGGATTCGGTACCCCACTAGCCATGTAATCTATAAAGATAGAACATTGTTCTTTAGAATGGCCCTCTGATCTACACTTTGTACACCATACTTCTTCTCTGAATTCTTTTCTTTGCTTGATATCTTGTCTCTACAAGGTTAAGTTTACTTGTTGACTCTAAATATGTTGCATACTTTCATTAGTATCTCCTATAGACGAAGCTTCCAACTTCATCGCAATCTGCAAAGCTTCAACTTGACTTGTTACCTTTTCTTGCATCAAGGGTAATCTGATATGTGGTAACAGGGCAGTTATAAACCATTATTGATGTTGTTGTGGAGCTATTTCGAAGCTCAATTGATCTAACAATTCCTTAACTCTCTGATCAAATTCCTAAACAGACTTAGTATGTTTATGTTTAATTTATTTCAACTCAGTGATGCACTACGACTCAGGCTTCTACTTCTTAAATTATCTTATCAGCGCTGCTTTAATATTTGCAAATGTTATGATATGATTATTTGAATACTTCACAGAACATGTCAATGATCTACCTCGGAGCATTGTAATGGGCTGCACTTTCTTTATATTTTCATCATTGATCTGCTTCACGGTCCATACATCTTCAAATAACAACCAAAACTGCTCTGGATCTTCCGATCCAATTCCTTTGAAAACAGGGAGCTTAATATCATCAGACATATTTCTTGTAGGAGGGGGAGGGGGATGAGGGGTAGGAGGGGTAGAAGGAGGGGGAGGGGGAGGTGGAGAGTCAAAAATACCCAGGATCTTGGTGGATTCTAGCTTCTGCGAACTCTCAAGCTTGGAAGGTGAATACTGCGAAGCTACCTAGGGCTTATTAGGGTGGCAATCTTCTATTTCACTTTTAGATTCACTCAATGGAGGACTATATTCAGCCTCTGTAAAGGTCTTTGGGTATTTTCCATGACCTCTTTTTATGGTATCTATTCTACATCTCTTTCCACTTCACGTTACTGCAATGTCTAACTTAGATTTACTCTCTCTTCTTCCAAACATAAGTGAACTAACAATCTAACTACACCCGTAAAACTCCTTTTTCACATAGAAGCATCTTAATCCATAGTTTCAAAGATTTCAAATACTTCTCGCAATTCTTTGAAGAATCACCATTCTAGTTCGTTGTAGGACACAGTCTAGTCTATCGTAAACTTAGTAATAAACCCTCCCAAGATGTTATCAATCCATAAATCGACAACCCTCTATGTCCTATTGTCAATGCTCTTGAGTCGCTGTATCAATTTAGGAGTCCACATCATAGGTTATCCACCTTTAAAATAGGCCTTTCTCTTATTTAACCTTGATATCCATTCATAAAATTCAATGGGAAATGATGCGAACAAAATTTGGCATTGATCTATGAAAATATATCTTTGTAACCAAGCATCAGACTTTAGACGAGGTTTTTTGTTCTCTTGATCTACAAATTCTTGCTCCTTCGATTCTAGCCAATCTTGAATCTCCTCCTTCAATGAATGCCACATAAACATATCCTTTAAACAGATCCCAGTCCTGACATCAGAACCATTTGTTGCTTATGATTGGGCTTACCCAAGTTCGATCTATACTGTGCACCAACAAAACCCTCAACCATTGGCCCTTTCGACAACGATCTACAAACAGATCACAGTATCACCCGAAGTGACTATGGGAGGATATAGAACCAGGTTTCTACAACCTTGAGAGATGATGTGATGTGGTATTTTTATGTTCTTTTATCTTTAACATACATATATTACTTCGTCACATTCATTTAACTACTTAAACATGTCATATAAACCCATAAATAATCATTGCGCTATAATAAATTTTTATGCTACAACAATTAATAAGAAAATATAAACATGAAGACACGGTTTTTACAGTGGTTCATACCAATGTGGGACTACATCCACAAGAACTATTGATTATAATAATTATTATTGTAGAAAAAACAGTTCTTGACCTACGCACTAAGCTATAGGTCGTCTACGCACTTAGCTGTAGACTTAGGCCCCTGTGCACTCAATTGCAGAGTCTTCCCTTCGCCACAAAACCACGGATCATAATAATTTGACCATAAACACCATCTCGACCATAAAGATGATTCTTCTTCTTATTATTTTACCATATATATATCTATTATTACATCAAGGGTACATCGTTCCAATACCATGGACTCCCTAAAACAAGCAGCTATAACCATTGATCCTTTACATTATCACATGCTTTTACAAAAATGAGGGGCTTCAACCTACCTCGAAGCACATATACCGTGCAGTATATTTATTGCACTGTCCACTTCGTGGTCTGTTTCATTCTTTACTTTGCACTCTACTCCAAAAAATGTAGAGTCTTCACCAAAATCTATGCCAAGTTGGGTTGTGCCCAACAATTAGCCATGACATTGGTTTGCAGTTGAAATTTGTATTCCTCATATAGATATTTCTAACGAGGTGTCATACGTATCAAATGGAGATCGTATGCCAAAGTTATGACCCTAAGAATTTTATGTACCAATTTACACCAACGGGGCCCACAAAATTTTGGCACTTCATATCCAAGGATTAGGTTTTTGGATGTTTAGGGCTTTCCATTATTTCTTAATAATAAATAGGCCTCTAAGCCTCATTGCAACATAGTTGAGAAGGCATGTAGGTGCCACATTCTTCTCAAAGATAAGCTACCATCGCCTGAGATATTTTATTTCCATTCTACAAGTAAACAATTTTTCAGTACTTTGTTATTAATGAATTGAAGTTTTTTTTTTTCATTTTATATCTATGGTTTGTATATATTTGTAGTTCATTTCATTCATTCATAAATCCAGATAAGTGGTACCAAAGTGACTACTATTTCTCATATTTTTTGTGCATGTCCCCAACAATGTCAGGGTATAAGGAGTTGGGGCTTGAATTTGTTGAGCCTTTACAAGATCGTCTCTGCCCACATCGAAGGCCTCCCATGGAGAAATAAAATAAAGACGAGGGGTAAATAGATCTTATCAAATTGCTCCTCAAAGAATCCTTCAAGTGGAAAAGGAACAAGATTATGGACAACTTTGCCCAAATCCTTTTGTGAATGCCCACCGACAAAGCATCTTCATCTAGCAGTCACTTCAGAGGCATTGTACCCTCAAGGTACATTTGAAATTCAATATCCTTATATTAAAAGTTTAAATACATGCAGATGTTGTAACTAAGTGGTTGTATTGGGAAAATATTACTTTCACACTGCTTAAGTCTACCCCCCATGTCAAGGACTAGCGGGAAACTTACTGTTAGAAAAGGGTACAACAACCCTCTCTGTTTATAATCAACCCCTCTTAGAATTATTTCCAAGATGATTTCAAAGAATATTATTACCCCATGGGGAGCTATGAGGACAAGTACATACAGTGGACCACATTATAACAACAAAGGGACCAAGATGTGCATGATTTCAAAAATATTTTTCATACTCTAAACATAAAGTTGGGTATCAAAGACTCTGAGCAACATTTGGTGCTCAAGTATTGTGGCTATATTCACAAATACATTCAAGAACAAATGGATTTCCTGGACATCTCCTCGCTTAGTGTGGAATATTGATATGCTACCAAGATTGAACAAAAATTTAAACAAAAGAAGAACAAATTTGGATATCTAAATCACAAATAGGGCAAGAGGGCCCCCAAATTGTAGAACAAAGGACAGAGTGAAGGTAAAGCAGTCTAGGACAACCCATCAAATCCACAAGAAAATAATGGCACCATGAATATGAAGAAGGCCATAGGAAAGTGGTATGAGTTCCACAAGAGCCCGAACCAAAACACAAATGAGTGTCATGCCAAGAAGTCAGTTGTGACCAAGATGAAAGCTTTAGATTCCAATGCATGTTCCAGTTCTGAGCAAGAGCCTGACAAGGAGAACAATAAGGGGAAGTAGATTATTAATGTAGAACCCAGTGCCCCTATTCCCACCACCAAGGTTTATAAGACTACACCCAAAGATCCAGAGAAGGAGGAGTGTCTCTTCCACTCACATATGTGGGTGAAGGGTTCTCTGTTGTAATTAATTATTGACAGCAGAAGCCAAAATAACCTCATTTTAGTAAAGGTCTTGAAGCGGTTGGGCCTACCACCCACACCAGACCCAAATTCATCCACCATCAGGTGGCTCCACCAAGTACAAGATATCCACGTCAATTAGCAGTCTCACCTTCCCTATAGCATCAAGCCCTTCACAGATGAGGTAATGTTGGATGTTTCTCCTCTTAAATTATGTGATGTGTTATTAGGCCAATCATACTTGTGGAAGTGTCATGTTGTGTATGATTCTAGGACTTGAACTATTATTATTACATAGTTTATTGATCATGTCCAACACATCCAAGAACAGGTGCATGACACCTTGGATAATTCTAATGCCAAGTACAAGTAGTGGCATGATCAGCATTGGTTGCCACACAAGCTTCAGGTGGGCAACAAAGTTTGGGTGCATCTGTAGAAATAATGCCTTGCTAGAACCCATCAAAAGATTAGACCACTCTGACGATACTTACACCATAATCAAGGTTGTGGGAGACAATTCTTTTGAGGTCAGCATTCCCCCAGTCCTTGGCCTGCACCCATTGTTCAATTTGGACCACCTTTGGCCATACTTTCCACCATTGTTGGACACATCAAACATTTCATATTTAAGATTTTTGAGATTGTTAGCTTGTTGTAATAGTTTTTATGGATCCTTCCCATCCATATTGATTTGAAGATCGATGTTTCGAACTCGTGACTGAGGATCATCATCAGGATAAAAGTATGTGGAAAATTGATCACAATTAGGTTTAATAAATAGGGAAATGGTATTAGGGTTTTAGAGAAAATGGTCGACAATAAAATAATTCAAAAAGCATTATGAAATTATTAAAAGTGAAATAAATTAAATACATAAAATGTTTTTTAAAAAATTAATAAATGTATATGCGTGTATTATTATGATTAAAATATATTTTTTGTTATATTAACAAATAATTAATATACTCTGATATACAAGAATAATTAATGTATTCTTGATATATTAAAATTAATAATATTTTAAAAATATTTAAATGAGGGTTTAGGGTTAGATAATGTAAGGAATAATATTAAAAATAAACTAGGAGAGTAAGGGATGAGTTAATGGGTTTCAAAATTTCTGGATTTGGATTTTAATGTGGGGATCTACAAAGACCTGCATTCTCGCTAAAATTGACCACTATTTCCACAAAAAAAATAGAGAAGCCATTGAAATCAATAAATATCCAAAAAACCTCAAGAGGGATGACGGATGGATCATAAGGAAAAATTGGATCTCCACATTAAAATCCAAATCTAGAAATTTTAAAACCCCTTAACTCATCCCGTACTCTCCTAGTTTATTTTTAATATTATTCCTTACATTATCTAACCCTAATCCCTCATTTAAATATTTTTTAAATATTATTAATTTTAATATATCAAGAATACATTAATTATTCTTGTATATCTCAATATATTAACTATTTTTTAACAAAACAAACAAATATATTATTAATCAAAATAATACATACATATACATTTTTAATTTTTGAAAAAACATTTTATTTATTTAATTTAATTCACTTTTAATAATTTCATTATGCCTTTTGAATTATTTTATTGTCGGCCATTTTCTTTAAAACCATAATACGATTTCCCTATTTATTAAACCTAAGGTTGATCAATTTTCCACATACTTTTATTTTGATGATGAACCTCGAGTTTGAAACATCAATCTTCAAATCAATATCGATGGGATGGATTTGGAAAAACTATTACAATATCAGACATTACAGAACAACTAACACCAATAGAACTAAACCTAGACTGCATGGAGCTGGCCACAATTAATTGGATCCCGGACTCTTATATCAATACCACTCACCAACACAAGATCCAATTGTATTGGGTTGTCAAAGCTTGCCAACTCCTTCACCAAGGAGAGTGGTTCACCTAGGACCAAGTTTAGAAAATTTCCCCATCTCACGGGGGCACTCAACGCAATGGGGGTCATTGCTTCCTAAGGGGGGAGGATTGATCCAGGTGGATATTGGTAGCCGTATTACTATTCCACTTGGACCCCCACCATTGTTTCTTTCATTTTCTTTAATTGTAGCATAGTTTACTATTTTTCGTAGTTTTTTCGGGCCCTCAACTTTCAGAGTTGTTTTGAGGCCCTAAACAACGTTTTTTTTGTAAAATGGACAAATGAATAGGTTGTGACATGGATTTGTAGTAAAAATTTGTACTCGGATAGATCCTTCTAACGATGGATCATATGTGTCAAATGAAGATCGTATGCCAATGTTACGACCCTGGGAGGTTGATAAATGAATTTACCCCATCGAGGCCCACAAACTTTTGGCATTTCATCTCCTAGGTTTATGTTTCTTGATGTTTATGGATTTTTGTTGTTTCTCAGATAAAAAATACACCTTTGAGCCTCATTGTAACACATCTCAAAATGCATGTAGTCACCACATCTCTTCTCGCATATAAGCTACCATCTCTTAAGCTAGTTTATTTCCATTTTTCATGTAAACAATTTTCAGTACTTTGTTCATTAATGAATTGAAGTTTTATTTTTGTTGTATCTCTACGTTCTATTTATATTTTTTTTCCATTTTGTTCCTTCATAAATTTGGATCAGTGGTATGAGATTAGTTTTCTCTTTATTTATTTTTCTATGCATGTCCCCAACAAGGTCAGGGTATAAGGATTTGGGAATTGAACTGGTTGAGCCTTTGCAAGACTGTCCCTACCGACACCAAAGGCCTCCCATGGTGTAAGAAAGTAAAATTGAGGGAGCAAGAGATATTATCAAATTTTTGCTCGAAGAAGTCCTTGAGTGACAAAGGAATGAGATGATGGACAACTTTTCCCATATCCTTCGGTGAATGCCCACCAGCGATGCATCTTCCTTTGCATCCACTTCGTAGGCACCGCCTCATTCAAGGTACAAGTGAACTTTAATATCCCATATTCGAAGGTCAAATAAAAGAAAATGTTGTAGGTAAATGGATAAATCTAATGGAAGGTTATTTTTTGGTCCATAGTTTCTCTGATTGGGAAAAGATTACTTTTTCACTACTTAAGGCTGCCCCCCATGTCAAGGACTGGTAGGAAACTTACAATGAGAAAAGGCATAAGGAAACCTCCATGTTTATAGTCTACCTCCATGTTTATAGTCTCCCCATCTTGGAACTCTTTCTGAGATGTTCTTAAGGAACAATACTACCCCGTGGGGAGCTATGAGGACAAGTACATACAATGGACCACACTATGACAGCAAAGGGACCAAGATGTGCATGAGTTCACATATATTTTTCATACTCTGTGCACGAAGTTGGGTGTAAAGACTCTAAGTGACATCTAAGGTTCATGTACCATGATTGTCTCCATAAATACATTCAATAAGAAATGGAGTTCCTAGACATCTCTTTGCTTTGTGTGGCATACCAATATTCAACCCAGATTAAACAAAAAATTAAACAAAATATGTGTGACTTTGGATCTATCAATCAGAAGCAGGGAAAGAATTCCCCCAAACCGCAAAACAAAGGGTAGAGCCAAGGTGGAGTGGCCCAAGACAACCCATCAGCTACAAGAAAACAATGGCACCACGAAGACAAAAAAAAGGACACAAGAAAGTGGTGTGAGTTCCATAAATACCCCACCCACAACACAAATGAGTGTTGTGCCAAGTAGTCATTGGTGGAAGAGCTTGAAGCTTTAGATTTAGATGCATGTTTTGATTCTGATCCAGAACCTGACAAAGGGAATGACAAGGGGAAGAAGATTATTCATGCAGAACCTAGTGCCACTATTTCCACCACTAAGGTCCAAAAGACTAAGCCCGAATATCTAGAGGAGGGGGAGCATATCTTCCACTCACAGATGTGGGTAAATTTTTCTCTGTTGTAGTGCATTGTCGATAGTGAAAGCTAAAATAACCTAATTTCAACAAAGTCCATGAAGAAGTTAGGCCTATTGACCACACCACACCCATAGTTATACACCATCGGGTGGCTCCACCAAGGACAAGATATCTACGTCAACCAGTAGTGTTGCCTTCCCTATAGCATGAAATCCTTCATGTATGAGGTACTTTGTGATGTTTCTCCTCTTGAGGTTTTTGGTTTTATTAGGCCAACCATACTTGTGGAAGAGTCATGGTGTTTCTGAGTCTAGGCATCGCACTGTTATTACTAATTTGTGGAATATGTTATACAGGATATTGGAGGTAGCCCCACCTACTGCCATCTCTTTGATCTCTACTCATTAATGCAGTAATATCATCTTCCATCCGAATAAATTTGTTTTATTTTTTATTCGCACTCAAAGTAAGGGGAAGATAGTGGCCACATCGATGCCCCCCCGGAAGGGTTCCCCCACATAGGAGAAGCAGGTGGATAAGGCTATGGAAGAATACAGGGACATATTCTCCTCACCCACGAGGCTACCTTTGCACTGATAGGTCAAGCATTTGATGGATCTGACTCCTGGAGCACCTCATTGCTCCATTATGGAAAATGAAGAAATAAAGAAGCAGATACAGGAGTTGCTACAAAGAGGGCACATCCGACCATGTTTCTCACGTTGTGGGAGCCCAATTGTACTTGTACAGAAGAAACATGGAACCTGGAGGCTTTGCATTGATTATTTGGAATTAAAAAAAAATCATTGTTAGGAACGGGTATCCAATCCCACATATTCATGACCTTCTTGACCAGCTCAAGAGGGCCAAGTATTTCCTCAAGATTGATTTGAATTTTGGCTATCACTAGGTACCAATAGAACCCACGAATGTATGGACGATAGCCTTCAAATCCAAGGAGGGCATTTTTTTAGTGGTTTTTCATGCCTTTCGGATTGAAAAATGCCTCTGCAACTATAGAAATATGGTGATAGAATTTCAACTGCTCAGGAATTTAATCTAGATCAAGAGACGCAATTCTATTCTATTTCTCTGTGGAAATTAATTCACAATTTAGAAAAATAGTCAAAAACATGCATCAATCACATACACAATTACACAAATTTATTTAGGGGAAACCAACTGGTAAAAACACCTTAAGCCTGCTTATATTAATCAAACAAATAGAGAATATATTACCATTACTTTCTCACACTGATCTTAGGGATGGCCAACACAATTGAGGGCTATGAATTTCAAGGTAATTTTAACTCAGGTTGAACTTCTCCTGAACATATTGGTGACATGACATTTTAACTTGGTAGCATTTGACTCAAACATAAGGCCCAAAACCAGTTTGAAGACTTTCAATGAGGTATGATCAATTCAGAGGCAAATGGATTTCAAACCCAGACACAAAGGTGCTGAAGTGTCATGTTCAATAGCGACCTATTGTCTTCAATCACCTCAACCATCCCCAGTATGGTTGCCAATTTTTTAGACTGAGAAATCCATTCTTGCAAACAAGGGGGATCTCCCTAGATTTCCAACAACACCTAGTAACAAACATCAAAAGAATTTCTACCTTTCCTTAGCTTATAACTAAAACATGAAACATGTAGTATGCGAAGAATCACTTACCTATTAGCAATGTGCTTGTAGAAGGCTTTCCCAATTCTTTCCACATCCATATTTTCCTCAATGCCTTAGAGGATTTCCCAATTCTTTCCACAGCTTCTCCATGATGCTCCAAAAGGGATATGCATAGAAAAAAAATTCAAAGGGATAAAATCATCTCCCATATAAAATCAAAGGTAAATGAAATCCCTAACTTAACATACATCATATAGTTGAATCAATAATCAGTTATAGACCATGTCAGTGATCAAGGAATCTCGCAAATAACGTCAAAATAGACGCAAATAGGAAAGAACAACTACTTTGTATTAAATTCAAAGGAGAATAATCTTACAAATTTTTTTCCTTGATGTCACAAGCCTCTTCCAAGGGTCTTCATTCCTTCCCTTGATGACAAGCTCTTCAGACCCAAAATAAAAAACATAAGTTTAAAAATCCAAGTCTCTCCCCTTCCTCTTGTCTTATGCTCAATTTATAGACAAGAGGAGGAGGTTTCTAGTTCCTCTTCTTAAAGGATATGATGCTTAAGAGGAGGAGATTAGTTCCATGAACCAAGGGATGAGGTGCAGGTATGTAGTAGTTATAATTTTCTAATTTGGATACGATTCATCCATCAAAGCTTCTAGAATTTTATTTTTTATTTTTACTTGAGTGAATAGGATTGTGCAGTTTATAGTGGAAGACAACGCACAGAATTGTGCTTGCCATAATAGTAAAAACTGCACATATGCAGGTAATGGATAGGAAAACTAAGCAGATACTCAAAAATGGTTTTCAAGAAGTGCAACCCAAAATTCCTTTTGTCCCTGGTATTATTTTACTTCAAGCTTCATAGGGGATTCACTTGAGATGCTCATAGCATGGCGAGAGATCTAAATCAACAATCATGGTGACAAAATTTAGTGTAACACCCATAAATGATGATACTAGATATCTATATGCTTGGATCAATCATGAAATACCAGATTCTCAAAGAGATTAATGCAACTACGATTATCATAAAAAATCACAATTGGATCCATCTCTCGACCAAATAGTCCCACAAGTATGTTTCTCATCCATATCACCTCACATATTTCTTGTCTTGCAACCATGTATTTAGCTTCTACTGATTTGAGTGCCACTGACCTCTGCTTCCTATTGTACTAGGAAACTATTGTGGACCCATCACTAAAAATTCCACCTAATGTACTCTTTCAATCGGATGGGTTCCCTACCCAATTTGAATCTGTGAAGCCACACAACTTCACTCCCTCTATCTGTATGTACCATCATCCATACTAGGTAATGCCTTTTAGGTACCATAAAACATTGTTAGCTGCCTTCCAATACAATTTTTTCAGCCTAAACATAGCTTGTCTTAGTTGGTTGACTTAATAGCACATATTTGGTTGTGTGTTCACAAGATAAAAGGGCTTCAAAGGATTAGTTGGTAAACCTTTTTCAGTTCAGTTTTGTAGCTCTCTCATTATCTCTCTCTCTCTCTCTCTCTCTCTCTCTCTCTCTCTCTCTCTCTCTCTCTCTCTCTCACATACTCTTAGAGACTTATAGTTTTCTTGGAGCACTCTTGTAGGGTGTGGAATACTTGGATTTTTGGATCAAGAAGGAAAAGGAAGAGCAGGAAATCACAAGAGGTCATCGAGATCAGTAGCTACATCATATTTTCTTGTAGGTACAGAGTTGCATATATGTTTCCTTCACTGGTTTTGGCATGCATGGCATATGCATGTGTATTTTTGGTTTTGATCTTTCATTGGCATGGAGGATGGACGGTATTAACAGTGGATTTCCTAGCCTTTCCAATTCCTGGATAGCCATGGTGATTGTGGGTTTACTTCCATTGTTTTGTTTTTTCTAGTTCTCATGTTTCATTAGCTTGGGTTGAGTTATTAAACCTCGAAGCCCTGGTTGGCCAAACGCTCTGGAATCCCTGTAACATCTTGGGTTGAGTTACTAGTCCCGGAAGCCTTAGTTGGACAAATGCTCTGGAAGCCCTTGGTGGGTTGAGTTACTAGTCCTGGAAGCCTTGGTTGGACAAACGCTTTGGAAGCCCTGAACAAATTGTGGGTTGAGTTACTATTCCTGGAAGCCTTGGTTGGACAAAGGCTCTGGAAGCCCTGGAAGGCTTAGATGGAGACCAATCTGATGATGGTTTTGTGATGTCTGACCGTGAGGTGGAATCACTATTTGATGGGTTGAGGTGGATGGCCTCTGGAAGCCCTAGATGTTTTTTTATTGATGTGTTCTATGAGATCCCACATTCATCCTTGGAATATGGAATGGGGGTGAATGGTTGAAGAGACATTTCGCTCAGCAATTCTACAGTTGGGTGGAACGTGGAAGTCCCATCCTGGGTTTGGATTTTTCATCATTAATGACAGGTTATTTCTCCTTGTATTTCTATGAGAATTTCGATGGATTGTATGTGGTCTATATTTCTATACTTTCATGAGTATTTACGTTGCTATATTGTTAGTTATGTATGTGTTTTATGACAACAACTAGGTATGGCTTTCACCATGTTTTTACTTGTAAATGAATGGTCAATGTATCTATGACTTAATGGATGGAATGGCAGTTGATGTGTTGAGGCATGAATGGTTTCTTAGTGATTCTCAACTAAATATGGTATCCCTATTCTCAAAATGTAAGATTACACTTATATAATACACATTTGCAATATGTTTGACGAAATTCTTTTCATGGCTAATAGGGGTCCAATCAAGGTCTTGAATAAGTATTTTCTTTAGTACTCTCATTTCCATGCTATTTGACTGATCTGAAGAGATGGTTCAATTCTAGGTAGTGACCTGGGCTCTGGGCCTGAAAATATGGCTCAAATACTAGAGTCGGTGGCATAATACTAATAGATTTGGTCATTGGTCACTGGCAGGCAAGCCTCTAAAAGCGACTTTGGATTGTTGGTCGCAATCATGCCTATAACATGGGAGTGACTGAGCCTTAAATTGTCCAAAAGCTCATGGCAACCCCAAGGCATGTTGTCTAAAGTATTGGATTGGTTCCTAAGGGTCATGCAACTGATGATTAGTCTATGTATGGTGTGCTTCCATCAGTTCCACTTCCTTAGCATGAATTAGGAGGTCAAGTCATATCATAGTGGCCTCTCATCGTATTTTTACCCTGAGAGGCCAGCTTTTTGGGTAGATGTTGGAAGAGGGTGTTGAAGCTAGGTTCTAGGCATCAACTAATTCTAGTTTTGGAATGTTTGTCTTGACATATTCCAGCAATACATTGTGGTCAAGCATTGCCTCCATGCAATCCTTCTAGGAAATTAAGTTCGAGCTGCCTTCCAAGGCATAGTCTAATCTTAGTCCATTGAAGGCCATTCTCCCAACTCTGAAGAAATCCGGCTACATTGAAGCTACAAATTCGAACCTCTTGAGGAACAACTTCAAAATTCTTATTCTAATGTGAATCTTGCTTTGATACCATGTGAACATATGGTGATATTTTTTCAACTTCTTAAGAAATTTAATCTAAATCAAGAGACACAATTCTACTCTACTACTCTGCATAAATTAATTCACAATTTATAATAACATTCATAAACATTCATCAATCACATATACAAGTACACAAATTTATCTATGGGAAACCAATTGGTAAAAAACCCTTAAGCATGCTTGCATTACTCAAATGAATAGAGAATGTATTACAACTTCTTTCTCGTTTTGAGCTCAACCTGTAAGTGAGTAATTATTCTCTCTGCTCAATGAAAAGCTCTGATCCAGACTTAGTAAATTTTTTCCTCCATCTTAGCTCCTATTTAATTGCGTAAATCCTGAGGAAATTGGCCCCTATTATTGAGGAATTTCCTCCAAATTTATTTCGCAATTCCCAAGGATTGATCACTAATTGCATGCAACACTTGTATAGTCAACACTAGTCTACAATTGATGTTACACTGCCTTGGAATATCCAACGCGGCTAAGAAATTTGAATTCCTTGCATGAACGAAATATGTTTGGTTGATTGATTAGTTAACTGGATGATCTCTAAGTTATACTATTATCCCACTACACAACTGACCTCCAACTAGTTATATTAACTCTTCTAGCTAGTTTAACTGAGCACAACTAGAAATAACTGAATTGGATTTCTACAAATTCGAAATCAACACATGAAAACTAAAATCCAAGCCCACTAACTCAAATTTACTGAGCTAATTGAGTGACAAGGGCCATGTCACCTTAGTTAACTACCTCCAAATCGTCTGTTGATGTGGAAATTTCGAATTTACTCAATTTGACCAAGGCTAAATCAAATTGAGCCTTTCTTGATACACTTCTCAACATTTTGTGAGGTTTATGGATGATATCTTATGGCCCTTCACCAACTCATTCGTGGTTTTATATCTGGACGATATCCTCATCTTTAGCAAGAGTTGGGAAGAGCACCTAAAACATATGCAACGGGTCCTTCAAATCCTGTGGCAGCACAAACTTTGTGCCAACTTGGAGAAATTCACCTTTGGCTTGAGCCAGGTCCAATATTTGGGCTACAACATTAATGAGCAAGGTGTGCATGGGGATTCGGCTAAGATCCAAGTCATTCAAGATTGACCAGTCCTGACAACTCTAATAGAGCTTCACAACATTATGGGCCTTTCCCATTTTTATCGGAGGTTTTTGTTGGACTTCTCTCATATGACTTGGCCTCTAAGTCAGGTTACTAAGGGAAAAGCATAAGAAAATATTCTCTGGTCTAAGTCCTAATAGAAGGCATTCGTTGAGCTGAAGCACCACCTCTACTCTTCACTTGTACTCACCTTTCCATACCGACAACAACCATTTGAAATTGAGACAAACAACTCCGACTATGTTATTAGTGTAGTTCTCACGTAGCAAGGGAATTTGATAGCCTATCACACTAAGACACTTTCTGAGACAATTCAGAAATAACCCACATATGATAAATAGATTTATTATATCATTCAGTTCACCGACAATGGAGATATTACATTCTGGGGATGGAGAGGGCCATCCACACAGATCATCGACCTCATTAGTTTATCCAGACACAAGGGAAGTTGCAGAACGATCAACATTAGAAGTGGTCTACATATATGTAACAATTCGACTTCAACATTAAATACAAGGGAGACAACAATCATGCTACAAATTTCCTCAGTCAGCCCCCCATTGCAGCACTAACCACTGTTCTTAATTCTTGTGGCTACAAGACCACTGCAAGGTTGCAACTGTATAAAATGATCTATATTTTTCCACCACATACCAGATGCTACTTGATGGAAAGAAAGTTACATATTTCCACCTCCAAGATGCATTATTATGCTGGCTTGGGCCACCCTTGTGTTCCTTTAAGTGAGCATTCCAACCTAATTTGGGAGGCACACTATAATCGAGTCGCAGGACACTTTGGTGTGGAGAAAATTATGGTCGTAATACATAAGTATTTTTATTGGGAAAAACTCTGACATGACATTGGAAAATATATCATATTTTGTGTTGCTTATGCCATCGCCAGGCCAACCATCAAGAAGCAAGGAATGTATACTCCTCTGCCTACTCCTAGCTAGCCTTGGGAATCCATCTCCATGGACTATCTGTTAGGCATCGTTTCTACCAAGCATGGTAATGACTATGTATTTGTGTTCGTGGACAATTTTTCTAAGATGGCTATATTGGCAGCTTGCAAGAAGATTATCACAGTAGAGGACACTGCCATATGCTTCTTTTAAAGATTATGGGTACATTTTAGGATCACAAAGACCATTATATCATATCAGAATAGCAATTTCTTGAGAACATTTTGGTCGAGCCTCTAGACATTATTGGAAACCAAGCTCACCAAGTTGGCTACAATCCATCCACAGACTAATGGCCAGATAAAGGTAATCAACAGGACGATAGTTCATACACTACGCATGTACAACTCCAAGCATCTACTAACCTAGGATGAGATCCTTCCTTATGTGTATCACAGTTATAAGAGAGCTCTCCATAGCTCAACTGCCCACAATCCTTTTGATATGGGTCTAGGATTTCAACCATTGTGTCTGATTGATGTTTCCAGGCCTCATGCAACTACACAGAAATCAAAGACTCTTAGTTTCCATAGTTTCTTCGATAGGGAAAATATTACCTTTTCACTTGTTAAGGTTGGCCCCCATGTCAAGGGCTAGTGAGAAACTTACTGTGAGAAAAGGGCTGATGAAACCTCTCTGTTTATAGTCACCCCATCTTGGAACTCTTTCCAAGATGTTGTTAACAAACAATACTACCTTGTGGGGAGCTATGAATACAAGTACTAGTGGACCACACTACGACAAAAAAGTGACCAAGATGTGCATGAGTTCACGAATATTTTTCATACTATACACACAAAGTTGGGTATAGAAGACTCTGAGCGACATCTAATGCTCAAGTACCATAGTTGTCTACACAAATACGTTCAAGAAGAAATTGATTTCTTGTACACCTCCTCACTTGGTGTGGCATACCAATATGGTGCAAAGATTGAACAAAAAGTTAAACAAAAGAAGCGCAACTTTGGATATGTGAATTAGAAGTAGGGAAAGAGTTCCCCAAAACCGCAAAACAAATGAAAAATCCTAGGTGGAGCGGCCCAAGATAACCCATCGAAGCTACAAACAAATAATTTCACCATGAAGATGATGAAGGACACAGGAAAGTGGTGTGAGTTCCACAAGATCCCCACTCACAAAAAAAATGAGAGTCGTGCCAAGCAATCATTCGTGATCAAGCTAAAATCTTTAGAATATGATGCATGTTCTAATTCTGAACCAGAACCCGACAACAAGAAGTAGATTATTGGCGTAGATATTAGTGCCATTATTTCCACTACTAAGGTCTAGAACACTGAGCTAGAAGACCCAGAGGAGGGGGGGAGTATCTTTAACTCACAGATGTGGGTAAAGAGTTCTTTGCTACAGTTCATTGTTGACATTGGAAGCCAACAGGACCTCATTGGGCCTAGAAATCACACCACACCCACATTCATACACCATTGGGTGGCTCCACCAAGGACGTGATCTCTGCGTCAGCTAGTAGTGACACCCTCCCTACAACTCCTCTTGAAGATTGCAATTTGTTATTAGGCTAACCATACTTGTGGAAGAGTCATGTTTTGTATGATTCGAAGCCTCACATTATTATTACTAATTTTGGCATTAAGTTATACAGGATACTAGAGGTAGCCCCGCCTACAGTCATCTCTTTGATCTCTGCCAATTAATGTAGCAAGATCATCTCCTAGAACAGGAAATTAGTTTTCTTTCTTATCTGCTCTCAATGTAAAGGGAAGATAATGGCCACATGCATGGCCCCCGAGAAGGGTTCCCCCACCCAATAAAAGTAGGTGGATAAGGTGGTGGAAGAATACAAGGACATATTCTCCTCACCCAGAGGGGTACCTTTGCACTATCAAGTCAAGCAATCAATCTATCTAACTCCCAGAGCACCTCTACCCAATGGATCAATATACCATTGCTCCATTCTGAAAATCAAGAAATCAAGTGGTAGATCCAAGTGTTGCTGTAAAAGGGGCACATCTGACCAACTGCCTCACCTTGTGGTGGCCTGATTGTACTTGTACAAAAAAAGATGGAACTTGGAGGCTCTGCATTGATTATTGGGCATTAAAAATGATCAATGTTAGGAATAGGTATCCAATCCCATGGATTGATTATGTTCTTGACTGGCTCAAGTGGGGCAAGTATTTCAACAATATTTATTTGAATTTTAGTTATCACCAAGTGCCAATAAAACCACGATGTATGGAAGACCACCTTCAAATCCAAGGAGGGCCTTTTCGAGTGGTTGGTGATGCCTTTCGGGTTAAAAAATTCCCCTAAAAGTTTTATGAGGTTTATGGATGACATCTTGTGGCCCTTCACCAAATTGTTTGTGGTTGTATATCTAGATAACATCCTCATATTCAACAAGAGTTGGGAAGAGTACCTACAACACATTCTTTAGGTCCTTCAAATCCTTCGACAACACAAACTATGTGCCAACTTGGAGAAATGCACTTTAGCATGAGCTAGATCCAATATCTGGGCTACATCTTTGATGAGAAAGGCATGCATGTGGATCTAGCTAAGATCAAAGTCATTCGAGATTGGCTAGCCCCAACCACTCTAATAGAGCTTCGCAACTTTTTAGGTCTTGCCAATTTTTATCGGAGGTAAGTGTTGGGATTCTCTCACATCTCTTTGAATCTAAGTTAGGATACCAATGGCAAAGAAAAACCAATTTATTTTTCGTCTAAGTCCCAACAGAAGGTGTTCATCGAGCTAAAACATCACCTCTACTTTGCACCTATACTTACATTGCCAAACCTACAACAACCATTTGAAATTGAGACCGACGCCTCTAACTATGTTATTGGTGCATTTCTCACTAAGTAGGGGCATCTGGTGGCCTATCAGAGTGAGACACTTCCTGATACAATTTTAAAATACTCCACTTATGATAGAGAGATGCATTCTATCATAGAGGCATGTTGGAAATGGAAAAATTACATTCTAGGGAAGGATAAGGTCATCCACACAGATCATCGACCTCTTCGGCTTATCCAGACATAAGGGAAGTTGTAGAATGATTGAAATCATAAGTTGTCTACATATCTACAACAATTCCACTTGAAAATTAAATACAAGAAGGGAAAAATCAATCATGTTGCAGATTGCCTCAGTCTTCCACTAGTTGTAGCACTAACTATTGTTCTCAACTCTTGTTGCCATGAGACCTCCATATGGCAACAACTGTACAAATTGATCCAAAGTATTCCACCAAATACCAAATTCTAGTGCATGGAAAGAAATTTCCATATTTCCACCTATCGGATGCATTATTATGCTACCTAGTCCACCTTTTTGTTCCTTCAAGTGATCATGCCAAGCTAATTTGGGAGGTGCACTACAATTAGGTAGCATGACAATTTGGTGTGAAGAAAATTGTGGTCATACCATAGAAGTATTTTTATTGGCCAAAACTATGATAGTAAATTAGAAATTATATCAAATCCTACATTACTTGTGTCATCACCAAGCCAACCATCAAGAAGAAAGACCTGTACACACCTCTTCCTACACCCATCCAACCTTGGGAATCCATCTTCATGGACTAACTATCAGACCTCCATCTACCAAGAATGGTAATGACTATGTATTTTTGGTCGTGGATATATTTTCTAAGATGGCTATATTGGAAGCTTGAAAGAAGAGTATCGCAGCAGAGGACACTGCCAAACTCTTCTTTGAATGAGCATGGGTACATTTTGGAATACCATAGACCATTATATCATATCAGGATAGTAGGTTCTTGAGCACATTCAGGTCGATCCTATGGATAAGATTGGACACCAAGCACACCAAAACGATTGCATTCTATCCGCGAAATGATGGACAGATAGAGGTTCCCAACATGATGATAGTTCCCATACTATGCATGTACAACTCCAAGCATCCACAAACCTGGGATGAGAGCCTTCCTTATGTTTAGCATAGTTATAACAGATATCTGCATAGCTCAACTAACCACAATCCTTTTTAAGTGGATCTAGGATTTCAACCATTGTGTCTGACTGATGTTGTCATGCCTCATTTGACTACACAGACAAAATCCGTACTTGTAAAGTATGAGGCTGATAAAACAACCCAGTTTATTGAATGCATCAAACACATCTTCTATCATGTGCATAAAATATTTGGTAAGTCCAATGCAAGATACAAGCAACAACATGATCAACATCGGGTACCACACAAATTTCGGTGGGTGACAAAATTCAGTTGTATCTGCTCAAAGAATGCCTTTTCAAATCCCATCAGAAGCTTATACCACTCTCATACAAGCCTTACACCATCATGAAGGTTGTGGGAGACAATGCTTTTGAGCTCAGTGTTCCCCCATTCCTTGACCTGCACCCAATGTTCAACGTGGACTACTTCTGGCCATACTTTCCACCATTTTTGGACACATAAAACATTTCAAAAAAAATAACACCAACATAGCTAAACCCAGAATGCATGTAACATGCCATAATTAATCAAATCAATGACATGCGAATCAAGAATACTCACCAACAAAAGATACAACTGTATCAGGTTTCAAATGTTGGCCAACTCCTGTAAGAAGGAAAGTGGTTCACTAGGAACCAAGTTCAACAAAATTTTCCCCATCTCATGGAGGGACTCAACGGAATGGGGACCATTGCTTCCTAAGGGGGGAGGAATATGCGCATGGGTTCACAAATATTTTTCATTCTCTATGCACAAATTTGGGTATCAAAAAATCTGTGTGACATCTGGTGCTCAAGTACCATGGTTTTCTACACAAATACATTTCAGAATAAATAGAGTTCCTGCACGTCTCGTCGTTTGGTATGGAATACCGATATGCTACCAAGATTGAATGAAAATTTTAACAAAATAAGCATGACTTTGAATCTAGGAATCAGAAGCGGGGTAAGAGGCCCCCCAAACCGCAGAACAAAGGACAGATCCAAGGTGAATTGGCCCAAGACAATCCATTGAAACTGCAAGAAAAGAATGGAACCACGAAGACAAATAAGGATAGAAGAAAGTGGTGTGAGTTCCACATGGGACCAATCCATAACACAAATGAGTGTCGCGCCAAGCAGTCATTAGTGGTCGAGATGAAAGCTTAAGATTCTGGATGGTCGCAGCTGTACAAAAATTATCCAAAGTTCAACACCACAAACCAAATGGTAGTGGATGGCAAGACAGTTCCAAATTTCCACCTCTAATATGCATTATTATGCTACCTAGGTCACCTTTGTGTTCCTTCAAGCGAGGGTGCCAAACTGATTTGAGAGGCACACTAGAGTTGGGTCGTGAGACACTTTGGTGTGGAGAAAACTTTGACTGTACTACAGAATTATTTTTATTGGCCAAAACTTCGACATGACATTTGAAAATATATCAGATCATGCAATTCTTGTGTCATTGCCAAGCCAACCATAAAGAAGCAAGGTCTATACACTCCTCTACCTACTCCCAGCCAACCCTAGGAATCCATCTCCATGGACTATCTATCAGACCTCCCTTCTACCAAGTATGGTAATGACTGTGTATTTGTGGTCATGGGAAGCTTTCCTACGATGGCTATATTGGTGACTTGCAAGAATAGTATCACAACAGAAGGCACTCCAAAAATATTCTTTGAATGAGTATGGGTGCATTTTGGGATCCTAAATACCATTATATCATATCGGGATAGCAAGTTCCTCAGCACTTATGGTCCAGCCTCTAGACATTAATGGACACCAAGCTCACCAAGTCAACTACATTTTATCCCTAGACTGATGACCAGACAGAGGTCATCAACAGGATGATAGTGCACATACTACACATGAACAACTCCAAGCATCCATGAGCCTAGGATGAGAGCCTTCCTTATATACATTATAGTTATAACATAGCTCTCCATAGCTCAACTAGTCGTAGCCCTTTAAAGTGGGTTTGGGATTTCAACCATTATGTCTGATTGATGTTTCCATGCCTCATGTGACTACACAAAAAAATTTGCACATGTACAATTTGAGGCTAATAAAGAAACCTAGTTTATTGAATGCATCTAATACATCCGCCATCATGTGAACAACATATTAGATAATTCCAATGCTAAGTACAAGAAGTGGCATGATCAACATTGGGTACCACACAAGTTTTAAGCAAGTGATGAAGTTTGGTTGCATCTATAGAAAGAATGCTTTGTCAGAGCCCATTGGAAGCTTAGACCACTCTGATATAGGCATTACACCATCACCAAGGTTGTGGGAGATAATTCTTTTTAGCGAAACATTCCCCCATTCATTGGCCTGCACCCAGTGTTCAATGTGGACATCCTTCGACCATACTTTCCACCATTGCTAGACACATTAGACATTGCAAGATAGCTAACACCGACATAGATAAACCCAGACTGCATGGGAAAATCCAGAACTGATCAGATCATAGACACACAAATCAAGAACACTAACCAACAAAATATGCAACTGTATCGGGTAGCTAAAGTTGGCCAACTCCTGCACTAAGGCAAGTGGCTCATAAGAAACCCAGTTCAGTAAAAGTTTACCCATCTCATGTAGGCACTCAATGCAACGGGGACCATTGCTTCCTAAGGGGGTAGGATTGATCCAAGTGGAAATTGGTGGCCACCTTCCTTTTCCACTTGGACCCCCACCACTATATCTTTCAGTTTCCTTAATTGCAGCACAATTTTCTATTTTGGCATTTTTTGGGGTCAACTTTAGAGAGGTTTTGATGCCCTAAATGATGTTTTTTTGGAAAAATGGAAAAAACATAGATTACGTAATGGATTTATAGTCGAAATTTATATTCCTCAGATAAATCTTTCTAATGAAGTATCGTACGTGTCAAACAAAGATCGTTTTTCAATGTTACGACCCTGAGAATTTGATGTACCAATTTTCCCCAATGGAGCCCATAGACTTTTGGCGCTTCATCACCTAGGTTAGGTTTTTGTATGTTTAGGGTTTTCTATTGTTTCTCAATAATAAATAGGCCTCATTGTAACATAATTCAAAAGGCATGTAGTTACAACATCTCTTCTCAGAGATATGCTTCCATTGCATGAGCTAGTTTATTTCTATTTTGCATGTAAATAGTTTTCAGTACTTTGGTATTAATGAATTGAAGTTTTGTTTTCATTTTATCTTTACATTCTATTTATATATGTATTTCATTTCATTCCTTCATAAATATGTATGAATCCTATCAGAGTGGTCTTCTCTTTCTTTATTTTTTATGGATGACCCTAACGACGTCGAGGTATAAGGCGTTGGGACTTGAACTGGTTGAGCCATCGTAAGACCATCCCCTCCAACATTGATGACCTCCCATGGTAGAATAAAAGAAGATGAGGGAGGAGGATATCATATCAAATTTTTGCTCGAAGAAGCCCTCAAGTGGAAAATGAATGAGATGATGGATAACTTTTCTCATATCCTTGAGTGGATTCCCATCAGTGACACATCTTCATCCAATACACTTCGAAGGCACCTCCCCCTTCAAGGTACAGGAGAACCTCGATGCCCCTATATTTGAAAGTAAAATAGATGCAAATGTTGTATATAAATGGATAAATATTTTGGAAGGTTATTTCTCAATCCATAGTTTCTCTTATAGGGAAAGTATTACTTTTGCACTGCTTAACGTCGCCCCCCATGTCAACGACTGGTGGGAAACATACTGTGAGAAAAGGATCGAGTAAAAACCTCTATGTTTATATTCAAACACCCTTGTAACTCTCTCTCAGAAATTGTTAAAGAATAGTATTACCCCATGGGGAGATATGAGGACAAGTACATAGAGTGGACCACACTACTAGAACAAAGGGGCCAAGGTGTGCATGAGTTCACAAATATTTTTCATACTCCACAAAGAAAGTTGTATCAAAGACTCTAAGCAACGTGAGGTGCTCAAGTATCACGATTGTCTACATAACTAAATTTAGGAATAAATGAATTTCTTGGACATATCCTCACTTAGTGCAAAATACTGATATGCTACCAAGATTGAAAAATAAAATAAACAAAAGAAGCGCAACTTTGGATCTGTGAATCAGAAGCAGAATAAGAGCAACCCCAAACCATAGAAAAAAGGACAAAGGCAATATGGAGTGGCTCAGGATAACCCATCGAAGTTGCAAGCAAATAATGGCACCATGAAGGTGTAGAAGGACACAAGAAGGTCATGTGAGTTCCAAAAGAGCCCCACTCACAACAAAAATAAGTGTCGTGTCAAGCAATCATTGGTGGTTGAGCTGAAAGCTTTATAGTATTATGCATGTTCTGATTCTGAGCCAAAACCCGACAAGGAGAGCAATAAGGGGAAGTATATTATTGACGCAGAACCCAGTGCCACTATTTCTACCACCAAAGTCAAGAATACTAAGCTCAAAAATCTAGAGGAGGGGGAGCGTCTCTTCCACTCACAGATGTGGGTGAAGGGTTCTATGCCATAGTACACTATCAGCATCAAATGCCAAAATAACCTCATTTAGTAGAGATTGTGAAGTGCTTGGTCCTATTAACCAAACCACACCCACAATTGTACGCCATTGGGTGGCTCCACCAAGGATGAGATCTTCACGTCAGCTAGCGGTGTCAACCTCCATACAACATGAAGCCCTTCAAGGATGAGTTATCGTGTGATGTTGCTCCTCTTGAATTTTGTGATGTGATATTAGGCCAACCATAATTTTCAAAGCGTCATGTTGTGTATGAGTCCAAGCCTTGCACTGTTATTATTAATTTGATCAATAATTTATACAGGATATTGAAGGCAGCCCCACCTACTGTGATCTCGTTGATCTCTGCTAAACAATGAAGAAAGATTGTCTTCTAGACTGGAAAAATTGTTTTCTTTCTAATTCACTCTCAATGTAATGGGAATATAGTGGCCACATCCATGGCTACTAGGAAAGTTTCCACCATGTAGCAAAAGCAGGTGGATAAGGTTGTGGAAGAATATAGGGACATATTCTCCTCACCCATAGGGATACCTTTGCACTATTATCTCAAGCATTCGATTGGTCTGACTCTTGGAGCACCACTATCAAATGGGATGATATTATGCTACTTCATTATGGAGAATGAAGTAATCAAGAGACAAATCCAAGATGTGCCACAAAAAGGAAACATATAACAAAGTTCCTCACCTTGTGGGAGCTTGATTGTACGTGTACAAAGAAAGATGGAACCTGAAAGCTTTTCATTGATTATAAGGAATTCAACAAAATCATTTTTAGGAACAAGTATCCAATCCCATGGTTTAATGACCTTCTTGACCATCTCAAAGGGGTGAAGTATCTCAGCTAAATCGATTTGAAGTTTAGCTATCAACAGGTGCCAATAGAACCCACTGATGTATGGAAGAATGCCTTCAAATATGAGGGCCTTTTCAAGTGGTTGGAAATGCCTTTCATGTTGAAAAACACCTCAACAAATTTTATGAGGTTGATGGATGACATCTTGGGGCCCTTCACCAACTCATTCATCATTCAACAAGAGTTGTGAAGAGCACCTGTTACGGATTTGGTAGGTCCTTCAAACCCTGCGGCAACACAAACTATGTCCCAACTTGGAGAAATGCACCTTTGGCATGAGTCGGGTCTAACATATGGACTACATCAATGATGATAAAGGCATGAATGTGGATCCAGCTAAGGTATAATTCATTCAATATTGGTCAGCCCTAACAAATCTAACAGAGCTTTGCATCTTTTTGGGCCTTATAAATTTTTATCAGAAGTTCAGGTTGGGATTATGTTATGAAACCAGCTCAAGAAAAGATAGAAAAGATAGATCAACACCTTAGAATTCAGCCTCTTCGAGGGGGAAACCTCCTTTACATTACATAAATGTACAATTCTTGGATGATACAAATGAAAATACCTCCTTTCTATATATAGGAGTCTAAGGGGTCATAACATAATCAGAGCCGACATAACAATAATAATGTAAGGGCACAATAATAACAATAATGGGCTTATATGGGGCACAATAGTAACAATATGGGTACTACATGGGTACATAAATATAATAAGTGGGTTATACTAATACAATAAGGGGTTACACTAGTAGTATAGGGGCCTAACATGCCCCTCTCCTTCAAAAAGCGTTGTCCTCAACGCTTGAGTAGTTCTTGATGCTTCTGTATAAAATCCTTGTCCTCCCATGTGGAATCTTCAACGGGTAAGTTCTTCCACTTGATGAGATACTCTGAAATTGATCGATTCCGTAGCTGTCGGGTTCTTGTTTCTTTGACTGCTCCAGGTTCCAATATTATTTTTCCTTCCTCTTCAATTTTTGGAAATATTGTTTGAATTGGGATGTTTTGCAACTTTTGAATAAGTGGCAACACTTCTTCATCCTTCTTCCATTCATCCCTTGCTTCGTTCATCCAATCTAGTTGGATAATATAAATAGCACAAAACATTGCTTCCACATCCTCATCCTTGAAGAGTCTTCCCATTCGGTAAGGTCGCCATCTCTTAAGTGCATGTATTATTGCCAACATTTCCTTCTCATAAATAGCTTGCTTGAGATGTAGCAGTAAAAATACCCAATCACCTACATCAAAACGTTTTTCACTACGATGTTTAGCTACCTGTTGTTTCGTTTGATTTTTCACCGAAGTGGCGTTATCCTTTAAAAGTTGGATAACTTGTTGTTGATGCTCGATGTGATCTTTCACTACTTGAACCTTTTTCTTCTTGATATGTCCTTCTATCTCTAGAGTTTGAGGAGTGGTAATTTCTTCCAATCCTTTACAAGATATGGTCGGATTCATTTCTTGATGCCCGATGTGATCTTTCACTTCTTGAACATTTTTCTTCTTGATATGTCCTTCTATCTTGATAGTTTGAGGAGTGGTAATTTCGAACAATGAATTACAAGATATGGTTGGATTCATTTCTTCTTTCTCGATGTGATCTTTCACTTCTTGCACATTTTTCTTCTTGATATGTCCTTCTATCTTGAGAGTTTGAGGAGTGGTAATTCTTGCCAATGCTTTACAAGATATGGTCTGATT
Organism: Pinus tabuliformis; assembly: GCA_031772625.1. Lineage (NCBI taxonomy): Eukaryota > Viridiplantae > Streptophyta > Pinopsida > Pinales > Pinaceae > Pinus > Pinus tabuliformis. Next base: position 245,890,681 of record CM062811.1, read on the forward strand.
CATTTCTTCTTTCTCTGGGGTGGGGTCCTAGCGTATATCTTATTGTTTTGATGTTTCTTGATCCTTTTCTTCCTCCTCTTCATATTCTATGTAAAATAATTTCTTCTCAGCACACTTATGACCTTTAGTGCATTTGCTATCACAATTGTAACAAAGCCCTTTTTCTCTTTTTTCTTCCAATTGTTGTGGTGTAACCCTTGTAGGTTGTGGAAGGCTAGGAGAAACAACACTTCCATCTTTATAGTTGTGAGGGGTACGCTTCTTGGTTTCCATAATTTTTCTTTCCGCTATGCCACAAAGCCCTTTTACTCTTTCCAATTGTTGTGGTGTTGCTCTAAAGAAGGTGTTGCTCTTTGTATCCTCATAATGTGCTATCATTTCCTCCGTGAAAATTGACCACGTAACAAGTTGTTTATGAGAACAAAGCCCTTCATACCATAAAAATTGATCTGGTTCTAAATATGAAGATGCAATACATACCTTTTGTAACAGTTGTACACCATGTAGATCAAAATATTGCTCCATCTGAAGTATCCAATTTACCGGATCCTTGCCATCAAACTTCCTCATCTTGCTTTTTCTTGATTTTAGGAGCTCGACTTTGAAACGAATGTAACTCTGTACTTTCAAATCTTTAAGTTCTGAAATTTTGAGCTATAGTAGCCCTCTATGTCCTCTTTCCAATGCCAGAAGTCTGACCCAAATTGGATTCTCCAAGGAAGAGTTATGTGAAATCTCCCACAGTGACTTGCTTATAGACTAGTTCAGTAGAGCGAACTTGTACGACGTGCCATGAGTCACTGTTTCTACCTTTGGATCTGAAACATGCATACAAGAAACTACATCCGTCCTTGTTTTGTACCTTTTTATGAAATTTCAATCCGATCCCCAGAGAGAAGTTATGACGATTTTCCCCAGGTCACCTATTTTGAATGTAATTCAGGAGTCTGCAAAAAGACCAACTTCCTCAGATCATATCTCCGCAAATATTGCGCGAAAAGCTTTGAAATTCGGACCCAAGGTTCAACGTGATCTCTTCTCAAATGGGTTTTTTTTTTAGACTTCTGAAACGTCACAGAAAAAAATTTATAGCAAAAATGCCACGATGACCTTTTTGGAGCAGCGAAACCCTAGAATCCAAAGCTCTGATACCAAATGTTATGAAACCAACTCAAGAAAAGATAGAAAAGATAGATCAACACCTTAGAATTCAGCCTCTTCGAGGGGGAAACCTCCTTTACATTACATAAATGAACAATTCTTGGATGATACAAATGAAAATACCTCCTTTCTATATATAGGAGTCTAAGGGGTCATAACATAATCAGAGCCGACATAACAATAATAATGTAAGGGCACAATAATAACAATAATGGGCTTCTATGGGGCAAAATAGTAACAATATGGGTACTACATGGGTACATCAATATAATAAGTGGGTTATACTAATACAATAAGGGGTTACACTAGTAGTATAGGGGCCTAATAGATTATGTCATATCACTTGGCCTCTGAGTCAGGTTACCAAGGGTGGAGAAAAAGAATGTTTTTTTTGGTCTGAGACCCAACAAAAGGCATTCATTGAACTGAAGTACCACCTCTACTCTACACCTATACTCACATTTACATACCTACAACGACCACTTGAATTTGAGATAGATGCCTCTAACTATTATATTGGTACAGTTCTCACGCCGTAAGGGCATCTCATGGCCTATCATAATCAGACACTTTCTGATACAATTCAAAAATACCCCACCTATGATAAGGAGATGTATTATATCATGTAGACATACTAGTAATTGGGACATTATATTATGGGGAAGGAGTTGGTCCTCCACACAGATCATCGACCTCTTAAGTTTATCCAAACACAAGGGAAGTTGTAGAATGATCAACATTGGAGGTGGTATACATGTATGAAACAATTGCACTTGAATAATAAATGCAAGAATGATACCATTGATCATGTTGCAGATTGCCTCAGTCAGCCCCCAATTGTTGCACTGACTATTTCTCTCAACTCTTGTGGGCATGAGACCTTTAGATTGCTACAATTGTATAAAAATGATCCAAATGTTTCCACCACATACCATATGTTAGTGGACGGCAAGAAAGTTCCATATTTCCACCTCCATGATTCATTATTATGCTACCTAGCCTACCCTTTTGTTCATTCAAACAAGCTTCCAAGTTTATTTGGGAGGTTAACTAGAGTCATGTTACAGGACTCTTTGTTGTTGATAAAATTGTGGTTATATTATAGAAGTATTTTTATTGGCCAGAACTCTAACAGGACAATGGAAAATATATCATATATTACACTACCTGTGCCATCACCAATAAAACCATCAAGAAGAAAGGCTTGTACACTCCTCTTCCTACTTCCAGCTAGCCCTAGGTATCGATATCCATGGACTATCTATGGAGAATCCCTTCTACCAAGCATGGTAACGACAGTGTATTTGTATTCGTGGATAGATTTTCTAATATGGCTATATTGGTGGCTTGCAAGAAGAGTATCACAACAGAGGACACTCCCAAACTCTATTTTTGAACAAGTATGGGTACATTTTGGGATCTCACGGACCATTATATCATATTGGGATACTAGGTTCCTGAGAACATTATAATCAAGCCTCTGGACATTATTGGACTCCAAGCTCACCAAGTAGACTACATTCCATCCCTAGACTGATGACGAGATATAGGTTATCAACATGATGATAGTGCAAATATTATGCAATTACAACTCCAAGCATCCATGAACCTTAGATGAGAACCTTACTTATGTGTAGCACAATTATAACATAGCTCTCCATAACTTGACTAGTCGCAATCCTTTTCAAGTGGGTCTAGGATTTCAACCATTGTGTTTGATTGATGTTTTCATGCCTCATGCAACTACACAGACAAAATCTACAAATGTACAGTCTGAGGTTGATAAATAAAGTTGGTTTATTGAACTCATCCAACACAACCACCAGTAGGTGCACAACATCTTGGATAAGTCCAATGCCAAGTACAACCAATAGCATGATCAACATCGAGTTCCACACAAGTTTCAGGTCGATGACAAACTTTGGTTGCATTTGCAAAAAGAACACTTTTCCAGAGCCCATCAGAAGCTCATACCACTTTGATACAAGACTTACACCATTACCAATGCTATGGGAGGAAATTATTTTGATTTCATCATTCCGCCATTCCTTGGCTTGCACCCAATGTTCAATGTGGACTGCCTTCGACCACACTTTCCACCATTGTTGGATACATAAAACATTGCAGAACAGCTAACACCAACAGAGCTAAACCCATACTGAGTGAAACATCCCACATATAATTGGATCATGGACATATAGATCAAGAACACTTACCATCAAAAGATGCAACTGTATCATGTTGTCAAAGTTTGCCAACTCATGCACCAAGGAAAGTGGCTCACCAGGGACCAAGTTCAACAAACGTTTCCCCATCTCATGGAGGCACTCAACACAATAGGAACCATTACTTCCTAAGGTGGGAGGATTGATCTAGGTGGATATTTTTAGCCTGCACCCACCTGTTCCACTTGAACCTCCACCATTGTTTCTTTTAGCTTCCTTAATTGTAACACAATTTACTATTTTCGGCAGTTTTTTGGGTCATGAAATTCTGGAGTCATTTTGAGGCGCTAAACAACATGTTTCTGGAAAACATGGGATCAAAAACAAAACATGGATTTTCAGTCGAAATTTTTAGACCTTAGATAAATATTTCTAACGAGGCATCATACATGTCAAATGGAGATCGTATGCCAAAGTTACGACACCGATAATTTTATGTAACAATTTACCCCAACGATGCCCATAGACTTTTGGTGCTTCATCTCCTAGGGTTAGGTTATTGGATTTTTAGGATTTTCCATTTTTTCTCAATAATAAATAGGCCTCCAAAACTCATTATAACCCACTTCAGAAGGCATGTAGCCTCCACATCGCTTATTAGAGATAATATACCATCGCCTAAGCTAATTTATTTCCATTATGCATGTAAAAAAATTTCATTACTTTGTAATTAATGAATTGAAGTTTTGTTTTCATTGTATCTTTGCATTATGTTTATATATGTATTTCATTTTGTTCCTTCATAAATCTCGATGAGTGATATCAAAGCAGTCTACTCAGGTTCTGTTTCTCTGTGCATGTCTCCAACGTGGTCATGGTATAAGGAGTTGGAACGTGAACTCGTTGAGCCTTTGCAAGACCATCCCCATTGACAGTGATGGAATCCCATGGCGAAAGAAATGAAATATGAGAAATAATGAGATCCTATCAAGTTGTTTCTTGAAGAATCCCTCGAGCGTCAAAGGAACGAAATGATGGACAACTTTGCCCAGATCCTTCAATGGATGCCCACCAACAACGCATCTTAATCCAATAGTCACTTCAGAGGTGCTGCCCTTCAAGGTAAAAGTGAACTTTGATATCCCTATATCCAAAGGTAAAATATATGCATATGTTGTAGATAAATGGTTGAATCTATTGGAAGGTTATTATTCAATCCATAGATTCTTCAATAGGGAAAATATTACTTTTGCACTGCTTAAAGTTGACCACCATGTCAAGGACTAGTTGGAAACTTATTGTGAGAAAAGGATCAAGGAACCCTGTCTATTTATAGTTTCCCCCTCTTGGAACTCTTTCCGAGACACTGTCAAGGAATAATATTACCCCATGGGGAGTTATGAGGACAAGTACATACAATGGACCACAGTACGACAACAAAGGGATCAAGATGTGAATGATCTCACAAATATTTTTCATACTCTACATACAAATTTAGGAATCAAAGACTCTGAGTGACATTTGGTGCTCAAGTACCGCAACTATCTACAAAATTACATGCAGGAATAAATGGAGTTCCTATAAATCTCCTCGCTTAGTGTGGCATACCAATATGTTGCCAAGGTTGAATAAAAATTTAAGCAAAATAAGCGCGACTTCAAATCTATGAATCAGAAGTAGGGAAAGAGTGCCCTAAAACCACATAAAAAAGGATAGAGCCAAGGTGGAGAGAACCAATACAAGCCATCAAAGCCACAAGAAAATAATGGCACCATGAAGACGAATAAGAACACATGAAAATGGCTTGAGTTCAACAAAATCCCCACTCACAATGCAAATGAGTGTCACGCCAAGCAGTAATTGGTGATCGAGCTGAAAGCTTCAGAGTCTGATGCATGTTCTCATTCTGAGATAGAACCAGACAAGGGGAAGCAGGTTATTGATGTAGAACCCAATGCCAATATTGCCACCACCAAGGTCGAAATGACTAAGCCCGAAGATAGAGAGGAGGGGGAGCATCTCTTCCACTCATAGGTGTGGACGATTGATTCTCTGTTGTAGTTCATTATCGATAGAAAAAGCCAAAAGAACATAATTCTAGTAGAGGTCGAGAAGTGGTTGGTCCTACCAACCACACCACACCTACATCCATACACCATCGATTGGATCCACCAAGGATGAGATTTGTTATTAAGGCAAACATACTTGTGGAATCATCATTTTGTGTATGAATCCAGGCATCGCACTGTTATATTACTTTGGGAAATATGTTATACAGGATACCAGACGTATCCCTCCGTACTACCATATCTTTGATCTATACAAAGAAATGAAGTAAGATCATCTCCCAGATTGAAATTTTTTCTTTTCTTTCCAATTTTCTCTCAAAGTAAGGGAAAGATAGTCGTCACATCCACGGCCCTTAGGAATGGTTCCACCATGCAACAGAAGCAGGTGGATAAGGTCGTAGAAGGATACAAAGGCATATTCTCCTCAATCACAGGGGTACCATTGCACTGGTTGCTCAATCATTCGATTAATATGACTCTCAAAGCACCTATACCCAATAGATTGATATAATACCACTCCATTCCGGAAAATGAAAAAACCAAGTGGTGGTTCGAGGAGTTGTTGCAAAAATGGCACATTCGTCCAAATTTCTCACCTTGTGAGAACCCGATTATACTTGTACAAAAGTAAGATGGAACCTTGATTCTTTGGATTGATGACTTTCTTGACCAACTCAACAGGGACAAGTATTTTAGTAAGATTGATTTGAAGTCTGGCTATCACCAGGTGCCAATAAAACCCAAGGATGTATGGAAGACCTCCTTCAAATACAAGGAGTGCCTTATCGAGTGGTTGATCATGCACTTTGGGTTGCAAAAGGCCCATGCAAATTTTAAGAGGCTGATGGATGACATCTTGTAGCCCTTCACCAACTATTTTGTGGTTTTATATCTAGACAACATCCTTGTCTTCAACAAGAGTTGGGAAGATAACCTACAATACATTCAGCAAGTCCTTCAAAACTTACGACAACACAAACTATGTGCCAACTTGGAGAAATGCAACTTTGGCATGAGTTAGCTCCAATATTTGGGCTACATAATTGATGAGAAAGGTGTGCATGTGGATCTAGATAAGATCAAAGGCATTCGATATTGGCCAACCCCAACCACTCTAATAGAACTTTGTAGCTTTTTGGGCCTTGCCAATTTTTAACATAGGTTCATGTTGTGATTCTCTCATATCACTGGGCCTTTGAGTCAGGTTACCAAGGCTGGAGAAAAGGAAAATTAATTTAGGTCTGAGTCCCAATAGAAGGCGTTTGTTGAGATGAAGCACCACCTCTTCTCTACATCTATACTCACATTTCTAGTTTTGCAAAAAATATTTGAAATTGAGATAGATGCCTATGACTACGTTATTAGTGTAATTCTCACCTAGTAGAGGCATTCAATGGCCTACCATAGGGAGAAAATTTCTGATACAATTCAAAAATACTCCACCTATAATAAAGAGATGTATTCTATCATGGAGGAATTCTGGAAATGGAAACATTACATTATGGGGAAAGATACAGTCATCCATACAGATCATCGACCTCTTCATTTTATCCAAACATAAGGAAAGTTGCAGAACCATAGACATCAGAAGTGGTCTATAAATCTGCAATAATTGCACTTAAACATTAAATACAAGAAGGGAAACACCAATCATCTTTCATATTTCCTTATTCGGTCCCCATTTGTAGCACTCATTACTGTTCTCAACACTTATGACCATGATACCTCCAAATGACTGTAGTTGTAAAAAAATGATGCAGACTTTACCACCACATACCAGATGCTAGTGGATGGGAAGAAAATTCCATATTTCGACCCCCATACTGCATTATTATGCTAACTGGGCCACCTTTGTGTTCCCACAAGTGAGTGTGCCAAGGTGATTTGGGAGACGCACTGGAGTGAATTCGTAGGACAATTTAGTGTGAAGAAAAATGTGGTTGTACTACAAAAGTATTTTCATTGGCCAAAACATTGACAGGATGTTGGAAAATATATCAGATCTTGCACTGCTTGTGCCACCGCCAAGACAACCATCAAGAAGAATGACCTATACACTCTTCTACCTACTCATAACCAGCCCTGGGAATCCATCTCCATAGACTATCTATCGTGCCTCCCTTCTACCAAGCATGGTAATTATTGTGTGTTTGTGGTCATGGATAGATTTTCTAAGATGGTTATATTGGCGACTTGCAAGAATAGTATCACAACAAAGGACACTGCAAAACTCTTATTTGACCAAGCATGGGTACATTTTTGGATCTTGTAGACCATTATATCAGATAGGAATAACAATTTCTTGAGCACATTTTGGTCGAGCCTCTAGACATTATTGGACACCATGCTCACCAAGTTGACTGCACTCCATCCCGAGAATGACGACCACATAGAGGTCATCAATAGGATGATAGTGCACATAATACACATTTACAACTACAATCATCCACAAACCCAACATAATATCCTTCCTTATGTGAAGCACAGTTATAACAGATCTCTCCATAGCTTGACTAGTCGCAGTCCTTTTCAAGTGGTTCTGGGATTTCAACAATTTTGTTTGATTGATGTTGCCATGCCTCCTATGACTACACATACATAATCCAAACATATATAGTTCGAGGTTAATAAAGTAACCTAGTTTATTGAATTCATCCAACACATCTTCCAGCAGGTGCACAGCATCTTGGATAAGTCCAATTCCAAGTACAAGAAGTGGCATGGTCAGCATTGGATGCCATAAAAGTTTCAGGTGGGCGAAAAAGTTTGGTTGCATCTGTAGAAAGAACGCCTTGTTGGATCCCATTGAAATCTTAGACCACTACCTTATGAGCCTTACACCATCGCCAAGGTTGTGGGAGATAATGTTTTTGATCTTAGCATTCCTCCATTCCTTGGCCTGCACCTAGTGTTTAATGTGGACAACCTTCGATCATACTTTCCATAATTGTTGGACACATGAAACATTGTAGAATAGCTAACACCAACAGAGCTAAACCTGGAATCCACTGAATAGGCCAAAATTGATCAGATCATAGACACACATATCAAGAACACTCACCAACAAAAGGTCCAACTGTATCGCGTTGTCAGATTTGGCCAACTCCTGCACCAAGGCAAGTGGCTCACAATTGACCAAGTTCAACAAAGGTTTCCCCATGTCATGGAGGCACTCAGTGAAATGGGGACCATTGCTTCCTAAAGGGGGAGGATTGATCTAGTTTGATATTGGTTACCACTCGTCTATTTTACTTAGAAACCCACCTTTTTTTCTTTTAGCTTCCTTAATTGTCGCACAATTTACTATTTTTGGCAGTTTTTTGGGTCCTGAACTTCCAGAGCTGTTCTCAAGCCCTAAATGACATTTTTTTTGGAAAATGGCCAAGTTAAAATCTCATGGCATTAGTTTTTCGTCGAAAGTTGTATTCCTTTGATAGATATTTATAACAAGATTACGTACCTGCAAAATGGATATCGTATGCCAAAGTTATGACCTCGGGATGTCGATGTACCAATTTACCCCAACGGGGCCCATAGACTTTTGTCGTTTCATCTCCTACGGTTAGGCTTTTGGATGTTTATGTTTTCCCCTTATTTCTCAATAATAAATATGCCTTTGAGCCTAATTCTAGCATAGTTCAAAAGGCATGTAGCAGCTACATATTTTCTTAGAGATAAGCTACCATTGCCTAAGCTAGTTTCTTTCCATTCTACATGTAAACAATTTTCAGTACTTTTTTATTAATGAAATGAAAATTTGTTTCCATTTTATCTCTGCAGTTTATATTTGTTTTTCATTTTGTTCCTTCATAAATCTATATTAGTGGTATCATAGTGGTTTTCTCTTTCTCTATTTTTTTGTGCATGTCCCCCATGACATCGGGATATAAGGAGTTGAGACCTGAACTAGTTGAGACTTTGCAAGACCGTCCCTGTTAACACCAATGGCCTCACATGAAAGAATAAAGGAAAGATAAGGGAGTAATTGATCCTATCAAATTTTTACACAGAGAAGCCCTCGAGCACAAAGGAATGAGATGATGGACAACTTTTCCCAAATCCTTTGGTGAATTCCCATCGATGACACATCTTCATCCAGTAGCCACTTTGGAGGTGTCGCCCCCTTCAATGTACAAGTGAACTTCAACACCCCTATATTTCAATGTCAAATATATGCACGTATTGTAGATAAATGGTTGAATCTATGTTGGCTTGAAGGGGCCTAACCCAGGTTTGGAGTTATTTTTCCAAACAAATCCCTATGCTACTGACCCTTTCAGCAACATCCCGCGGAGCGCGGACTAAAGTCTCACCCGAAGTAGTATGGGGGGATGTTGGAACCAAGTTTCCGCACCCTTGAGATGTCTAAGGGGTCGGTTTAATACAACTGTGAATACCTTCACGTAGGACACTTCGCGCACTTTCCTGACCTGCGAGGCCTTCGCGATCTGTTATAATCGCCTTCACGCAGCCCTAACCAAGCGTTGAGGTGCTTCCACATTGCTAAGACAGCGATCTGCGCTCTTTTCCTAAGTTACACTGTGGATATTACTTATATTCTTATAAATGTTAGTTAACTTCGCATAAACAGATGTTTATCTTATATTCACTTTTCAACACATTCATATAAGTTCGTGCAACAAATAAACAGTAAACTTGCAATTCATACCCAATATACTTTAATGCATAAAATAGGAAAAAGACACATAGAATGATAAGAAACTTCTCTTTATTATTACTTCAATCAATTATAGACTCAACCCGCCCTACGCACTTAGCTGCAGGGGCCCACGCACTCACTTGAAGACTACTAGGCCTCTGCGCACTCAGCTGCAAAGCCTTCTCCTACTCTACAACCCAAAGACTCAACTTTACACTTCAACTTAGACTCAATGCTTCATCTTCCCTTATATTGTTCGATTAGATTAGATTTACACTTAGAGCCTCACTCTATTTATACAATCCCATGGTCCGCGAACCATGGGTAGAACTCTTAAGCTGACACTACATTACAAAAGTAAGGGCAGACAACCCTATGACTCAATTACAACTTCGCGCTCCACGCCCACAAATCATGGATTCTTTACATCAGACTTAGTCAAAAGTTGGGCTTTAAGCCCCAAAACGTGTCTTGGGGGATCCCGCACCCAACAGGCCCCCAACACAAACATCATGACTCACCCTCGAGTCACTCTGTCAGTGCAGAGATCTTCATGTGGAGACCTCCCAACTCTGCTCGAACTGTTGCAAGGTCAGCAGCGCACTGAGCGGTTGCCTGCTGTATCTCCTAGATGCGTTGTTCAGAGACTGCGGTATCTGAACTACTTCCCTGTATCTACTCCTGCGTCCCCTACATCTATGCGAGCTTGCCTTCAATTGTTGTTGTGATGACGAAGGCCTCGTCGATCCATGGTTGGATGCATGCCTTTAGAACTGCTTCTTTGTGTCACAATGTGTCTACTTGCTCCTTAAGCGCTTTTTCCTATTGCATTCGTGCGAGCCTCTATGTAAGGGCCACCATTTGTGCAGTCCCTTTGACATCGTCATACTATTTTTGTAGCTTACGCACCTCTATTTCTAAGCGTTGTATGTTCGAGTCCTCCTGTAGAGTTGTGAGGACCTCAAACGAATCTTCCAACATTTTGGTGCAGTCCTTCATTGCACTATTGATCTCTTCTATTCCCACCGTGATGGCGCTGGCACGATGTTCCCTTACCTTTGGAGGAGTTTAAGTCTGCGCCTTCAACCATAGTTCTACTATCTAAAGGTTCAACTCTAGCTGAACCTTGGCCGTCTCTTCTTGCACCTCGCACACTCCTACTGCTAACCTTTGGATGTACACCTCTGTTGGTGCCTCTGTTGGGATGGTCAACTCAGGGACCATCTGGCAGGCCTCCTCAACAACCTGCACCATCTGTCGGTTCTGCACGATGACCTCATCACGTTGTAGGCTCAGTTTCTCTATGTTGATTCTTTGTTTGCTTAACAACTGTAGCGCGCGGCCCTCCCTGACCTGCAGTTCTGCATTCACTCCGTCTAGCAGGACATAGAGTGTCTCCCGAGGGAGCGCAGCCATGTTGATTCCTACTCCTTTCAACGCACTGACCATAGGCCTTTCGGCCTCATTTTCTATAACCAGTGTCCTCTCTGGCAGCACTATTGTGTTGATCATGTGGGCGCGCAGCATTTCCTCAGCCGCGATCGTTCCTACTGCGAGGTTGGTCGAGAGAGTACTAGCCTAGAGAGTGCACAGCTACAACTCCTAAATCTATCCCCGAAGGACCCCCAACACAATATGATTCTCCTCTGCCAACTGCTGGAGGGTAGCCACGGTGACGTCGCACATCATCTCCCCTATATCGTGCAGATCTCCCTCAGTGAAGGTGATCGGGTTGAAAGAAGTCTTAGACGCTTTCAACTTCTTTCACGGCCCCACCTACTCTCTCGGGCGCTGGCACTTTAACAATGTCGTCGTTGTTTGTAGGTTTGCGCCACCCTCCTATGTCTTTGTCTCTATCTCTTTTTCCTGCTCATGCGAAGGCGACTTCCAGTCCTCGCACTACCACTCTGCTACCTTCTGTGCCTCTACTATTGCTGCCTCTTTTCTTCTCTTCTCTGCCAACTACGCCATTTGTAGTTTCACCTCCTCCTTCTACTTTTGTGCAGTCGTTGTTTTTGTCGCGGTAATGGCTGGAGCACGCCACTCCAGCGGCCATGACTCTAGCATTATGAATATGACATCATCCGTGGCCAGGTATGGTAGTTCATTCCACTTCTTCGCAGGGTCCTTACGCGCCCTGATGTAGACGTGATGGAAGTCTACCTTAAACTCCGCGAAGCTTTGTAAGTTGTTATAGACAGTGGGAGATAACCACAACTTGCGGTTAATCCCCATTCTGATGTTCATCTCCATGAACACTCTTAATATTTTACTGTCTCAGATCCTACGTGCGTCTTTAGTGTCCCACAGTGAAGCGTACTTCGCGGCCTCCAAGAGATCCCTCTCAATTGGGGGGAACTGGCTGTCCGCAGGAAATTTCCCAGCCACCAAAACTATGGATAGCAGAAGCCATGCATAGTGGAAGGTCTTCCCCTGTTCCTGTGCCTCGTAGCAATTCTCCAGGAATTCCTTGCACAAGTACTCTGACCAGTTAAACTGGACGCCCTCTGCACACTACGTGGCAAGTGCTATCACCGGCGCGGGCACCTAAACCACGTGGCACTTCTGCATAACCTTGTCAGCTAGTATCTGGGTCACAACTTTGACTACATTATTGTTGATATTGGAGATCGTGTACCCTCTCTTGTTCTTCTCCAGCTTTAATTTTTCCTTCATGGCCTCCGCGATGGCCAAGTCGGTGCTCTTTCCCTCTGAAATATTTGTTGGGTCCTCCGCCTAACAAGGGAGTTGGGTAATTCTATGAATCAGGTGGTATGTGATGGGGATGGGGTCCTCTAGCCACAAGCATCCACCATGCACCAAGAAAACAACTACCTAATGACAAAGATATTTACTGGGGTGTGATGGTAATGCGGCACCTAGAGCAGGTCCAACAACCCTGCTTTCTCTACCCCTCACAACCACTTGTGCGGCTCCAAATCTACAACTCCTGCCATAGTGTTTTTCTTCAACTTCATGAGCTGCGTGGTTTCCAAGTGTGGGAAATTTTCATGGTCTGCGAGATCCCAGTATTCAAACTTTAGACTCGTCACCCGTCCCAAGTGCGCTCCTTCAAAAATGATATCGTCAGGTAGCAGCGGAGTATGTAAAGAGCTCTTTCTCTCATATATGTCCTTGGGCACCTTTGCCTTGCCCTTCCACTGAGGAACATACATGGGCAATGTGGTCAGAGGATCCATACCCTCAGTTTCTTCCTCCATTTCTTCATCCTCCTCCTCTTCCACTAGGATTTCCTCAAGGTCTTCCTCCTCCTCATCGGTTTCCACATTAATCGCTTTCCCCTTTCTTCCGTGGTTAGTTTAGTTCTCAGCGCGTTTCAAGTGGACATGTGCACCAGAATCATAGGCTACTTATCCTTCTTGGGCCTCAGCGTGCACAGATATTTAGCGATTTCCACAACTATCCCAGTGCTTTCAGGGGCATCTCCTACTGTTATGGCCTATGCGGCCCCTTCAGTGGTCATTTCGTTGATATTCATGGCTTCCTCTGACGTGGTCATACTGTTGCTCCACAACTAAGTGCTTAAAGAATGCCTTCGATTTCAACAAATTGAATAGATCTGGGTTCATAGATCTCTATGTGCGCAATAGCTCAATTCTCAAATGACCAAGTGTTGTTTTCTAGGCAGGCCTTTGCAATTTATAGTGCCTTTTGATTTCAAATTCAACCATTCCCCCCAAATCTAGTTCATTAATGCTCCCTTGGCGGCAAATTTTCCCAAATCTTGCCCATAAAGCTTGCCTTAAATGCCTACCACCCACTCCATTTGGTCTCAAACCAAGCATCACATTGTGAATAGTGACAATAATGAACACTTTCCAGTTAACCCGCATGGCAGCGCAGCTACCCTTGCACTATTGTGGACCCTATGACACTTCGCTCTTGCATGCAGCCTTGACATCGCGCAACTCTCGGGTAGAGTAGTTTATAGTCCTGTGCATCCTTTCAATTGCCTGGAGCGCTAATACTGTGCTTCCCATGGCTAGTCAGGTGGTCGGGCCACCTATATACAGCTTCAATCAACCTTCAATCGCTTTTTTTGGGAAAAGTCTACCTTTTAACTTTACTATCTGCATCGCACACTTTACCATATGCATCACGCCACCATCGGTGATCCCTTTAGTAATATACGGTCCAATCCAAGGCATCAAGTTGATCAACTCTTAGCAGTAGTCCCAAAATTTGTCAGCGTAATCGTGCGCATCCTGTTTTATCACCACTGCCTTTTTATCAAGAAAATCCCTTTTTATTCCTTCCTCCAACTCTTTTACTTCTTCTTCTGCCATGGCGCTTTCCTCCCTCAAGCAAACCTTTTCCTTCAGAAGTTTTTGAAGCCTAAGATCAACCTACTAGATCTCTTCATTAGGTCCCAAGCGTTCCTCTTCTTTCAAGGCTCTGCGATCCGTCATATCCGCGGGCGTTTCTATTCGTGGACTAGGCATGATATATTTCATCGGTATTTCAGTGTTTGCTTCATAAACCAGCCTAGAAGACGTCTATTCCATCAGTTTCTTGCACGTCACCCTATAAGCCCATAGGACCGCTAGTATGCACAGGCCCCAATCACTTCACTGTGTATTACATACCTTGTTCAGTGCTTCGCACACTTTATTAAAGGCTTCCACATGGATAACCTTCTGCACACTTGTTCTTTCCACATTCTGTCGTTCCAATTTGAGGGACCGTTCACGCAATTGCCCCATCAACACATGCTTATTGATTGTGTTCCCCAACGCGAAGTCCATGTGCATCCGCATAGATTGTTTAGCATATGCATGTACCCACCTGGACAAATGCGCTCGTGGACCATCCCGCACATTGTATTTATCTATTAGTCGCATCTTAGGCTTCCCAAAACGCATGCACATCATTCTCCTGCATTAGCACTAGTCCTCAAAGTTTCCTTGGTGCATGCCCCACCACCTCGAAGGCGTAGCGCGCAGTACCCACTTCAAAGCCTGGAAACGTTGCTTTTCCGACAACTCCCTTTCAAATTTTTCCAAGAAAGCATCTACCTCACCTAATCCATCATAAGTAGGCAGATCCCTACTTCTGTCGATACACAGCGCAGCGATCTTTTCATCATATAACAGTTCAGTGTGGTTACCTCATGTAATCGGTTCTGCCATCGCTCTATTGCTTCATCCGAATCTGACATACAGTAGCTTTCGCGCTCCCATGAGATTCGCCCATCCATGGTGGGATTTAACTAGTCTTTCTCTGGTGCAGTTATCTTGTAGATGCAGTCCAAATCGTCGTCGCTTTCATAGTCGTGCATCGGCTCTGTATAGTGCAATCACTCAGCAGGGTCCAAAGGTATAACTACTTGTAGATACTTCTTCTAAAAAATCATCTTGTGCTTCTTCAGATTAATCACCCCATTCCTGTCACTGGCCCAATCGATTCCTAAGAGTGCGAGGTAGGGATTGTTGTCATCAACAATCTCTATTACTTCAAAGTCTGCTAGCACGCTTGCTCCTTCAATATCCATGGTGATTTCCTACAATCTCCCCATAGGTATTATTTTTTTTTGGTTCGCCATTCGCAGTTGGATAGGAGACCATTGCAACGTAGGTCTTCCCATGCACTCCCATGTCTGCTTTGGCAGAATGTTGGCATCTAATCCTAAATCCAAATTTACCTGGTCTATCTCATATTCTCCAATCTGCACGGTTAACCTCATTTCTCTTCCTGTCCTCGTCGCATGCTTTCCAATCTTCCGGACTACATGTGGTTCTCTTGATGCAGTCCCAGCGCATCTGTTAATGAGTCCTTACAATCCCTTTACAGCCTTACTATTGCACAGTAGCTTCATGCATGTTTCTAGGAATGTCATAAGAATAGATGGGTCCATTTCCCACTTCGTTCTATCCTTGATTCCTAAAGTGGAGGCATCAGCGAAGCTCTTCTTAGCTTCGATGAAGGTTTCCTTAGCACACTCCAAATCAAAATCTACTTCTTTCTTTGGAGCTTTGCGAACCCAAGTCTTATCTTCAGGTTGTTCTCCCTTATCATCTCCTATCGTAATTCCACTTCAAAGCACAATGTTCACATTTGGATCTTCCTCGCGAGGCTCAGACCTCATCATCTGTAGGTTCTGAGTCGGGGGAGGTGGTAGTGCTCCCTTGTTTCGTATCCTAGCTATCAGCGTACGACAATCCTCTGTCTCGTGATCAAACAAGGTACAACATAGAAATGATGGATGCGTTGGATTCGAACAATCACAGGAATAATGTCCTGGCCCTTCGCAATTATAGCACACCAGCTGTCCATGACCTCTTCCAGGTCCTCCTCCACCTCAGCCTCGCTCACACCCCTGAAATCTGGTTTGCGCCACTTCTGCGTTCTGGTCAAGGGGCCGCAATTTAGCCTAAACTCTATAGGTGGGAGTTCTATCCATCATCAACTCACAGCTTCTACAAAAATTACAGAACAACTGTTGTGAATTCTGTGTGTACTTTTGCAACAAATGGCAGTTGTCCATAGCATGCTTTCCTCCTATTTGACAAATCGTGCACCACAAAGTAGGCGCCGTGCTAGGTCCTGCTTGTGCCTCTAGTCTTAACAGCATCAGTCCTCCTCCCACGAGATAATTTGCGAATACGGGCAATGGTCCTTGTCATGACCCTGACCCTTACATTTAATGCACCATACCTCTTCGCACACTTCCGGTCGGGCTGTCCTGTCCTGTTTTAGACTCTGCATCTCAAGGCATAATTTTTTCAACTGCGCATGGATCTACTTAACTCCCAAGTTAGGATCCTGTATCAGGGTCTCATGCAGGCTCATCACAATCTCTAAGGCCTCTTCCTAGGTCGTTAACCTCTGTTGCGACAGCACATTCCTCAAATGCAGCGTTAGCGATGCTACAAACCATTCGCAGCGTTGTACATCCATCAAAGTCATATTAGCTTCACGAATCATGCAGTTCAGCCTCTAATACATCTCCCAAGGAGTCTCACCTAGTAGCATTGTGATCTCTTTGAATCCAATGATCTACTATGCCTCTAACTTCGGCCTGCTAAATTCTTTGTTTAGTGCAATTTGAATATCCGCGATCCCCACATCGGATTGTCATTAGAATGCTTAATATACCGGGTCAGTGCGCGATCCTGCAGATTTTTTACCAGCATCATGTTCTTTATATTATCATCTATAACTCCCTGCGCTTCCCATACATCCCTTATCATGAACCAAAATTGGTCTGGATCTTCATTTCCTAATCCCTTGAACACAGGAAATTTTATCGCACTTTCCATATTGACTCGCGAAGGTAGTACGGGTTAAGATAGAGGTGAAGACGACGAAGCTGGTGGTGGTGTGGGTGGGGGTGGTATGCACGGAATCCTCTGCCTTATCAAATTGATCGCACTTCGCGGCGAGACCTTCCCGAGCGTTTCCTCGTCCCCTCATGGAGGTGAAATCAAAGGGCTATTCTCTGGTCCCTTACTTCCTTCGTTTCTGTAGGTTTTTCCACTTTGCGTAGCTCCGGACATCAAGCTAATTGCATAACCCTCTTTTCACGCAATAACATTTTAATCCAAGTATTCAGAGACTTTACATACTTACCTCATAGTCCTTTGAGAAAGCGTCTCTCTGCCTCACTATAGCTAACTTAAGTATCCACCACGAACTCAGTAATGAATCCTCCTATAATTCGATCGAGCCAGTCATCAACAACGCGTGCAATATTATCCTCTGATGTTTCCAATATGTGCACCAACTCTTGGGTCCACACAATAGGATTGTCAATATTCCACCTTCCTTGGCTATCGGCTTCGCGATCCACTTGTACAACTCAGTAGGGAAATATGCAAAGAAAATTTTGTGGATCTCTGTGTACAGGTAGCAGTCTAACCACTCTTCCTTTGATAGTCGCGGATTCCTGTTCTCTTGCGCCACGAACTCGTGAATCCTCTTGTCCAACCAATCATCAATTTCATTTTTAGTTGGATTCCAGTGATACGACATCAGACATCTCTATGCAGATTCTGGTCCCGGCAACAGAGCCATTTGTTGGCTCGAGGGGGCCTAACCCAAGTTTGGAGTTATTTAGCCAAACAACGCCCTGTACTACTGGCCCTTTCGGCAACAGCCCGTGAAGTGCAGATTGAGGTCTCACCCAAAGTAGTATGGGGGGATGCTGGAACCAAGTTTCCGCACCCTTGAGATTTCTAAGGGGTCAGTTTAGTCCAACTGTGAATACCTTCGCATAGGTCACTTCGTGCACTTTCCTAACCAGTGAGACCTTCACGAACTGTTAGAATCTCCTTCGTGCAGCCCTAAGCAGGGTTTGAGGTGCTTCCGCACTGCTAAGGCAGTGATCTACGCTCTTTTCCTAAGTTACACTATGGATATTACTTATCCTCTTATAACTGTCAGTTAACTTCGCATAAATAGATGCTTATCTTATATTCACTTATTCAACACATTCATATAAGTTCGCGCAACAAATAAACAGTAAACTTGCAATTCATACCCAATATACTTCAATGCATAAAACAGGAAAAAGACACAAAGAATGATAAGAAACTTCTATTTATTATTACTTCAATCAGTTACATACTCAACCCACCCTGTGCACTTAGCTACAGTGATCTGCACACTTAGCTACGAACTACTAGGCCTCTGGTCACTTAACTGCAGAGCCTTCTCCTACTCTACAACCCAAAGACTCAACTTTACACTTCAACTTAGACTTAATGCTTCATCTTCCCTTATATTGTTCTATTAGATTAGATTTACACTTAGAGCCTCACTCTATCTATACAATCACATGGTCTGTGGACCATGGGTAGAACTCTCAAGTCGACACTTCATTACAAAATTAAGGGTGAACAATCCTATGACTCAATTACAACTTCGTGCTCCACGCCAACAAATCGCAGAGTCTTTACATCGGACTTAGTCAAAACTTGGGCTTTAAGCCCCAAAACCTGTCATGGGGTATCCCGCACCCAACAATCTATTGGAATCATATTTTTCAGTTTATAGCTTCTCAAATAAGGAAAATATTACTTTTTCACTGCTCAAGGCCGCCCCCTGTGTCAAGGATTGGTGGGAAGCATACAATGAAAAAACGACTGAACAACCCTCTCTATTTATAGCCATCCCCTCTTGGAACTCTTTTAGAGGCACCATCAAGGAATAGTATTACCCCATGGCAAGCTATGAGGACAAGTACATATAGTTTACCACACTATGACAACAAAGGGACCAAGATGTGCATGTGTTCACAAATATTTTTCATACTCTGCGCCCAAAGTTGGGTATCAAATAATCTAAGTGACATCTAGTTCTCAAGTACTGCAAATGCCTACACAAATACATTCAAGAAGAAATGGAGTTATTGGACATATGCTCACTTGGTGTGGCATTCCAATATGTTTCCAAGGTTAAACAAAAAATGAAACAAAAGAAGCACGACTTTGGATCTGTGAATTAGAAGAAGGTGGAGTGGCCCAGGACATCCCATCGATGCCACAAGCAAAAAATGCCACCATGGAGAGAAATAAGGACACATGAAAGTGGTGTGAGTTACACAAGAGCCCCACTCACAACAAAAATGAGCATCACACCAAGTAGTCACCGGTGTTAGAAAATTATATATTACGGAGCAATGGAACACATAAAATATTGCAGAAATATAAAAACAGAGAACGCACAAAACAAGAGAGACACAGATATACGTGGTTCACCCAGTTTGGGCTACGTCCACCACGAACAGCCAGTCCTTCCTTTCTATTATCCAGCAAAATGAAGAGACACAACCTACAACAAATCCGCTGTACTATCCTCTTTTTCTCTCACAGTCTCACCTCTCTGTTTCTCGCTCACAGAATACACATCTCAAATATAGTACCCTCATACAAAGAGAGGGGTTGCCTTCAAGGGCAAAAAACCCTAAACTAAACATAAGTTCTACCGTCAGATCATCCGCCTAATGAACGGCCTAGATTGACTAGAAATTACTATACTTTTACAGGGAAATTTTACATTTGTTTTTTAGCTTCGGGGTGCTGCCCCCGAGCCCCCACGGGGGACCGCTAGCCCCCGGACCCCCCAGCCGTGGGGGATCGGCCCCCGCGGGGGGGACAAGTCCCCCCCGCACCCCCCCGTGTGGAGGGGTGTACAAACTTCCTGGGGTATACATCCGACTGAAACAAAGACCTCTGAACAATCATGTTCCACACACAACAATCTCCCACTTGGAGAATGATTGTAGAAACTCCACCGCTGCTTCATTTGATGGACAATGACTCCTCTTTGGACCTGGTTGTTTCTCATCTTCATCATCATCCTTGAAGACGAATTGAAATTGAGCATATTCTCAGTTTCTCCCTGGTTACAACTTTTGTTAGCATATCTGCAGGATTCTGGCTAGTGTGTATCTTTTCCAGCTTCAACTCTCCATCCTTCAACACTGATCGTATGAAATGGTACTTGAGTTGTATGTGTTTAGTCCTAGAATGAAATGTTGAGTTCTTTGCAAGATGAATGGCATTTTGAATATCACTGTATAACGTGCCCATATCATGCTCCTTACCCAATTAAGCCATAAACCTTTGTAACCAAATCATTTCTTTACTAGCCTCTGTAGCAGCAACATACTCTACTTCTATTGTTGAACGTGAAACAACACTTTGGATTTTTGAAACCCAATTGACAGTTGTTCCTCCAACAATAAATACATATCTTGTAGTGCTCCTCCTGTTATCTCTGTCACCGGCCATATCTGCATCAACATATCCTTGTAGGGAGATGTTTGAACCACCAAAGCATAATGCTTTATTTGTGGTACCTTTCAAATATCTGAGAATCCATTTCACTGCCATCCAATGTTCCTTTCATGGATTGTTCATGTATCTGCTTACAACTCCCACTGCATGTGCAATATCAGGCCTTGTGCAGACCATTGCATACATTAAGCTTCCAACTACTGATGCATATGGAACTTTAGATATATAATCCATGTCTTCTTGGGTCTTTCGGCACATTTCCTTGCTAAGTTTGAAATGGCTAGCAAAAGGTGTACTAACTGGTTTTGCATTGTGCATGTTAAATCTTTTCAACACCTTTTGTATGTACTCATTCTGAGACAATGTTAATTTACGATTTTTCCTGTCTCTAGTTATTCTCATACCAAGGATTTGTTTTGCAGCTCCAAAATCCTACATTGCAAATGAATTTGCCAATTTTCTTTTGAGCACATTTATTTCCTGCATGTTAGATCCTCCAACAAGCATGCCATCTACATACAATAACAATATAATATAGCTGCCATCATTTTGCTTTTTCAAATAAACAAAATGATCAGAGTGACATCTAGTATAACCTTGTTCTGACATAAACTTGTCAAATTTTAGATACCACTGCCTTGGAGCCTGTTTTAAGCCATACAAGCTCTTCTTCAACCTGCACACTAGTTTCCCCAATTCAGCCATAAAATGGTTCTGATTGAAGTCATTTTAACAACAGGAGAAAACATTTCATCAAAATCAATACCTTTCTTCTGTGCAAACCCCTTCACCACAAGTCTAGCTTTATACCTCTGTTTTCCTCCATCTGCTTCCTTAAGCCTGTAAACCCATTTATTCTTCAATGTAGTTTTTCCTACAGGCAACCTGACTAAATCCCAAGTCTGGTTATGCATTAAGGAGTCCATCTCTTCTTCAATGGCTACCTCCCACTTCTTCCTGCTTTCAACCTGCATTGCTTCTTCATAACATTCGAGTTCACCGGAATCAGTCAACAATAAATAATATAATGAAGGAGAGTATCGTTCAGGGGGTCTACTTATCCTGGTAGATCTTCTAACACCACTTTCCGGGTGTTTGGGGTGCCTGTTGTTGTTGTGGTGGTTGCTGTTGTTGTGGTTGTTGATTATTATTATTTTTAGGCACCTTTCCTTTTTCAATGATTTCATCAAGAACTGCGTATTCCTTGTTTTCCTTTTCCTGTTTCTTTTCCTGCAACTCATTCTTATACAAGACCTTTTCATTGAATATTACATATCTGCTCCTAATGATTTTGTGATTTTCGTAATCATATAAGTAATAACCAAAATCATTAACACCATATCCAATAAAGGTACATTTCTTTGACTTTGCCTCAAGCTTTGTTCTATTTTCTTTATCAATATGGACAAAGGCCTCACAACCAAAAGGCTTTAAAAAGGCATAGTTTACCTTTTTACCTGTCCATACTTCCTCTGGAACACCACCATCCAAGGAACTTGAAGGCCCTCTGTTTATTAGATAAACAGTAGTATCTACAACATCTGCCCAAAACTGTAAAGGAAATCCTGCATCCAATCTCATGCACCTTGCATGCTTCATGTTTATTCTGTTCATCCTTTCTGACACACCATTTTCTTGTGGTGTTCTTGGAACTGTCTTCTCTCTATGAATTCCATGCTCTGAACAATACCTATCAAACTCTTTGCTACAATATTCACCTCCATTGTCTGATCTAAGACACTTCAATTTCTTTCCTGTCTCAATCTCAACCAAAGCTTTCCATTTCTTGAAAGTATAAAATACATCAGATTTATTCTTAATACAATAAATCCAAGTTTTTCTAGTTGCATCATTAATAAAAGTAACATAATAACGAGAGCCGTCGAGAAATGATACCTGAGCAGGTCCCCATACATCTGTATGCACAAGCTCTAATTTTTCATTCTTCTTTTCTTTCCCAACTCTGAGAAATCTGACTCTCTTCTGTTTTCCATAAATGCAATTCTCACAGAAGTCCAAATCAACATTCTTCAAACCTGGCAACAATTTCCTTGAGTGAAGAATCTTCATTCCCTTTTCACTCATGTGTCCGAGCCTATGATGCCATAATGTTGCATCTGCTCCTTTGGAAGTTAAAGCATTAACAAAGTTAGAAATACCATTGCATAAATACAATGTACCAACCTTTTCGCCTTTTGCTATTACCAGGGCTCCTTTGGTGACCTTCCAAGTTTTATATGTGAAAGTTGTCACACAACCTTCACTACCTAACTGCCCTGTTGAAATCAGATTTTTCTTTAGATCTGGAACATGCCTTACCTCCTTTAATAGCCATTGGTTTCTATTCTGCTGTTTTACAAGAACCTTACCCATTCCAACGATTTTACAGGGTTTATCATCACCCAGACGAACTTGTCCAAAATCTCCTTGAACATAGTCATGAAAGTATTTCTTATTAGGTGTGGCATGGAATGAAGCCCCTGAATCTACCACCCAGGAATCAGTAACATTTTCGAAAGAAAGAATCAAAGCATCTTGTAACACCTCACCTGTCACATTTGCTTCATGATTGTTTTCTTGTTGTGCATCTCCTTCTTTTCCCTTCCGAGATCTACAGTCTTTCTTTAGTTGTCCTTTCTTTCCACATTTCCAGCACACTATCCCCGATCTGGACTTGGATCTGCCTTTCCTTGATTTACTGTGATATCCTGAGCTCTTTCCTCTTTCCATTTTTCTTCCTCTAGACTCTGCACTCAAAGCATTTCCCGATGTCTCACCGGAGCTTTTCCGTCGCATTTCCTTGCTAAGGATAGCACCGACAACATCATCAAACTTTAAAGTACTAGATCCAGAAACGGAGTTACTAATGGCCATTACCAAACCATTCCAACTTTCTGGTAATGAGCACAAGAATAACAGAGCTCTAACTTCATCATCAAAGTTTACCCCTACAGAACTTAACTGACTTATAACTGTATTAAAATCATTTAAATGGTTTGCAACAGACCCACCTTCCGACATATTCATATTAAATAACCGTTTCATAAGAAATACCTTGTTTGAGGCCGAGGGTTTTACATATAGTTTCGACAACGTCTGCATCAAACCCTCTGTCGTGGTTTCCTTCGAAATGTTGAAGGCGACTGACGCAGCAAGGCACAACCGTATTGTTCCGAGTGCCTTTCGATCGAGAAGGTTCCATTCTTCGTCTTTCATACCCGTCGGCATCTTTGTTTTTCCACCCAATGGTAGGTATAGATATTTCTGATACAGATAATCTTCCATCTGCATCTTCCACAGCGAGAAGTTTTGGCCGTTAAATTTCTCGACCCTAAACTTACCATCTTCCGCCATTGCTCCCACTCGAACCAAGAACCCTTGTTTCCTGCGAGTTTATCAGCCAAATAGACCTTCGGCTCTGATACCAGTTGTTAGAAAATTATATATTACGAAGCAATGGAACACATAAAATATTGCAGAAATATAAACACAGAGAACGCACAAAACAAGAGAGACACAGATATACGTGGTTCACCCAGTTTGGGCTACGTCCACCCCGAACAGCCAGTCCTTCCTTTCTATTATCCAGCAAAATGAAGAGACACAACCTACAACAAATCCATTGTAATATCCTCTATTTTCTCTCACAGCCTCACCTCTCTGTTTCTTGCTCACAGAATACACATCTCAAACACAGTACCCTCATACAAAGAGAGGGGTTGCCTTCTAGGGCAAAAAACCCTAAACTAAACATAAGTTCTACCGTCAGATCATCCGCCTAATGAACGGCCCAGATTGACTAGAAATTACTATACTTTTACAAGGCAATTTTACATTTGTTTTTTAGCTTCGGGGGCGCTTCCCCCGAGCCCCCGCCAGGGGACCACTGGCCCCAGGACCCCCCAGTCGGGGGGATCGGCCCCCCCGGACCCCCGTGGGGGGGACAAGTCCCCCCCGCATCCCACCCTCCCGTGGAGGGGTGTACAAACTTCCTGGGGTATACATCCGGCTGAAACAAAGACCTCTGAACAATCATGCTCCACACACAACAACCGGGTGGTCGAGTTGAACGCTTCATAGTCTGATGCATCTTTTTGATTTTGAGCTAGAACCTAAGAAGGGGAATAAAAGGGGAAGCAGATTATTGGTACATAACCTAGTGTCATTGTTTCCACCACCAAGGTCTAGAAGACAAACCTTGAAAATCCAGAGGAGAGGGGGAGTCTCTTCCACTCACATATGTAGGTGAAGGGTTCTATTTTATAGTTCATTGTCGATAGTGAAAGGCAAAAGAACCTAACTTTAGTAAAGGTCATGAACCATTTTAGCCTACTGATGGGCCTCTAAATTAGACATAAATTAAGGCTCGTGCTTCTAAATTAAACATAAATTAAGGCCTATGACCATCCTTCACCACATTAAACCTCTATTTTTGCAATAGATAATGTATTTTTAACTTTAATATATTCATTAGGAAGGTTTATGAATAATTTCATATTTGTGCCTAATATTATTTTTTTTGTGGAATATTATGAGAATATTGGGCAGATTATGAGGATTTGGAGGAGGAAATAATTTAGGGACTTGCTCCCTACTACAGGAGCATCAATATTAAATAATAAATCAACAATATATTAAGGAATTATGGCACAAATTTTGGAACTCCGATGATTGAGAAAATCTAGGAATGTGTTCCCTGACATTTAATGCAGATTCCCAGTATTGGGAACCAATTCCACTAATCAAGGGATTTTGGTGGGGAAAGCTTCCTCCTTTCATGGGGAATTATTCCTAATCATTTTGTATAAGTACCCAGTTGAATTTTCATCTATGGATAGATTTTTATTAGTGTTCTTGTGGACAGAACTCATATTTTTGCAGCTCCATTGTATTTTCTTGCAGGGATGTAATTGTATTGAAGAAAATAATGAAGATTGGTGTCATGTTCAGCTTCTAAATCTTGTTCTCCTCCATATTTCTTTGAGTTTCCTTGGACTTTTCCATCCCACAAGTCTCATATCCCTTTTGTAGCATTTTCTTTCCTTCTTTTCACTTCTTATTCACATGCATCTCTTGTTTTTATTTCTTTCCCTTTCTGCATTTAGTATTAATGATTTATTGTTGTAAGATTAGGTTAAATGGTTGATGTAAGTTCTTTTGCAGGATCGCACGCATAATTTAATCCTTGGAGAATATTCGGAAGGTCACAATAATCATTAAGCTACTTGGATTAGTCTCCGTATTCCCAAATCTAGATTTCTAGAACTCCTTTGTAGCGAAGAACAATATTTTTCCTCTACTTTTTAGAGCATGCTAACGAGCTTAAAACGAGTTGGTTCCACTTGCATTATATAAAAAAAAAATTCTATTTAATTAAAAAAATTACTCCATTGCATTTGCACTTGATTAGGTTAGGCATTTGATAGATTTACTAGCTCACTAGTTCTCGAATTTCTGATTTTTAGACTAGTAATTTTCCGTTATTTAATATATATTTCCCATGTATAGATAAATTCGTGGACAAATGTAGAAAATAGTGTGTGTTGTTTCATGGGGACCTCACCCCGTTCGCCTCATCCACCCATGTCGCCAAAATCCACTAAAGTCTCAATCGGAATTCTTGTTTTATAAGCAAAAATTATCATTTCCATTGAGCAAATCTACCCATATTGAAGCCCTTGCTTGAGTTCTGGGTAGTGTCCACTATCTCCATGCCTTATTCTTCCATTATCTACCTTTTCCAAGCTCCATTCCACCTTCTAGACCACTTCCTAAGCTTTTGGCTTGCTTTTTGTAATAAAACACGGGATCCTGTAGACATCATGTAGGAACTAGTACTTCCTATAGACATCGTGTAGGAAAACCTGTAGCGGCCTATTTTGAGCCCGAATTGAGAAAAATCATCACTAGAAGCCAAGATTAAGCCCCTACTTTCCCTCCAATACATCTGAACCATTCTACTCCTTTTCCTCCACACTTGTCTCCCTTGCCAAAGAACCAAGCAAGATTAGCATTTACATATTTCAAGCAAAAAGATAAAAGGGAAAAAGTTATTTTATATTTATTCATGCACACAACAGTTAGCACTCTCTAGATCAGATTCCATGATCAGTTAGTTTAAATCATCACATATGAGAAATAGGGTTAAGTTATGTGTCTTTGAAATTTAGATCATGATCTTTATGCAATTAGAATATGTTTCTTTCCTTGTACTTTATTTCTTGCAACAGGTTAAGGTTTCCATTTCAGTTCATTTTCTGCAATTAGTTTAGTGTTTGATTTCAATACATGCACTCCATTACATCATGACAGCAAAGGAAGGACACATTATATGTTGCACATATAGTGCTAGTACTTATTAAGTTTGTACAAACCCCGGGTTGATAATTAAAAGTCGGTAGGCTAGGGAGTTGCAGCATTCTTGTTGCAATAATGAGGCTCATCACTTTTTGGCACCATTGCCGAGGAGGTGTCAAAGTATGCATTTTTTTCTTCCCTAGTTGATTCATTTACTTTTACTTTTTTCAAAAACAAAAAATAATTGCATTAGTCATATCTCATTTCAAAAATAGAAAAGTGCATTGCATTAGTGTTTTCATTCAATCATAAAAACAAAAAATCTCCAACACCAACCCACCCCCCATTTGATCACGTGGTGCAGTAAGAACCACATCACCATTCACTTTTGAAGGTCGAAGAAGAAGATGCCAAATAATGTAGAAGAAATGGATGGAGATGATGACAATGAGGAATACCCTCTCGGATTTGCCATTCACGATACTGATGGTAGTGTTCACATGAAGAACATCCCTCCTTCTTTTCTTCCAAAATTTCATGGTCTAAGGTCAGAGGATCCGGAAACCTTTCTCTTTGAATTTGAAATTATGTAGATCTTATGGTTACTTATTAAAAACTCAGAAACTGAGATTTTTTCCATCAACATTGAAAGATAGAGCTCTTAAATGGTTCATGAGTTTAGGGACTAATTCAATAAGATCATGGAATGATATACAAAAGAAATGTCTTGAAAAATATAAAGATCGTGATCTCAATGAAGAAATCTTTAGAATGAATCAAAGAGAAGATGAGAGATTTGAGGATCTAGTAGAGAGGTTCATGTATAATCTTAAGAGGGGAAAACTACATCATTTAGGATCTAACACACTAAAAACCCTCTTACTTACAAAAATTAGGGATGAGTGGATTTATCTCCTTGATATCATGAGTAGAGGTGATGTATACCAATTATCATTTGAAGAAATTTGCGAAACAAGCAAACACATATAAAGAGGAAGGGAAAGGGTAGGTAAATTATCATCAATATCGGTAACTCAAGCTAAACTTGGAAATTTGTTTGATGACTTTGAAACATAAATTCTTCGCAATATAACCAAACAAGTAGAAATGTTAAGAATTCAAAATGAGAAAAACGAAGATGTTGATATTTGTGTCATTCATGCAGAATCACATTATATTAAATATCTCCCCTCATTATGAAGGTTGAAGAAAATTTACCAAGAGTACAATGGAGCAAGTCAATTGCCAATGCAACTATGTTATGTAGCTCCAATAGGGCCATGGCAGCCTATTCAACATGATATGATACAAGAGCCTAATTCACAATTTCAAGCTTATGCACATCCATATCAAAGTAATTGGAGCACACCCTTTCCTTTGCAACATTGGCCATCTCAACCCCAAATCCAATCTTGGCAATAAGGTTGGTAAGGAACTTATGGGATTCATCCACAATATCTTCAATATTTTCCTCAATATCCTCCATACCCAACTCCATGTTATCCTTACCATTCACCTCCACCACAACCACAAACACAACCACATCCATCTCAAATATACACTCCCACTCAACTACCTGTACCACCATTTCCAAACCCACACATAGAAGTAGCTTAGCCCACTTACAATGTTTAGGTACAACACTTCCAAACATCTCCTCTAGAGCTAAATGGTATTTACCATAGCTCAGGAAGGACATTACAAAAAATTTATTCTCTTAATGCCATTGAGGGAAAACATGCAGAAAGAGAAGATTCGAAAGAGAAGATCAAATAATCATGGGTTGCACTTGATGTAGAGCAGACTCAAAATTAGAGATTAAGAAAGCTCCCTCATGGTTACCATCAAATCCTCCATGTGTTCAAGAGAACAATCAGCAAAAAGAGGAAGATTTGAAGGTCATGGTAGAAGAAGACATGAAGAATGATATAGATAAGCAAGTGGACTTGGGAATCAAAACTATATTCAAATATGGTTCCAGACAGTCATTAAGTTGCAGCAATACCCTCTTCTTAAAATGTGCTTGATATCATCAAATTCAAATCATTTGGTATCTAAAATCTAGGTACATGTCAAATCATATATTGTAAGCCTACAAATCATTGTATCTATCATCTTGATGTGCACATGACTCCATTGGAAGTATTGAGTTTGTTTTTCAAGTAGAGTAGGGTAAAAAAACAAATGAAAAATAAGATAAAAGAAGTAAAATCTCATGTGAAAACCTCCCTTGAGGCACTTGAAATTGGCTCATTGATTGAAAACCTCCACGAAGCAGTCAATGGGTTGGGCAAAAAAAAGATCCTAGGTGAAAACCTCCTTTGAGGTGCCTAGGTAGACCTACTAGTTGAAAACCTCCTTGAGGTGGCTAGTAGGCCTAAAAGAAAAAAATTAAAAGGGAAAAAATTAAAAAGAAACTCTGCCCTGTGTGTCTCTCTAATGAATGCATGTACTCTCCAACATCTACAAACAACAAAAACAAGTTGGCACCAAAAAAGAAAAGATTGGTCAAGCCTAGTCAAAATAAGTCAAATTGTGACTTTCTCCTCCTTTGCTCAAATGCTCCAGCAAGGCCAAGGCCAAACCAATCCATCACCCTCATCTATTTCCACCATCCACCCATCATTCTCAAGTCTTTCCCATTCAATTTGATTTTTGTCGAAAAAACTACAGGAATGCTCTGTTTTACTACAGGAAACAAAAATACATAGAGCAGAAATTTATTTTTGCCATAACTTGAAACCCATACATCAATTTGCCAAGTTGTTTCATGTGGAGATGCATATGGATTATGGTAACATGTTCAAGTAATTTTAACAAATTCCAGTACATGGTTTCCAAGAAATCGGCCTCCATCACCTACAACCATTTTTTAATTTTATCGATATCCATGCATCCAGTTAAAAACATGTTTCATGGGAAGATGCATATGGATGATGGTAATATGACCAAGCAATTTCAGCAAATTCCAGTGCACAGTTTCCAAGAAATCGACCTCCATCACCTTCAACCATTTTTAGTTTTTCTCGAGATTTGTGCATCCATTGGCCAAATTGTTTTTATGGGGAGGTGCATAATGATGATGGCAACATGCTTCAAAAGTTTTAGGTCAATCCATTCTACCATTTGGAGATTATATGGACAAAACAAGTTTGTTACAAGAGGTTGTCCTAAATTACTATAGGATCTCTACAAGGAGTTATGAACTACTACAAGGTTTCTACAAGAAGGTCGAGATGAAGCTACAAGATGTAATATGATGGAGAAATGGGTCAAAAGGTCAGGTATTCTTTAGGGAAGATTGATATAGGTCCCCCAACACTTGCACATCAACATCAACTCAGCAGTAGCATGCATGTCTCTCCAATAACCATAAAGTAGGTACAAGTATGAAATATTCTTGACCTCTTCTCTTGAGCATATTATAGTTAGAAAATTTTTTTCAATGCATAAGAGATGAGGTTTTATAAGCGAAATATGGGTCAGCAGTCTCAGCTACCTTCAACTAGTTAATTACAACTCACTCCTTCACTCATGCAATGTTGAAAAGTCAAATTATGAAGGGCGATGATTTCAAGGAATGAGGACAACAGTTAAAAGAAGAAATTTTTGCAAAGGCCAAGTAACCAAGCACTCCAAGCCATCCATACACTTCATATTCACTATCTATCCATCATTCATCCATCCCATTTCATAATTTCGAAAACAAACCCTACACTCTGAGCCCTAGCATCATCCTCCAAACCCTCTAAATCATTTTTCATCACTCCCATACATTTAAAAGACTCTGAAAGAGAAATAATGATTGTTACAGGAAGACATAATCTTGCTATAAGAAGGAAGAAAGGAACAAATGGTGCTAAAACACCAAAAGAAAAAGGCAGTGCCTAAGAGAGACCTAATCAAAACAGAAAACTCCAAGGCTATTAGCCAATCATCTAGGCCACAAAAGAGCTAATGGTCTCAAGAAACAATGATTTTTCTTTGCACAAATATGTTTCTGGGCTTGTCCTTGCAAAAATTACAGCCAAGTTTCTTAATGCACAAGAGAGAGGCCACTAGGGCCATGAATGAGGCACAATGAGGTCACTAAGTTGCTCAGAGGATGAGCAACACTTTCAATAGGGGGTATGATGGGCCTCTAAATTAGACATAAATTAAGGTCCATGCTTCTAAATTAAACAAAAATTAAGGCCTATGACCATCCTTCAACACATTAAACCTCTCTTTTTGCATTAGATAATGTATTTTTAACTTTAATATATTCATTATGATGGTTTATGAATAATTGCATATTTGTGCCTAATATTATTTATTTTTGTGGAATATTATGAGAATATTGGGCATATTATGAAGATTTGGAGGAGGAGACAATTTACGGACTTTCTCCCTACTACAGGAGGATCAATATTAAATAATAAATCAATAAGATATTATGGAATTATGGCACAGATTGTGGAATTCCAATGATTGAGAAAATCTAGGAACGTGTTCCCTGACATTTAATACAGATTCCTAGTATTGGTAACCAAATCCACTAATTATGGTGGTGAAAACTTCCTCCTTTCATGGGGAATGATTCCTAATCATTTTGTATAAGTAACCAAATCCACTAATTATGGTGGGGAAAACTTCCTCCTTTCATGGGGAATGATTCCTAATCATTTTGTATAAGTAACCAGTCAAATTTTCCTCTAGGGATAGATTTTTATTAGTGTTCTTGTGGAGAGAACTCATATTTCTGCAGCAGCATTGTATTTTCTTGCAGGGATGTAATTGTATTGATGAAAATAATGAATATTGGTGTCATTTTTAGTTTCTAAATCTTGTTATCCTCCATAGGTATTTGAGTTTCCTTGGGCTTGGCCATCCCAGGAGCCTCAAAGCCATTTTGTATCATTTTCTTTCCTTCTTTTCACTTCTTATTCGCATGCATCTCTTGTTTTTATTTATTTCTATTTATGCATTTAGTATTAATGATTTCTTGTTGTAGGATTGGGTTAATGGTTTATATAAGTTCTTTTGCAGGATCACAAGAATCATTTCATCCTTGGAAAATATTTGGAAGGTCAAAATAATCATTGAGCTACTTGGATTAGTCTCTTTATTCCCAAATCTAGATTTCTGGAACTCCTTTGTAGTGAAGAACAATAAATTTCAGCGATTTTTTAGAGTTGCTAACAAGCTTCAAACAATTTGGTTCCACTTTCATTAGATCACAAAAACATTCTATTTAATAGCAAAATTTACTCCATTTCGTTTGCACTTAATTAGTTTAGGCATTTGATAGATTTACTAGCTCACTAGTTCTCAAATTTCATTTTTTTATACTAGTAATTTTCCATTATTTAATAAATGTTTCACATGTATAGATAAATTTTTGGATATATGTAGAACATAATGCGTATTTTTGCATGGATACCTCACCTCGTTTGCCTCATCCACCCATGTCGCCAAAATCCACTAAAGTCTTAAACTAAATTCTTGTTTTATAAGAAAAAATTGCCATTTCCATTGAGCAAATCTACCCATATTGAAGCCCTTGCTTCAGTTATGGGTAGTGTCCACAACCTCCATGCCTTATTCTTCCATTATCCACCTTTTCCAAACTTCTTTCCACCTTCTAGACCAATTCCTAATATTTTGGCTTGTTTTTTTGTAATAAAACAGGGGATGTTGTAGACATCCTGTAGGAACTAGTACTTCCTGTAGACATCATGTAGGAAAACCTGTAGTTGCCTGTTTTGAGCCCGAATTGAGAAAACTCATCACTAGAAGCCAAGATTAGGCCACTATTTCCCCCCCAAGCCATCTGAACCATTCTACACCTTTTCCTCCACACCTGTCTCCCTTGCCAAAGAACCAAGCAAGATTATCATTTACATTTTTCAAACAAAAGGATGAAAAGCAAAAAGTTATTTTATATTTATTCATGCACACAGCAGTTAGCACTCTCTAGATCAGATTCCATGCTCAGTTAGTTTAAATCATCACATATGATAAATAGGGTTAAGTTAGGTGTCTTTTACATTTAGTTCATGATCTTTATGCAATTATAATATGTTTCTTTCCTTGTATTTTATTTCTTGCAATAGGTTAGGGTTTCCATTTCAGTTTATTTTTTGCAATTAGTTTAGGGTTTGATTTCAGTACATGCACTCCATTACATCTGTTATCAGGAAATCTAGTGTCCATGTAGAGCTGCTAGTCCCACTAAGACTAGTAGCTATCTTAGAAACAAACAAACTAAAACTACTTTCGTTTTCCTTTGTGAGAAGTAGATAAGAGGGGAACAAAGGAGACCAACCTCTATCTTGTGCTTGGTTCCTTGCTTGATTCCTCTCCCTTCTGATAGATCTTTGCCACTCGCTTCCTCGTCTACCCAGCTTCAAAGAGCACCTACAAAATCAAAGCAGCATAACACTATCCAAGAACAGAGATCTACTATCACAAACAATATAGGACCAGATATATATTGAGCACACAAATGCATATATCATCAATCATACAAGAATGTGGAGGAAAACTTGAATAGCTTTATTAATATCAAGAATATCAAAGAGGATTACAACCAATTGTTCTGACCCAGCGTCATCCTCTCAGCAAGAAATCCCTTCTTCACCTCATGAAAAGCTTAGATCACCCAACACTATGATGTTACACCAAGAAACCAGTAGCACTTCCTTACAAGATACAAAATTCCTGCCTCTGGATCTCTGGGATGAGGGATCCATATATAGATGATTGCAAGGGGGTGAGTCAGCTTCTGGGATTTTGATTAGTGTCCTCTCTCTGATAGTTCTTCATTCCACTTGGAGATTGATGATCTCTTACTCATCCCTGGGCAAATTCAGAGAGGCAAGTGTCACAGGAGAAGTTTCTGGAAGATTCCATGATCATCCACCTCGCAAACTATCTCTGCCATTTGTCCACTCTCACCCATCGCACCTCCTGTGTGTATTTAGGTAGGATGCATCGCACCTCCCGTGTGCATTTAGGTGGGATGCATAGCACTTTGACCATGGAGCAGGTGAGATGGTCCAATTTTGACCCGTTCTGAGTAGTTTTTCATGGAGAACTTGTGGGAGATGATGTAATCAGCTGACTTTGTTCTTTTAGGGGATGGAACAACACCTTTAGGGACTTAGGAGCCCTTGGTTTATGGACATGTTTGATTGGGGTTGCAGTGCCCAAAAATGTCTATAACAACATCATGACAACAAAGGAAGGACACATTGTATGTTGCACATATAGTGCTGATACCTCTTAAGTTTGTACAAACCCCGAGTTGATAATTAAAAGTCGGTAGCCTTGGGAATTGCAGCATTCTAGTTGCAATACCGAGGCTCGTCACTTTTTCGCACCATTGTGGGTAGGTGTCAAAGTATGCATTGTTTTCATCCCTAGTTGATTCATTTCTTTTTTATTTTTGCAAAAACAAAAAAATAATTGCATTAGGCATATTTCATTTCAAAAATAGAAAAGTTCATTGCATTAGTGTTTTCATTCAATCATAAAAACAAAAAATATCCAACACCAACCCACCCCCCATTTGATCACGTGGTGCAATAAGAGCCACAACATCATTCACTTTTGTCGGTAGAAGAAGAAAGTGGCAAAGGATGTAGAATAAATGGATGGAGATGATGACAATGAGGAAGATCCTCTCAGATTTTTCATTCAAGATACTGATGGTAGCGTGCACATGAAGAACATCCCTCCATATTTTCTTCCAAAATTTCATGGTCTAAGGTCAGAGGATCCGGAAACCTTTCTCTTTGAATTTGAAATTATTTGTAGATCTTATGGTTACTTATTAAAAACCCAAAAACTTAGACTGTTTCCAGAAACATTGAAGAATAGAGATCTTAAATGGTTCATGAGTTTAAGGACTAATTCAATAAGATCATGGAATGATATGAAAAAAGATATTTCTAAAAAAAGTATAAAGATCATGATCTTAAGAAAGAAATCTTTAGAATGAATCAAGGAGAATATGAGAGATTTTAGGATCCAATAGAGAGGTTCATGTATAATGTTAAGAGGGAAAAACTACATCATTTAGGATCTGACACACTAAAAACCCTCTTGCATACAAAAATTAGGGATGAGTGGATTGATCTCCTTGATATCATGAGTAAAGGTGATGTATACTAATTATCATTTGAAGAAATTTTTGAAACATGAAAACACATATAAAGAGCAAGGGAAAGAGTAGGTAAATTAGCATCAATATCGGTAACTCAAGCTAAACTTGGAAATTTGTTTGATGACTTTAAAACGGAAATTCTTAGCAATCTAACCAAAGAAGTAGAAATGTTAAGAATTCAAAATGAGAAAAAAGAAGATGTTGATATTTTTGTCATTCATGCAAAATCACATTATATTAAATATTTCCCCTCATTATGAAGGTTGAAGGAAATTTACCAAGAGGACAATGGAGCAAGTCAATTGCCAATGTAGCTATGTTATGTAGCTCCAAGAGGGCCATGGCAGCCTATTCAACATGATATGATACAAGATCCTAATTCACAATTTCAAGCTTATGCACATCCATCTCAAAGTAATTGGAGCACACCCTTTCCTTTGCAACATTGGTCATCTCAACCCCAAAACCAATCTCGTCAACAAGGTTTGCAAGGAAATTATTGGAGCCATCCACAATATCCTCAGTATTTTCCCCAATATCCTCCATACCCAACTCCATGTTATTCTTACCGTTCACCTCCACCACAACCACAACCCCAACTACATCTATCTCAAATATACACTCCCACTCAACTACCTGTACCACCATTTCCAAACCCACACATTGAAGTAGCTTAGCCCACTTACAATGTTTAGGTACAAAACTTCCAAACATCTCCTCTTGAGCTAAATGGTATTTACCATATCTCAGGAAGGACATTACAAAAAAATGATTCTCTTGATGCCATTGAGGGACAACATGCAAAAAAAGAAGATTCAAAAGAGAAGATCAAATAATCATGGGATGCACTTGATGAAGAGAAGACATCAAAATCAGACATTGAGAAAGATCCCTCATGGTTACCATCAAATCCTCCATGTATTCAAGAGAACAATCAGAAAAAAGAGGAAGCTTTGAAGGTCATGGTAGAAGAAGACATGAAGAATGATCCAAATAAGAAAGTGGACCATGGGCATCACAACTATATTGAAATATGGTTCCAGACATTCATTAAGTTGCAGCAATACCCTCTTCTTCAAAGTGCTTGATATCATCAAAGTCAAACCATTTGGTCTCTGAAATCCAGGTACATGTCAAATAATATATTGCAAGTCTACACATCATTTTATCTGTCATCTTGATGTGCACATGGCTCCATTGGAAGTATTGATATACTTGAAAGTCAGTTTTTTTTTCAAGTAGAGTAGGGTTAAAAAAAAAAAACTCAAGTGAAAACCTCCTTTGAGGCGCTTCAAATTGTCTCATTGATTGAAAACCCCCATGAAGTGGTCAATGGGTTGGAAAAATAAAAATAAAAATAAAATAAAATAAAAAAATTCCTAGTTGAAAACCTCCTTTGAGGCACCTAGGTAGACCTACTAGTTGAAAACCTCTTGGAGGCGGCTAGTAGGCCTAGAAGAAAAAAAAAATCTTTGCCCCATGTGTCTCTCTGATGAATACATGTACTCTCCAACATCTGCAAGCAACAAATACAATTTGGCACCAAGAAAGAAAAAATTGGTCAAGCCTAGCCAAAAGAAGTCAAATTTTGTTTTTTCCTCCTTTGCTCAAATGCTCCAACAAGGCCAAGGCCATGCCAATCCATCACCCTCATCTATTTCTACCACCCATCCATTATTCTCAAGTCTTTCCCATTCATTTTTCTTGTTGTCCAAAAAACTATAGGAATGCTCTGTTTTACTACAGGAAACAAAAATACATAGAGAATAAATTTATTTTTGCCATAAGTTGAAAACCATGAATCCATTTTTCAAATTATTTCATGGGGAGATGCATCTGGATGATGGTAACATGCTAAAGAAACTTAAGCAAATTCCAGTACATGGTTTCCGAGAAATCGGCCTCCATCACCTACAACCATTTTTGAATTTTCTCGATATCCATGCATCCATTTACAAAGTTGTTTCATGGGGAGAAGCATATGGATGATGGTAATATCCCCAAGCAATTTCAGCAAATTACAGTGCACGTTCCATGAAATCGGCCTCCATCACCTTCAGCCGTTTTTCATTTTTCTCGAGATTCGTGCATCCATTGGCTAAATTTTTTTATGGGGAGGTGCATAATGATGATGGAAACATGCTCAGAAAGTTTTAAGTCAATCCATTCTACCGCTTGGGAGATATGGACAAAACAAGTCTACTACAAGTGGTCCTGAATTTCTATAGGAAGTTTTGAACTACTACACGATCTCTACAAGAAGGATGAGAAGAAGCTACAAGAGGAAATATGATGGAGAAATGGATCAAAAGGTCAGGTATTCTTTAGGGAAGGTTGATATAGGTCCCCCAACACCTACACATCATAATCAACTCAACAACAACATTCATGTCTCTCTAATAGTCATAAGGTAGGTATAGGTATGCAATATTCTTGACCTCTTCTCTTGAGCATATTATAGTTAGAAATGTTTTGTCAATGCATAAGAGATGAGGATTTATAAGCTAAAGATGGGTCAACAATCTCAGCGGCCTTCAACTAGTTAATTGCAGCTGATCAAAAATGGATCCTAAAAACGCTCTAAAGCCTTCAAAATCTTCTAAAAGATCAAAACTATCGCAAAAGAAAACCTTCACAAAGTGGTGGAAAACACTATCGGGACCCAAAAATATGAAGAAATAGTAGAAAACTGAGTATCGACGTTTTAAAACTACTTTGCATGAGAGCCATCGGATCTGGTCGATCAACGATCCAGATCCAATTGGCATAACACAATCGGTGAAGGCTATCGGAGGCGGCTATATGGGAAGCGCGATAGTGATCAGCACAATCAAAGGAGAATTGTTGATCTATGTGCGCAGATCAACGGTCTAGATTCAATCATGCTATCACATCGCTAATATGTATATATATATATATATATATATATATATATATATATATATATATGGACTCAACCACAGCCCAAGGATCGGGGATATGCGATTGCAATATCGCAATATCGCATCAGAGCTATGCAAAGGAGTGGGGCCAATAAAACTATGATTGCGATAGCCAGACCCGAAAAAATTATGAATGATATTTGATAAATTTCAAGTCCGGTAAAAGGGCTTTTTCAATGTAAATCACATTTTCGTTAAATGAACAAAAAACGAAAGAAATGTGAATAAAGCGATAAACTGGACCTGAAAGGGTTTATATATGTAGGTGTATATGTTTTGAGATCTAAAACAAGCGGGATTTCGGGTGGGCCATAGGCAGTAAGTGGTTTTGACAAGGCTCTTCCCGATCCCATCCACTGGCCGACACGTGGCATGAGAAAACCGCCTTTTCGGGCAGGTAATCTCTGTACGCCTGAAATGAATCTCAGCCGTTGGATCAAGATTACTCAAATCAATAGTGGAGATGAGATCACGATATAAAGGCAGAACCGATAGGAATATAGTGCGGATTTATGAATATTTGAAGTCTGATGAGCAGTGTTTTGGTGGATTTTTCCCGTGTTTTATACTGTTTCTCTGTGTAAATAGAAAATGTTGTTTTTGGGGATTTCAAAGGCATGATGGTCCCTTCCGTTGTAGAACAGGTGGCCACCTTCCCTGAAGACATTATGAAATGATTGCTAACACTCAGAAGGGTATTCGAGTGGACAGAGGCTGGGAGCCAGAGAGCCTGAGAAGAGGAAACGAACAGACAGTGCTAATTGGCTTTAAAGCCACAGAAGACAGAGACAAGCAGTGCTGACACATAGAGCAAACAGAGACAGAGAGTCAGTGAGGAGAGTTTGTGTACTCATAAAGACTTGGGGATCCAGGTAAAGACTTTTTGTTTTGTATCTATTGTGTGAGACTCAAATTGAGCTCACTTTTGTAAAAACTCTGCTTCTGAAGACATAATAGAGAGGTCACCATTGAAGGCTGGACCAGGAGACATAGCCCAGGAGTGTTGGGTGAACTCCTTATTAAACTTGTTGTGTTTATGTGTGTTTGTCTATTATGTTCTTTAACTGCTTCATTGTCTATGTATTTCACAATCTTATCGATCCATTGCACAAAGTAACATAGGAAAATCCATGCACATGAGTCTATAATACCTTAATAATTGTCTAAGATCTCATTACCAAATCAAGTGGTATCAAAGCTTTAGGTTTGATAAGGTTAGACAAGCTTGTGCTGGATTGTTGAATGCTAACTAGGTCAAAGCTCAAACTAGGAGAAGGAGAGCTTGTTGAGACTAATCCAGAAATTGGAAGAGTCTATCCTCGGAGGAAAATGGTAGAAGAGATTCCATTGGAATCAGACTCTCAGTTCATGGACAGTTTCATGACCATGAGAGCCATGGTGGAAGAAATGTATCGGGAATTTAAGAAGGATCGAGGTGCAAGCACCTCAACACCTGAACGAAGCAAAGGAGTAGAGGAACCTCTTCTATTTTCCCATTTAGAAGGCAAAGGGAAAGGGGAAGAGCCTCCTCCATCAACTCCTCCTTCTAGCCCTGAAAAGAAAAAGAAGAAAACATCTTTGATTAAATTAGATGTAAAATTTGATTTGCCAATCTATGATGGAGAATTAAATGCAGAAAATCTAGATAGCTGGATTAGACATACTGATGTGTATTACAGGGTGTAGAACATTGATTCAGAAAGGAGTAAAATTCAGCTGGCTAGCCTTCGCCTTGGAGGAACTGCCCTAGTGTGGTGGGAAGGCAGGACCCAAGCTGATTTGAAGAAGCATGGTAAAATTCTTTCTACCTGGAGTGAATTTGTTTCTGCCCTTAAAAAATAGTTCTATCCACTAGCTTATATGTAGCAAGCGATGATGAGTTGGCAAACTCTTCGCCAATTAAAGGGCCAAAGTGTACAAAGCTATACCCAGGAATTTAGAAAAAGAGCTTTAATTCTAGGCATTTCTCTAGACTCACTTGAAACTTTGTTGAAGTATATAGGTGGTCTGCATAGCTATTTGAGGCACACCATTCTCATGTTTAACCCCACTAGCATAGATGAGGTATCCGTTCAGGCTACACATCTAGAGGCTAGAGGCAAGAATGTGAACCCAGATATTGGGGGATCATCAAAACCCACTGCAAGCAAAAACAAGGAAAAGAAGAAGCTGAGATGGAAAGAGAGGAAGGCAAACGTTGTACAGAAAGACAAACCTTCATGCACTCATTGCAAGAAGGGTGGACATGATGATGAACACTACTGGTCTTTACATCCAGAGCTGAAACCCAAGAAGTTTGATGGCAAGAAGAAGAAGACTGTTGCTGCTATTCAGAAAGATTTGGGGTCAGACTCAGGTGATGAAACAACAGTCACAGCTACAGGTATAAAAGGTAAAAATTCTGAAGCATCTACTAGTAATTCTACACAATCTATTGATAATGAAGAAAATGAGAGGAAAAGACATGACCTTTTTCATATTAGAGTTATTTCCAAGCACCAAAAGATTGATACTTTATTTGATAGTGGTTCACAAGTAAACTTGATTTCTGAAGCAATTGTAGAGAAGTTGGGATTACTAACAACACCTCACAAGAAGCCATACCCATTAGGTTGGGTATGTGATAAGGCAAAGTTACAAGTGACTAGACAATGTAAACTTAGGTTTTCATTTGGGTCAACATTTGTAGATGAGGTTGAGTTAGATATAGTTCCCTTGGATATATGTGGTATTATTTTAGGAAGTCCTTACTTGTATGATAGAAAAGCCATTTTCTATAGAACTGAAAATACGTATCAACTCACAAAAGATGGAATAGAATATATTTTAAGAGCTCATCAACTCAAAAATAACTACACTCTCATTAACTCAGGGCAGATGAAAGGAATTGTAAACTCATGCAAGCAATTTTTACTAATGGTTGTAAAGGAAAAGAACCCTGATAAAACCAATGTATTTGCAGGCTGTGATGCTAAACAAAAAGCTGATTTAGAAAAAGTTGTTTCAGAATATGATATCCTAATTCAAGAACCTAAAGGTCTGCCACCCAAAAAGGAAATAGTACATGATATTCATTTGCAGCAAGATGCTCCATTGCCTAACATAGGAATGTAACAGGTTATCCGCTTTAGAGAATGCAGAGATCAAGAAGCAGGTACATGAGCTACTCGAAAAAGGGTTCATAAGACCAAGCACATCACCATGCGGATCTCCAATTGTGTTGGTGAGAAAGAAAGATGGTTGGTGGAGGATGTGCATTGATTATAGAGCACTGAATAAAATAACGATCAAGAATCGTTATCCTCTTCCTCGCATTGATGATATATTAGATCAGCTGAAAGAAGCTATTTACCTTTCCAATTTGGACTTGTGTAGAGGCTACCATCAGGTCAGAGTTGCAGAACAAGATGCATGGAAGACTACTTTTAAAACAAAGCAAGGGTTGTATGAATGCCTAGTTATGCCTTTTGGCTTAACTAATGCTCCTGCCACTTTCATGAGAGTTATGAATGATGCACTTAGACCATTTATTGATGATTTTGTAATTGTATATTTAGATGAAATTCTTATTTTGAGTAAAACATGGGAAGAACATTTGAAGAATGTAAAGCAGACTCTAGATGTTTTGAAAAGAGAAAATCTCTATGTTAAGTTATCAAAATGTGAATTCGGAAAAGCATCTTTAAATTATTTGGGTCATATTGTAGGGGGTGGTGAATTGAAGATAGATCCCTCTAAGGTTGAATTCATTGTGAACTGGCCTAAACCCAAATCTGCTACAGAAGTTAGGAGCTTCCTAGGAGCAACACAATATTGGAGAAAGTTTATTGCTAAATTTTCCTTGATTGCAGCTCCCTTACATGCTTTAACAGGAATGAACAAGGTGTTTCAGTGGGGAGGCAAACAGCAGAAAACCTTCGACACCTTGAAAGAAAAAATTAGTACAGCACCAGTACTAGCATTGCCAGATCTTCAAAGACCATTTGAGATTGAAACAAATGCCAGTGACTATCCCATTGGAATAGTTTTGATGCAACACGGTAAACCCATATGTTATCATTCTGAGACATTTAATTTTGTAGTAGTTAATTATCCCACATATGATAAAGAATTGTATGCATTAGTACAGAGTGTGAAAAAGTAGAAACATTACCTAATGGGCAAAGAAACAATTATACATACTGATCATCAACCACTTCAATATTTACACTCACAAACTAAATTGCAGCAATCAAGACACTATAGGTGGATGGGTTTTCTAAAACATTTTCATCTACTCATCAGGTATAAGGAAGGCATACACAATAAGGTTGCAGATATGTTATCAAGACCAATCATAAATGCATCTACTATACTTAAGCATAACTCAGTATTGCATGAAAGCTACATTGAATAATATGCTCAAGATGTAGATTTTAAAGATGTATATGCAACTTTAAGTCATGGAAAACAAGTAGAAGAATTGGATTATCATGTCAAGGACCAAATCTTGTATCATTTGGGAAAGTTATGGATTCCTCAAACTGAAAGAGTTCACATAATCCGAGAAGCACACACTTCTCTAATATTAGGTCATTTTGGTGTGAGTAAAACAGTTGTACAACTGTAAAGGTTCTGTTATTGGCCAAGAATGCATGAAACGGTTTCTAGATATATTAAAGGGTGTACCATGTGTGCTAAAAGCAAGCCCAGCAATAGAAAATTAGGCTTGTACACTCCGCTTCCAGTTCCTTCTCGTCCTTGGGAAAGTGTTTCCATGGACTTCGTTGGGGGATTGCCAAAATCTAGAAAAAGTCATCACTATTTATATGTTATTGTGGATAGGTTCAGCAAAATGTGTATTTTAATACCTTGTAACAAGTAGATTACAGCTGAAAAAATAGTGAAGTTGTTCTTTCGGCATGTGTGGGTTCATTTTGGGTTACCCACTTCCATTGTATCTGATCAAGGTTCAAGGTTTGCTGGGAAATTTTGGTCAAGTCTATGGGAATTGATGGACACCAAACTAAAGAAGAGTACAGTCTTTCATCCACAAACAGATGGCCAAACAAAGGTGGTCAACCAGACAGTGATCCAGTTGCTCAGGGATTATTGCAGCAAGCATCCCAAGCTTTGGGATGAACATTTATGTTATGTGCAACATGCTTACAACCATGCTAAACACTCTTCTACACAAAGATCTCCTTTTGAGACTTGCTTTGGTTTTACACCAAGGTTTCCCTTGTATTTTGTCTTTAGAAAGACATAGAAGTTGATGGACACAGTGATGTGGACAAAGCAACCAAGTTCAAAAAACAAATCCAAGAAATTCACCAGGTAGTGTAGGAACAGCTGGAAAGAAGCCAGACCAAGTATAAGGCAAGGCATGATAAGCATCGAATTGAGCATAGCTTCCAAGTTGGTGATCAAGTCTGGATGTACATCAACAAAGATAGAATGCAAGGTGAAGGTAAGAAGTTGAAGCCAATAAGGTATGGACCTTTCAAGATACTTGAGAAAATTGGTGAGAACACTTTTCGCCTTGATTTGCCAGCTTACATGCACATCTATTCAGTAGTTAATGAAAAGAACTTGAGACTATTTGAACCTTCATTGATTGAAGCTCCCAAAGAGCAAAGTCAGTTGCCTTCTATTGATGATCTGTTGCCTGAATATCTCAATGAGTTGTAGGAAGATACAGTTCTGGACAGGAAGGTGAGAACTACATGCAAAGGAGATGTTGAGTACCTGAGAATTGGACTCAAAGGTTCAAAACCAAGCAATGGAAGATGGATAGAGATTGGACAAGTGAGGAAGTTGTATCCTCACTTGATTGATGCTTAAAAACCAACTTTTGGTGGTCCAAAAGCTTTTTCAGTGGGAAGGCTTGATCCAAAATGGATCCTAAAAACCCTCTAAAGTCTTCAAAATCTTCTAAAAGATCAAAACTATCGCAAAATAAAACCTTCACAAAGTGGCGGAAAACACTATCGGGGCCCAAAAATATGAAGAAATAGTGGAAAACAGAGTATCGGCAGTTTAAAACTACTTTGCATGAGAGCCATCAGATTTTGCCAATCAACGGTCTAGATCTGATCAGCATATCGCAATCGGAAAAGGCTATTAGAGGTGGCTCTATGGGAAGCGCGATAGCGATCAACACGATCAAATGAGAGTCTTTGATCTATGCGCGCAAATCAATGGTCCAAATTCAATTGTGCTATCGCATCGCTAATATAGATATATATATATATATATATATATATATATATATATATATATATATATATATATATATATATATATATATATATATATATATGGACTTAACCGCAGCCCGAGGATCGGCGATATGCGATTGCGATATCGCAA
This sequence comes from Pinus tabuliformis, assembly GCA_031772625.1. Taxonomy (NCBI): domain Eukaryota; kingdom Viridiplantae; phylum Streptophyta; class Pinopsida; order Pinales; family Pinaceae; genus Pinus; species Pinus tabuliformis. The sequence goes on from CM062811.1 coordinate 245,935,235, forward strand.
TATCGCATCGGAGCTATGCAAAGGAGCGGGCCGATAATAACTATGACTGCGATAGCCAGACCCGATAAAATTATGAATGATATTTGATAATATTTCAAGTCCGGTAAAAGGGCTTTTTCAATGTAAATCGCATTTTCGTTAAATGAATGAAAAACGAAAGAAATGTGAATAAAGCGATAAACCGGACCCGAAAGGGTTTATACATGTAGGTGTATATGTTTTGAGATTTGAAACAAGCGAGATTTTGGGCTGGCCATAGGCGGTAAGTGGTTTTCACAGGGCTTCGCCCGATCCCATCCACTGGCCAACACGTGGTGTGAGAAAACCACCTTTTCGAGCGGGTAATCTTCGTATGCCTTCAACGCCCGAAATGAATCTCAGTTGTTGGATCAAGATCCCTCAAATCAACAGTGGAGATGCGTTCATGCTATAAAGGTGGACCCGATAGTAATATAGTGTGGATTTATGAATATTTGAAGTTCAATGAACAGTGTTTTGGCAGATTTTTCCCATGTTTTACAGTGTTTCTCTCTGTAAATGGAAAATGTTGTTTTTGGGGATTTCAATGGCCCAATGGTCCCTTCCATTGCAAAACAAGTGGCCACCTTCCCTAAAGACATTATGAAATGATTGCTAACGCTCAGAAGGGGATTCGAGCAGACAAAGGTCGACAGCCAGAGAGCCCGAGAAGAGGAAACAAACAGAAAGTGCCAATTGGCTTTAAAGCCACAAAAGACAGAAGACAGAGACAAGAAATGTTGAGACAGAGAGCAAACAGAGACAGAGAGTCAATGAGGAGAGTCTATGTGCTCAAAAAGACTTGGGGGATCCAAGTAAAGCCTTGTTGTTTTGTATCTGTTATGTGAGACTCAAATTGAGCTAACTTTTGTAAAAACTCTGCTTCTAAAGACATAATAGAGAGGTCATCACTGAAGGCTATACAAGGAGACGTAGGCCAGGAGTGTTGGGTGAAGTCCTTATTAAACTTGTTGTGTTTATGTGTGTTTGTCTATTATGTTCTTTAACTACTTCATTGTTTATGTATTTCGCAATCTTATCGATCGATTGCACAAAGTAGCATAGGCAAATCCATGCACATGAGTCTATAATACCTTAATAATTGTCTAAGATCTCATTATCAGATCAACCTCTCACTCCTTCACTCATGCAATGTTGAAAATTCAAATTATGAAGGGTGATGATTTCAAGGAATGAGGACAACAGTTAAAAAAAGAAATTTTTGCAAAGGCCAAGTCACCAAAGCACTCCAATCCCTCCATACACTTCATATTCACTATCTATGCATCATTCATCCATCCCATTTCATAATTTCAAAAACAAACCCTACACTCTGTCTCACCCTGAAAATTTCTTGAAAAACAAATAGATCATCCTCTCCATTTTCAAAAACCTACACTACTCCCTCTGAGCCCTAGCATCATACTCCAAACCCTCTACATCATTTTTCATCACTCCCATGCATTTAAAAGACTTTGAAAGAGAAGGAATGACTTCTATAGGAAGACAAAATGTTGCTACAAGAAGGAAGAAAGGAACAAATGGTGTTAAAACCAAAAAAAAATGGTACCTAATAGAGACCTAATCAAAACAAAAAAACTCCAAGGCCATTATTCAATCATCTAGGCCACAAAAGAAAATAAGAAGGCAAGTTGATGGTCTCAAGAAACAATGATTTTTCTTTTCACAAATATGTTTTTAGGCTTGTCCTTGCAGAACTTACAGCCAAGATTATTAATGCACAAGAGAGAGGCCACTAGGGCCATGAATGAGGCACAATGAGGTCACTAAGTTGCTCACACGATGAGCAACACTTTCAGCAAGGGGTAAGATGGGCTTCTAAATTAGACATAAATTAAGGCTCATGCTTCTAAATTAAACATAAATTAAGGCCTATGACCATCCTTTCGCACAATAAACCTCTCTTTTTGCATTAGATAATGTATTCTTAACTTTAATATACTCATTAGAAAGGTTTATGAATAATTGCATGTTTACAGTGCCTAATATTATTTATTTTTGTGGAATATTATGAGAATATTGATCAGATTATGAAGATTTGGAGGAGGAGACAATTTAGGGGCTTTCTCCCTACTATAGGAGGATCAATATTAAATAATAAATCAACAAGATATTATGGAATTATGGCACAGATTGTGGAACTCCAATGATTGAGAAAATCTAGGAATGTATTCCCTGACATTTAATGCAAATTCCTAGTATTAGGAACCAGATCCACTAATCAAGGGATTCTGGTGGGGAAAGCTTCCTCCTTTCATGGGGAATGGTTCCTAATCATTTTTTATGAGTAACTAGTCATATTTTCCTCTAGGGATAGATTTGTATTAGTGTTCTTGTGGAGAAAACTTGTTTTTCTGCAACTCCATTGTATTTTCTTGCATGGATGTAATTGTATTGATGTAAATAATGAAGATTGGTGTCATTTTCAGCTTCTAAATCTTGTTCTCCTCTATAGGTCTCTGAGTTTCCTTGGGCTTGGGCATCCCAGGAGCCTGATAGCACTTTTGTATCATTTTCTTTCCTTCTTTTCACTTCTTATTCCCATGTATCTCTTGTTTTCATTTCTTTCTATTTCTACATTTAGTATTAATGATTTCTTGTTGTGGATTGGGTTAAATGATTAATGTAAGTTCTTATTCAGGATCACAAGCATCATTTCATCCTTGGAAAATCTTTGGAAGGTCACAATCATCATTGAGCTACTTGGATTAGTCTCCTTATTCCCAAATCTAGATTTTTGGAACTCCTTTGTAGCGAAGAACAGTAAATTTATGCTATTTTTAAGAGCATGCTAATGAGCTTCAAACGAGTTGGTTCCATTTGCATTATATCACAAAAACATTCTATTTAATAACAAAATTTACTTCATTTCATTTTCACTTGATTAAGTTAGGCATTTGATAGATTTACTAGCTCACTAGTTCTCGAATTTCTTATTTTTAGACTAGTAATTTTCCGTTATTTAATAAATCTTTCCCATGTATAGATAAATATGTGGATATATGTAGACAATAATGTGCGTTGTTGCATGGAGACCTCACCTCGTTCACCTCATCCACCCATGTCGCCAAAATCCACTAAAGTCTCAATCCGAATTCTTGTTTTATAAGAAAAGATTGTCATTTCCATTGAGCAAATCTACCCATCTTGAAGCCCATGCTTGAGTTCTGTGTAGTGTCCACCATCTCCATGCCTTATTCTTCCATTATACACCTTTTCCAAGCTCCATTCCACCTTCTAGACCACTTCCTAATATTTTGGCTTGCTTTTTGTAGGGATCCTGTAGACATCCTGTAAGAACTAGTACTTCTTGTAGACATCCTGTAGGAAAACCTGTAGTGGCCTGTTTTGAGCGTAAATTGAGAAAAATCATCACTAGAAGATAGGATTAGGCCCCTACTTGCCCTCCAAGCCATCTGAACCATTGTACTCCTTTTCCTCCACACTTGTCTCCCTTGCCAAAGAACCAAGCAAGATTAGCATTTACATTTTTCAAGAAAAAAGATAAAAAGGAAAAAGTTATTTTATATTTATTCATGCACACAGCAGTTAGTACTCTCTAGATCAGATTCCATGCTCAGTTAGTTTAAATAATCACATATGATAAATAGGGTTAAGTTAAGTATTTTTTAAATTTAGTTCATGATCTTTATGAAATTAGAATATGTTTCTTTCCTTGTACTTTATTTCTTGCAATAGGTTATGGTTTCCATTTTAGTTCATTTTCTACAATTAGTTTAGGGTTTGATTTCAGTACATGCACTCCATTACATCATGACAGTAAAGGAATGACACATTGTATGCTGAACATATAGTGCTAATACCTCTTAAGTTTGTACGAACCCTGCGTTGATAATTAAAATTCGGTAGCCTTGGAAGTTGCAGCATTCTTGCTGCAATACTGAGGCTCATCACCTACTGACCACATCACACCTATAGCCATACACCATCAAGTGGCTCCACTAAGGATAAGACTGCTAGCAGTGCCACCTTCCTTACAACATCAAACCCTTCACAGAAGAGTTACTATGTGATGTTGCTCCTCTTGAAGTTTGTGATTTGTTATTAGGCCAACCATACTTGTGGAAGCATCATGTTGTGTATGTGTCGAGGCCTCACACTGTTATTATTAATTTCGGAAATAGTTTATACTAGATACCAGAGGTAACCCCACTTATTATCATCTCTTTGATCTCTGCTAATCAATGTAGTAAGATCATCTCCCAGACTAGGAAATTTGTTTTCTTTCTGATTACTCTCAAAGGGAAAGATAGTAGCCATATCCATGGCCCTCAAGAAGGTTTTCCCATGCACCAGAAGTAGGTGGTTAATTTTGTGGAAGAATACAGGTACATCTTCTCCTCACCCACAGGGTTACCTTTGCACTATCAGGTCAAGAATTCGATCGATCTGAATCTTGAAGCACATTCGACCAATTTCCTCACCTCATGGCAACCTGATTGTACTTGTACAGAAGTAAGATAGAACCATGGAAAATTTTAAGGATGGAAATTTATCTTAAAGTTTAGAAACCTTGGCGAATCCCACTAGTCCATCATATGGAATCTATAAAATGTTTGGAGATATTTTTGTAAAAATATTCAAATTTATAATATTTTTATATAGTCTATATATAATTTTTTGGCTATTTTTAGGTAAAATAATTTCACTCTATAAAATTTGGGCGAATCATTTTTACAAAAAAATGGAAATTAGCGAATCTTTTTTTTTTTTAAAAGTATAGAAAATTAGCCCATGGGCGAATATTGGCCCCTAAAATTTTCCTTGGATGGAACCTAGAGGTTCTGAATTTATTATAGAGAATTAAACAAAATCAGTGTCAGAAATAGGTATCCAATCACATGGATTTATGACCTTCTTGACCAGCTCAAGGAGGCCAAGTATTTCAACAAGATAGATCTAAAGTCTGGTTATCATTGCGTGCCAATAGAACCCAATGATATATGTAAGACTGCCTTCAAATTGAAGGAGGTCCTTTTCGAGTGGCTGGTCATACCTTTCAGGTTGACAAATTCCCCTAAACCTTTTATGAGTCTGATGGATGACAGATTTCAGCCCTGCACTAACTCGTTATTGGTTGTATATCTAGACAACATGCTCATATTTAGCAAGATTTTGGAAGAGCACCTTCAACACATTCGACATGTCCTTTAAACCCTATGGCAGCACAAACTATGTGTCATCTTGGAGAAATGCACATTTGGCATGAACTAGGTCCAATATCTTGGCTACATCATTGATGACCAAGGCATGCATGTGGATCCAACTAAGATCCAACTCATTCGAGATTGGCTAGCCCCCACTACTCTAACAAAGCTTCACAACTTTTTGGGCCTTTCCAATTTTTATCAAAGGTTCATGTTGGGATTCTCTCATATCTCTTAGCCTCTTAGTTAGGTTACCAAGCGCAGAGAAAAAGAAACTTATTTTTGGCCCGAGTCCCAACATAAGGAGTTCGTTGAGCTGAAGCATCGCCTTTGCTCTGCACTTTTACTCACATCGTCATACCTTCAACAACCATCTCAAATTGAGACAGACGCCTCCAACTATGCTATTGGTGTCATTCTCACCTAGTAAGGGCATCGAATAGGCCTATCACAGTGAGACATTTTCCGATACAATTAGACATACCCCACCTATGATAGAGAGATATATTTTATCCTACACGCGTGATGGCAATGGAAACATTACATCTTGGGAAGGAGATGACCATCCACACAGATCACCGACCTCTTCAGTTTATCTAGACATAAGGGAAGTTTTAGAACTATCAGCATTAGAAGTGGTCTAAATATATACAACAATTGCACTTGCACATAAAATACAATAAGGGAAACATAAATAATGTCGTAAATTGCCTCAGTTGGCCCCTAGTTGCAGCACTGACTACTGTTCTCAACTATTGTGGCCACGAGACCTCTGAATGGCTAAAAATGTACAAAAAAGATCTAGATTTCTCCACCACATACCATATGCTAGTGGATGACAAGAAAGTTCCAAATTTTCACCTCTAGGATGCATTATTATGCTACCTAGGCCACCTCTTTGTTCCTTCAAGCGAGCGTTCCAAGCTGATTTGGGAGGCGCAATACAATCAAGTCACAGGACACTTTGGTCTAGAGAAAATTGTGGTCGTACTACAAAATTAATTTTATTGGCCAAAACTCCATTAGGACATTGGAAAATATATCAGATCCTGCACTTCCTGTGTCATCACCAAGCTAACCATTAAGAAGAAAGGCTTGTACACTCCTATTCCTACTCCCAGCGAGCACTAGGAATCCATCTACATGGATTATCTTTTGGGCCTCTCTTCTACCAAGCATAGTAATGACTATGCATTTGTGGTAGTGGACACATTTTCTAAGATAGCTATATTGGCAAATTGCAAGAAGATTCTCACAGCATAGGACACTCCCAAACTCTTCTTTAAGTGAGTATGGATACATTTTTGGATCCCATGGATAATTATACATTCTAGTCGAGCCTCTGGACATTATTGGACACCAATCTCACCAAGTCAACGACATTCCATCCCTAGACTAATGGTTAGATAGAGGTCGTCAATAGGATGATAGTGCACATACCAGGCATGTACAAAACCATCATCCATGAAACTAGGATGAGAGGCTTCCTTATGTGCAACACAGTTATAACATATTTCTCCATAGATTGGCTAGCCTCATTTCTCTTCAAGGTGGTCTTAGATTTAAACCATTTTGTTTTATTTTTGTTTCCATGCCTCATGCGACTACACAAACAGAATATGAACATGTATAGTCTGGGTTTATAAAGCAATCCATTTTAATGAATGCATCCAAAACATCCACTAGCAAGTGCAGGACATATTGGATAATTCCAATGCCAAGTACAAAAAGCAACATGATCATCATCGGGTGCCACACAAGTTTCAGGTGGGCGATAAAGTTTGGTTGCATTTGCAGAAAGAACACCTTGCTGAAGCCCATCAAAAGCTCAAACCACTCTGATATCACCTTACACCATCACCAAGGTTGTGGGAGACAATTATTTTGAGCTCAACATCGCTCTATTCCTTGGCCTACACCCATTGTTCAATGTGGACTGCCTTCAGCCATACTTTCCAGCATTGCTAGACACATCAAACATTATAGAACAACTAAGACAAACATAAATAAACCTAGACTACATGGAATAGACCAAAAATGATCAGATCATGGAAATAGAGATCAAGAACACTCTCTAATAGAATATCCAATTGTATCATATTTTCAAAGTTTGCCAACTCCTGCACCAAGGCAAGTGGCTCACCAGGGACTAAGTACATCAAAATTTTCCCCATCTCATGGAGGCATTCAATGAAATGGGGAACATTGCTTTGACCTAAGGGGGGAGGATTGATCCAGGTGGATATTGGTGGCCACCCGCCTTTTCCACTTGGATGCCCACCATTGTGTCTTTCAATTTTCTTAATTGTAGAACAATTTACTATTTTTAGCATTTTTTTAGGTCCTTAACTTCCAAAACCATTTTGAGGCGATAAATGACATTTTTTTGGAAACGAGGAAAACCCATAGCTAGTACATGGGTTTGCAATTGAAAGTTGTGTTCCTCATATAGATCTTTCTAACAATGTATCCTACGCATAAAACAAAGATCATATGCCAAACTTAGTAAGTAGATGTACCAATTTACCTCAACGAGGCCCACATGCTTTTGGCACTTCATCTCCTAGGTTTAGGTTTTTGGATTTTTAGCATTTTCCATTGTTTCTCAATCATAAATAGGCCTCAAAGCCTCATTGTAACATAGTTCAGAAGGCATGTAGCCACCACATCTCTTCTGAGAGATAAGCTATCATCGTTTGAGCTAGTTTATTTCCATTCTGCATGTAAACAATTTTCAATACTTTGTTATTAATGAATTGAAGTTATATTTTTTTTTGTATATGTTTGTTCTATTTATATTTGTATTTCATTTATTTCCTTCACAAATATGGATCACCGGTACTAGAGCGGTCAAATGTTTCTTTTTTTTTCTATGCATGTCCCCAACAAGGTCGGGGTATAAGGAGTTGGGACTTGAACTGGTTGAGATTTTGCAAGACTATCCCCACTGACACCAACAACCTCCCATGTCAGAAGAAAAGAAAGATAAGGGATAAAGAGATCCTATCAAATTGTTGCTCGTAGAAGCCCTTGAGCAACAAAGGAACGAGATGATGAGAAACTTTTCATAGATCCTTCGGTGAATGACCACCAGTGACACATCCTCATCCATTAGTCACTTCAGAAGCATCACCCCATTCAAGGTACAAGTGAAATTTAATATCCCTATATTAAAAGGTCAAATACATTCATATGTTCTAGATAAATGATTGAATCTATTGGAAGGTTTTTTTTCAGTCCACAGTTTCTTCTATAGGGAAAATATTACTTTTACATTGCTTAAGGTTTCCCCCCATGTCAAGGACTAGTGGGAAAAATACTATGAGAAAAGGGTCGAGGAACCCTCTTTGTTTATAGCTGCCCCCTCTCGGAACTCTTTTCGAGACTTTGTCAAGGAACAGTATTACCCCATGGGTAGTTATGAGGACAAGTACATATAGTGGACTACACTACGGAAACAAAGGGATAAAGATGTGCATGAGTTCCCAAATATTTTTTATACTCTATGCACAAAGTTTGGAATCAAAGACTCTTAGCGACATTTGGTGCTCAAGTACCGTGATTGTCTGCACAAATACATTCAGGAAGAAATGGAGTTCTTAGACATCTCCTCACTTGGTGTGGCATAACAATATGCTGCGAAGGTTGAAAAAAAAATTAAACAAAAGAATCATGACTTTCTATTTGTGAATCAAAAGCAAGGCAAGAGCACCCCCAAACCACAGAACAAAGGAAAGAGCCAAGGTGGAGTGGCCCAGGACAACCCATCAAAGCCACAAGAAAATAATGACACCATGAAGATGAAGAAGGACACATGAAAGTTATGTGAGTTCAACAAGAGCCCCACTCACAACAGAAATGAGTGTCATGCGAAGTAGTCATTGGTGGTCAAGATGAAAGCTTCAGAGTCCAATGAATTTTCTCATTCTCAGCTAGAAAGCAATAAGGGGAACAACAAGGGGAAGCATATTATTGACACATAACCTAGTGCCATTGTTGCCACCACGAAGGTCTAGAAGGCTGAGCCTAAATATCCAAAGGAGGGGGAGTGTCTCTTCCGCTGGAAAATGTGGGTAAAGGGTTCTCTATTACAAATCATTGTCGATAACGAAAACCAAAAGAACCTCAGTTCAGTAAAGGTCATGAAGCGGTTGAGCCTCCCAACCACACCACACCCATATCCATAGACGATCGAGTGGCTCCACCTAGGACAATATCTCTGCGTCAGCTAGTAGTCGCATCCCCTACAGCATCAAGCCCTTCACATATGAGGTATTGTGTGATGTTTCTCCTCTTGAAATTTGTGATATGTTATTAGGCCAACCATACTTGTGGAAGTTTAAAGTTGTGTATGAGTCTAGGCCTCGCACTATTATTATTACTTTGGGAAATAACTTATACATCATACAAAAGGTAGCCTAGCCTACCACCATATATTTGATATCTACTAAGAGATGTAGTAAGATCATCACCCAGACTAGGAATTTTTTTTCTTTATGATTCGCTCTCAAAGTAATGGAAGATAGTGGCCACATCCATGTCCCCTATGAAGGGTTCCCTCACGTAGCATAAGTAGGTGGATAGAATTGTGGAATAATATAGGGACATCGTCTCCTCACCCACAGGGGTACCTTTGCAATATTAGCTCAAACATTCAATTGATTTGACTCCTAGATAACCTCTACCCAGTGGGCCAATATACCATCGCTCTATTCTTAAAAATGAAGAAATCAAGCGGTAGATCCAAGATTTTCTACAAAAAGGGCATATCCGACCAAGTTCCTCACCTTATGGGAGGCCGATTGTACCTGTATAGAAGAAATATGGAACCTAGAGGTTGTGCATTGATTGTTAGGCATTAAACAAAATAATTGTGAGGAATATGTGTCCAAACCCATGGATCAATGACCTTATTGACTAGATCAAGGGGGGAAAGTATTTTAGAAATATAGATTTGAATTCTGGCTATCACCAAGTGCCAATAGAACCCATGGATGTATGGAAGACTTCATTCAAATCCAAGGATCACCTTTTCAAGTGGTGGATCATGAATTTTGGATTGGCGAAGTCTCCTACAAACTTTATGATGCTGATGGATGACATCCTTCATCCCTTCACCAACTAATTTGTGGTTGTATATTTGGACATCATCCTCATCTTTAGAAAGAGTTGGGAAGAGCACTTGCAACACATTTGGTAGGTCCTTCAACTCTGTGGCAACACAAACTATGTGCCAACTTGCAGAAATTCACCTTTCGAATGAACTAGGTCCAATATATCGGCTACATCATTGATGAGTATGTGTGTATGTGGATCTGGCTAAGATCCAAGTCATTCGAGATTGGTCAACCCCAACTACTCTAATAGAGCTTCATAGCTTTCTGGGCCTTGCTAATTTTTATCAGAGGTTCATGTTGGGATTCTCTCACATCACTTGGCCTTTGAGTCAAGTTCCCAAGGGAAGAGAAAAAACAAAGTCTTTTTGGTTCAAGCCCCAACAAAAGGAATTCATTGAGTTGAAGCACCAACTCTGCTCGACACCTATACTCACATTTCCAGACCTCCAACAACCATTTGAAATTGAGACAAACGACTTTGACCATGCTATTGGTGTAGTTCTCACCGATTTGGTGGCCTATCATAGTGAGATATTTTCTGAGACAATTCAAAAATACCCAAAATATGATAAATAGATGTATTCTATTGTGCAAGTGTGTTGAAAATGGAAACATTACATTCTAGGGAAGGATATGGTATTCTACATAGATCACTAACCTCTTCATTTTATCTAGACACAAGGGAAGTTCTAGAACGATCAACGTCAAAAGTGGTCTACATATCTACAACAATTTAACTTGAACATTAAATACAAAAATGGCAGCGCCAATCATGTTGCAAATTTCCTCAGTTGGCCCCCAATTGCATCATTGAATATTGTTCTCAACTCTTATGGCCACGAGACCTCAGGATAGTTGCAACTATACAAAAATAGTCCAGAACTCACTACCATATACCAAATGCTAGTGGATGGTAATAAATTCACATATTTCCATCTCTAGTATGCATTATTATGCTACCTAGGCCACCTTTGTGTTCCTTCAAGAAATTTTGCCAAGATGATTTGGGAGGCACACTACAGTTGGATCGCGAGACACTTTGGTGTGGAGAAAATTATTGTGGTCATACTACAAGGTTTTTATTGGCCAAAACTTTGACAGGATGTTGGAAAATATATCAGATATTACACTGTCTATTCCATCGCCAAGCTAACCATCAAGAAGTAAGGGTTGTACACTCATGTGCCTACTTCCAGCAAAACATAGGAATCCACCTCCATGGTCTATTTTTCTAGCCTCCCTTCTACCAAGAATGGTAATGACTATGTATTTGTGGTCGTGGATATATTTTCTAAGATTATTATATTCCCAGCTTGCAAGAAGAGTATCACAGTAAAGGACACTACCAAACTCTTCCTTGAATTAGTATGGGTACATTTTGGGATCCCATAGACCATTATATCATATCAGGATATCAGGTTCCTGAGCACATTCTAGTCGAGCCTCCAGACAATATTGGACACCAGGCTCACCAAGTTGACTCCATTCCATCCCAAAACTAATGGTCATACATAGGTCATTATTAGGATGATAGTTCATATACTATGCATGTAAAACTATAGGCATCCACAAACCTAGGATGAGAGCCTTCCTTGTGTGCAACACATTTATAACACGGCTCTCCAAAGTTCTACTAGTTGCAATCCTTTTCAAGTGGGTATGGGATTTCAACCATTGTGTCTAATTGATGTTTCCATGCCTCATGCAACTACATAGACATAATATAAACATGTATAGTCTGAGGTTGATAAAGAAACCCAGTTTATTGAACGCATCCAACACATCCTCTAGCAGGTGCACAATATCTTAGATAAATGCAATTCCATGTACAAGCACTAACATGATCAACATCTGGTTCCACACAAGTTTTAGGTGGCCGACAAAATTTGGTTGCATATGTAAAAATAACACCTTCCCCATGCTTATCAAAAGCTTAAAGCACTTTGATATGGGCCTTACACCATCACCAAGGCTATGGGATACAATTCTTTTGATCTCAGCACTCCCCCATGCTTTGGCCTACACCTAGTTTTCAATGTGGACCACCCTCGGTCATACTTTCCACCATTGTTGGACACATCAAACATTGTAGAACAACTAAAACTAACCATACTACATAGACCAAGCCACAACTGATCGGATCATGGACACGTAGATCAAGAACACTCACTAATAGAAGATCCAACTATATCAGGTTATCAAATCTGGCCAACCCCTGCACCAAGGAAAGTGCCTTACCAGGGACCAATTTTAGCAAAAGTTTCCCCATCTCATGGAGGAACTCAACAAAATGGTGACCAATTCTTCCTAAGGGGGGAGGATTAATCTAGGTGGATATTTGTGGCCACCTACCTATTCCACTTGGACCTCCACCATTGCTTCTTTCAATTTCCTTAATTGTAGCACAATTTACTATTTTTGGTAGTTTTTCAGGTCTTGAAGTTCTAGAGCCATTTTGAGTCCCTAAATGACGGTTTTTGGAAAAACATGAAAAAAATTGCTAGAAGCATGGGTTTGTAATTGAAATTTGTAGTCCTCAAATAGATATTTCTAATGAGGTATCGTACGTGTCAAACAGAGATCGTATGCCAAAGTTACAACCCCCAGAAGTTGATGTAATAATTTGCCCCAACGAGACCAGAGACTTTTAGCGCTTCAGCCCCAAGGGTTAGATGTTTGGATGTTTATGGCTTTCCATTATTTCTCAATAATGAATAGGCCTCTGAGCCTCATTGTAATACAGTTCATAAGGCATGTAGCCGTGACATCTCTTCTCAAAGATAAGCTACCAATCACCTAAGCTAGTTTATCTCCATTCTGAATGTAAACATTTTTCAGTACTTTGCTATTAATGAATTGAAGTTTTTTTCACTGTATCTCTGTGAAATTTTTATGTTTGTATGTCATTTCATTCCTTCATAAGTTTGGATCAATATTGGTAGTGTCTTTGCCTCAATCTCCTTAGAACCTGAAGATTTGAACTTCCATAGGGCATCTCCATCTTAAGCTAGACTCTCTTCGACATTGCTACTGAACTTGTGTCCTGCCAAGGTAAGTTTGATTTGTGGTCAAACATTGGGCCTCATCACCACCACAACCTAGCTCAACAAACAATCTCATCCTTCTATGTCAAACACCACATGTGCACATGGCTCCAATCTCTAATGTGCAACATGACAACCCAAAGAAGAAACTATCCTTTCACCATCTCATCTGTCACATAGAGCTAAGTCACATGGTGTCTAGACTCTCTTTGACATTGCTATTGAACTTGTGTCCTGCCAAGGTAATTCTAGTTTTTCATAAAACATTCGGCCTCAACACCTCCACAACCTAGCTCAACAAACAATCTCATCCTCCTGCGTCAAACACCACATGTGCACATGGCTCCTATCTCTAATATGCAACATGACAACCCAAAGAAGAAACTAGCTTTTCACCATCTCATCTGTCACACAGAGCCAAGTCACACAATGTCTAGACTCTCTTTGAAACTGCTACTGAACTTGTGTCCTGCCAAGGTAAGTCTGATTTGTGGTCAAACATTGGGCCTTATTACCACCACAACCTAGCTCAACAAACAATCTCATCCTCCTGGGTCAAACACCACATGTGCACATGGTTCCAATCTCTAATGTGCAAAGTGACAACCCAAAGAAGAAACTAGCCTTTCACCATCTCATATGTCACACAGAGCCAAGTCATCCAATCCAAAGCAACCCTTGAGTAGTCACAATGATCCATGAGAAGTCATCAGAAGTCCATGATCTGTAACCTTCCACACAACAAACTATTGTTCACTAGGTTCTCCACCAATCCACTAGAATTCCTAGCCTATCTCTCCACCTAACTAGTCAAGACCACATCTCCATGTCCTTAGTTGAACCTTCTGCTCCATTAGTTGAAACTTCTGCTCCGTGCTCTAGGAAATATAAACTCCCTCTAAGATTCTTTGTTTTTCACACTATGATCCATTGGCCCTTCAAAGGAGCTCTGATACCATGTTTATTTTTCCATGGAACTTAAGAACTAGGTTTATGTCTAAGATCACGATCACAAACACACTCAATTTTCTTAACATAAGAAATTTGCACAACGAAAAACATATAGCAGTGAATCAATCTCATGCACAAGACAATTTTTAACCCATAACTTGTTATATAATTACAAACTTTAATAAAAAAACTTAGATCTCCCATGTTAGCTCTTTGAATCCATGTTAGCTCCTAGGAGCACTCTAAGTTTTTATATGGATTCAAATATAGCTCATCTTTTACAAGTTACATGGATTCAAAGAGCTAAGTAGAGTACTCCTTCACTAAGTATGTCAAGTGTATCTTGTTCAAGGAAAGATTAACCTATTACTGTCTTGTATCAGGGTTGTATGTAAGTGTCATGATCCCTGGTACGAGAGCCCTAATTTTTTTGTATTAATGTTTGTAATATAACAACTTTTAGGTTAAAATGTGTCTTGTGCAAGAGATTGATTAATTACTATGTGATTTCCATTGTGCAATGTGCTTGTGTTTTGGCATTTGGGTGTTTTGTGATCGTGATATTAGGATCAAACCTAATTCTTAAGTGTTGTGGAAAATTCAACATGGTATTACAGCTAATTTGAGAGGCCAATGGATGAAAGTGTGCACAAAGAAGGATCTGAGACGGAACTAATATTTCCTAGAGCATGGAGCAAAAGGTTCAATTGAGGACATGTAGATATGGTCTTGACTAGCCAGTCTCATCGATGATGACGAGATACTTCCAAGTGGTGGAAGTACCTTCGTTGATAAGATGGAGTGTTCATTTGTGTAGCCTTTGAAGTACTCCCTAACCCTAGGGTATGAGGTTTGAGATAATTTGACCCACAAGGGATTTGTGGGTAAGTGTACCCAAGACATGGTTTTTCCACCCAAAGTTGTGGGTGTGAAACCAAGTGAAGAAACAATTGTTTAATCATCTAAATAAAGTGGTTCACCCTTGAAGCACTAAGGGGCACCTAAGGGCTTGATTATGTGGTGAAATCAAATGAAATAAACCTCTTTCCTTATGTTAGTTGGGGATTTTACAAATAAAGTTAAGTTGGCTAGGCTTGAATGGTGCCCCTTGAAGGCTAGAGGTTGCCTTCATAGGAAACTATAAGAAGGCAAGAGGAGAGGTCATTTGGAACACATCCAAGGAGAATTCTCTCAAGTGAATTATATCCAAAGAAGAGGATGAATACCTCAGGGACCACAAAACATTAAAGGAGGGACAAGTGGGCATGTGTGGTCTATCTCATAGCTATGAAGGAGGCCAAGAATTCTCAGAACTAAGGACAAGGTAAGTATTTCTTTACGTTCCCTTGTGTAGGTTTTTTTAGCGAGGTTTTGGAGGATCGTTTCCTATGGTTTATGCCCTGGTGAAGGGCTACTTCTATGAATGCTCAGCCACATTACATGTATGTCTAAGAATTTTATAATTTTGACATCAAATCTGGTCATGTTGGAGATGGATTGAGACCTTAAGGAGCTATGACAAGTGTTGGAACAACACTATGTCAAGGGGCTACAAATCTGGATACCCCTATTCAAGGGTTTTGGGCTTTGTCTCATCATTAAAATAAGTTTGTATCATATCATGAGTGTCAACAATCGTGCAAGTTAAGGAACAAAGTAAAGGGTTGGTATGGTGTGAAGTGTAACAACTGCGATATGGAAGATCTATTCATGGTTTGATTGGACAACACTGATGTGGAGCGATAAAAAGGTGTCTTTTTAACTCCTAATTACCTTCACATTAATTATCAACCCAGGGACGACTTTTTATTTCAAGAGTGTACTCAAACTGAGGCGGCTATTTACTCAAGAGTAATGTTTTGCAGTATAGTGCTTAAAATGCAAAAGTAAATGAAAGCTGGAAACAAAATCTAATTGGAACAGCAAGAAATTGAAATGTTCTAAACTAAATCAGTCACTCAAACAACCATCAATCGAGGATACAGTAGCAATAACTCATTCCTCTGGATATTGATGCAATTGAAATCAAAACGGAACAAGATAATCAATCTGGGAATGAGGAAGCAATAACCAATGTTCTCTACAGTTGACAGTCCTGCTTTAAAGCAATCAAAAGGAAATCGAAATTGAACTAAAGCTGCCATTGAAATTAAACTAGGAAAACTCTTTAAAAGCAAACTATTGCAATTAATCAACAGAAATGAACAACAAAGTAAATGGGTAGCAAACTATAATTAAAGGAATCTTAACAGCAAACTCTAATTAATGGAAATCACCAACAAAATACCTTGAAGCATAAATCGTTCATTCGGAAAAATAAGCAATGTATCAGTCAAGGGTTCGACAGCAATAGCCCATCCCTTTGGAAACTGATGGAAAGGAAATTAGAGCATGGACCACGGGTCTGGGAGCTAGGCAGTAAATGCCAAGTCTCACTACAGCCACAGATCGTCTCTCACACCAAAATAAAGATAATGCGAATAACAGGAAATGGAACAGTAGATTAAATATGAATGTACAACAATCCAAATCAAGCACGCAACACACTTATCATTAAAAGGGATAGTAATACGAGCTTCGATACAATATGCATGAATCACAGCTATAAAGTAACAACAAGTGTAACGGAACAACAATCTTGAATAAACAACAATCACAATTTAAGAATACATCATACAGTTGTACCGATTTAGGAACATACAGCGTGGTTAATCTGTAATCGAATGACAATCTGTAAGGAACAACAATGTTATATCAATTATCAAAAGAAGCAACAATGCGATACAAAGTTAAAATGGTAACATAGCATTCCTATTGCAGATAACGATAGTATCCAATCAAGTATATCTAATAGCGCTGATATGTAAAACAGTAAAGTGCGTCAGATTACTGAACAGAGTAAAAGAAAGAGATCAAACCACACATGAAGCATAAAGATATAATACAACAGCAGCGTACTCCACCAGAGGCTGGGCCCTTAGCCGCTAGTGGATGCTGCTGGGTTACTTCAGGATCAAAGATGGAATGGCAACTAGATTTATATTAAAATATCAAAGCAGAGTTACAGTGGACTACAACAAGAAGTCTCTCAATCTCTTATCCATTATCCATTCTCTCTGCCATCCTCAATTCTGAAGCTCTAATTCATCCTCAATTCCATCTTTGGAATCCCTTCCCCAAATCATCCCATCTCTGATCTCTGTTTTCATTTAAATAGAGAGAGATCAGAGAGCAATTACAATAGAGATAACTACAACATGATTTCTATTACAAAATTGGATTGTTTCTAACCAATTGATAAACAAGAAGATATATTTCCATCCAGCTTTCAACAAGAGCAAGACGAATTTGGCTTTGCATCTAAGATTTGGAGGACGGCCGCAACAACAAATCTGAGAAAATCGTGCTCAAAGAACCCTGTGTTTCTCTCAGTACAAGCCGAATTTGGGCAAACCATTCATCACTAAAGTTAATTGGGTCCGTTCTGGACAAAACCCATGTTCCGGATTTTCCAGATTCTGCTTCATTTGCTCAGAATCGCAACCACAAAAACGTCACTTCTTATTCCAGCGAATTTCTGAGTTGACAATTTTAATGATCAAATCTTCAATCTGGAAATTATCTTGGAGGCCAAAAATGGTGAATAATGTTACAACTGGTTTATTAAAACTATCAATGGTAAAATCATGCATAATCATCAATTTATTAGAAATAAAGGAGAATAAATAATATTCATTCATAGAAGCATAAATCATCATAAAATGGATTTATATAATAAATTATAATAAATGACATGATGAAGAATAGTAGAAATGGGTGGAATAAGTGTTCAAAAGTGATCATAATAATGACATATTAATGGCCCAACATACCCCCACACTCAATATGTTGCATGTCCTCATGCAACGAAAACTGAATATATTGCATGTCCTCATGCAACCCAAAGACAAAAACCCATGTGTTAACCAAGCAATAAAAAATGTGTTCATCTCAGCTCAAGAAATGGATAGAGCAAATGAATTCTTCCTTAATTAATGAATATTCACTTTTAGTAATCTTGATGAAGACATAACAAATTTTACATTGACATTCAACTATATGTATATATGAAGTTGCAACAAAATATGATATAAGTAACAACAAACTTCATTAACCATTTTCTCAAAAACTACAAACCAGCTTTTGTTGAAATTTGACAAGTAAATTTATAACATATGAATGCCTTTATGATCCAAAAATCAGACTGTTTTGATGCATGGATCATGAGATATAAACAAAATGGCTGTAGGTGAGAGTGCATGATTTCTGAAATTTTATGAACCAATTTATCTTGAAATTGTCTGGGTTTGTATTAATGATACGTCTGTGTTTTCCAAAAATCACAAGAATTGAGTTCATAGCTTTAAAAATATTATGGAAATCAATTTCTACACTGAAATTGTATGCCTTAAATGAGAAAGAAAATAGAAAACATCCATCATGCGTAGCAATTCCTCCCCCTCTTTGAAAAATTAGCATGCCCTCATGCGATGCTAGAAAACAAATAGAGGTGGTTGCTACTATCTGTTGAAGTCTATGCTTGGTGTAAAACAACATGGAATAAGGGAGGTGTTGAGAATGAATAAGAATAGCAATGGATGATAAAGAATATGAATGGCATGGTCATAAGAAATAAATGAATGAAAGCAACACTCCCCCAAACTGAAAGATGATATGCCACTGAAAAAGGGGAAGTGGCAAAGATGTGGAATGAAGGATGATAAATAATGCTCAAAATGGATTTCAGTAAATTCTCCTAAATTCATAATAAATCAGAAAATTATGTTATTTTACCTCAAGTTTTACCTCCAAAAAGAAAAATGTGGAATGACATATATGTACTGGCATTTGTTGAAACTGATGTAGGCAGAGTTGGCACTGAAAGTGATGCAAAAGGTGGAATCTAGGTAAGCACATCATGTCTGAAGAATTGTTCACGTTCACGAGTTGCTCAAGCCTCTTCTGTTAGTTGCAATAGTGTGGTCATGCTGTGAATAGAATTCTGCCCATACTTATTGTTCTCCTGTAAACAAAGCACTATTTTGCATACAATGTTCTTGAATCCATAGTGTTAGCTTTGAATAGAAATAGATAAGATGCATGCAAAACTTTCAGTCAGAAAAACTTTTGTCAAATCAACAAGTTATGGCAGGGTGTAGTAATCATATCGCATGCAATCCCATAATGCATACATTCCCCCCTCCAATTGGAAAAGGAATTCCATGACCATAAAGCATATGAGAGGTGTTGTGCTGATGGCAAGGCAAGGGAATGAACAATATAGCAGTGAATGAAGCAGAGTACACATATAATGATAGGATAGTGGGAGTTATGGTTATAATGAGAGCAGAGTGTGTAAAGATAGTTATGAATAAGAGATAGGACGCTCTGAATTGATGATAGGTGATGAAAAGGAGAAAAAGAACAACAATATGCCAAAAAGATGCTTTACTGATAGTATGCTAGCTGAAAATGATGCGATTGATCATAAAACAATTTATCATGCATAAAGGTTCAAAACAGGGAAAAAGTTAAGGAAATAACTTCTCTAATAAAAAGAAAAAAAAATAAGAAAAGGGTATTATAATAATAATTGACGATAAGATATAACTTCAATACCATAAGCAGAGCCGCTGCTGCCAGCAGGCGTCCATAGCCTCGGTAGGGTTGCTTTTTTTAAGGGAAACTTATCATTGTTTTGTGGGTCATCCTTGATGCCCTAGATAACATTTCATTTATGAATAGAAAAACAACCAGAATAACCCTAAAAGTATGTTCTAATATTTTGAAGAAATGCACTATTGTTCTGAGTACAAGTGGAGAGGGATGAGACCATAAGGGACCTCAATTATCCTTGGTTTGAGGTTCAATGTGCTTATTTTTATGTGAACGGGTATATGGGAGATCAGATCCAAGAAAAGGGGTGGAATACTCTCAAAGTGTGGACATATGGGTGTGCAGGTGTGGACAAAAGTAGGGCAACATGTTGAGGGTTGTACAAATGTTATGAAGTAAAGTGATATGGGTAGAATCAAGGAGAAAAGTGTAATGACACAAGCCCTAATTTTTGTGTTTGGTGTTGCAGACGTGTGGGTGGTTTGAAAATGGGATCGTTTTCTGACGCTTTGCAAGGAAAAATGGGTCTTAACACAAAACAAGTTTTCCAAAAGGTCTCTTCAAGTTATGAGTTAGTTTTCCATGTAAACTTAAGAATAAGCAACACGACATCACATAACACATACAGGCATTCATGAAGAGTAGAACAAAGTATTTGGTGATGGATTTCACCTCTCCTAGGCTACATCTTCGGGCCTGTCAACATAGCTAGACCGCTCCATATATTCAGTGGAAAAGGAGTACATAAAGTTTTGTTCATAAAACATGTGGCTATTTCCCCTTCAAGGAAATTTTTTCTTGCAAATAAATCTCACATAAACATTATGAGATCCTATAGTCAGTCATGAAAACATCAACAACACAAGGTATCTCCTACAAAGACCCTGTACTCCATCTGAAAATGAGCATACATGAACATATAAGCACTTCAATTCCACATTGAAAGACAAATATAAAACTTTCCTCAAAGAGACATAGTGAGAAAAGTATAGATGAGTTGAACCCTGCAAGTAATAGCTGCTACATTAAACATATGAAGGTAATAAAACCCCTACAATGTTGGAAAATACTGGGGGGTGGTGAATCAGTGTTTCTTAGCAATTAGCACTTTTAAATCTTTTCATAGCATTAGTTAATCTTCAATTATTATCAATGTTTATGCAGTAAAAATAGTAAATAAAATAACACAAGAGGCACGAAAATTTTAGGTGGAAAACCCCCTTCAGGTCAAAAACCACCGAACTCTTTTCTAATAATTCTTTAATCTTCAACTCCAATTGAAAAGAAAGCTCCAACTTCCTAGAATCTAGAAAATCATTCTTCTCCAGCTCCCACTGGATGGACACTCCAACGCCCGAGATTCTTCAGTAGTCAACTGAATGGATGCCCCAACACCCAATGAGCTACAACTCACCCTAGCACCACCCTACCACCCTATAGAAGAATAAAAGAAGAATGGACTCTCGTACCAGGGAAAATGGTCCACTTTACAATGATATAGAATGATGTAGAAGAATAAGACACACTAGACCATAACCCCAACTATGACTCAACCACCTAATGATGATCCTAGACCTCCCAACATTGCCTCTTCAACTCTTGGTAGATAGAAACTTGCACAACTTTTACAAAGATGCTTTTACAATGACTCTATACAATGATTGTATGCAGTGCTTCCCACTTGAAGACTTCATGTGGTGAAATTCTTGTTGTTGTTATGCACCTTGATTGCTGCTCTTTTCATGCTACCTTTTCTCACTCTTCAGAACAATAGATTATGCATTGAGTCTTCTCTTGATGAATATATAATACCTGGAAAAAGTCTTCTAGGAAATACCCATGACATGATAATAGAAAAACTTACCTCATCTTGCAGGGCATATGTTAGTTCTAAACAAAAACAACAAATTAGAATACAAAGAACCTAATGCAATTAAGAGATGAACATACATATACAGAAGATACTTACTTGTATCTTACCTCTGCTGCATCATTTTACTGCACCTTGCTCTTTGCTACCCTAGAAAGTCTAGTTCTTTGCATCCATTGACAACACTTGATCTATTTTTTTCTTGCCTTCTAGGAGCACGATATTTAATCTGATGTATCTCTGTGATTTCAGATCCCCCATATTTGATCTTCGGTCCTGTAGTATCCATGTGAGTCTTCTTTCCAATGCCACAGGTCTGACCCAATTTGGACTCTTCAATACCAAGTTATGCCCAATCGCTCACAGTGACCTAATCATGGACTAGTTCAGTAGAGCGAACTTGTACGACGCCTCATGTTTCATTATTTTCTACTGTTAGTGTTAGTCTTGTTAGCCTGTCACCTAGATCAAAAAATGCTTTTACCATGATCTTTTCAGGCTTTCATCATCAAATTTTTCTGTTACTAGGTTTACACAGCAAATTTGGTCATTGTATGGTCAGTCCAAGATGGAGTCATTGTCTGAAATTTCACTCATGCTGGTTTCTTATCATACACCATGAAAATGGGTCAAGTCATCATCATCATTCCATTAGGTCTTAGGTCATCCATTAGGTCACAAGGGTCCCCAAGGTCCACCATTTCCATAAAAAAATCAGAAATAAGTCAAACATGACAAAGCAAAGAGTTCAAGAATTGAAACATGATTTATTCACATTTTCATGACATCAAAAGTTTCAGGAGAAGGAATCACTAGCACTCAGGAGATGCAAAAAGCACATTTACAATGGTAAAGGTAAAATTTTCCTTCAGAAAAGTGAAATCGGTTCACAAAAAAGGATTAGCTTCTTTTCTCCTTTTGAAAAAGTGAATAAAATACCCCTATATAAACTCAAAAAGACTCAATACCTTTTCACTCATGTCTCATTCACTCCTCATCATCGATCTCACTCACCTAAAAAAGCAAAAAATATCTTTCCCTAGGAGAAATTGGCCAAAAATTGAACGCGTTGTGCGTAGATACACTGCATGGCGCTTTGGAGGCAGGCGCTGCGTATAGGTGAACTGCGCTGCACGTAGGACAAAGTGCCTGAAACTCATCCAAATTTTCCCAAAATTCAAAATTTTTGCTTTCAAACTCAGTCAAATTGCTTTCTAAGGCTGAGGAGCAAGTAAGTGCATCATTTCCCTCTATTTTTGCTTTCCCATTTGCATTCCATGTCAATAATTTCTCAAGCTAGGGTTTGTAGCAAAAGTTCCATGGGAAATGCTAGGGTAGAAATGGTCATCACAATTTTTCATCTCCTAAACATGTAAAATGACATTCTACACCTGCACACATGTATGATGATTCATTCTGACCAGTCCATCCAAACCAAGTTTAAACACTAAAAAAACAAACTACATTCCTAGAGTTATTTTAATCACATCATAAACCTTCTTGGTCTCATTTACAAGCAGCTACATTTGTTCACTATTTTCCTCACTCATTTCCATCAATTTTTCAAAGCCATCTCATCTTTCACAAAACCCCTCCCATCATTTTGTCAAAATCTCTCACATATCACTTCATTTTCATACTCACCTCACATCTATTTTCACTTCCTGCTGCTAGGACTTTGTGTCATCATGGAGATTGATTCTTCGCCAAACATAGAGAGACAACACAAAGGAGGGAGGATTCTCATATATGAACCATCATATTGCAACCAAATCAACTCCTATCCTTTCATCAAGCAATGCTTTGAGGATGTTCACTATTTGGAGTTTTGTAAAAGAGTAAGTGAAGCAGGGTTTTATGAGCAGCTGACAGATTGGGTAGCTACACACTTGAAAGGGGAGACTGTTGTCATTGCTGGTATTGATTTTAGCTTCTCAATGGCCTCCATCTCACTAGCAACTGGTTTACCAGACAATGGCGAATACTGGTTCAAGGGAATGAGTCTAGATCTTGAAAACTATAAGCCCTTCTTAAAGACTCCATACAGAGACACACATACTCACCTTATGCCTTTTAGATATTTGCTTGAGAAGTATGCCCCTTTAATGAAGACCATCATGAGGTTCTTTACCTGTGAAGGTAGATTCTCAAGGTTGTATGCCTATCATATTCACCTCTTGATGCACTTCACATCTCAAAATCCACTCAACATGTGCAATTACCTATTCAGGAGTATTTCAAAAATGTTTGAAAAGATACAGTTGAAGGACAAAGAGCACTCTCCAAGCTTGTTCCATCACAATCTCATCAAAGCCATTGTCCTTCATCAATTGGCAGAGAGGGGTATGGCTTGGGAAGCCTTTTTAGAAACAGCTCTAAAATGGCATGAGGAAAATGCAGCATCTCAGTCCCCAAGTGCACCAAAACAACAAACAGAGATGGGTTCATCTAGCAAAACAGCAGAGAAGATTCAGCTACCTAGGCCAGAGGTCACCAAAGTGTATAAGAAAGGGCAGAGGCTTGTGTTTTCTTCTCACAAAGAGAAAGGGGCCAAGCCTTCTTCATCGACAAAGAAGGCATCGACAGCAAAGGACAAGAAGACAGTTGAGCATGAATTAGAGATTATTGATTTAGAAGAGGAAGATGAGACTTCAATTATGAAGTAGACTATCAGGGACAAGGACTACCAAATCAAGGAGCTGGAAATAAATATGGAAAGAGCAAAGTTCATTATATCATTCCTTGAACAAGAAAACAGTCAACTCAAAGAAAAAGATTTGATCCTAGAAAAGGAGAAAGCTAAGCTAATCCATCAAGTCATCAAAGGTAAGGAGATAATGACATCAAGCGATCTTGAAGAATCACAGGTGAAAGGGAAAAGGAAAATACCAAGAACTAGAGGTCTCAAGGAAGCTTTGCAAGAGGAACAAAAACAAATATTACTTAATGAAGACCTTGACCTAGAAGAAAGAATTGCCCTAGAGGTTCATCGAGATAAAGAATATTGGCTTAATAGGGTGAATGAAAACTTGGAGAAGCTCCTTGAGAAGGAAAACAGAGACAATCAATTGCTCAGACACATGGCGCATCACTATCAAGCTCAAAACATGATTGCCAAGTAAAACAACTTGAAAACAAGCCCAAGGAGGCCAAGAAAGACCAAAAGGATGAGTGAAACTTGGAGATTCTTTCTGAAACCTCCATGAAACTATAAAAAACCTATTTTTACACCTTCCCTCCAATTTTGAGCTAATTCTGAGCATTTTGATTTTTTTGGCAAATTTTGGTCTAAATTCATAAATTTAGCCTTTCCAAGGCGCTGCGCTTTTTCCTCAAGCCTCCATTTGAGGAAAGGTATACATTTTTGGAAAGGTATTTCCATCCTCTAAAAACCCATTTTCCCAGATTTTGCAGAGGTGGCTTAGTTTTTTCAGAAAATGCAAAAAAGTGGCAAAAAACTAGCATTCTGGACCATTTTATGACAGACGCTGCGCTTCTCGAGCAACCTTGGGAGAATGGATTTTTGAAGGTCTTCCCTTGCTCCAAATTCATAAATTCAAATTGTTATGGAAACTAGGATTGAAGAGCTAGTTGACCGTTTCCTCAAATTTTCATTTTGACCCCTAGAAGGCACCTCAAAATCAGCTCAAAGTAAGTGTTGCGCTTCTACACTTTTTGTGTTTTTATTTGCAAAATTTCACTGTGTAAAATTACTAGTTTCTAGTATAACTTGGTCGAAGTCAAGATTCTTTATGTAATGGCACTAGTTACGAGGCTAGGTGATGTAGGCATGAATAAATGTATATCATAGGTTGTTTTTTATGTTTATTAGGCCTCATAAAAGAAGAAAACTCCTAAACAAACTCTTCATGAGGTGTTTGAGTTTCACCTTCTCACTCTCACCTGTTGGTTGAGAGAATCTTCGAGTCAGTTCCTCCACCAAGGAATTCAACTCCTGAAGGAGGGAAAGTGGTCTAGGAAAGTCTATAAGTACTATTTCACTTTAGGAGAAGAGGGTTGTGTTGGAATTATGATGCATGTGTTGTACTTGATGGCAACACACTTGTAGCAGAACAACTCACTTGTATATGGTAACTAGATGAATCTACAGAAGAGATATCAGATGTGATAGAATGCATGACAGTAGTGTTTACATATGTGATGAAATGCAAGTCAGTTTCAAGGAATCAGTTCAGAAGGCACCTCACTCCGATGAAAGATCACAGTACATCATGACCACAGCAAAGAATTACAGTTTATACTACAAAGATTGAAGAAAGAGAGGTATACGCAGATTCACCTTGACCAAGCTGCATATACATGCAGGTTAATAGAACAAAAGGAGCGTATAACGTACACACGCACTTTCACGGAAGGAAAAGTGCATATACCTTGGAAAACTAGGTTTTTTGGTCCATAGTATTTGGTCCATGGTATTTTGATCCATGGTATTTGGTCCGAGGTATTGACCTTAGTATTTGGTCCAAGGTATTGGTCCTAATTGGTTTTGGTCCATTGTATTGAGAAAGGCCTAAAAATATAAAAGGAGGAGAAGATCATTAGGCTAGGTGTGAAAGTAACGAATATCTGATAAAGTGTGAGATCCAGTATCCAGGTTATGGGTTTATGATGCTTTGCTTGATCTGAACCAAGGAGGAACCTTAGTGGTTGATTGAAGATAAGATCCAATGACGGATCGGGATCTTAAGGCTTGAAATGAACTATCTTTATATGGTTTGCTCATGTATATTCTAGATCTTAATACTAACGCACATATATTATTCTGTAAATGATATGATCTGGGTATAACTGAAGTCTGGAATAGTTGCTGAATTCTGAATTAACATTTGCAGATGTATACGTTGGTTGGATTTGAGAAAAGTGTGCATACCTTATGAAGCATGTTTCAGTTGTTTCTGTTTGTTTCTGCAAAGTTCTAAGTTCTGGTGACTGTATTCAGGTGACTGTATTCTGGTGACTGTATTCTAAATGTTCAAATTTATTGAGTGTGATTTGCTTCTGTGATGATGGATGAGATCTACTAACTTATCATTATGTGATCTGATAATGGATAGGCTAGATCTAATTGTTAACACATGTTGTATCCTTTATATGTGATGATCTGGGTATGTCAGAAGTCAGGAAATGCAGCGAAGTTATAAGTAAGTATTTGATGACATATAGGCTGGTTCGCTTTGGTGAAGCTGTGTATACTCGCTGTTTCGGCTCTTCCAAGTAGTGTATACACTCTGATGCATGGTTTTGAGATTACAACTGGTTCTGAATGATAAAGCAGTGTTTTGGGTACAAATCTGCATACTCGTTATAGTGATCTCTCTATTCCAATTGAAATGTTGAAGTTGATTAAAGTTTGAATGAATGGATGATTCAGTTGTGTCAGAGGTTCAGAGGTTGTTAGTGATTGATTAAGTTTGGTTGATTCAGAAAGTAATGATTGAGTTTAAGTTATTTGTTGATGTAGATGTATTTGATAGTTGTATTGCAGTGGTGATTGATTTTGAGCTTCAATGTTGTTGATGGGTCTAGTCTGAAAATTTATGAAATGTGGTCCTTGGAGGAAGAGAGAAGGTTGTAGCCTTCTGTAGGTCGGCACCTACGTGCTAGTAAACATATCAGTTAGTACAAGAGCTAGGGGGTTGTAGCTCCTTTCCAGTAGAAGCTGGAGAATGAGAGAAGGTTGTAAACTTTTGCAGGTAGAAGCCTACGTAGTGGTATGAGTCTACACCAGTACAATGTTGTAAACAGATTTTCTTAGTATTAAAAGAAGACAGAGACGACAACAGCAGGTGGTTTTCACCCACATTGGGTTTCCACCTTAAATCTTGGTGTTCATCTATGTTGCTTATGTGTCATGGTTCACTCTGTTATTAACTGCATATGGTTGTTGTTTAATGTTTAATAAACTATTGATGCAAAGATTAAAGATCAACATATGATGAATTAACTGAATCATTAGTTTGTTGGATATACGCTTGTTTCCTTAGACACAATTGCGTGTACATGTGGGTTACCCACATGGAAGTAGTGTATATAAATTTGAGTATGAAAAGAAAAATATTACTGACTTGACTAATACTGATTCACCCCCCCCCCCCCCTCTCAATATTATTTCCAACAGGTTGAACTTTTTGTAAAGGAGGCTTGCATTGTAATCATCTTTCAGCTAATACAGATACAGGTTGCAACTATTTTCAAGGAACTCTAGCCCAGTGAGTTCATGGTGCTTGTACTTCATTCTCCTTGTTTTCTAATGGTCTAAACATCTTTATATACATTATATATTTTCTTTCTATGAATGCCTTGTGATAAAATACTCAGAATTCTTGTTTTTCAAGCTATGTTATCTCGTTTCATAGTTATGTGTTTTGTCTTCCTAAGCTAATGAAATCATGTTTATTTATGCTCATTAGTTTCTTTCACACTATATCCTCTATAAAACACTAAAAAATACTCAAATTACACCATAGTTTCTGACATCTAGCTCCTTCTTATGCTTTCTCCTGTATTCCCACATCCTAGACCTACTTGTGGCTCCAAACCCTAAGTTCAACAAACCCTTTAAAAACCAAATTTTCACAAACAACTACTCATATCTAGTCTAAAATTCATTTGCTTTAAAGTCATATCACTGATAAGAAACTTAGAGAGATCCCTCTCATGCTCAGTAGGGCTAGCTACCAAGCTGAAGTGGTTTGAGGTTACCCTTGTCGATTTCCTTTTCAGCCTAGCAGATTGTAAGGACTAACATTTTTGGCACCGTTGCCAAGGAAAGATTGTTAAATTATCCCTGGGAAAAATATTGAGAGCTTCGAAGAACTGATTCTATACCTCTCAGTTTCCAGTATCCGAAGATAGGTTGAATTCATAAATCTCATCAGTTTAGGGTGTATAAATTCTGGATTCCAAAAGCCATACCAGGTCAAATCCTGACCCAAATCCACCCTTCATTGTTGAATACCCTGAAAGACTGCTCAAAAAACTTAGACTACCTATGACTAAAAGTGCAGTTCAAAAAATTAAAAGAACAACTTCTCTGCCTAAAAAGCTATTCGCCTTTGAGCAAATTCCAATCGAATAGTAGATAGAATTATCACTTACAAGGTCTAAGTCTGACTCCTGCATCTGTAATACAACACTAGAACCTTTAAAGGTTGAAACTCACTCTCTTTCTTCAGAATCTTTGTCTGCTAAGACTGATCATGAACTGTGGTTAAACTTTGATAAGCTTCAAAGCCTTGCTGACCAACTCCAAATCACAACCGAAAAAGCTTTTGTTCAATACCAACTTGAATACTTAGCCACAACTTCATCCTCTTTTTCACCTCCAAGCTCATCTACCACATCTCCTAAAGCTTTAGTTTCATCATCTTTCTTGCCTCCTCTGTTCGTTCCATCCTTGCCTCTACAACCCATTTTAGTAGTTCCATCATCCTCATCACAACCTATACTTACACAACCCATTGTAACACCTTCACTTTCTCCAGCAGTCATGGCAAGATTTGCGCCTCTTTTACTGCCTGCTCAACTTACTGCTTTGCCTCAAAACTATGGTCAAAGACTTCCTTTGTTTGATGGAAGTGCAGAAATTACAGCTCAGTAGCATGTTGACAAGTTAATAGACTTCATTGATTTAGAAGAAATTGATGAGGAGAATGCTAAAATGAGGATTATTGCTTAGAGTTTCTTAGGAGATGTTAAGAAATGGTTTCGAACTCTGGCTGCAAATTCCATTAACAGTTCTCAAAGACTGATTGAATTATTTCTAGCTCGTTGGCAAGAGAAGAAAAATCCATTACAAATATTGGCTGAATATAATTCAATGAAAAGGAACCCCAATGAAACAGTTCAAGAATTCACTTCAAGATTTAATACAGTGTACAATTCTATACCTGATGATATGAAACCTCCTCCTGGTTTGGCTCTTCTTCATTATCTTGATGCTTTCGATCCAGAGATGGCCTATCAGCTCAGAGAAAGAGACCCAACTACTCTTGAAGAGATGCAGCGGAATGCAATCAGTGTTGAAGCCAATTTTCTCATTAAGAAGTCAAAATCAAAGCTAGAGAGGGCAGAAAAGAGAGTTGTTTTCAGAGAAGAACCTGCATCATCTTCTGATGCAAAGCTTGATAGCCTGATAAAAACTATGGAAAGGATGATGGATAAAATATCTGTAATTGATCGACAAGATGAACCATCAGTGAGGAATCCTAACTTTCGCGGACAGCAGCAACAACAGTTCAGAAATCGACAGAGAGAGCAGCGAAATCAAGATCCTCAAGGTCAAGTAAAAGCTCCATTTCAGCAAAACTATATTGAAGGCCAAGAAGAAGATGAAGAAGAAATTGTAGAAGAAAATCACTTCTTTCAAGAAGATGAACTTCCTACTTTCCTAATAGAAGAAGATCAGTTTTCTAAAGACTCTTTTATACCAAATGACCAGCAATTTGTGCTTGCAAGCGAAGATATGTGGGCTGATAAGACATAATAGTACCAAAGAGGATATCAGAATGCCCCCATTCATCTCCAAAAGCAATACAACTTAAGAAATAGAAATGTGTCTGTTACTATAATTCAGAAATGACAAATATGTTGAAGAAGGATAGCGGGTAAAGTGGTCATTAGAGGCTAAGAAATCATTTGATGCGGTAAATTTTGCATTATCTACTGCTCCTATTCTAATTAGCCCAGATTATACCTCAGATTTCATCATTTTTTCTTTTGCTTCTGAGCACACATTAGCAGCAATCCTAATGTAGAAAAAAGATCAGAAAAATGAGCAACCTATAGCATTCTTCAATCGCACTATAAGAGATGCAGCATTGAGATACAATATTATTGAAAAACAGGTGTTGGCATTGGTAAAAGCCCTCAAAGATTTCCAAGTTTATATTCTACATTCACATACTATTGCTTATGTCCCTACTGCAGTGGTAAAAGAAATTCTTGTACAAACAGATCCAGAAGGCAGAAGAGGAAAATGGATTGCAGCAATGCTAGAATATGACCTAGAGATCAAACCTACAAAGCTCATCAAAGGACAAGGGTTAGCCAAGCTTATGGTAGAATCAAATCTACATGCACTGGATATTAATTTGATGGTTGCACTATCAAAAGAAATAGAAGACAAAGACCCTTTCTTGCAAGTGTCTGATACGTTCATGTCTTCTCCTTGGTACGCCGACAATGTCTATGTCCTACAACACTTGAATCCTCCTCTGGAATTTCCCAAAGGCAAAGTTAGATCACTGAAACTCAAAGCTTCAAAATATTGTATTCTGGATGGTGTTTTATTTTGGAAAGATCCTGGAGGTGTGTTGCTGAATTGTTTAATAGAAAATGAAGCTAAAGATATAATGAAGGATTTTCATAAGGGAGATTGTGGAGGTCATCATTTTTGGAAAACTACAACAAACAAGATCTTAAGAGCTGGTTTCTATTGGCCCACCCTCTTTTCTGATACATACAAAATAGTCATGAGCTGCCATGAATGTCAGATTTTTCAAGGAAAGAGGAAACTTCTGCCATTACCACTACAACCAATTTTGATTTCAGCTCCTTTCCAGCAGTGGGGTCTTGATTTCATTGGCAAAATCCATCCATCATCTTCAGCACAACACAAATGGATATTAACAGCCACCGACTACTTTACAAAGTGGATTGAAGCTATCCCAACCAGGCAAGCTACTGATTCTGTCATCATTCAATTTCTGGAGTCTAATATCTTGTCTAGATTTGGCTGCCCATAGAAAATAATAACAGACAATGCTGTTGCTTTCAAATAAAAAAGAATGGTGGATTTCTGTGCCAAATATCATATTGTGCAAGGAAATTCCACTGTATATCATCCGCAAGGGAACGGCCTGGCCGAATCTTCCAACAAATCTCTGCTTAACATCATCAAGAAGGTCCTGGAGGCAAACAAGAAGAATTGGTATAAAAAACTCACCAATGCTTTGTGGGTGAACAGGGTCAGCACCAAAAAGTCAATAGGTATGTCTCCTTTCCAACTGGTATATGGATTTGACACTGTATTTCCTTCATCTCTTGTTGTCCCAGTAATGAAAATCCTACAGGAATTGGATAGTGAAACTAATGACATACAAAGGAGAATAAACCAGATGATTCATTTATAGCAGACAAGAGAAGAAGTTTTTCATAACACATCCAAACTCCAAGAGAAAATCAAAAATATTTATGATCGCAAAACCAAGGAGGACAATTTCAATTTGGGAGATGTAATCCTTCGATGGGATGCTAGAAATGAAGACAAAGGAAAATATGGTAAGTTTGAGAACTTATGGAAGGGACCATACAAATTTTCTATATTCAGAGGAAAGAATGCTTTCTTGTTGGAAGAGATGGATGGAAAAGACTATTCAGGAGGGGCGACCAATGGTAGGCTTCTCAAGCACTACTATGTCTAAAATCCAGAAAAGTCATCATCATTGTACATACCGGTGTGTATTTTACTTCTAGCATTTTAGATAGCTAACATTAAAGTTTGAAGCCTGAAGTGAAAGCCCTAAGGCTCTTTGAGTCGGTATTGTTTTCATTTTTTTTAGTTCTTTTGTCAGCCAAAAAATTACTTTTTATGCATGTTGACTCCATTGCCCAATGAATAAGGTTGCTTGGTCTACGATGTTCTTGACACCTCCAAGGAGTTGCCATCCCCAGTTGGAGCCAATGTTAGTGTCAGTCTTGTTAGCCTATCACCTGGATAAAAAAATGCTTTTACCATGATCTTTTCAGGCTTTCATCATCAAATTTTTATGTTACTAGGTTTACACAACAAATTTGGTCATTGTATGGTCAATCCAAGACGGAGTCATTATTTGAAATTTCACTCATGCTGGTTGCTTATCATACACCTTGAAAATGGGTTAAGTCATCATCATCATTCCATTAGGTCTTAGGTCATCCGTTAGGTCACAAGGGTCCCCAAGGTCCACCATTTCCATAAAAAAATCATAAATAAGTGAAACATGACAAAGCAAGATTATGGTAGTAAGAATCCTGTTGATGGTAAAGAAGCAGAATCTTCTCATTCTAATCCATCAACCTCAGCTCCCGGTTCCGATCCACTACAAATCGAGAAACCTAACCCGGACTTGGTAATTAAACCGCCCGCCAAGGGTATACTTCGAAAGTCTGCTTTCAATCCACATGCGACAGCAGCTCAGAATTATAACATTGTTGAGGATTTAGCTGTTTCACCCTCAGCAATTTCGGCTTTGGAAGTGTTGCAATCATGCCCAGCACAACGAAAATTACTCTTGTCGGCTATAGGAGCTGTTGATATTCAGGACCCGAACCTGATAATCTTTGATCTAGAAAATAGTACACCGCGCCTCCCTCATCAAATGGCTTTCCAGATTCCGGTGATAGTCAAAAACAGGCCTATTCATCGGACTGTAATTGATGAAGGAGCTTCTACGTGTATTATGTCGATTCAGTGTTGGAGATCGCTTGGTTCTCCTTCACGGAACCAATCCCCGATGATTCTTAAGGCCTTTGATGGCCGTGGGTTCCATCCATTTGGCATTCTATAGGATTTGCCTATAGGGGTTGAAGGAAAAACCGTTAGTCTGGATGTGGAGGTGGTTGATGCCCCTCTAGACTACAACCTTCTTTTGGGTCGCAGTTGGTCTTATGCTATGACAGCGGTCGTGTCATCGGTCTTCAGATTTATAAAGTTTCCACATAATGGTAAGATCGTGACGATAGACCAGATGGATTACTTTTCATCCGACCCAACCTCTTCAGAGAGTATCCAGCATGTCGGTAAAATGACTATCCCTTACAAGGATGTTGGTGTAGGATTAGTTAAAGATTCCGGTTTGCTAGGAACTTTTCCTTTTCCTTCGATCAATGCAGACCCTTCATTCACATCCATTCATATGATTACTTCAGACACTGTTATTTACGATGATCCTTGGATTGTCCCATCTGAATCTGAGATAGACTCATTCGGTAATGCAATGCCTTTGAGTCCATATGAAATTGCTTATGAGGCTGTGCAGTCTTTTCCCGACTCCAGTTCAACCCAATTCGACCAAATGAATGTGGTCCGTGAGGAATCACTTTTCACATCAACCTCAGAACGGATAATGTTTCCTGAAGTCGTGTCATCTGAGGAACAACTTCGCGAAATCCTAAGTGTAGACGATCTACCATGGGAAGATCTTCATCATAGATCTTCATTTTTACCTGAGGGTGATGACTTTGAAAATGATTTTTCATCAATTATTACAGCTGAATATGTCAGGGACGCTCAGAATCCTATGAAACATCCTGATTCAGAGTTGAATTTGGGAAACATTTCCCAAACTATTGCCATTGACATTTCAGTCAAAACCGGAGTTATTGAAAACATTCATATAGGTGCCTCGTGTACAGATAATGAAATTCAAACATATAAGGTCCTATTTCAAGAATTCCGCGACGTGTTTGCCTGGTCCTATGAGGAAATGCCAGGAATTGATCCCTCTATTGTTGTTCATGAAATCAAAACTTACCCGGACGCTAAACCCGTTCGGCAACGTCTGCGTCAGATACACCCTAGGAAAGCGGCTGCGATTAAAGCAGAAGTCGAGAAGCTATCGAACCCGTTAACGGATTGGGTATCGAATATCGTTCCGGTTAACAAGAAACAAGGAACAATAAGAATATGTATCGATTATAGGGATATAAATCGTGCTTGTCCAAAAGACAACTATCCCACACCCTATATCGATCAAATAATTGATGATTGTGCCGGCAGTGAAATATTTTCCTTTATGGACGGTTTTTCCGGTTACAACCAAATAATATTCTACCTGCCGATCAACCAAAAACGGCTTTCATTTGTCCTTGGGGGAAATTTGCTTACTGCAAATTACCTTTCGGACTTAAGAATGCCGGAGCCACTTTCCAACGGGCAATGTCTTACGCGTTTCACGACATCAAGCACATTTTGCAACCGTATCTCGATGATTTCCCTGCTCATTCTTTACATCGAGTTGATCACCTTGTCCACTTACGCACTATTTTTATGAGGTGTTGGCATTATCGAATTCGGTTGAACCCACACTATTTACAGTTAGTATGGCTCCATCCACTGTCATACTATCCTCCTTGGCAAGTCTCATGCCTCTGCTCTCCATGTCAAACTTCAAGAAAAAGAGAAAAGTCATTTAAAGTCAATTATCTCTGGTACGCAGTTTCTCTTAGCCTTACCTGCGTGTACGCAACCCAAGTTCACAATACCTGCGTACTTGTACGCTCTGTATGTAAAGGGGTGGGTGCGTACTCCTGTAAAGGTCAAAAGGCACAAGTTTCACTCCAAAAATGTTACTTGTGGTCATTTCTAGAGTCTTCTAGAAGCTTGTTTGACGTGTATGAAGCGCCTCCAGATGGTTCATGTATCCCTACCTAAGAGGAACTTATCCCATCAAGAGGGGAGCTGTCCCATCCAAAGAGGGGTTTATCCCATTGATGGTGGACCTGAATAACTTCCTCTAGAGCACTATAAATACAGGCATTGGGCCAAAGGGAGGAGAGGCTGAAAGCTGAACATTCCTAAGGGTAGATGCTGCTGGAATTAGGACTTCCTTGTAGAAGCTTGTGAGGAGAGATTACCATCTTTACTTGTTTCCATT
This sequence comes from Pinus tabuliformis, assembly GCA_031772625.1. Taxonomy (NCBI): domain Eukaryota; kingdom Viridiplantae; phylum Streptophyta; class Pinopsida; order Pinales; family Pinaceae; genus Pinus; species Pinus tabuliformis. Next base: position 245,970,737 of record CM062811.1, read on the forward strand.
GGGAGGTGGGTGAGTTGATCAGAGTAAGGGAGAACTCTTGTGGACCCTGGGAGGAGCTTGCACAACACGAAGGCTCAAGTTGTAATGGTTCCTTTTGTTACCTTTTAATACAAATTAGTCCATTCTTCTCAACAATTTGTTATTAATGAGTTGTTTCATATACTCCTTGGTCTATATGTTAAATATGTTTTATTTTATGTGATATTCAGGTGCTATTTAATCGTTTGATTGTTAGTGAATGCAGGTTTCGAAGGGAAGGAGGAGCTCATCCGGATCAACGAAGCTGGACTACTACAACAACGTTGGATTACAGGTAGGATCTAAACACTTGATTTCTCATATTGTAAAAACATATTTAGGGAAGGATTGCTCTTATTTGTCTTGTTTGTCATTAGAAAGTCTTAGCTTCTAGGAAGGTCGGTTATGTCCGCACTAACGACTCTTTCCACGTGACAAAATGGCGACTCCGTTGGGGAATCCATGAATGTGTTTGAGTTCTTTTTGATTTGATATTTTGGTCTGAGAAAAATTGCTTGTTTTCTGATTTTTGGTTGTCTAGCTGTGTATTTGGGTGGGTTAGCTTAGAGTCAATTTAGTTTTTTATTTTTATTAGCTTTGCCAGCAGTACGTAGTCTCTGGGTTTGACACAGTGCGTACTTGTGCGCACTGCGTCTTTGTGCACAGGGCGTCCCCACACCTGTGTCAACAGATCACCTGCGTACCCCTGTCAAACTTGAGAAAATTTCATTTTTCATCTTTTTGCTCTTTAGATTTTGTTTTTAATTTGTTTTTACTGCCCAGATCCATCAGTTTACTGTCAAATATCTTCACCTGAACTTGTCCCGTTAGTGTCGAGGGTTTTGGTGGAATTCATAGGGATTTTTCCTTAGGGTTTGATTTTTAACTGGTCCTGTAGTGACTTTGGCGTTAGAGGTTGTCAAACTTTGGATCTCCCTGGTTTTGATCAGTCCTCTTAGGAGTCGGGCCTGTCATAGAAGTCACCCTAGTGAGAGACCTACCTTTGTGTCTTCTCTTTGCGAATCTCGAAAAGTTTGTTTGTTAAAGCCTTGAATTCCATTCTTGAGAAAAAAGAACAAAAAGATTTTGATTTTGTTTTTTGGTTAGTTTATGATTCTGCATGAACTGATCCTTAGTTTCATTTTGACTAAGTAAAACATCCGGGAATCATCCTTGTAGGCTTTTTTCCTCATTATTTTTTCCTTTTAGGTAAATTTCCTTTTAATTTTCTTTTGAGTGAATTTGATTTGATTGTCTTAGATTCGTTAAATTCGATTTGATAAAATAGTTTTACATGCTTTATTAATATAGAAAAAACACAAAAATTCTTTTGGAAAAAGTTTTCTTTGGTAGCATTTGTAGACTTTTGGGAGAAAAAGGAAATTTCGTAGAGTAATTAGTGGTCATGACTTGTGTGTGTTGAAAAGATAAAGAGAATTGTTTCTTTGATTGTCTTTACTAAGAAAGTTGTTTTCTATAAAATTTGCATTTTCCAACTCTCTTAGTTAAGAGATTCATTGAAAAAAGAAAAGTAGTGTAAATCATCTTAAGTGCATCTTTGTATTGGTTGCGAGTCGAGTCTACACACCACCAGTTTCATCTCCACTACCTTTTGTCTTTAAGAAAAACCGTAAAATTAACGCTTAAAGTAAAATCAACTTAGTAACTTTTATTTACTAGGGCTCTGAAACACCAATTTAGATCAGGCTAGTGTCTTGGAGTAGGAGAATAATTAACTCTCCAAGACAACAAAACCAAACAAATAGCTTATCTTGTGATAGAATAAATCCAATTGTCTCATTTGTACTCTGGGAAAGCTCCTCTTAAAGGAGAAGCACGAGCTCGTGTCCGAACCAGTGAGGGGATCAATCCTCCCTCATTGGGAACGACGCCAGACACGCACGTATTACAAACGATAAACCTCGGATTAACCATTTTCGAGGAGCCAGGGGTCACTTGTCAGTAAACCTTGGATTATTGTCAAGGAGCCGGCAAGGGGATTGAGCTTGATACTCTGCCCTTGTGTGCTGTCGGAGTGTAGACTGTTCCCCCAGGTGCATTTGTTATGGTTGGTAACCTTAGTGACCATTATCTTTAGGATTCTACCGAGGTGACGGTGGAGGGAAGATCCCACTGTACCTGGAGCAGACGTCGGCTAGACTCACTTGGATTTTCCGGGGGGTTCACTTCACTCGAGACGGTTAAAGTGGAGGAACTTGTGCCGGTCTATTCATTAAGCAGGTTGCTGGGGTAACTGTTCCACCCGCCACTTCTGTACTGAATCCGGCGATGTTGGGTTTCATCTCAAACTAGCGTTTTCGGTCTGGAAGGCTACTGTTTGTGCTTGGTTTGACGCCCTAGATTCTTTAGGCGTATGGTTCAAATTTGTTTGGTTCTTTAGATACTTTAGGTGGTTTTCTTTGAGATTTTACTTTGTTTGCGTGTGCAGTAGTTAAAAGTTTTTAACTGTGGCGGAATTACCGAGACAGTCCCGTAGACTTCGGGGCAAGTCTCCTGAGGTTGTTTCTGTGGCCGAATTGTTGAGGAAATCCCGTAGACTTCGGGGTGAACCTCCTCAAGACGTCCCAAGTCATTACGAAGGTTTAAAGGTCCTTGTAACTCCTCCTAGCGGCAGTAGAGTAGGTTCACCAGAAGAAGGAGAGTCTTCGTTGGTAGTCCATCAAGATTACCAAAGTCTAGAAACAGGTTATAATCCTGAAGCAGTTGAAGTTTCTGAGCTTGCTGGTAGTTTTTCATCTACTAGTGATATAGGTGAAGAACCTGAAATATCTGAACCTATTACTCCAACTTCTAGTGTACCAGATTCACCTAGGGTAGAAAGAGTCATCACCGAAAATCTTCCTACTGGTTTGATAGCTATTGAAGGACTTGCTCCAGAGGAAGAATTAGGCGTATCTATTCTTGAAGATCAACCTACTATTGATCTAAGGGAGCGTGAATCTATCTTTTACAGTCCTCCTAGAAGTACTACTTGGTACCTTTCGTTAACCAATTATTTAAACAACTCAGGGGTAGGTTTTTCTCCACCTCGTACTCCTTTTCCACCTGGAGCTATTTATACTCCTGTAAATATGTCTGGTCAGTCGTCCGTGTTCACTCAATCTCCTGAATCTTTCTTACACGGCGGTCCTTCTGTTCCCACCGGGTATCAGTCACTTTCTGGTACCTTTGCGGGGGCATCTCCTCAACCCATTGATCATGGGTTATTAGCTGGAAACAATGGTAATAAACCGTTGGGTGTAGGGGACATTTACATGATGTCAGGTTCAGTTCCCATTTCTCAACCTCAAGGGGTCAATTACAGCCTGGGGGGGCAGCCTCAATTAACGCCTGGGGGGCAACCTCAAGGTACACAAATTGTGTTTGGGGGGCAACCTCAAGGCCAGTATGTACCCATAGTACAATACATGCCTCAAGGTCAACCCCAGCCTCAATATGTACCCCAGGGTCAACCTCAGTATCAATATTTACCTCAAGGGTATCAACCCCAAGGGTATCAACCTCAAGGGTATCAACCTCAAGGTCAAGGTCGACCCTAGTATCAGTATTTACCCCAAGGTTATCAACCTCAAGGTCAACACTCGAGTCAAGGTTATCAACCACCTCAAGGTCAGTCATATGTTCAAGGTATGGGAACCATGCCTGTCAGTTATCAATCCTATCCTCAATCCGGTTATGGATCTCAGTATCCTCAACCTGTTACGGGTCAATACCCCGGAATGATAGTGTGGGATCCATCACAGGGTCAACAGGTGTTGCAGCCAAGTATACAGTTGGTACCTCAAACTAGACAACCCGTAGTTTCTGGTTCACCCCAGCAACCGCAACCTGTCCAGTCAAATGTTCAAACTTCTGTAACTTCGGTAGTTACTCAGCCGCCAATTGCACCTAATACTCCATCTCAAACGACTGCTGCAACTACCGCAACATCTACCGCACTTACTTCTGGAGTATCGACAGCTCCGGTTTCTACTGTCTCTGCAACCACTCCTCAGACATATTTACCATTGTCTGGATCTACGATTCAAACTACGGTCCAGATGCCTGTAGGGCAACCTGGTTTAAGTACTGTTGTAACAAGTCAACCTCAATTTACCTACCAACAGTACCAGGGACAGTACCAATCAAGGATAATTTTAGGGGCGAATGTTCGCCCTTTGGGGAAATTAAGGGGTTTTAAATTTTTAGTGGGCGAATATTTTGTATCATAGTACATTTTTACAAATCACCTCAAATAGCCCACCTTATTTTAAGGGAGAGGGTAAAAAAGGTAAAATTAGCCCTTAAAATTAGGACTTAAAACCTTCCATTCGCCCATTTTCAAGAATAGGTTTTATTTAAGTGAATCCATTCGCCCATTTTCAAGAATAGGTTTTATTTAAGTGAATCCTATGGGCCAAATACCATATTTAGAAAAGAGGTATGGTAAATTAATAAAAATATAAATAAATGAGAGGTATCGTAAATAAATAAAACATTTTTTATATTTACTCCATAAGTCACCTTATATACATGTAAGGGTGTAAACAAATAAAAATATAAGTAAAGTGGAGGTATGGTAAATAAATAAAACGTCTTTTTATACTTACTCAAAAGGTATGGTAGATAAATAAAAATATAAATAAAATAGACATCGTAAATAAATAAAACCTCTTTTTATATTTAGTCCATAACCCTCGTTCTATTTATGAAGCCTCAAGAAAGAGGTTTTATTTAAGTGAATCCTATGGGCCAAATACCATATTTGTAAAAGAGGTATGGTAAATTAATAAAAAATATAAATAAAGGAGAGGTATGGTAAACAAATAAAACATTTTTTTATATTTACTCCATAAGTCACCTTATATTTACGAACACTCAAAAAATGGGTTATATTTAGGTGAAACCTATGGCCAAAATACTATGGGACAAATACCATGGACTAGATTGTTATTAATACCATGCAAAAAATCATTATTAACCCTAATATTAGAATTAACAAAAATAAAAATGGCACATGGTATTGACCCATGGTATTCACCAAAATGGCACATGGTATTGACCCATGGTATTCACCCAGAATGTAGCCTATTTAAATGAGGGAATTAAACCAACATGTAGCCTATGCTAAGATTCACTAGGACTTTACAAAGTTTTATTATTTAGTGAAAGAGTCGCCAAGATCTTACAAGATTTTATAATTGAGTAAAATATTCGCCATGCCTGGTGAGAGATTCGCCAAAAAATTATATATACATATTATATTATTGATAAAATCGCCTTCCATTTTTCCTATATACCATGGAGATTCGCCCATTTATTATATTTATAAATTTAGGGGGGGTTCTTAAAATTTTCCCTGGTACCAATTCGGTCCTGCTGTTCAACAACCGGTTTACCAGTATCAACCGTATCCTGGGTACACTTATCAACAACCCCAGTACGGTCCGGTTAATCCTGGTTTTCCAGGAGGATATAATATCCCTAATGCGATTCCTGTCCCTAGTTATCCTGGATATCCTCCTCCTGGGACTGGTCTTGTGACCCAGAGTTTTAGAGATCCTAACCGGCAGTTACCGTTTATCGCGACTTTGGATTTACCCGACTTGACGCGCCTAACGAACGATCCAATTCAATATCTTCCGTTCTGGCCGCCAATGCCAAATAAGTTGCCCAGTGATATACCCAAGTTCGAAGGTAAGTCTGGAGAGGATCCGTCCAATCACGTGATGACTTACCACCTTTGGTGTGCTTCAAATTCTATCTCGGATGATTCGATCCGCTTACGTCTTTTCCAGCGTACGCTCATTGGTCTCGCGGCCAAGTGGTACATTGAGTTACCACGGGCCTCTTTTTACAATTTTAGCCAGTTAGCTACCTCGTTCCTAACTCATTTTCAGTTGCCGCTCAGATACGATAACGGCACGGAGATATTAACTTCATTAAACAGTCGACCTCCACCTATATTTCCGATCATATTCATGAATGGAGACGTCGAAGACGTTTAGTGAAAGTTTTTATCCCGGACCAAATCTTAGCTGAATGGTTTGTAAAATCATTATTACCGAAGATTACTGAAGATGTAGCTAAGGCCGGAGTAGTTACTGAGGAGCAAGTCATTGCTCAAGCCCAGTACCTTGACTTAGTTTACACTCAGTCGGGTACGTTGCACGAGAAGATCCCAGATCTTCCTAAGTCGAATCAAATTGTTGTTGCTCCTTCGGGGTCTCATGCTGCTGATGGCATGATTGGTATGGTGAATACTAAAAGTAAGAAGAAATCCTCAAAGAATTCTTCTCCAATAATAACCTTACCAAACTCCCCGACACAGGAGAGTCTTTTCCTGAAATTACTGCCGATATTCACGCTGTAGAGTCATCTACGGCTAAATCAAAAAACGGTGGTAAGAAGAAAGGCAAGAAGAAGGATAAAGCAGACAAGGCTCCAAAGGAGAAAAAAGAGAAGTCGGAATCTAACGACGAAAAGCACAAACCTCGCTATCCTTGTTTAATTTGTGAAGAAGATCATTTCACAAGAGATTGCCCTCATCGGGAAGAGGTTGTGAAAATCGTTAAAGGTTCCCCAACTCTGCTGTTTTGAAAGATCCATTTCCGAAGCAGGAGAGTAAAATGATAGGTTCTTCCTCGAGTGCCAGTCAAGAACCCATATTGATGATGTCTCATGTACAGATTGCGACTCGATCGCAAGATTATGGTAGTAAGAATCCTGTTGATGGTAAAGAAGCAGAATCTTCTCATTCTAATCCATCAACCTCAGCTCCCGGTTCTGATCCACTACAGATCGAGAAACCTAACCCGGACTTGGTAATTAAACCGCCCGCCAAGGGTATACTTCGAAAGTCTTCTTTCAATCCACATGCGAGAGCAGCTCAGAATTATAACATTGTTGAGGATTTAGCTGTTCCACCCTTAGCAATTTCGGCTTTGGAAGTGTTGCAATCATGCCCAGCACAACGAAAATTACTCTTGTCGGCTATAGGAGCTGTTGATATTCAGTACCCGAACCTGATAATCTTTGATCTAGAAAATAGTACACCGCGCCTCCCTCATCAAATGGCTTTCCAGATTCCAGTGATAGTCAAAAACAGGCCTATTCATCGGACTGTAATTGATGAAGGAGCTTCTACGTGTATTATGTCGATTCAGTGTTGGAGATCGCTTGGTTCTCCTTCACTGAACCAATCCCCGACGATTCTTAAGGCCTTTGATGGCCGTGGGTTCCATCCATTTGGCATTCTACAGGATTTGCCTATAGGGGTTGAAGGAAAAATCGTTAGTCTGGATGTGGAGGTGGTTGATGCCCCTCTAGACTACAACCTTCTTTTGGGTCGCAGTTGGTCTTACGCTATGACAGCGGTCGTGTCATCGGTCTTCAGAGTTATAAAGTTTCCACATAATGGTAAGATCGTGACGATAGACCAGATGGCTTACTTTTCATCCGACCCAGCATCTTCAGAGAGTATCCAGCATGTCGGTAAAATGACTATCCCTTACAAGGATGTTGGTGTAGGATTAGTTAAAGATTCCGGTTTGCTGGGAACTTTTCCTTTTCCTTCGATCAATGTAGACCCTTCATTCGCAACCATTCATATGATTACTTCAGACACTGTTATTTACGATGATCCTTGGATTGTACCATCTGAATCTGAGATAGACTCATTCGGTAATGCAATGCCTTTGAGTCCATATGAAATTGCTTATGAGGCCGTGCAGTCTTTTCCCGACTCCAGTTCAACCCAATTCGACCAAATGAATGTGGTTCGTGAGAAATCACTTTTCACATCAACCTCAGAACGGATAATGTTTCCTGAAGTCGTGTCATCTGACGAACAACTTCGCGAAATCCTAAGTGTAGACGATCTACCATGGGAAGATCTTCATCATAGATCTTCGTTTTTACCTGAGGGTGATGACTTTGAAAATGATTTTTCATCAATTATTACAGCTGAATATGTCAGGGACGCTCAGAATCCTATGAAACATCCTGATTCAGAGTTGAATTTGGGAAACATTTCCCAAACTATTGCCATTGACATTTCAGTCAAAACTGGAGTTATTGAAAACATTCATATAGGTGCCTCGTGTACAGATAACGAAATTCAAACATACAAGGTCCTATTTCAAGAATTCCGCGACGTGTTTGCCTGCTCCTATGAGGAAATGCCAGGAATTGATCCCTCTATTGTTGTTCATGAAATCAAAACTTACCCGGACGCTAAACCCGTTCGACAACGTCTGCGTCAGATACACCCTAGGAAAGCGGCTGCGATTAAAGCAGAAGTCGAGAAGCTACCGATCCCGTTAACAGATTGGGTATCGAATATTGTTCCGGTTAACAAGAGACAAGGAACAATAAGAATATGTATCGATTATAGGGATATAAATCGTGCTTGTCCAAAAGACAACTATCCCACGCCCTATATTGATCAAATAATTGATGATTGTGCCGGCAGTGAAATATTTTCCTTTATGGACGGTTTTTCCGGTTACAACCAAATTAATATTCTACCTGCCGATCAACCAAAAACGGCTTTCATTTGTCCTTGGGGGACATTTGCTTACTACAAATTACCTTTCGGACTTAAGAATGCCGAAGCCACTTTCCAACGGGCAATGTCTTACGCGTTTCACGACATCAAGCACATTGTGCAACCGTATCTCGATGATTTCCCTGCTCATTCTTTACATCGAGTTGATCACCTTGTCCACTTACGCACTATTTTTATGAGGTGTCGGCATTATCGAATTCGGTTGAACCCACACAAATGTGTCTTCTGCATAGAAGTGGGACGATTGCTAGGATTTGTCGTTTCAAAAGTCGGTATCCGCGTCGATCCCTCGAAGGTCGAAGCTATCATTAAATTGCCTCCTCCTTCGAGTTTGCGCCAACTCCAAAGTTTGCAGGGGAAAGCAAACTTTTTACGTCGATTCATTCCTAACTACGCCGAGGTTACAGAGGGTTTCACCCAGTTGTTGAAACAAAACGCTCAATTTTCTTGGGATGAGATAGCTCAGAAATCTTTTGATGCGCTTAAGCACGCGTTGACCCATGCACCGTTGTTGCATCCTCCCAACTACAACCAGGACTACTTTTTGTATCTCGCCGCCTCCCACTCCACCATTGGAATGGTCTTAGTTCAGGAAGACGAATTCGGAATGGAACATGTGATATATTATCTTAGTAGGACGTTAAATCCCACTGAGCTAAAATATTCGCATGTGGAGAAATTGGCCCTGGCAGCTGTTCAGGCTGTCCAGCGTTTTCGTCATTACATTCTCCTCCGTAAAACTACAGTGATTTCGGATTGCAACCCTACGATCTATATTTTAACAAAACAATTGCTAGGGGGCAAGTACTCCAAATGGATTGTTATCCTGCAAGAGTTCGATTTGGAGTTCGAGAAGTCCAAGTCTAAGAAATCCTTAGTTTTTGCGGAATTGATGTGTGACTTCCCGCGTGCTGACACGGAAACTGTGGCAGAGCAACCCATTGCAGACGAATCTCTATTTCTTATCAGCACTTTAGATCCGTGGTATAGGGATATAATCGTCTATCTCCAAACCCAATCCTTTCGGCCCAAAGCTTCAAAGTTGGAACGCCGGAAAATTCGATTCCAGTCCCAACAATACAGAATTATTGGAGATACTCTTTATCGTTGTGGGGCGGACTTGGTTTTCCGTCGTTGCTTAACTCATGAAGAGGCGGAAAGGGTTTTGAATGACTGTCATTCTGGAGCATGTGGCGGTCATATGTCTCGGTATGCCACAGCTCAGAAGGTGTTGCGTGCTGGCTATTTCTAGCCATCCATGTTTAAAGACTGTATCATTGCGGTCCGAAAATGCCACAACTGTCAAGTGTTTGATCGCAAGATGCGCGCACCACCTACTCCTCTCCACCCTATAATTTCCGTTGGCCCTTTTGCTAAATGGGGTATCGATTTTATTACTTGTAACCCTCACTCAGCCGGGGGGCATGCGTATATCATCCTTGCGATTGATTATTTTACTAAGTGGGCCAAGGCGATGCCTACATTCGAGGCAAGCGGCAAAACAGCAGCGATTTTCGTATTCAATCATATTATTGCTAGGTTTGGTGTCCCACAAGTGATAATCACTGACCATGGACACCATTTTCGAAACATTATGATGACAGAACTTACAAGCCAGCTTGGTTTACGCCATGATAGCTCTACTCCTTATTATCCTCAAGCAAACGGTTTGGTTGAATCCATCAACAAAGTTCTAGTTATCATGATCCGACGAATCATTGGTATTCATCGGTCGAATTGGCACAACATGTTATTTTCAGCGCTTTGGCCGTATCGAACCTCAGTAAAAACATCAACAGGTTTCACTCCTTTCCAACTAGTTTATGGTTTGGAAGCAGTGTTGCCCATTGAATGCGAAATCCCATCACTTCAAATGGCTATCGAATTACTCCCAGCTACTTCCGAAGAGGAGAAGCGTCTGTTATACTTAGCTAAATTAGATGAGACTTGACGTGACGCTGCTTTAGCAATCGAGACTCACGCAAAAAGGATGAAAGCTCAGTATGATAGTAACGTAACCCCTCGTAATTTTTCGAAAGGAGACCTAGTGCTATTATATGATCAAGCTAACGATAAATTAGGTGCTGGAAAATTCGTTCCCATGTGGCATGGGCCCTACATTGTCAAGAGAAAGCTAGCAAAAGGGGCCTATGAGCTGGTAGATTTTGATGGGGACTCTTTGGGTAAGCCCAGAAATGGACTTTACCTAAAGAGGTATTATGCTTAAATGGTGGATATGGAGATTTAGTTAGTTCTAGTTGGGTTAATTTTTCTTTCTAGCTAGTATGTGTGTTTAGTTTAGACTGTGTGCTTAGTGTAGAGAGTGTGTTTTTCGTCGTTATTCTGGCTTATCTTGGTTTTACTCTTGATATTGCAGATGTCGACGCCTCTCCAAACGTACATTGGATTTGCTGATGGTGCTTGTCGTAGTACACGGAATATCTCTTCCGCAGCTTGGGTTATTTATTCACCCTGTGACGAGTTAGTTTCTATGCATGGGGTGAGCCTCGGTCAAACAACAAACAACATTGCAGAATACAGTGCAGTGATTGAACTATTATCTGAATCTATTTCATTTGGGATTCAAAGTTTGATAGTGAGGTTAGATTCTGAACTCATTGTATTACAGCTTAATAGAGTCTATGCCATTAGAAATCCAGTGTTATTAAGATTGTTTTTGAGGGTGCGTCTCTTGGAACGTGAATTTGATTACATTGAATATCAGCATATTCCAAGGTCTTTAAATACATTATCAGATGCAATGGCGTCTCGAATGTTAAATAGACATTTTTAACAATCATAAATGCAAATTTATAAACATTTCATCACACATGTTTAACAAAATAAGCCGGTAATAATGATATATATATATAGATAGGAGTGTGTCAAAAATATACATCGTCTTCGATCATAGGTTGAAAAACACCTTATGATCGGCAAAAATGATAAGTACAAAAAACCAAAAATGTCGCATGTGTCTACAAAAGTGACTAGCCAATCACTGGTGGTGCTCTCTATACGAGACCACTGCCCGCGCTACCCTACACAGGAACCTCCTGAAAGGTCCTGGGACTGCGACCACGTAGCGCTGAAGTCGGATAGGAATTTCATCTAGAGTGGTCTCTGGTATACCCGCCATCAGACGCTCTAGATCCTGTTCCAGCTCGGCTAAGGTCTCTGTGGCCGCATCCTGTGGGGCCGGTGCTGGTACAGCTGGTACTCTTCTCTCAAAAGCCCGGAGATTGCCCAGACGCCGTGGACCTACATCTGCATTTTAAAAATTTGTGCTGTCAGTTTTGAGACGATATATAAAAAACAAAAAAATAGATAATTTAAAAAAACTTGGAAAAATGAAATACCTCTGTCGTCCCATTGTTCTCCCTGTGGAAGAACCATGTCCGGATCATTGCGAAAATCCATTCCGGCATAAGGAAAATCCTGAATCGCAAAGACCTGGCCCTCCAGCCAGTGAAAGTAACCATCAAGAAATCGAACAACTGTTGCTCCCTCATCAGGATGCCGGGCCATTACCACAACCCATCTCGTCAACTTAGGCTCCCGAGGAGCCCCAACTAGAACTGTAAGATGCTGGGGGATCAGCATTGGAACTCTCTCTAGGGAAAAGCTCACAACTAAACGCCCATATCCAAAAGTCTTCAGTTGTCCGTTCTTTGCCCTGGTTAGTTGGCCCTTCATATTGGCCAACACAGCATCGCACCAGCTGAAAATGGTGCCTTGGAAGCAATCTATAGCCATCCGCATTTGGGAACCAGTGGCTATGTGCAAAGCGGCAACGCCGCAAAGTCTGGTAACAGTAAAGGCAATTACCATAAGTTCAGGTTGGGATATGTATTTGATTTCTATCCCCTTATCCTGGTTTTGATTGTTGCACCACTCTAGCCGGAGACTAGCAAGGGATTGGCCACCCGGCCTAGTCCCGAATAGAGAGAGTTGCTCGCCCCTGTTAGGCAAGCCAGTGAGAAAGTATATGTCGGAGGACTCTATCTCGAGCTGGTGTTCTCCGATGTAAAAACATTGATCCTGAATGTTCCACCTTTCAACCAGCCACTCTAAGAATGGCACCTGGGCCCTCATGCCAGGTATGGCCCAGTACTTGTAGAGACTGCATGCCTTTAACGCATCAATAGAAGGTTGATGACCTATTGCGTCCAAATCAACGTCTTCGTGTTCTTTTTCACGCCAATCTAGCATGGTGAGTGACCTACACACCAAAAAACAATGATTAGAATTCATTAAACAAAATTTGGTTGGTTAAATTTGGGTTTTGGGGTTTGGGGTTTGAAAATCTGCGTTTCACGGGGTACGCACCCTGCGTTCAGAAAACAGAGCGGCGGTACGCAGCTGTTCTGAAGGTGGGCTGCGTACTCCGACCTTTTTCCCATATACGAAAAAGTCGGGGTACGCAGGTCACCCATGGGGCACCTGCGTCCCCCGAGAAACGGACTCTAAAACCCTAAACCCTCCAAAAAATCAAACTAGAACTTGAAATGAAATTCTAAACGGATGAAATTGAAGAGGAGGATGTTGTGAAATACCTAAAAGAGACGGTGCTTGATTCTGACGGTCGGATTCTCCGCAAAGTCCACGGGAAGTTTCTTGTCAAAAGCCCTTTTCTCAACCTCAACAGTAAAATCGTAAAATGACATGGTAAAAAGTCTTTTTATAGGTTTTTTGGATGAATGAATGCTAAGTTTGTTTATTTTTCACCATGAAAAGATATTTTTCAATGTATTTTTGCCCATCTTAAACAGGTATGAGTAATGTGTCGTTTTTGTGTAGGACAAAAGGACTTTAGGGTAAAATCATCATTTTTCACAAACCAAGACATCAGAGTCATCTTTTAAGCCCTTTTCTGACTCCTAAAAAATGAAAAGATTGCTGAGCGTTTCTTTTACACTCGTTAAAACGGAATTAAAAGACGGTCCCCTTATAGCTCTTTTCTGACCATAAAAACAGGAAAACATTGCCGGGTTTTTGTCGTTTCAAACTCGATACGGAAATAAAACGACGTGTCCTTGATCGCTTTTTACTTTTCAGGTCAGAGACACTAATCATGAAAGTACTCCTTGGTCGCAAGATCAAGCGGTTCTCTCAGGTATTATTTTATACGTTTTCGGGCTTGGGAGACACAAATTTACGAAAAAGTTCACCTTGGAGTCTTCTTTAGTTTTTTCAGACTCTCTAAAAATGAAAAACGCCGAGTTTCTCCTATACTGGACTCGTTAAAATTTCACAGTAGAGAACCTGTTCAATTACAAACAGGAACGGACCACTCCTTCTTAGGGTCCGAATCTAAACTAAGTTGGACTCATCTGAAGGATGAGCTTATAATCAAGCATATGTTATCCTCCTCAAGCTTGTAAAAAATAAAGAGGTACTTGCCAGAAATGGTGGGGGAAAAGAGAGAAGAATGAACCGATTTTTTATCCTTTGTTACAGAAGAACCTTATCACCGCTCTTGAACATGACACTTTCCATTCACCTGGGTTGGGAAATCCTTCGCCTTAAAGTTGATCAAACCACTTTGAAAGTCTTCAACCATTTCTGGGTATTAACTTTGGGTCAATCGTCACCAAGCCATCTGTCGTGTCGTTATGTGTTCAAGAGGTCTCTGCAAATAAACCATTCATATGCAAAATACTTGTCATCCATTTGACCATCCCTGAGTCAGTCCTTACAGCAACATTTCTTCAACTTGAACAATGATTTCGTGTTGTGGGCTTGCCTACAACGGGTCGCTTTCTATCGACATCAGCACATTATCTAGAAAGATGACTTAGAAATCGTCAGTACCTTGAAGTCTGCATGCATCAATGGCAGGTTTCTCACCTTTGACGATAGTTTACATCATTGACTTTCGATCGAAGGATTCCGTGACGTGTTCGACATCAACCCATTCATTCACATTTCATGGATTGTACTGGGTACTTTGAGAACCATTGACATTACTGGTGGTCTCTCTCACACTTGTTAACGATTTACATCATTGACTGGTAATCAAGTGGTTTCTACCATGCTCGACATCAACTCATTTATTCGCATGGATAGAATCGTACCAATTCAGGAAGTAGAAATGAAGACCCTGGATTTAGTTTCCACCATCCAGGCTGCGAGGAGTTTTGTATTCATTATATAGTAGACTAATCATAAACAGATGGCTGCGTCCATACTGTGTCTACAAAATTCTATGATTGTGATGTACTGCAAAATCATTCTTGTATCAGAGCAGTAGTTAGATTGTTAGTTAAAGTTTTCAATCTGAGTATGGGAATGCCTACCTCAGTGATGATATCATCTTATATATGTATTTTGTGTTGAATATTTGCAGGTTCTGACCGGGTCCTCCGCAAGATACTCCTTGAAATGATAAAGTACTTCACCCTTCCTAGATCATAAAAACCCTAATCTACTACAGGCTTCGCACTTTAGGGAGCAATCTGTTACACTAAAAAATGTCACCATGACTATTTACAGTTAGTATGGCTCCATCCACTGTCATACTATCCTCCTTGGCAAGTCTCATGCCTCTGCTCTCCATGTCAAACTTCAAGAAAAAGAGAAAAGTCATTTAAAGTCAATTATCTCTGGTACGCAGTTTCTCTTAGCCTTACCTGCGTGTACGCAACCCAAGTTCACAATACCTGCGTACTTGTATGCTCTGTATGTAAAGGGGTGGGTGCGTACTCCTGTAAAGGTCAAAAGGCGCAAGTTTCACTCCAAAAAAGTTACTTGTGGTCATTTCTAGAGTCTTCTAGAAGCTTGTTTGACGTGTATGAAGCGCCTCCAGATGGTTCATGTATCCCTACCTAAGAGGAACTTATCCCATCAAGAGGGGAGCTATCCCATCCAAAGAGGGGATTATCCCATTGATGGTGGACCTGAATAACTTCCTCTAGAGCACTATAAATACAGGCATTGGGCCAAAGGGAGGAGAGGCTGAAAGCTGAACATTCCTAAGGGTAGATGCTGCTGGAATTAGGACTTCCTTGTAGAAGCTTGTGAGGAGAGATTACCATCTTTACTTGTTTCCATTGGGAGGTGGGTGAGCTGATCAGAGTAAGGGAGAACTCTTGTGGACCCTGGGAGGAGCTTGCACAACACCAAGGCTCAGGTTGTAATGGTTCCTTTTGTTACCTTTTAATACAAATTAGTCCATTCTTCTCAACAATTTGTTATTAATGAGTTGTTTCATATACTCCTTGGTCTATATGTTAAATATGTTTTATTTTATGTGATATTCAGGTGCTATTTAATCGTTTGATTGTTAGTGAATGCAGGTTTCGAAGGGAAGGAGGAGCTCATCCGGATCAACGAAGCTGGACTACTACAACAGCGTTGGATTACAGCTAGGATCTAAACACTTGATTTCTCATATTATAAAAACATATTTAGGGAAGGATTGCTCTTATTTGTCTTGTTTGTCATTAGAAATTCTTAGGCTTCTAGGAAGGTCGGTTGTGTCCGCACTAACGACTCTTTCCGCGTGACACTGCTGCTAGGACTTTCTGTCATCATGGAGATTGATTTTTCACCAGAAAGAGAGAGACAACACAAAGGAGGGAGGATTCTCATATATGAACCATCATATTGCAACCAAATCAACTCCTATCCTTTCATCAAGCAATGCTTTGAGGATGTTCACTATTTGAGTTTTGCAAAAGAGTAAGTGAAGCAGGGTTTTATGAGCAGCTGACAGATTGGGTAGCTACACACTTGAAAGGGGAGACTGTTGTCATTGTTGGTATTGAGTTTAGCTTCTCAATGGCCGCCATCTCACTAGCAACTAGTTTACCAGACAATGGCGAATACGGGTTCAAGGGAATGAGTCTAGATCTTGAAAACTATAAGCCATTCCTAAAGACTCCATACAGAGACACACAAACTCACCTTATGCCTTTCAGATATTTTCTTGAGAAGTATTCCCCTTTAATGAAGACCATCATGAGGTTCTTTGCCTGTGAAGGTAGAATCTCAAGATTGTATGCCTATCATATTCGCCTCTTGATGCACTTCACATCTCAAAATCCACTCAACATGTGCAATTACCTATTCGGGAGTATTTCAAAAATGTCTGAAAAGATACAGTTGAAGGACAAAGAGCACTCTCCAAGCTTGTTCCATCACAATCTCATCAAAACCATTGTCCTTCATCAGTTGGCAGAGAGGGGTATGGCTTGGGAAGCCTTTTTAGAAACAGATCTAAAATGGCATGAGGAAAATGCAGCATCTCAGTCCCCAAGTACACCAAAACAAAAAACAGAGATGGGGTCATCTAGCAAACCAGCAGAGAAGATTCAGCTACCTAGGCCAGAGGTCACCAAAGTGTATAAGAAAGGGCAGAGGCTTGTGTTTTCTTCTCACAAAGAGAAAGGGGCCAAGCCTTCTTCATTGACAAAGCAGGCATCGACAGTAAAGGACAAGAAGACAGTTGAGCATGAATTAGAGATTATTGATTTAGAAGAGGAAGATGAGACTTCAATTATGAAGTAGACTATCAGGGACAAGGACTACCAAATCAAGGAGCTGGAAATAAATATGGAAAGAGAAAAGTTCATTATATCATTCCTTGAACAAGAAAACAGTCAACTCAAAGCAAAAGAGTTGATCCTAGAAAAGGAGAAAGCTAAGCTAATGCAACAAGTCGGAAAAGATAAGGAGATAATGACATCAAGTGATCCTGAAGCATCATAGGTGAAAGGGAAAAGGAAAAGACCAAGAACCATAGGTCTCAAGGAAGCTTTTCAAGAGGAACAAAAACAAATATTACTTAATGAAGACCTTGACCTAAAAGAAAGAATTTCCCTAGAGGTTCATCCAGATAAAAAATATTGGCTTAATAGGTTGAATGAACACTTGGAGAATCTCCTTAGAAGGAAAATAGAGACAATCAATTTCTCAGACACATGGCGTATCATTATCAAGCTCAAAACATGATCGCTAATGTTAAGGTAAAACAACTTGAAAACAAGCCCAATGAAGCCAAAAAAGACCAAAAGGATGAGGGAAATGTGGAGATGCTTTCTGAAACCTCCATGAAGCTATAAAAACACTATTTTTACACCTTCCCTCCAATTTTGAGCTAATTCTGAGCATTTTGAGTTTTTTGGCAAATTTTGGTCTAAATTCATAAATTTAGCCTTTCTATAAGCACGCTGCGATTTTTCCTCAAGCCTCCATTTGAGGAAAGATCTACATTTTTTGAAAGGTCTTTCCATCCTCTAAAAACCGATTTTCCCAGATTTTGCAGAGGTGGCTTAGTTTTGGAGAAAAATGCAAAAAAGTGGCAAAAAACTAGCATTCTGGACCATTTTTTGACAAGCGATGTGCTTCTGGAGTGACCTTGGGAGAATGTATTTTTGAAAGTCTTACCATGCTCCAAATTCTAAAATTAAAACTTTTATAGAAACTAGAATTGAAGGGATAGTTGACCGTTCTCTCAGATTTTAATTTTGACCCCTGGAAGGCACCGCAAAAGCAGCTCAAAGTCAGTGTTACGCTTCTACACTGTCTGTGTTTTTATTTGGAAAATTTCACTGTGTAAAATTTCTAGTTTCTAGTCTGACTTGGTCAAAGTCAAGATTCTCTATGTAATGGAGCTATTTACGAGGCTAGGTGATGTAGGAATGAATAAATGTATATCATAGGTTGTTTTTGATTTTTATTAGGCCTGATAAAAGAAGCAAACTCCTAAACAAACTCTTCATGAGGTGTTTGAGTTTCACCTTCTCACTCTCACCTGTTGGTTGAGAGAATCTTGGATTCAGTTCCTCCACCAAGGAATTTAACTCTTGAAGGTGGGAAATTGGTCTAGGAAAGTCTATAAGTACTATTTCACTTCAGGAGAAGAGGGTTGAACCTTTTGTAAAGGAGGCTTGCATTGCAATCATCTTTCAGCAAATACAGATACAGGTTGTAGCTATTTTCAAGGAACTATAGCCCAGTGAGTTCATGGTGCTTGTACTTCATTCTCCTTATTTTCTCAAGGTCTAAACATCTTTATATACATTATATCTCTTCTTTCTATGAATTCCTTGTGATAAAATACTCAGAATTCTTGTTTTTCAAGCTCTGTTATCTAGCTTCATAGTTATGTGTTTTGTCTTCCTAAGCTAATGAAATCATGTTTATTTATGCTCATTAGTTTCTTTCACACTATATCCTCTATACTACACTGACAAATACTCAAATTACACCATGGTTTCTGACATCTAACTCCTTCTTATGCTTGCTCCTGTATTCCCACAGCCTGACCTACTTGTGGCTCCAAACCCTAAGTTCAGAAAACCCTTTAAGAACCAAATTTTCACAAACAACTACTCCTATCTAGTCTAAAATTCATTTTCTTTAAAGTTATATCACTGATAAAAGACTTAGAGAGATCCCTCTCATGCTTAGTAGGGCTAGCTACTGAGCTGAAGTGGTTTGAGGTTACCCTTGTGGATTTCCTTTTCAGCCTAGGAGATTGTAAGGACTAACACCTCCTTCAGCTCTAAACTTGATATATAGAAAACTACAGTCCGTGCACTATCCGTCACTTTTTACAGAATTCCAATCATCTTCTCAGAGGGATAGTTATGACAATGTTCCCAAGGTCACTTCTTTGCAATGAAATTCGGGAGCCTGCAAAAACCCTAACTTCCACAGATCATATCCTTGAAAATATAGCGAACCAAGATCTTGAATTTGGTCACGACATTCATCAAGATTTCAAATCAAATGGGTTTTAATTTCAAAATCTAAGACTTCGAAAAAATGAAGTTATAGCGCAAATTCCATTATCACTATTTTTGGAGGATATATGAGATTTTTTTTATAGAGTTGAGAGGGGCTTCTATAGAGAATGTTGGAGGGATTTTAGGAGCTTAAAAAATTATTAATTATTGACTATTCAATGACCAAAACCAATTATGAGTGCCATGCCATAACCCCATAGGGTTTTAGCCCACTAACTGGGGATACTAACTTCAAACATGAATATCTCTCAAACCGTGAAGAATTACTTGGTGTGCCATATATCAATGGAAACATCTCGACAAGTAGAATCCATCTACAAGATCCTTGACTCAAAATAGAGTAAGTTGTCAAGTAAAAATTCCTTGCAAGATTAGGGTAGCCCCTGTTGCTTCTTGGGTTGACATCAATGACAACCTCATATCATCTTTAGATCAACATACAAGGCCTTCTCGATGCTCAAACACCTTCAAGAACTACTCCAAAACGCTGATTGGCACATACACCCAACGACTTGAACCTACAAAAAGTTCCTTTAGATATGCTCAAATCAGAAAATAGAGGTCACAATTGGATCTATAATGTGAAAAAACCCCTAAGTAGAGTCTTCTTGAGCTCCAAAAGGCTAAAATCTCACAAATATATGACTCTACAAGCTCTCCATGTAGTTTTGTTGTTATCCATCCTATAAATTATACCAATGGTATAACTTTCCTACAAATCAAAGGAGACAAATTCTCTCACCGAAGGCGTAATTTTTTGGATACTTAAATTTTCCAATAACCCTTAAAGGCAGAAATTTTGGCCACATGGGCCATGCGGTTGGGGGCCAAGTCCAAAAACCCGACCCCGTCAGCTTATCCCCTTAAAATTCAGGCACGTGGTCATGATTGATTTAATATGGTCGGGGACCGGGGCTAACCACCATCCCCTACCACCGGAGCACCTGTCAACACTCCACCAGAATCTTGTGGGCATAATGAAACCAGGGGTTGGTCTCCAAACTTCGCCCCCTCCACCAAACACCTTCAGGTTAGTGTCGAGGTCATGTGCAAGTCCATATGCCCATAACCCAAGGCTAAACTCTTGTCATTGCTCCCAAACATTCGACGCTTGGTCTCATGAACGATGATAGGACTAGGGGTTGGGTTGGTCCCAAGACCCCCTCTGTTTGTGCCTTCCAATCTTCCGCTTGTGCTCCCATCAAAGGTATGGTGACCAGGGGCTAGGCTAGATCCCAAGCCCCACTTCCATGCGCCCAAGGTTACATGGAGTAGCGGTGACTGGGGGTTAGGGCTGACCGCCCGGCCCCTCCTCCCAAAACGTCCCGAATGCAAATTCAAATAGCATTCATGACATATAGTGTTAAGAAACACCATGAGGACATAGTGTTAAGGCATTGGAGCATTATACTAGAGATCGGGGGTTCAATCCCACCCGAGGTTGTTTGACCCTTACCAAAATTTTAATTAATCGTTGGGTTCCACGTGGCATCCTCTAGTTGGGCCATGTGACACACCCTAATTGGTCCACCACACAAAAATATGAACCAATAAAAAATGAGCTAATTCGACCATTAAGAGGCTGCCACTTGGAAGAAACTCATTTTCCCGTACTTTCACACTGGCTTGATGATGTCAGCAGTACGGTAGCCCAATTAGCAACCCTGATCATGTTTTAGTTGTTGGGCCAAATGATCAGAACACAATAACTTGAGCATACAGTGTTAGATTGAGGTGAAATGAACATTATTGGATTTACAATGACGAGCACCTCAAATTGACATTAGTTTCAACACTTTTTGGGCACTTTCATTTTTAAGCTAAAATTTGATCACCTAATAACACCTCCCCACTAGGAACTTTTGGACTCCAAAAGTTTACTTCTACTAGTAAATAAAATGAGGTTGAAACTCAAAATTACCCAAAAAATCAATCCATATGTTATCTTTCAATTGGTGCCCTTCAGGCTCCATTCAAGGCACTTCACCTATCTTCTTCGTGAAGACCTACTGTCCTGTTAAGAATTGAGCCAAAACTTCTTATCACTGACGCAGGAACAAGAACAATAATGAGTGGAATATAAACATTCCCTATAATCTCATCTTTGCACGGATAAAAAAAACTTCATCTTGAAGTTCAACTATTCAAGGCAAACTTGACTCCATCTTGGAAATCAAAAGAAATATAAACTTGCTTTATAATCCTCAAACTGGGCTTGTACACAAAATTACATTGCTGCAAAAATTCAATGACATAATTGGCTTTGCCTACAAAAACATAGTCATCTTGTACAATCTTAAACAAATATTCTATTCATAACAAGTTTCACCTTGAATACTTGCATCGATGAGTACATGAAAACTTGTATACAAACATGGATGACAACTTGTACATTCCAAAATTCCTTACACATATGGACTTGTAAAAAAGCCAATAACATAACGCCAATTAAACATACTTGTTTCACATAGTGACTATTATTGTTCACTTTACAAAATTACCCAAATAGGTAAACAACAACAAGTAATTACAAATTTATAAAGCAACTTTACAAACAATCTACCCAATATTTGCCTCTCCTAGGCTTATGGGTTCTCTTTTTGCATCAAATTTTCCTTGAAGGTTGCTTTAGGATTGTTGCGAGTCCTCTTTTCCACCTCTTTCTTCCCTTGCATTAGGTTGCACAATCTCTTTTCCCTTCTTGGAATGAAGCTCTGGATGTAATTTCCAACATTATTCATTTCCATGCCCATGCATCTTGCAATGGGTACAAAAGAACTTTCTCTTGCTTGCCGACAAGGAAGTCCTCTCATGCAAAGGAGATTCATCATGATTGATGCCTACAATCTGATCCATCATTTTAACCATTATCGTGCGTTGCTCACATAAAGTCACACAACCGTCAACCGCATCACATAAAGTACAAGGATACATATTCCACAAATAGTGAAAATTACCAGCATTTGGAAAACACCCACGAGATTTATGCTTATCCCTTGAGCTGCAACTGAAGGCACATATGCCTCTTTTCCTCTTCAGCCATTTCTAGCATTCTTATCAACTCAATGTTCTCCATACGAAGAGCCAAATCCATCTCCTCTAGCTCTTGGGGAATCTTCTTGCCCATTATTGCAACTTGGTCAGATGAGACTCTGATACCAATTGATCTAAAAATGGAGGAGTAGGTCAATTTCCTCTTCCTAAAAACAGGGATCATTCTCCAACACTTTGCAAGGAAAAATGGGTCTTAACACAAAATAGGTTTTCTAAAAGGTCTCTTCAAGTTATGAGTTAGTTTTCACATGTAAACTTAAGTGTAAGCAACACAACATCACATAATTCATATAGGCATTCATTAAGAGTAGAACAAATGATTTGATGGTGGAGTTCATCCCTCCTGGGCTACATCTATCGACCTACCAACGTAGCTAGACCGCTCCATATATTTAGTGGAAAAGGAGTACATAAAAGTTTGTTGATAAAACATGTGGCTATTTCTCCTTCAAGGAAATATTCTCCTGCAAATAACTCTCACATAAACATCATGGCAACCTTTAGTCAATGATGAAAACATCAACAACACAAGGTGTCTCCTACAAAGGCCTTGTACTCCATCAGAAAATGAGCATACATGAGCATATAAGCACTTCAATTCCACATTGAAGGATAAATATAAAACTTTCCTCAACAAGGAATAGTGAGAAAAGTATAGATGAGTTGAACCCTACAAGTAACAATTGTTGTAGTAAACTTCTAAAGCTAATAAAACCCCTACAAGGCCTTCTCTATGCTCAAACACCTTCAAGAACTTCTATAAAACATTGATTGATCCATACACACATGGACTTGAACCTACAAAAAGTTCCTTTAGATGTGCTCAAAACAACAAATAGTGGTACCCATTACATAAAGAATGTCTAAAAACCCCTAGGTAGACTCTTATTAAGCTCCAAAAGGCCAAAAACGCACAAATATGTGGCTCTACTATCTCTCCATGTAGTTTTGATGTTAGTTGTCCAACAAATCGGACCAACAGTCTAAATTTCCTATGAATCTACCCTATTTTCCACTGCAAAGGAGACAAATTCTCTCGTCGAAGGTGTAATTTTTTGGATACTTAAATTTCCCAATAACCCTTAAAGGCGGAAATTTTGGCCACATAGGCCATGCCGTCGAGCGTCAAGGCCAATGGCCTGCCCCCGCTGGCTTAGCCCCTTAAAATTCAGGCATGTGGTCATGTTTGAGTTAATATGGCCAAGGGAAAGGACTAACCACCCACCCCCGTCATTGGAGCATCTGTCAACACTACGCCAGGGTCTTGTGGGCATAATAAAACCAGGGGATGAACTATCTTCGATGCTCCCAAACATTCGGTGTTTAGTCTCATGAACGATGATAAGACAAGGGGTTGGGCTGGTCCTAAACCCACACATTGTTGGTGACTTCCGGTATTGTACCTGTGGTCCCATCGGAGGTATGGTGGCTAAGGGATGGGCTAGATCTGAAGCCCCACTTCAATGCACCTAGGGTTCCATGGAGTAGCAGTGACCAGGGGTCGGGGCTGACTGCCTGGCCCCTCCTCCCAAAATGCGTCGAACGCAAATTCAAATAGTACTCACGCCAATAGTGTTAAGAAATTCCATGAGGGCATAGTGGTAAGGCGTTGAAGCATTAGACGAGAGGTTAGGGGTTCGATCCCTCCCGAGGTTGTTTGACCCTTACCAAAATTTTAACCAACCGTAGGGTGCCATGTAGCGACCTCTAATTGGGCCACGTGGCACACCCTAATTGGTCCACCACATAAAAACATGAACCAATAAAAAGCAATCTAATTTGACCAATACGAGGTTGCCACTTGAAACAACCTCATTGGTTTGTACCTGCAAAATGGCCTGATGATGTGAGTACTATGATATCCCATTCCACTGCCTAGTCAACAACCCTGCTCATTTTTTAGCTGTTGGGCCAAATGAACAGAATGTGATAACTTGAGCATATTGTGTCGAATTGGGGTGAAACAAATGTCATTGGATTCAAAGCGATGAGCACTTCGACTTGATGTCAGTTTCAAACTTTTTTGGGCACCTTAATTTTTGAGCTAAAATTTGATCACCTGTTGAATGGGTTGTACCAAGAGCCCTAGATCATTCAATTTTTGGACTAAGTGAGGGTAGATATGTGTGTCATATGAACTGATCTTGTGGAGTACCAAAAGACAATTAGTGGGAATTTTTTTCAAGCCCTATTTTAGGGATTTGATGGTGAAAATATCTAATAAGATAGAATATCTGGAATTCCCTAGGAGAAGTGATGCAGATGAGCCATATCAATGCTAGATTTGTTGAATTCCCTATGGGAAGACATCTTAGTGGATTAAGAGTGTTTCTAGATCAAAATTTGATGAACCTATGATCAGTCATCTTTGGAGCAACCAAGAGTATTGATAGTTTTGATAGTTGTAGTATTGTAGTTTTGATGTTACCTATCGTTGATACCAAGCCCTAGTTCTGTCTTGTATCAGGGTTGTATGTAAGGGCCATGATCCCTAGTACAAGAGGCCTAAGTTTGTTTTATTAAAGATTGTAATATAAAAATTTGTGGGTTAACGATTTTCATGTACACGATATTTATTCACTACTATCTAATTTTCATTGTGCAAAGTGCTTGTGTTGAGGCATTTGAGTATGTTTGTGATCGTGATTTTAGACTTAAACCTAATTCTTAAGTGTCATTGAAAATCAATATAGCCTTATTACTTTCTTGTAACTTCTTTAGTATCTCCTATACTTGCAAGTGGATATGCTCGGTCTTTTTAATAAATTTTCTTCTCTCAATGCTTCTCATGTGATTTCTTCCATCACTCCTCCCTACTATCCAAATACAATTCCCAAGGGTGAAGGTGGCCAATTCCCAAAACAAGTTTCATAGGGGGACTTACCAATAGAAGTGTGGACTAGTTTAATATAAGAGTGTTGAATATAGCTCAAACATTCATCCTTAGCATTTGTATACTTATTATTGTAACCTCTCAAAAGCTACAGCAAATTTCTATTTATTGCTTTTGTTTTCCCGTCTATCTGTACATGGAATGTTGTAGATTTCTCAAATTGATGTCCATCTTCTTCCAAATAGTAGTCTAAAAGGAATTGAGAAATACGGTATCCCTATTTGAGATTATTATCCCTATTATCTCAAAGTACACCCACACCTATTCAAAGAACATTTTGTTGTTTTTTTTCGTTTTATGGTATTTTACAAGGAATTAGTATCCACATCTTGGTTAACCTATCAACTACCAAAAATAAATAGTCATGTCCCTTCTATGTTATCAGTAAACCACCCACAAAACCCATGGAAATACTTTCTCAAGAATATGTGGGTACAGGCAAGGAATGGTATATACTTTTCTTTCTATTACCTGGCTTGTTGACACAACAAAGTATGCATCCTCTAATATATTTTGCTACATATGTTTGCATTTTAGGCAAACAAATACCTTTGCGAGTTAGCAAATTCCTTCCCAACACTAAAATGCCATGCAACCTTGTAGGTGTAATCCTCTTTGATAAGTTATAATATTTCACCTTAGGAACATATAACTTATCTATCTCATAGAGAAACACTTGCTAGAGATGATTTTCGATGTCACTTTCAACTTCTTCTACATGAATTTGGCCCTATAACCGTTGAAACACCTCTTTGAATTCCTGACCTTATGTATTCCTCTTTGTATGCATAATGAATAAAAGGCTCCATGTACAAAGTGTTCTTAAAGTTGTAATATTATATGTGTGTTCCCTTCATAACATGTTTATCAACCTATTAATGCCACCCTTCCTCTACTTTATGACTAGATGAAATTGTTGTAAAAACTCGAACTATTGGGAATGTCTATTTTATTGACGTTTACCATAGGTTTTTAAATATTGCAGTGGTTGGTGATTTGTGTGGGTGATGATCTCCTTTCCCATCAAATAATTCTCCCACTTCTTAACAACTTGTATCAAGGCATAGAGTTCCTCATTATAGGTAGGGTAGTTTAAGGCTTCCCAATGAAACTTTTCTAAATGATAGCATATCAACTTACCTCCTTGAATGAAGAATACTCCCATGGAATACACACTTTCATATATCTCCACTTTGAAAGGCTTCTCCAAGTTTGGAAATGCAAGAAATAATGCTTGAATAATCTTTAATTTTAGTGCATTAAAAGCATTCCACTGATTATTTCCTAATTGAAAACTCTTATTATTGTTGTTATGGCATGGAGTGGTTCAAGTACCATTTAAAATGATGTTATGAACATTTTTAGGTATTGAGATACCCCAACAAATCTCCTAACTTCTATGACATTAGTAGGAACTCATTATTTCATGATGGCCCTTCTTTTTAGGATCTATCTTGAGTTCCCCTCTATTGGTCACATACCCCAAATACACCAATAAATATTGAGAAAAATCACATTTATTGAGGTTGGTGGAAATCAATGCTTCTTTAGAGACTCTAACACCTACATGAGATGTGAGATGTGCTCGTCCTAAGTAAATCTATAAATCAATATATACAAATGAAACTAAATATGGGTGTAATACATCATTCATCAATCTCATAATTGTAACTAGTATCTTACATAAATCAAGTGGAATGAACAACCACTCATACAAAACTTACCTTGTCTTTAAGGAAATATTATAGGTGTCTTCTTCTTTGACATGCACCTAGTGGTATCCTAATTTGAGATTCAACTTAGTGAAGTACTTGACATGCTACAACTAGTCTAACAAATTGTGGATCTTGGGTAGAGGGTATTAATTCTTCAGTTAATATTTTTTACCACCCTATAATCAATTCACACTTGCCAAGCACCATCCTTCTTCGATATATTTATGATAGTTGACCTGTAAGGTAATATTCTTGGTTAGATCACTCCCTACTCCAACAACTACTACAATTAATTGTACACTTCATATGCTTTCAGCACAAACTATTTATACATTTGAATGTTTGGCAATAGGAAGTCACAAAATAATTGTATCATGTGCTCCAATTCCCCCTTAAGTTGCATCCCTTTAGGCTCCCAAAACGCTTCTTTATTTGCTTGTATCAACCCATCTAACTATTATTTTTTCCTCTTTAATACATCCCTCCAAGGATGCCTTTGTAGTTATTTACCCATCACCTAGTCAATTCTCTGTTAAAAAAAGCAACACATATTTCTCGCTATAACTAATTAATTTTTTATCTTGGTCGGCACTTTCTAATGATATCTTCAATTTAGCTTTCTATGCATTGATGATGTAGGACTTCTCGTCCTTGATCAATTAGTAGTAGTTGGCTCTCAACATGAATATTTCATCCCTCGTATATATGTATTGGCTTCCAAACACTACATTGCACATGTTAAGAGGTACTATGTCTAATTCAACTTCATCAATAAACTCTGCTCTTGAGAATTCAATTCAATTTATTATTATAAGTTATATTTGTAATTTTTTGTTCTTCAATATTTTTTTTATAATGAATCCTTTTAAAAAGTTCTTTAATACATATTATGTTATGTAGTTGTTTTTTTTTTTTATGTGAATCACTAATCAGGAGAAGATAACATTATTCTACATTCCAATGTGAAGGAGATGTGTACTTCCTTACATACTTAACTTAAAATTGGCATGTGTCCCTTTTAAAACAAAACAAAATATTATTTGAATAAAAAACAATCTCATCTATAATAAAAAACAAAAATGAATATACACATTTTGTTAGTTTTAACTAAAATCATTATAAAGCAATTATAATCTCACTTTCATTATGCTCACTTGGTTCATTGTTGATATTACAATACATAATGAAGGAGATGTGATAAAAATAATACATTCTCATTGTCAACTATAAATAAAATACTTAGATAGCTATGTGAGGAAACAAAATTTTATATCAACCTTAAAGAAAAACTAATTAAAGTAAATTAAATATTATAATGTAAGTAAGATGTATAAATTTTATATATTTAGAAGTATTTCAATACAGGATTTACTATTTGAATATTCGTGTTAACTGATTTATTTCAATATCAACTTCATATATATGAATTTGATATTGAAATAAATTAGTTAATATAATATTCAAATAGTTATGAAATAAATTAGTTAACACGAATATTCAAATAGTTTATAGCTATTTGAATATTCGTGTAACTAATTACGCCGTAAGGCATTTCCCTTTGAAAACAATTGTTAGGTCCCTATTGTCACACGAAATAAGTCGATCTTGCGGACAAGATAGACCTTCCTAGAATCTAAAGAAGACCTAATGACAAGCAAACCAACCAGACACTATCTTTCTCTAAATATGCTTTGATAAACAATAGCAAACAAGTGTTTTTAGGGCCTATCTTAGGTCCAACGCAAGCTTGTGGATTCCCTCGCTCCTTTGATCCAAATGAGCTCCTTTTTGCGAATCTGAAAACACAAAAAAGGCAAACAAATTAAATAGCACCTGAAAAGCCAATTGCATAAAACATATTTAACATGAAAGTCAAGGACTCCATGAAACAAATAACATAAGATACTTGTTGAGAAAAATGAGTTTGATTGTATTAATTCAAAAGAAGAAGAACTTTACAACCTTTGCCTTGATGCTGTACAAGCTCCTCCCAGGGTTCAACAAGAAGTCTCCTCTACTTTGACAAGTTTCACTCACTCCGCAATGAAGCCAAAAAGATGTGTGATATCTCCTCTTAAGCTCAACTAGGAAGTCTTGATTTCACCAGCATTTACCCTCAAAAATGTTCAGCATCTAACCTCTCCAGCAACTAGCCCAATGCTTGTATTTATAGTGCAATGGAGGGAGGTTACTAGGTCCTCCTTCAAAGGGATAAAGCCCTCCTTCAAAGGGATAGCTCCTCTCATCAAGGGATTAGCTCCTTCTCTTTTGGGATGCATGAACCACCTCAGAGCAAACAATCCACATCAAAATTCCTTCTAGAAACCTCTAGAAATAACCCAAAGTGAGTTTTTTAAGATAAAACTTGTGCCTTTTGACTTTCACAGGCGTCCGCACCTACACCGTTAGGGACAGAGTGGGCAGGTCCGCATTTTTTGTACACAGAAGGTGCGGGACCGCAGGTGACCATGAGAGAAAGTGCGGAACCAGAGTTACATTGATTTTTAATGTCTTTCTCTCATTTCCAAAGCTTGATTTGAAGAACTGAGGTCTTAGACTTACTTAGGAGGATAGTACAAGTGATGATAGACCCATACTGACTGCAAATAATCATGGTGACGATATTTTTGTGTAACAGATTTCCCCCTAAAGTGTGAAGTCTGTAGTAGATGAGGATTTCTTATCATTTAGGAAGAGTGAAGTACTTTATCATTTTGAGGATCATCTTGTGGAGAGCCCAGTTGGAACCCGTAAAAAAATTCACTGCAAGATATATATATGAGATCATATCATCGTTGAGATAGGCATTCCCATACTCAGATCAAAACTGACTAGAAAAATTAACTACTGCTCTGATATAGGAATGATCTTGTAAAACATCACAAGTATAGACTCATGTGGACACAGCATGGACGCAGCCATCTGTTTATGAATAGTCCATTATATAATGAATACAAAATTCCTCGCAGCCTGGATTGTGGAAACTAGATCCAGGGTCTTCATTTCTACTTCCCGAAACAGTACGATTCTATCCATGCGAATGAATGTGTAGATGTCGAACATGGTAGAAACCACTTGATTACCAGTCAATGATGTAAACTGTTAGCAAGTGTGAGAGAAACCACCAATGATGTCAATGGCTCTCAAAGTACCTAGTACAATCCATGAGATGCGAATAAATGTGTTAATGTCGAACATGTCACAGAATCCTTTGATCGAAAGTCAATGATGTAAACTATCGTCAAAGGCGAGAAACCTGCCATTGAGGCATGCAGACTTCAAGGTACTGACGATTCCTAGATCATCTTTCTAGATAATCAGCTGATGTCGATAGAAAGCGATCCGTCGTAGGCAAGCCCACAACACGAAATCATAGATCAAGTGGAAGAAATTTAGTTGCAAGGACTAACTCAGGGATAGTCAAGATGGATGACAGATATTTTGCAGATGAATGGCTTATTGGCAGTGACCTCTTGAACACATAACGACACGACAGATGGCTTGGTGACAATAGACCCAAAGTTAATACCCAGAAACCAGCTGAAGACTTTCAATGTGGTTTGATCAACTGTTAGGCAAAGGATTTCCCAACCCAGGTGAATAAAAGTGTCGTGTTCAAGAGTGGCTACAAAGTATGACAAACAGGCTCATTTTTCTCTCTTTTCCCCCACCATTCCTGGCAAGTACCTCTTTATTTTTGACAAGCTTGAGGAGTATAACATTCGCTTGATTATAAGCTCATCCTTCGGATGAGTCCAACTTAGTTTAAATTCGAACCCTAAGAAGGAGTGGTTCGTTCTTGTTTGTAATTGAACAGGTCCTTTACTATGAAATTTTTAACGAGTCCAGTATAGAAGAAACTCAGCGTTTTTCAATTTTAGAGAGTCTGAAAAAACTTAAGAAGACTCCAGGGTTGACCTTTTTCGTAAATTTGTGTCTCCCAAGCCTGAAAAAGTATAAAATAATACTTGAGAGAACCGCTTGATCTTTTACGACCAAGGAGTACTTTTCGTCATTAGTTCCCTTGACCCAAAAAAGTAAAAAAGCAATCAATGACACGTCGTTTTATAACCAATATCGAATTTGAAATGACAAAAATCTGGCAATATTTTCATGTTTTTACGATCGGAAAAGAGTTGTAAGTGGACCGTCTTTTAATTCCATTTTAACAAGTCTAAAAGAAACACTCGGCAATCTTTTCATGTTTTAGGAGTCAGAAAAGAGCTTAAAGATGACTCTACATGTTTTTTCGTCGAAAATGATAGATTTCGCCTGAATAATCCTTTATTCTGCGCAAAAACACAAACATTACTCATACCTGTTTGAAATGGATAAAAATGTTGCAAAATACCTTTTCAAAGTGAAACATAAACAAATTTGCAATTTATTTACTCAAAAAACTTATAAAAAGGGCCTTTGTCAATTCATTTTTACCGTTTGAGTTTGGGTGAGAAAATAGTGCTTTTGCTCAAAAAACTTCCCGTGAAGATTGCGGAAAATCCAACTGTCGGAATCGAATGTCGTCTTCTCCAGGTAATCCACATCATCCCACTCTTCATTTTTAACCGTTTAATTTTTTGTTTTAGTCCTTTATTTCATTTTTGGGAGGGTTTTTAGGCGCAAAACCCGCACGCAGGGGCCCGCAGGTTTACCATTGCGGGCCTGTAGCCCCCGACTTTTTCTCCATTGGGAAAAAGCTCGGGGTTCGCACCTTCCGTGTAGACAAAGTGCGGTCCCATGCACTGTGTCTAACCTGGAGGGTGCGGTCCCCACCGCAAGGGTTTTGAACCCAAAAATTCTCAAAAATGGACCACACAAAATATTTACTAGCATTTTAAT
Source organism: Pinus tabuliformis (assembly GCA_031772625.1). NCBI lineage: Eukaryota > Viridiplantae > Streptophyta > Pinopsida > Pinales > Pinaceae > Pinus > Pinus tabuliformis. Next base: position 246,002,579 of record CM062811.1, read on the forward strand.
TTGTCTTTATACTTGATGCAGAGAGTACATCATGCTAGATTGGCACGAACGAGAGCATGAGGACGTGGATGCTGCCGCATGGAATCATCAGCCTTCACTTGATGCTTTGAGGGCATGTGGATTGTACAAATTTTGGGCCATTCCTGGCATGAGGGCTCAGGTTGATTTCTTATAGTGGCTGGTTGACAGATGGAGCATACAGGACCAGTGCTTTTTCATCGGCGGCCACCGGCTTGAAATCGAGCCGGCGGACATTTATTTCTTGACTGGTTTGCCTAAGAGAGGTGAAGACTTGACTCTGCACGGGACTAGGCCAGGTGGCCAGTCTGTCGATAGCCTCCGGCTAGAGTACTGCAACAGCCAGGCTAGAGACAAAGGGATAGACATAAAGACGATATCCCGTCCTGAGCTCATGGTGATTGCATTCACTGTCACCAGACTTTGCGGAGCTGTCACATTACATATTTCCACCGGATCCCAGATGTGTATGGCAGTTGATTGCTTTCGAGGCACCATCTTCAACTGGTGCGATGCTATGTTGGCCAATGTGAAAGGCCAACTGACCAGGGCCAAGAACGGACGATTAAAGACCTTTGGTTATGGGGCTTTGGTCGTGAGTTTTGGCCTGGAGAGGGTTCCTATGCTGATCCCACAGCACCTTACTGTTGGAGCTAGGCTTCCTCGAGAGCCCAAACTGATGCGATGGGTTGCAGACATGGCCCGTCAACCGGACGAGAGGACAGAGGTTGCTCGATTCAAAACTGAGTATTTCCAATGGTTGGAAAACCAGGTCTTTTCTATTCAGGACTTCCCTTACGCTGGGATAGATTTTCGTGGTGACCCAGACATGGTTCTTCCACCAGGAGAGCAGTGGGACGAGTCAGGTAAAATCCTTTTCAACATTTTTCTATTTTAATTTTTTTGTTATTTTTCCATCGTCTCAAAACTGATAGTAAAAATTTTAAAATGCAGATGTGGGTCCACAGCGACCATCCGCTCTCCGGCCTTTCGAGAGGAAACAACCAGTTGCACCCGCACCAGCCCCACAGGACGAATCAACAAAGGTTTTGGCCAAGTTGGAGGGTCATCTCGAGCGCTTGACAGGAGATATTCCCGAGACCACTATAGACGACATTCCTCGTCGACTTCAGCGCTATGTGATTTGGGTCCCAGGACCTTTTAGGAGGTTCCTTTGCAAGGTGGCCCATGCAGTGGTTTCTTATAGAGATCATCACCAGTGATAGGATGATCGCCTATTGTGGGCACATATGACATTTTTGTTTTTTGTACTTATCATTTTTGCCGATCATAAGGTGTTTTTCAACCTATGATCGAGGACGATGTATTTTTTGACACACTCTATCTATATATATATATATATATATATATATATATATATATATATATATATATATATATATATATATATATATATCACTATTACTGGATTATCTTGTAAATCATGTTATGGAATGGTTTTAAATTTACATGTATGATTATTGCAAATGTCTATTTAACATTCGAGAGGCAATTGCATCTGCTAATGTATTTAAAGACCTTGGAATATGCTGATATTCAATATAATCAAATTCACGTTCCAAGAGACGCACTCTCAAAAATAATCTTAATAACACTGGATTTCTAATGGCATACACTTTATTAAGCTGTAATACAATGAGTTCAGAATCTAACCTCACTATCAAACTCTGAATCCCAAATGAAATAGATTCAGACAATACTCAATCACTGCACTATACTCGGCAATGTTGTTCGTTGTTTGACCGAGGCTTACCCCATGCATAGATACTAACTCGTCAGAGGGCGAATAGATAACCCAAGCTGCGGAAGAGATGTTCCATGTATTACAACAAGCACCATCAGCGAAACCAATTTATGTTTGGAGAGGCATCGACATCTGCAATTTCAAGAGTAAAACCAAGATAAGCAGGAATAATGACGAAAAACACTCTCTAAGCTAAGCACACTGTTTAAACTAAAACACACCAGCTAGAAAGAAAAAACTATCCTAACTAAAAATCTCCATACCCATTCTTTTAAGCATAATACCTCTTCAAGTAAAGGCCATTTCTGGGTTTACCCAAAGAGTCCCCGTCAAAGTCTACCAATTCATAAGCCCCTTTGGCTAGCTTTCGCTTGACAACATAGGGACCATGCCACATAGGAACGAATTTTCCAGCGCCTAATTTATCATTAGCTTGATCGTAAACTAAGACTAGATCTCCTTCCGAAAAATTTCGAGGGGTCACATTTCGATCATACTGAGCTTTCATTCGTTTTGCGTGAGTCTCGATCGCCAATGCAACATCACGTCGATTCTCATCTAATTGAGCCAAGTATAACAAACGCTTTTCCTCTTCGGAAGTGGCTGGAAGTAACTCGATGGCCATTTTCAGTGACGGGATTTTGCATTCAATGGGTAACATGGCTTCCAAACCATAGACTAGTTGTAAAGGAGTGAACCCTGTTGAGGTTTTTACTGAAGTTCGGTATGCCCAAAGCACTGAAAATAGCATGTTGTGCTAATTCGACCGATGAATCCCAATGATTCGTCGGATCATGATAACTAAAACTTTGTTGATGGACTCAACCAGACCATTCGCTTGTGGATAATAAGGGGTTGAACTATCGTGACGTAAACCAAGCTGGCCTGTAAGTTCGATCATCATAACGTTTCGAAAATGACGCCCATGATCAGTGATTATCACTTGTGGGACACCAAACCTAGCAATTATATGATTGAACATGAAAATTGCAGTTGTCTTGTCGTCTACCTCGAATGTAGGCATCGCCTCAGCCCACTTAGTAAAATAATCTACCGCAAGGATGATATATGCATGCCCCCTGGTCGAGTGAGGATTACATGTAATAAAATCGATACCCCATTTGGAAAAAGGAGCAATGGCAATTATAGGGTGGAGAGGAGCAGGTGGAGCGCGCATTTTACAATCAAAAATCTGGCAGTTGTGGCATTTTCGGACCGTCGTAATACAATCTTTAAATAAAGACGGCCAGAAGTAGCCAGCGCGCAATATCTTTTGGGCTGTGGAAAACCCAGACATATGACCGCCACACGCTCTAGAGTGACAGTCATTTAGAACCCTTTCAGCTTCCTCGTGAGTTAAGCAACGTCGAAAAACAGAATCCGCCCCACGGCGATAAAGAGTATCTCCAATAATCCTGAATTGTTGGGACTGGAATCGAATTTTTTGACGTTCCGACTTTGAAATTTCTGGCCGAAAGGATTGGGTCTGGAGATAAACGATGATATCCCCATACCACGGATCTAAAGTGCTAATTAGAAACAAGGATTCGTCCACAATGGGCTCCTCCACCACAGTTCCCGTGTCAGCACGCGGGAAGTCACACAATAACTCCGCAAAAACTAAAGATTTCTTAGACTTAGATTTCTCAAATTCCAAGTCGAACTCTTGCAGGATAACGATCCATTTAGAGTACTTGCCCCCTAGAAATTGCTTGGTCAAAATGTAGATCATAGGGTTGCAATCCTAAATTACCGTAGTTTTATGTAGTAGAATGTAGTGACGAAAACGTTGGACAGCTTGAATGGCTGCCAATGCCAATTTCTCCACATGTGAGTATTTTAGCTCAGTTGGATTTAACGTTCGACTAAGGTAATATATCACATGTTCCGTTCCTGATTCATCTTCTTGAACTAAGACCATTCCAATGGTGGAATGAGAAGCGGCGAGATACAAGAAGTAATCCTAGTTGTAATTGGGAGGACGCAACAACGGTGCATGGGTCAATGCGTGTTTGAGTGCATCAAAAAATTTCTGAGCTATCTCATCCCAATAGAATGGAGTATTTTGTTTCAACAACCGGGTAAAACCCTTTGTAACCTCGGCGTAGTTAGGAATGAATCATCGTAAAAAGTTTGCGTTCCCCTGCAAACTTTGGAGTTTGCGAAGACTCGAAGGAGGAGGCAATTTGACGATAGATTCGACCTTTGAGGGATCAACGCGAATGTCGGCTTTCGAAAATACAAACCCCAGCAATCGACCCGTTTCTATACAGAATACACATTTGTGTGGGTTCAACCGAATACGATAATGCCTACACCTCATAAAGATTGCTCGTAAATGGACGAGGTGCTCAGCTCGATGTAATGAATGAGCAGGCAAGTCATCGAGATAGGGTTGCACAATGTGCTTGATGTCATGAAATGCATAAGACATCGCCCTTTGAAAAGTTGCTCCAGTATTCTTAAGCCCAAAAGGTAATTTGCAATAAGCAAATGTCCCCCATGGACAAATGAAAGCCGTTTTTGGTTGATCGGCAGGTAGAATGTTGATTTGATTGTATCCGGAAAAACCGTCCATAAAGGAAAATATTTCGCTGCCGGCACAATCATCAATGATTTGATCGATATAGGGAGTTGGGTAATTGTCCTTTGGACAGGCTCAATTAATGTCCCTATAGTCGATGCATATTCTTATTGTTCCCTGCTTTTTGTTAACCAGAACAATATTCGATACCCAATCCGTTAATGGGATCGGATAAATGAAACCTGCTTTCAATAATTTTTCAACTTCTACTTTAATTGCAGCAGCTTTTCGTGGGTGAATCTGACGCAAACGTTGCCGGATGGGTTTAGCGTCCGGGTAAGTCTTAATCTCATGAACAATAATCGCGGGATCAATTCCTGGCATTTCCTCATAGGACCAGGCAAACACGTCGTGGAATTCTTGAAATAGGGCCTTCTATAATTGAATTTCGTCATCTGTACACGAGGCACCTATATGAATGTTCTCAACAATTCCGGGCTTAACCGAAATGTCAATAGGAATAGTTCGAGAGATGTTTCCCAAATTTAACTCTAAATCGGGATGTTTCATTGGATTCTGAGGTTCCTTGACATATTCAGTTGTAAAAATTTATGAGAAATCATTTTCAAAACGATCATCCTCAGGTAAAAACGAAGATCTGTGATGGAGATCTTCCCATGGTAAATCATCTACACATAGGATTTCAAGAATTTTCTCATCAGAGTGAACAAGTTCAGAAAACGTTGTTAAATCCGAGGTTGATGTGAAAAGTGATTCCTCACGGACCACATTCATTAAGTCATTTTCGGTTGAACATGGGTCGGCAAAAGACTACACGGCTTCATAGGCAATTTCATATGGACTCAAAGGCATGGAATTACCAAACGAGTCTATCTCAGATTCAGAAGGGACGATCCAAGGATCATCATAAATAATGGTGTCTGATGTAATCATATGAATGGTTGCAAATAAATATGATGCATTGATTGGAGGAAAAGGAAAAGTTCCCAGTAAACCGGCATCTTTAACTAATCCTACTCCAACATCCTTATATGGGATAGTCGTTTTACCAACATGCTGAATACTCTCCGAAGAGGCTGGGTCGGATGAAAAGTAAGCCAGCTGGTCTATTGTTACGATCTTTCCATTGTGTGGAAACTTGATTACTCGAAAGACCGATGAAACGACCGCTGTCATAGCGTAAGACCAACTTCGACCCAAGAGAAGGTTGTAATCTAGAGGGGCCTCAACCACCTCCACATCTAGACTAACGTTTTTTCCTTCAACCCCTATAGGCAAATCCTATAGAATCCCAAAAGGATGAAACCCATAGCCATCAAAGGCCTTTAGAATTGTCAAGGATTGATTTAGCGAAGGAGAACCAGGTGATCTCCAACACTGTATCGACATAATACACGTTGAGGCTCCCTCATCAATTACAGTCCGATGAATAGGCCTGTTTTTGACTATCACTGGAATCTGGAAAGCCATTTGATGAGGCAACCGCAGTGTACTATTTTCTAGATCGAAAATTATTAGGTTCGGGTCCTGAACATCAACAGCTCCTATAGCCGACAAAAGTAACTTACGTTGTGTTGGGCATGATTGCAGCACTTCCAAAGCCAACATTGCTGAGGGTGAAACAGCTAAATCCTCAACAATGTTATAATTTTGAGCCGCTCTCGCATGTGGATTGAAAGCTGACTTTCGAATTATACCCTTAACGGGCGGTTTGATTACCAAGTCTGGATTAGGTTTCTCGATCTATAGTGGATCAGAACCGGGAGCTGAGGTTGATGGATTAGAATGAGAAGATTATGCTTCTTTACCATCAACAGGACTCTTACTACCATAATCTTACGATCGAGTCGCAATCCTAACATGGGACATCATCAGTATGGGTTCTTCATTGGCACTCGAGGATGAACCTATCATCTTACTGTCTTGAGCCGGAAAAGGATCCTTCAAAACAGCAGGAGGTTGGGAACCCTTGACAATTTTCGCAACCTCTGCATGATGAGGGCAGTCTCTTGTAAAATGTTCATCGTCACAAATGAGACAAGGATAACGAGGTTTGTGCTTTTCATCATTGGATTCCACCTTTTCAGGTTTCTCCTTTAAACTTTTTTCCGTTTTATTCTTCTTCTTTCCTTTCTTCTTCCCACCGGATTTTGATTTGGCTGTAGATGACTCTACAACGTGAATATTGGTGGAAATCTCTGCAGAAGAATCTCTTGTTGGGGAATCAGGCAAGGTTATAATGGGAGAAGAATTCTTGGAAGACTTCTTCTTACTTTTAGTGTTAATCGTGCCAATCATACCATCAGCGGCATGAGATCCTGAAGGAGCTGCAGTGATTTGATTTTTCTTGGGAAGATCGGGGATTTTTTCGTGTAACGTACCCGACTGAGTATAGACCAAGTCAAGGTACAGTGCTTGAGCAATGACTTGCTCCTCAGTAATAACTCCGGCTTTAGCAACATCTTCAGTGATCTTTGGCAACAAAGATTTTACAAACCACTCAGCCAAGATTTGATCCGGAATAAATACCTTCACTAAACGACGTCAACGTCTCCACTCATGAATATGATCTGAAATGTAAGTGGATGTCAATTGTTTTAGCGAAGTTAACAATTCCGTGCCATTGTCATATCGGCTGGCAACTGAAAATGAGTTAAAAACGAGGTAGCTAACTGACTAAAATTATAAAAAGTGCCTTGTGGTAACTCAATGTACCACTTGGCCGCAAGACCAATTAGAGTGCGCTGGAAAAGTCTAAGACAGATTGAATCATCTGTGATGGAGTTAGACGCACGCTAGAGGGGGTAAGTCATCACATGGTTCGACGGGTCCTCTCCTGATTTACCTTCGAACTTGGGAATGTCACTGGGCAACTTATTCGGCATTGGCGGCCAAAACGGAAGATAATTAATGGGATCGTTCGTTAGGCGCGACAAGTTAGGTAAGTCCAAAGTTGCGATAAACGGTAACTACCGATTAGGATCCCTAAAACTCTGGGTCATGAGACCAGCCCCGGGAGGAGGATATCTAGGATAACTAGGAATGGGAATGGCGTTCGGGATATTGTATCCTCCCGGAAAACCAGGATTAACCGGACCGTATTGGGGTTGTTGAGGTTGTTGATAAGTGTACCCAGGATACGGTTGATACTGATAGACTGGCTGCTGGACAGCAGGACCGAATTGGTACTGTCCCTGGTACGGTTGATAGGTGAATTGTGGTTGACTTGTGACAACCGTACTTAAACCAGGTTGTCCTACAGGCATCTAAACCGAAGTTTGAATCATAGATCCAGACGGTGGTAAAGATGTCTGAGGAGTAGATACAGGAACAGTAGAAACCAGAGCTGTCGATACTCCAGAAGTAGGTGGGGTAGATTGAACAGATGTTGCGGCAGTTGTAGCAGTCGTTTGAGGCGGAGTACGAGGTGTACTAGGCCCAGGCTGAGAAACTACCGAAGGTACAGAAGTTTGAATGTTAGACTGGACTGGTTGTTGGGGTGAACCAGAAACTAAGGGTTGTCCAGTTTGAGATGACAACTGTACACTTGGCTGCAACACCTGTTGGGTTTGCGATGGATCCCACACTATATTCATTCCAGGGTACTGACCCATAACTGGTTGAGAATACTGAGGACCATAACCGGATTGAGGGTAGGATTGATAATTGAAAGGTACACTTCCCGTTCCTTGAACAAACATTTGACCTTGGGGTGGTTGGAAACCTTGGTTCGAGTATTGACCTTGGGGTTGATACCCTTGAGGCACATACTGATACTAGGGTTGACCTTGAGGTATAAATTGATACTGGGGTTGACCTTGGGGTACATATTGAGTCTGGGGTTGTCCTTGAGGAACGTACTGTCCCATAGGTATGTACTGTCCTTGAGGTTGCCCCCCAGATGCAAATTGTGTACCTTGAGGTTGCCCCCCAGGCGTTAATTGAGGCTTCCCCCCAGGCGGTAACTGGCCACCTTGAGTTTGAGAATTGGGAATAGAACCTGACATCATAAGAATGTCTTCTAGGCTCAACGGCTTAGTACCATTGTTTCCAGTTAATAACCCTTGCTCAATTGGTTGAGGAGATGCTCCCAAAAAAGTACCAGAAAGTGACTAATACCCGGAGGGAACAGAAGGACCGCCATACAAAAAATATTTGGGCGATTGAGTAAACATGGATGATTTTCCTGCCATATTTACAGGAGTATCAAAACCTCTAGGTGTTGGGTGATAAGGAGCACGAGGTGGTGAAAACCTTAACCCTGATTTTTCTAGAAAATTAGTCAAAGAAAGATACCAAGAACTACTCCTAGGTGGACTGTAAAAAATTGATTCACGCTCCCTTAGTTCAATAACAGGTTGATTTTTAGGGATAGGGATGCCTACTTCTTCTTCTGGAGCAAGTTCTTCAATAGCAATAAGTCCAGAAGGAAGATCTTGGGTGATTACTCTTTCTACCCTAGGTGAACCAGGACCACTAAAAGTTGGAGAAACTAACCCCGATGTCGGAGTAGCAGCAAATTCACTTTCAGGCTCGGATATTTCAGCTTCTTCACCTATATCACTAGTAGATGAAAAGCTACCAGCAATTTCGGAAACAGACACTGACTGTGGATTATAATCTGCTACTAATGGTTGAAAATCAGGATGTACTATCAAAGAAGATTCTCCTTCTTCAGGTGACCCAACTCTACTGTCTCTAGGAGTTATGAGGACTTTTAAGCCTTCGAGTTGGCTCGGTACTTCCTCAGGAGGTTGGCCCCGAAGTCTACGGGACTTCCTCAGTAACTCAGCCACGTTTACTAACTAGGGACACTGGCCCCGAAGTCTACGGGACTCTCTTGGTAATTCAGCCACAGTTGAAAAGTTTTAACTACTTCACACGCAAACAAAGTAAAATATCAGTGAAAAGCACCTAAAGTATCTAAAGAACCAAACAAATTTGAATCACACGCCTAAAGAATCTAGGAGATCAAACACACACAAACAGTAACTTTCCGGACTGAAAACACTGGTTGGTGATGAAATCCAACGTCGCAGAGTTCAATACAGAAATGGCGGTTGGAACAGTTACCCCGGCAACCTGCTTAATGAATAGACTGGCACAAGTTTCTCCACTTAACCGTCTCGAGTGAAGTGAACCCCCCAGAAAATCCAAGTGAGTCTAGCCAACGTCTGCTCCAAGTACAGTGGGATCTTCCCACCACTGTCACCTCAGGAAGAGTCCTAAAGAATATGGCCACTAAGGTTACCAACTGAGACAAATACACCTACGGGAACATTCTACGAACCGATACGCACGCAAGGGCACAGTAGCAAGCTCAATCCCCTTGAAGGCTCCTTGACATAATCCAAGGTTTACCAACAAGTGACCCCAGGCTCCTCGACAATGGTTAATCCGAGGTTTACCGTTTTTAATACGTGAATATCTGGCGTCATTCCCAATGAGGAAGGATTGATTTGCACACTGGTTCAGACATGATCTCATGCTTCTCCTTTAAGAGGAGCTTTCCCAGAGCATAAATGCAACAATTGGATTTCTTCCCTACCACAAGATACAGCTACTTGTTTGTTTTTACTGTCTTGGAGAGTTAATTACTCTCCTACTCCAAGACACTAGCCTAAGCTAAGTTGGTGTATCAGAGCCCTAGAAATAAAAATGTTAATAGGTAAATTTTACTTTAAGCGTTAATTTTAGTGGTTTTTGTTTAAGTCCAAAGGTGTGGAGATGAAACTCGTGGTATGAAGACTCGACTCAAAATCACTAAAAATGCACCTAAGATGATCTAAACAATCTTTTCTCTTCGATGAACTTCTAAACTAAGAAAGAGTTTGAGAATGCAAATACTTTGCAAGCACAAATTTTTCTCAATTAAACAAATTAAAAGAAGAGCTTTTCCTTTCCAAAGCACTCAAAACGAGACAACTAGTTATTTCACAAAAAATTCCCTTTTTCGTTTCAAAGCACTCAAACACTACAAAAAACAAACTTTTTTCAAAAAGAGATTTTTTTATATTTTTTAATAAAACACTCAAAACTAATGAAAATGACTAACTTTGAGATCTACAAACTATAAAAAACCTATTTGAAGTCAAAGCCTACTAAAAGTATTTTTTAAGGATGTTTTACTTAGCTAGATGCAAGCTAAGGACTAATTTATGCAGAATCACAAATCAGTCAAGAACAACCAATTTTGTTTTCTTTTTGAAAATGAAAAACCAAACTTTTAAACACAAGCTTTTCGAAGTTTTGTAAAGAGAAAACTCAAAGCAGATTCCTCAAACAAGGGGAGATTTCATAAATGGTCAGACTCATAAGAAGGCTGGTAGACACTAAGGTGATCTGAAGTCCCTACAGCTTCTAAGCTCAGAGCCACTACATAACCAAAATGAAAAACAAACCCAACAAGCAAAACTCCTAGGAATTTCACCTAAAACCCTAACACTAACGAAATCAATCCAAGGAAAGCTTCTGACAAGTTATATGCAAGTCTGGGCAGTGGATAACAATTTGTAAAGACAAACTAAGCTGACTAACAGAGGAAATCTTAGGGTTTTCAAAATTTTGACAGGGTCCGCAGGCCCTCAGTTGGCACAGGTGCGGTCCCGCTCTGTGCTAAAAGCCAAGCTGCGGGTAAGTACGCACTGTGTCAAATAGCTAGGGTGCGGTCCTCTCCTAAAGCTATGAAAAACGAAAAATAACCCTGGATCTACAAACTCTACCCACTTTTACACACAACAAGCCAAAAACAGAAACAAAAATAGAGTTTCTCAGGTCAAAGTAAAAACAAGGAAAACAATCAAGTCCCCAGCGGAGTCACCATTTTGTCACACGAAATAAGTCGATCTTGCGGACAAGATAGACCTTCCTAGAATTTAAACAAGACCTAATGACAAGCAAACCAACCAGACACTATCTTTCTCTAAATATGCTTTGATAAACAATAGCAAACAAGTGTTTTTAGGGCCTACCTTAGGTCCAACACAAGCTTGTGGATTCTCTCGCTCCTTTGATCCAAATGAGCTCCTTTTCGCGAATCTGCAAACACAAACAAGGCAAACAAATTAAATAGCACCTGAAAAGCCAATTGCATAAAACATATTTAACATGAAAGTCAAGGAGTCTATGAAACAAATAACATAAGATACTTGTTGAGAAAAATGAGTTTGATTGTATTAATTCAAAAGAAGAAGAACTTTACAACCTTTGCCTTGACGCTATACAAGCTCCTCCCAGGGTTCAGCAAGAAGTCTCCTCTAGTTTGACAAGTTTCACTCACTCCCCAATGAAGCCAAAAAGATGTGTGATCTCTCCTCTTAAGCTCAACTAGGAAGTCTTGATTTCACCAGCATTTACCCTAAAAAATGTTCAGCTTCTAATCTCTCCAGCAACCATCCCAATGCCTGTATTTATAGTGCAATGGAGGGAGGTTACTAGGTCCTCCTTCAAAGCGATAAAGCCCTCCTTCAAAGGGATAGCTCCTCTCATCAAGGGATTAGCTCCTTCTCTTTTGGGATGCATGAACCACCTCAGAGCGAACAATACACGTCAAAATTCCTTCTAGAAACCTCTAGAATTAACCCAAAGTGAGTTTTTTAAGATAAAACTTGCGCCTTTTGACTTTCACAGGGTCCGCACCTACACCGTTAGGGACAGAGCCGGCAGGTCCGCAGTTTTTGTACACAGAAGGTGCGGGACTGCAAGTGACCATGAGAGAAAGCGCGGAACCAGAGTTACATTGATTTTTAATGTCTTTCTCTCATTTCCAAAGCTTGATTTGAAGAACTGAGGTCTTAGACTTGCTTAGGAGGACAGTACAAGTGATGATAGACCCATACTGATTGCAAATAATCATGGTGACGATATTTTTGTGTAACACCTATAATACTAGTGATTACCCCATTACTATTGTTACTTGTAGTTATATCCCTTATTAATATTGTTGTGCCCCTATTGTCCCCATATTGTTATTATTGTGCCCCATAGAATCCCTCTATTGTTATTTTTGTGCCTCTATATTATTATTGTTAGGTCAGCTGGGCTATATTGTGACTCCTTAGACTCCTATATATAGAAAGGAGGTTTTGTCATTTGAATCATCAAAGAATCATTCATTTGTGTAATGTAAAGGAGGTTGGCCCCTCAAAGAGGCGGAATTCTAAGGCGTTGATCTATCTTTTCTATCTTTTTGTGAGCTGGTTTCATAACATTTGGGATCAGAGCTTTGGATTCTAGGGTTTCGCTGCTCCAAATAGGTCATCGTGGCATTTTCGCTATAAATTTTTTCTTCAACATTTCAGAAGCAAAAAAAAAAAAACCCATTTGAGATTAAATCGCACTAAACCTTGGGTCCGAGTTTCAGAGCTTTTCGTGCTATATTTGCGGAGATATGATCTGAGGAAGTTGGTCTTTTTGCAGACTCCTGAATTACATTCCAAACAGGTGACCTAGGGAAAATTGTCATAACATTCTCTCTAAGCATCGGATTGAAGTTTCACAAGAAGGTACAGAAAGATGACAGACTGTAGTTTCTTTCATATATTTTTCATAGCCAAAGGTCGAAACAGGGACGCATGGTATGTCGTACAAGTTCGCTCTACTGAACTAGTCTATAATCAAGTCACTGTGGGAGATTGGGAATAACTCCTCCTTCGAGAATCCAACTTGGATCAGACTGGTGGCATTGGAAAGAGGACATAGATGGCTACTGCAGGTCATGATTTCAGAACTAGATGATACGAAATTACAGAGATACATCAGAGACAATATCGAGCTCCTACAAAGTGAAAAATAGGTGTGTAGATTTTTTTTAAATTTTTCTTAAGCTTGGTTTGAAAAATTATTTTGAAGGAATTCAAAGGGCATAGTAGAGAATTATTATCGGTAACTGATGCCCCGAGGAAAGAAAATGCAAACACCAAGTAAGCAACCTGAAAGATCTAGCATGACTCATGATGAAGAGGAAGAAATGCTACATGATATATCAAAATTACAAGACCAAGTGCAACAAATGTCACTCTCACAAAAGCTAACAGAAGCTAAGATAAATGGCATGGCATCTAAGATAAAGGGCATGGAAGCTAAGATGGACGATTTGAAGATAGATTTGAAGACAGATTTGAAGAGAGACATGGATGATTTGAAGACAGATTTGAAGATAGACATGGCAGATTTGAAGACAGATTTGACAAATTTTCTACAAGAAATACTTACAAATGGTGAAATGGTAGTAAAGGAAACTCATGATGTGAACAAAAGAAATGTCAATCATTATTCCATAGAATCTAATTTTGGATCGAAGACCCACCATATTCCAAAAATCGATATGAGGAAGTTTGACGGCAAGGATCCTGCAACATGGATATTACAGATGGAGCAATTTTTCGATCTCAATAATGTGAAAAACACACAAAAGGTACGTATTGCAACTTTATATCTGGAACCAAATCAGTTTGTATGGTATCAATGGCTTTTCTCTCGTAAACAAATTATCACTTGGGAAATTTTTACGGAAGAATTGACGACACATTATGAGGATACAAAAAGCAACACTTTTTTTAGCCAATTGATAAGTCTCAAACAAAAGGGTTCAATAATGGAGCACATTGAAGAGTTCCAAAAATTGAACATAAGGGTAAAAAATATTCCAGAGGAGGATAGGATTGATGTGTTCATAGGGACTTTAAAGGATAATATCCAACATGATGTTCACCTTTGGGAACCTGATTCATTAGAGAAGGCATTCAAGTTAGCAAGAAAAATGGAAAGCAAAATTATGGCAACCAGGAAGCATACCACTCACAACTATAAAGATGGAAGTGTTGTTGCCCCTAGTCTTCCACAACCTATAAGGTTGACACCACGACAATTGGAAGAAAAAAGAGCAAAAGGGCTTTGTTACAGTTGTGATAGCAAATACACTAAAGGTCATAAGTGTGCTGAGAAAAAATTATTCTACATAGATTGTGAAGAGGAAGAAGAAAAGGAGCAAGAAAGGTCAAAAGAAGAGGATATACTCCAGGAACAAAGCCTAGATAAAGAAGAAATGAATCCAACCATATCTTGTAATGCATTGGCAGGAGTTACCATTCCTCAAACCATTAAGATAGAAGGACAAATCAAGAAGAAAAAGGTAATAGTGTTAATTGATTCAGGAAGTACCCACAATTTTATTCATTGTAAGGTAGCAAAAGAATTGAATTGCTTCCTATATCCAGCACCAGCGTGTCAAGTGATGGTTGCAAATGAAGGAACAATAAATTGCTCTGCAAAGTGCCATAATATCAAGCTATCCATGGGAGAATATGTATTGACTAGCCCAATTCTTTCCATTCCAATGGGAGGTGCTGATGTTGTACTAGGAGTTCAATGGCTACAATCCTTGGGTACAATAACTTTTAATTTTCAAGAACTTTTCATGAAATTTTCTGTGGAATGAAAGGAAGTTGAACTAAGGGGTATTGCAAGGAAACCGGGAAATATAATCAGCTCTAACGGTATGAAAAAGCTTCTAAAAAAGGAACAAAGAGGTGTAATTGCACAATTATGTTCGCTAGATGTTTCCACATCGAAATCATCTATTTCTCCGGATCTCCAAAAAGTATTGGACAATCATTCCAAGGTATTTGAGACTCCAAAAGGTCTCCCACCTATTCGTGATCATGATCATGCTATTCATCTGATTCCAGGAAGTGTTCCTCCAAACATCAGGCCATACAGATATCCTTTTTCCCAAAAGAGTGAAATTGAACATATGGTTGCAGAAATGCTAGAGGCTGGTATAATTAAAATTAGTCAAAGTTCTTTCTCTGCTCCAGTAGTATTGGTGCACAAGAAGGATGGATCATGGCGCATGTGTCCGGATATAGGGAGCTAAACAAGTTCATTGTTAAAGATAAGTTTCCCATTCCCGTTATTGATGAATTACTAGATGAATTGGATGGATCAATTTACTTCACCAAGTTGGATCTTCGTTCAAGATATCATCAAATCATAATGAAGACTGAAGACATTCCAAAAACAGCTTTTAGAACTCATGAGGGTCATTATGAATTTTTGGTCATGCCTTTTGGCCTTACCAATGCACCTTCTACATTTCAATGTTTGATGAATTCGATTTTCAAACCCTTCCTTAGAAAATTTGTGTTAGTATTTTTTGATGATATACTAATCTACAACAAGTCTTGGAAGGATCATGTTGAACAAGTTGACAGGGTGCTACCACTATTAGAGGAGAAACAATTATATGCAAAAAGATCCAAATGTTTCTTTGGAGTACAAGAGGTGGAATATCTGGGTCATATTGTATCTCATGAAGGAGTTAAGGTAGACCCTAGCAAAATTAAAGCCATTAAGGAATGGAAAATCCCCACATCCATAAAGCATCTGCAAGGATTTCTCGGGTTGACAGGGTATTATCGCAATTTTGTTAAAAATTATGGGAGAATAGCAGCACCTCTAACAACATTATTGAAGAAACATGCATTTTCATGGAGTCCAGAAGTAAAAAAAGCCTTCGAACATCTTAAAGAGGCAATGTGCCAAGCACCGAACTTAGCTACACCGGACTTCACAAAAACCTTTATTGTGGAATGTGATGCTCCGGGAAATGGAATTGGTGTTGTTTTAATGCAAGATGAAAGACCCATTTCTTTTGAAAGTCGTCCAATCAAGGGAAAGTTTTTACACAAAGACATTTATGAGAAGGAAATGTTGGCAATACTACATGCACTTAAGAAATGGCGACCCTACCTAATGGGAAGACACTTCAAGGTAAAAACGGATCATGATAGCCTTAAATACTTTTTAGAACAAAGATTATCCTCTGAAGAGCAACAAAAGTGGGTCACAAAGATGTTGGGTTATGACTTTGAAATCATCTAAAAAAAAGGGAAGCAAAATGTGGTGGCAGATGCACTCTCAAGAAAGGATGAGGATGTGGAAGCATTGTTGTGTGCCATTTCTATTATCCAACCAGATTGGATAAACGAAGCAAGGGAGGAATGGAAGAATGATGAAGAAGTGTGGGCACTTATTCAAAAGTTACAACAAGATTCCAATACATCTGATACATTTAGCTGGAAAAATTATTCGTTATGGTACAAAGATCGCTTATACCTCTGTAAGAATTCCCAACTCAAACAAAAGATTCTTATGGAATTGCACACTTCTCCCTTAGATGGGCACTCAGGATTTTTAAAAGCTTACCACAAGGTTAAGAAGGAATTTTTTTGGGATGGCCTTAAATCGGATATTCAAAAGTTTGTGGCAGAATGTTTGGTTTGCCAACAAAATAAAGTTGAAACAATTAAGACCCTGGGTCTATTACAACCTTTATCCATTCCAAGCCAACGTTGGGAGGAGGTTTCAATGGATTTTATCACAGGTTTACCCAAGTCTAAGGGAAAGAGTGTCATCATGGTGGTAGTTGACATACTTACCAAGCATGCACACTTTTGTGCATTATCACATCCGTTTAAAGCCAGTACCATTTCTACTGCATTTATGGAAATAATTCAAAAGCTACATGGAAACCCAGAGATTATTATAAGTGACAGAGATCCCATTTTCACTGGAAATTTTTGGACAGAATTATTTTCTTGTCTCGGTACTCAGTTAGCTCATAGCTCATCTTATCATCCTCAATCTGATGGGCAAACTGAGATAGTAAACAAATGTTTGGAAGGATATCTTCGTTGCTTTGTATCTGATAAACAGACACAATGGGTCAAATGGTTGCCACTGGCTGAATGTTGGTATAACACTTCCTTCCATACAACAACAAAAATGACCCCATTTATGGCACTTTATGGATATCATCCACCATCCATCACATCATATTTAAGAGAAAATTCTAAGGTTCAAGCAGTGGAACATCACATCGAGCATCAACAAGTCCTCCAACTCTTAAAGGATAACCTCGTGTTGGCGCAGAATAGAATGAAACAACAGGCAAATCAACATCGCAGGGAAAGAATTTTTGATGTAGGTGATTGGGTATTCCTACAGCTACAACCATATAAACAAATGTCCCTCAAGCAAGCTAAGAAGGATAATAAATTATCACCAAAGTATTACGATCCGTACAAGGTGTTGCAAAAGATTGGTACTATGGCATACAAATTGGAGCTTCCTGCAACTTCTCGAGTGTACCCAGTTTTCCATGTTTCATGTTTAAAAAAGGTTATAGGCGACAAGCTCCCAGTTCAAACAATATTGCCAGAACTTGACGAGGAAGGAAAAATTATATTGGAACCAGAAGCAGTCACAGAAATAAGAGCTCGACAGCTAAGAAATCGATCAATTACAGAGTATCTCATCAAGTGGAGGAAATTATCCGCTGAAGATTACACATGGGAGGATGAGAATTTTATACAGAAGCATCCAGAACTACTCAAGCGTTGAGGACAACAATTTTTTGAAGGAGAGGGGCATGTTAGGTCCCTATAATACTAGTGATTACCCCATTAGTATTGTAGTTATATCCCTTATTAATATTTTTGTGCCCCTATTGTCCCCATATTGTTATTATTGTGCCCCATAGAATCCCTCTATTGTTATTTTTGTGCCTTTATATTATTATTGTTAGGTCGGCTGGGTTATATTGTGACTCCTTAGACTCCTATATATAGAAAGGAGGTGTTGTCATTTGAATCATCAAAGAATCATTCATTTGTGTAATGTAAAGGAGGTTTCCCCCTCGAAGAGGCTGAATTATAAGTCGTTGATCTATATTTTCTATCTTTTTGTGAGCTAGTTTCATAACAACAATCCCCCAAACTGCCACGATTTGCTCATTTGCAACGTAGCTCTCTGAGTGGCTCAAGCACTTGGTTTAGCTTTCATAGGTTGAGTTTAGTTTAGGTATTGTATCCCATCTCCAGCACGACCAAAGCTCCATCTCCCACTTCTCTCATCCTTTGCAATTCAATGAGCCAAGCTAAGTAGCCATTCTTGATATTCCATCATCACACTCATGAGCATCATGGGCTAACATGAAAATGAATCCCCCCTATAGAAGCATGCCCGCAGACAGCGGAAATATATGGTAACTTCAATTCCATGAGGAAGGTAACGAGCTACATGAATTTGAGGGTGAGGATCTCAAATCGAATATCTCTGCTGCAAGTTTCAATCCTCTCTGTTGCGATCTTTCCATGTTGTGTGATGAAAATTTTCCACTTATCATCTTCTCCAACTGAGGAATCTTGTTATAACTATTTCAATCTAATGGCAGAGGATTCTTTGATCATCTAACATAAAATCCTATGCTGCAAACAAGTACACCGTGGCAGTTTGGGGGATTGTTTTCAAAAGGAAATGCCTTACAACGTAATTAGTTAACACGAATATTCAAATAGCTATAAACTATTTGAATATTTGTGTTAACCAATGTATTTCATAACTATTTGAATATTTGTATTAACTAATTTATTTCAATATCAACTTCATATATATTCCCGTTAGCCCATGATGCTCATGAGTGTGATGACGGAATATCAGGCCTGGCTACTTAGCTCGGCTCATTGAATTGCAAAGGATGAGAGAAGTGGGAGATGGAGCTTTGGTCATGCTAGAGATTGGATACAATACCTAAACTAACCTCACCCTATGAAAACTAAACCAAGTGCCCAAGCTGCTTAGAGACCGAGACATTGCCGGCAGCGTTGAGGAGGTCAGTTTGCCATCTCACCCTTACCCATGATCTCGCCAAAATAGGGACAAATTTGCTGGTATTGTTGCTTGTTGGTTGTTACTAAAGGAGGGATTATTTGAGCCACATCCAGCCCAGGAACATCCATCCATACCTCCCACCCAAAATATTTACCGCTACCATCCACCCATCTGACACTAGTTGCACAGCTACCGACCCTAAGCGAGATATCATTTCCAAATGACCTACAAATCTTTCAACCAATGCCAAACCAATAAATTGATCCATCTATTCGCATGCAATATCCATCATTATTTGGAAGGAACGCTATCGCTTGATACCCGGGAGCAAGGAAGGAACCTGCCGATAGCCGAGTGGGAACCTAGCTGGTTTCTTGCTTGCTTTTACTAACTTTTCGTTACTTGAAGATTGGTCGAAGAAATCACTCAAAGTAAGTGGTGGTAGTTCACTACAGTCCAATGGGATGATTCTTTGTGAAAAGAAATATGGATTTCCTGGTCTCCCTGAAGATACAACAAACCAGCTTCTTGATTGGGGTTTCCCTGCGACACCAAATATTGCACAGTCTCCATCGTAGCATAAAAAACCTTCCATGTAAGGCTTAGGAAATCCTTTGGAAACCCTATGCCATCACAAGGCCAAAAAACATTATTTCACGCCTCAAAAATGTGGGGAAAATAGAGCACTTTTTCCCTTCTCTAATGCGGGAAAGTGTGTTAACCACCATAACGAACTCAAAGTTAGCAGTAATGAAAAGCCAATAAGTAGTCGGCTTGTTCTAGAATTTGAAGAAATTTTCCAGAAGCTTAAAGAATTGCTTACTAGTGCACCTATTCTAAAAATTACAAAAAATTCATGAGAAATGATATAGGACTTCTCTATATGAGCGAGGTAGACGTGGGTTTCATCATTCCTCCCAGTGGAATGTCCATCATCAGGAGTAAGGTTGATTCCTATTACTGGACAGAAATTATGTTGGGCGAATGCAAGGGACATTTCACTATAAAGTGGATGCAATTACCATTTTTAGCTATGATGGTATAGCTTTTCTGATCAATGGACCGTGGTAGGTTTTAATCTCTGGATCCATACATTACCCACGAAGCATGCTAGAGGTTTCTAATTTATTGGGTTTTGTTTTCATTATTATATATCTGTTATTGTAAAATGTATGTTGAAATTTGTTTATGTGGTATTCAACAGATGTGGCCTGATCTTATTGCCAATTCTAAGGATGGGGGAATCAATTTTATTGAGACTTATGTCTTTTGGAATGGGCATGAACCTGAGAAATGCTAGGTAATAATCATTTTAAATATTTATAAAGTTTTTCATGTCTATAATGTATTTTCAGATGGAACTATGAATTGTTGATGAATTTATAGTGGTTTTGGCTTATAATTTTATTAGAGTATAATTTTGAGGGAAGATTCGACTTTGTCAGATTTTTGAAGACAGTACAACAAGTCAACCTTTATGCTCACTTTAGAATAGGACCTTATGCTTGTGCAAAGTGGAATTATGGGTGTTTTCTTTTCCAATAAAAAAATCATTATATTTAAAATGGAGAATATATATGTTATGGTTATAGTAAGACTGGACTGGAAGGGTAGCGACCCTTAAAATTTGACTATATGCCAACTGGGAATCACCATAAAACAAAATAAAATTGTATTGTAGTGACATCACCCTGAAAGGAGAGGAAGAAAAAGCAAAGCAAAACTGAACCTACATTTTCTGATCCATACTGATCGAAGATCTCTTACTTATAGATGCATCAAAATTACATGAAACATAGCTTATTAACCATGCAACTTAAAAGCACATAAAACAATGTGGAAATAACATGATAAGCAATAAACCATGACACAAATATTTTATTACGGAAATCGTCCAATTTGGACTACGTCTCTGGGCCCTGTTCAATAGTGGGGAGGCCTTCTTTCATTAAGTGGCATAAAAAAGAGATAAAAGTATAAGAAACATTAAATTACAACCTTTATACCTTCAATCTGGAGTATGGACAAAGAATGGAGAGCCTAGATTCATAAATAGACAGTACCACCAAAACCTTGGGGAAAAATCTTGCAAAAATGCCTATTTGAACACCCAATTCGGATAATCGGGCTTTCCGCACCTTCTCGGAAGCTCCATGCTACTCAAGGTGAGGTCCCAGCTTGCTGCTAGGTTAGTTTATTATTATACGCACTGATCTTCTAAACTCTTGTGTCATTCTCCTCCCTTTTTCCTGTACTGTTAGTCTAATATATATACTTGGTGGCTAACCCCTCATTTTCTGAGCAGTTCCCAACAGATGACAAGTATTATATGGAAGGTTTATTTCAGGCAGAGATTCTCGGGCCCCTGAATAGTACGTGGTAACAACCCTTGTCAAACTTATAAAAAAAGTCCACGAACTATTTTTGCATTAACCCTGAAACAACAGAATAATCCATCAGCGCAGTTAGCGTCATCGCAAATCACAATCGGTGTTTTCCATTGGCGTACATACCCAAGCCTTTACAACAAGTGCCCTACGATAATAGTGGAGCTGACGGGCTTATTAAAAATAGTTCATAATATATCAGGTCTGAAGCCTCATCGCAAATCGCAATCGATGGGAACCGGGGTTGGTACTCTATATGACTGCTCCCCTTTTGCGAACAGAAATTGTGATATATCACATCACCGCCTGACTCTGCCAGGGGCCGATTCATAAACACCTTCCTTTTGTGATTGCGACATGTGATTATTGCATCACAACTTTTCTTGCCTAGGGTCGATTTGACCCTGCTGACCTCTACCTTCTATGATAAGAGAAATGTGGGACCAATGGCGGCCTACCACTTAGCGATTCCCCATTCGCTGAAGTGTTCTGCAACATCATCTTCTCCTTCCACCTGTCCAAGTCAAACCTAACTTTGAATTTCTCTAACTTCTTCATATGATCCCGGATTTGAGTGTCGTTCAAACCATTGGAATCGGGATGACGAGCACTTCGATGCGCTGCTAATTTTATAGAGTTTCTACCACTTTGAGTTTTGAGCCTTCTTACCATGCCACTGGTACCTTTTAGAGATCCACCTAGATCAATCCTCCCCACTAAGAGCTTTTGGACCGCCAAAAGCCTTTTCAGTCAATTGGGAAGTGAGGAAATCGCTCCCTTGCTTTCTCTTTCTCCATCCACCGAGCATTACTCAGATGCATTCCTTTGAATCCAACATGAATGTACTCCACAGATCCCCATCATGAAGTTCTGGTTTTCCTGTCGAGAATGATATCTTCAGGCTACTTGTCTAGATACTCTGGTGAAAAATTATCCACTGTAGGAATCTGTGCAAACTATTCAGTATCCATAATCAATGAAGGTTCATAAAGCTTTAGATTTTCAACATTCACTATTGAGTATATTTTCATATAAGTGAGCAAGTCAAGACGAAAAGCATTGTCTCCAATCTTTTCCAATATGTTTAAGGGACCATATCGAATGGGTCTCCATTTCTTCCCTTCTCCATTCATTTTATCACTGTTGATGTGGAGCCATGCCTTGTCCCCAACTTGAAACTGATGGTCAAATCAGTTCTTATCATGTCGAGCTTTATACCGATCCTGATTCTTCTATAATTGCTCCTGTACTTCCTGATGAATCACCTGTATCTGTTGAATAAACTTTCATGCTTTGTCCCTATCATCTCGTCCATTTCCATCCTCATCTTTCCCAAAGACCATGTTTAATGGATCCCTTGGTAGATAACCAAAACATGTCTCGAACTGTGAGCTCCATGTCGATGAATGTGTTACTCGATTATATGAATGTTGCACATAAGGAATTTTCTCATCCCACAACTTGGGATGTTTTCCACAATAGCCTCGTAACAAGTGTACCATGGTGTGGTTGACAACCTCTATCTTCCCATTGGTCTATGGATGAAATGATGTACCTTTTTTTAGCTTGGTGTCCATCATTCTCCACAAGATGGTCCAAAACTCTCCAAGAAAGTGAGAGTCTCAATATGACACAATAGATTTGGGCAACCCAAAATGGACCCAAACATGCTGAAAGAAAAGATAAGCAATGGCCTACTTTTTACAAGGCATTAAAATGCACATTTTACTAAAACAATCCACGACGACATACAAAAAGTCGTGACCTTTCCTAGACATAGGAAAACCACCTACAAAATCCATGGACACACTTTCCCATGGTCGACTTGGAATAAGGAGTGGTGTGTAGAGCCCAAGTTTTCTATTAGAGGGATTTTAAACAAAACACAACACACAACCCTTTACAAAACGAGTCACAATGTTTTTCATAGGAGGCCAAAAACAAAACCTTTGTAAATGACAAAGTTTTTTCAACCCCAAAATGACCAGACAAAAGAGAGGTATGAGCCTCTCGGATTACATGTACCCTTTCATCAATGGGTATGCATAGTTTTCCAAGGTGATACAAAAGTTTTCAAATAATAATTGTCCCCATGCGATCCATTAGTAAGTTTTGCATAGATCTCTTTAAAATCATCACCATTAGCATAACTTTCTAACGATAAAGAAGCATTTTTCAAAACTACAGATGCAAAAATAGGAGGGTGAGAAAGCATATCTGCTACTTTGTTGTTGGCGCCCTTCTTGTATTTTATTACCAGATGAAACTACTGGAGGAATCCCATCCATCTGAAATGATGGGCTTGTTGAAGCTTGGTCTGTGACTGAAGGTACTGCAAGGGCTGATGATCTGTATGGATGATGGTCTCCTTGCCAATCAGGTAGTGTTTCCACTTCTTTACACTCTGAACCAAGGCGTACAACTCCCTATCATACGTGGGATAATTCACAATAGCCTAGGAGAAAGTCTCTGAATGGTAACATATAGACTTCCTTTGCTGCATCAATACAACGCCCATGGCATATCCATTGGCATCTATTTCAATCTCAAAAGGTTGTTGAAGGTTTGGTAAGGCTAGCACTGGTGTTGTGTTGATCTTCTCTTTCAACATTTCGAAGGATTTATGTTTCTTTCCTCCCGATTGAAAGGCTTGCTTCACACTTATCAATGCATGTAAGGAAGTTGTGATAACAGAGAAGTTCGCAGTGAGCCTTATACAATACTGTACCATGCCCAAAAATATCCAGACCTTTGTAACATTTGGGGGGCTCAGGCCATTTCAAAATCATATCTACCTTAGAGGGATCTATTTTGAATTTCCCATTACCAACTATGTGACCTAAATAAACTAGAGAGGTCTTCCCAAACTCACACTTTGACATCTTTACATATAGTTTTTCATTTTTCATAAGATCAAGCACTTTATTCACATGACATACATGTTCATCCCATGTCCTAATATAAACAAGAATATCATCCAGATATACAAGAAAAAAAATCTCAATAAAATGCCTAAACAGATCATTCATTACCCTCATAAACATGGTCGAGGCATTGCATGGTCTAAATGGGATCACCATCCATTCGAACAACCCCTGTTTAGTTTTAAATGCAGGCTTCCAAATGTATCTTTCTGCAACTCTAACCTGGTGATATCCACTACGCAAATCCAGTTTTGTAAAATAGACAGCATTTTTCAATTGATCTAATAATGCATCAATGTGAGGGAAAGGGTATCGATTCTTCACCGTGATTTTGTTTAGCGCCCTATAGTCTATGCACATTCTCCATGTGTAGTATTTCTTTGGCACCAACATGATTAGTGAGCCGCATAGAGAAGAACTCGGTTTGATGACCCCTTGATTTAGCAACTCCTACACCTGTTTCTTGATCTCCTCCATCTCGATAGAAGCCATCCTGTACATGCTACTATTTAATAAAGGAGCATCCTATTGTAAATGGATCTCATGTTGGATTTTCTGTTTTGGGGGAAATCCTCTCAGTTCCTTAAACAATCCATTATAGTCAGAAATAATTTTCAACAAATATTTTTTATGATCAGGATCACAACCCTTGAAAGCGTCATCCATATCAACCTCTTTCACTCTCACTACCATGATCATGCACCCTTTGCTACAATTAAACAGTCTCTTAATCTATCCTACACTTACAAGGTTAGCACAAACTTTCATATGATGAGCTATGACTATATATTCTACCCCGTCCTTCGTGAGGTGCTATTTATTTTCGTGCCAAAAGAAAACTGCCTTTTTATCATATAAATATGGACTTCCCAAAATAATTCCAAACATATTCAAAGGCACAACATCTGACTCTACCTTATCTACTAATTTCGAAGATATAACAAATTTTTCCCTACACTTCTTGGTTACTTTTAATTTTGCTTTATCGCTTACCCAACCAAGTCGGTATGGACTCGGATGAGGCTTGGTTTCAAGGCCTAAATTTTTCACTAAGGACTCTGAGATTAAATTTTCTTGGGAACCTGAATCAAACAGAGTTTCCACCTTTGTGTGTTTTATAATAACTCTAATGCGGAATAATTCAATTCTCTTCTCCTTATTACTTACAAGCTCATTTAAATAACTAGTACTTGCCATTGAATCAGAATTATTACTAATAGAAGGAGTAACTTTTGTGCCCACAGCCGTGATCAATGTCTCATTGCTAGAATCTAACCTAAGGTCTTGCTGCGTTATTGCCATTGTCTTTTGCTTTCCCTTACCGCTGAATCTCTTTGGTCTTGGCTCTGGATGTAGCTTCCAACAGTGGTCCTCGCCATGACCTTCTCTCTTGAAATGCGTGCAAGATGGTGTTGCTCCATCCTCTTTCTTGGCTACGATGGTCTTCTTAGCCTTCCCCTTGCCTTTCTTCTTGAATCTTCCATGCTGAGGGTTTAACAGTGTTTTCTTGTCTTTATCATCTCTATCATTCTTGCCTCGGGTTTCAATATGAATCACCTTTACGATGGCCGCATCAATCATAGTAGGCTCGAACAATAACAGTAAGTGTCTTATGTAACTATGTAGCGCACCAACATACTTAGTTACAATCTCGGGTGAATCTAATGAGATGCCCAAATTCAATGCTTGTTTCCGAAATTCTTCAGTGAAGCTTTGAATATTTTGGCCTTTACCTTGCCTTAGATATTGCCATTCCATTAGCGCCTTTTGTTTATAACCCAAAGGGTAAAATTGTTCTTTCAATGCATAAATAAAACTAGATTAGGAGGAAAGAAGGTTACCCAACTTTTTGTTTCCCTTGTGCAACTTTCTCTCCCACCAAACAAGCATTGTGCCAGTCAACCGAAGAGATGCTAACTACACCTTTGCCTTATCTTCTCCAATCTGCTAAATCAAACAATAGACCTCTATCTGTCTTATCCAATTATTAATTTTTTTCTGCACTACACTCTCCATTATACATGGGCAGGTCAAACTTTACATCTAGCTTGAAGAATGGTTTCTTAGATGTATGTTTGAAATCGTGATTAGAGTGATGAGAACTATCACTTGAAGAAGGGGAGGGAGGAGGCTCTTCTCCACCACCTTCATGATTTGTTGATCTATTGTCATCGACATCTTGCTTCTCATGCCTAAGTGCCTTCTCATACTCTGAAAACAACTTTTCCACTTTCTCTGCCATATTGTAGAATACCTTGTGGAAATTATGTTCCTCTTCCCAACGAGGTTCTTCATTTTCCATGTTTTTTCTTTATTGTTCACATCCTTCTTCGGACCAAAGGACTTAAGCATTCCTTCTCTTTTTCACAGCTTTTTCTAGGTTAGCATATACTCATGCAATTTGCATCGACAAAGACCTGATCTGATACCAAACTTGATCCAAGATCGTTTACTTATAGATGCATCAGAATTACATGAAACAAGGCCTATTAACCATGGAAATTAAAAGCACATAAAACAATGTGAAAATAACATGATAAGAAAGAAACCATGACACAAAGATTTGATTACGGAGTTTGTCCAATTTGGACTACGTCTTCACGCCCTTCTCAATAGTGGGGAGGCCTTCTTTCATTATGTATCATAAAAAAGAGATAAAAGTACAAGAAACATTCAATTACAATCGTTATACCTCAAATCAGGAAGATGGATGAAGAAAGGAGAGCCCAACTTCAGAAACAGACAGTACCACTGAAACTTTGGTAAAATATCGTGCAAAAATGCCTATCCGAACACCTAATTCGGATAACCAGGCTTTCTACACCTTCTCGGAACCTCCCTGTTGCTCAAGGCGAGGTTCCAGCTTGCTGCCAGGTCAGGTTAATATTGTACAGACTGATCTTCTGAACTATTGTGTTAGTCTCCTCCCTTTTTCCTGTACTATTAGTCCAATATATATACTTGGTGGCTAACCCCTCATTTCCCAGGTAATTCCAAACAGATGATGAGTATTAGATGCCTGTTTTAGTTCAGGCAGAGATTCTCGAGCCCCTGAATAGTACGTGGTAACAACCCTGTCAAACATAGAAAAATAATCCATGGACGTTTTTCACATTAACCCTCAAACAGAGGAATAATCCATCAGCGCAGTTAGCCTCATCGTAAATCGCAATCGGCATTTTCCACCAGCATGCAGACCCAAGCCTTTACAACAGGCACCCTATGATAACAGTAGACCTGATGGTCTTATTAAACACAGTTCATAATATATCGGGTCTGAATCCTGATCATAAATCGCAATCGACGGGAACTAGGGTTGGTACTTCATATGACTGCTCCCCTTTTGTGAACTATGATTGCGATATATTGCATCGCCACCTGACTCTGTCAAGGGTCGATTCATAAACACTTGCCTTTTGTGATTGCGATATGAGATTATCGCATCGCAAGTTTTCATGCCTAGGGCCGATTTGACCCCACTGACCTCTGCCTTCTTCGATAAGAGAAATTCAGGACCAATGGCGGTATGCCACTTGGCGCTTCCCTCTTGGCCGAAGAGTTCTTCCATGTCATCTTCTCCTGCCACCTGTCCAAGTCAAACCTAACTTTGACTTGCTCTAACTTCTTCATATGAGCTTGGATTTGAGTGTCATTCACACCATTGGAATTAGGATGACGATCACTTCGATCCAATGCTAATTTTATAGATTTTCTGCCACTTTAAGTTTTAAGCCTTCTTACCATGCCACTAGTACTTTTTAGAGATCCACCTAGATCACATACAATGCCTTAAACTTATATAGCATATTGTATTTTGTTATGAGTGTAGATATCCAATTTTAGATGTAATATATTAATTTTGAATAAGGAAATGCCTCACAATCACCGTACCAATTGTTGGAAATAATACTGAGAGGGGGGGTGAATCAGTATTATCAAGCAATTTAATAGATCTTCCTTATTTGATCTTTGAATTATTTTTGCATGTCAGTACCATAAAATAATGAGCATGAAAAACAGATAGTCACACCAAAGAACACAAGATGTAAGGTGGAAACCCAATGTGGGTGAAAACCACCTGCTGCAATATGTCTCTATCTTCTTTCAATTTAGAAACTTCTTTTACAATGATTTTGTACTGGTGCAGTCCTTTACCAGTACGCAGGCTGCAACCTGCAGAGAGCTACAACTCTCTCTCTTTCTCGTTTTCCAGTCTACTCCTGGAAGGGAGCTACAACCCCCTACTTCTTTTCATAAAGCATCAGATGATCAACAAGTACATAACAGATATAGACCACTACAGATATCAGATCAGCAATAACAGAACTAACCCAGAACACCTTATCAACAGAGAAATTCAATCAACAGAACATCTTAAAACAGAGACGCAGTTTTTCTTTCTGTGGCCTGCGACTAGACGCAGTTAACCTTCTGCTACTCTGCGTCCATACGCAGATATCCTTCTGCTGTGCTGCGTGCCCACGCACTCTTCCTTTGACTTCTCTGCGTTCTGTTGCTTCAGGGACGCACCCAAAGATACTATCGCGCCGCGTCTTTTGCTACAGAGACGCACCTGAAAACACTATCGCGCCGCGTCCTTCTGCTTCAGAGACGCACCTGAACCTTGATCGCCCTGCGTCCCCACGCCGGTCTCTCTCTACTGTACTGCGTCCCGGCGCACTTGCCCTTTAGAGTACCTGCGTCCCGGCGCACTTTCCCTTCACTGAACCTGCGTCCTTTCAGATATAAATGATATGAAGACTTCAGGACTAACCCAAACAGTCAGATCTACAGATCTGATCATGCGCCATAGAGATCACAGTCCATTAGAAGATTCGCCCTCTTAGATCTGGACTAGATCTCACCAAATAAGATATTCAACCAAAGACAATGAATAATCCAAATGAACTCCTTTGCTTTATATAGGCAAGCTCCTCCCCAAAACATGGAACAATACCACGAGCCGACACCATAGAAACACAAAACCGTCGGCTAGATACCACACAAGAAACCCCCACGTGCTTTTCTCTGCCTTGAAATGTGTGCACTGGGTAGACGCACCCCCTGAACGGCTGGCCGGCATCCCTGGACGCGGGTTCTGCATGGTATACCTGCGGGGACGCACTTTCTGAACCGATTGCCTGCGTCCTTCTTAATTTTCAACAAACTGAGAGCCTTACCACTGGAGTTGCCATCAAGTACAACATCTGTAACATACAGTCATACCAGAAAACATAATGCCAACAATCTCCCCCTTTGGACTTGATGGCAACCTCACAAACTTCAGCTTCATTCTCCCCCTTTGACATCAAGGGCAAAGGGTATGCTCCCCCTAAGCTCATGCTCCCCCTGAATATGAACCAGATCTGCAGCAACGCACCACCATGAAAGAGATAGAGACATATTGCAGCTATTTCCAAGATCTCCTTCTCCATAATGCCAACAATGCATTATGTGCTCCCCCTGAGCCTGTACCACCAATAAGAAGAGGTTCAACAAGATGATGCATCAACAACCCCCAGCTTTTGCCTGAGGTATTCAAACGTGTCCCTGGGCAATGGTTTGGTAAGAATATCAGCAACTTGTTCCTTGGAAGGAACATACTCCAACTTGACTTTCTGTTCAAGCACTTGTTCCCGGAGAAAATGGTACTTGATTGGTATGTGCTTGGTTTTTGAATGCATAACCGGATTCTTTGAGATGCTGATTGCACTTGTGTTATCACATAAGATGGGAATAGGTGGTGTACAAGTGATTTGAAAATCCTGCAAAGTCTGCATCATCCAAAGGAGTTGAGTGCAACAAGATGTAGCAGCAACATATTCCGCTTCAGCTGTAGACAAGGCAATCGAACTCTGTTTCTTGCTGAACCAAGATACCAGTCTGGAACCCATAAAGAACGCACCACCACTTGTGCTTTTCCTGTCATCCACGCTTCCGGCCCAATCTGCATCTGTATAAGCATGAAGAGTAAGATCTGTATCTCTAGGATACCATAAGCCATAATTTTGAGTCCCTTGAAGATATTTGAAAATTCTCTTTACTGCCTGAAGATGAGTCTCCTTCGAATTTGCCTGAAATCTTCCAACTATTCCAACTGCATGCATGATGTCCGGTTGGGTACCTGTCAAATATAGTAAACTTCCAATCATAGATCTGTAGGTTGGTTGATGTACTGCTGCAGATTCATCATTTGCACTGAGACTACATCCTGTGACCATGGGTGTACATACTGGTTTTGCATCTTCCATGCCATATTTCTTCAAAATCTGCTTGAGATACTTGGTTTGAGATAAAAAGATTCCTCCTTCCTTTTGTTGGATTTGTAAACCAAGGAAATATGTCAGTTCTCCTAGCAAGGACATTTCAAATTCTTTCTGCATGACCGAGGCAAAGCTTTGACTCATAGCTTCTTCATTGCTGCCAAAAATAATGTCATCTACATACACAACAAGTATTAGCAATTTGTCATTTTCAACTTTTATATACAGATTGCTATCTGCTGAACCTTTTGAGAAACCTTGTTGATGAAGATATTTGTCCAACCGGTAGTACCAAGCCCTTGGAGCTTGTTTGAGACCATAGAGAGCCTTTTTCAATCGGCATACAAGATTTGGATCATTTCCAAGAATGAACCCATCTGGCTGTTCAATGTACACTTCTTCTTCCAAGTCTCCATTCAGAAAGGCTGATTTCACGTCCATTTGAAATACTTTGAAGTTTTGGAAACTTGAGAGAGCAAGGAACATTCGAATGGCCTCAAGTCTTGCAACAGGAGCAAAAGTTTCTTCAAAGTCTATTCCTTCTTGCTGCGCATACCCTTTACAAACAAGTCTGGCTTTGTTTCTAATTACTTCTCCATTTTCATTCAATTTATTTTTGAAGACCCATTTTGTTCCGATAACATTCTTATCCTTTGGTCTAGGAACCAGCTCCCAAGTGTTGTTCTTTTCGATTTGCTCAAGTTCTTCATTCATTGCTTTCACCCAACATTCATCTTTGCATGCTTCTTTCACATTTTGTGGTTCAGTAGAGGAGAGTAATGCCAAATAGCTTGAGGCTTCTGCAACTGTTCTTCTTGTTTGTACACCTGCTTCTTTCTGCCCCACAATCTGAGATTCTGGATGATTCTTCTGAACATATCTGGATGGAGTTTTCTCTTCTATTCTTGTCTGCTCCTCTGGTTCTTCTTGAGGTTCTCCTTGGGTTTCTTCTTCTTCATCATTCTGTCTTTGAGGGTAGCCTTCATCTTCTTCTATATCTTCATGATGTACTTGCCTAGGAATATATCCCTTCTCATCAACCACTACATCAATGCTGTCAACAATTCTGCCAAGTCTTTTATTGTAGCATTTGTATGCTTTGCTATGTGGAGAATAGCCAAGAAGAATGCCTTCATCTGCTCTAGGTTCAAGTTTGCCAAGCTGCTCATCAGTATTCTTGATATAGCATTTGCTCCCAAAGATTTTGAAGTGCTTTACCGAAGGAGTTTTACCACTCCAGAGCTCATGAGGAGTTTGAGTGCTGTTCACCCGGACATTTGTCTTGTTGAGAATAATAACCGCAGCATGTGCAGCTTCACCCCAGAAAGTTGCGGGAGTTCCTGATTCATCAAGCATAGCACGAGCCATTTGTTGGATTGTTCTGTTCATTCTTTCAACAACTCCATTTTGCTGAGGAGTTCTAGCTGTAGAGAATTCTCTCCTTATCCCATGTTCATCACAGAAATCGAAAAATTCATTTGAAGTAAATTCCCCACCTCTGTCGGATCTGAGGCACTTAATTTTGTGACCTGATTCATTTTCAACCAAGGCTTTGAAGGACTTGAATTTTTCGAATGCTTCATCTTTGTGCTTCATAAGTCCTAACCAGACAAACCTGGAGAAATCGTCAATAAATAATATCAAGTATTCCTCTCCTCTAGGTGTTCTTTTCCTGAATGGACCACATGTATCTGTATGTACTAGCTCAAGAGGCATGCTAGCTGATCCTTCTTTCTCTGGAAAGTTAGTCCTGGTTTGTTTTCCAAATTGACATGATCTGCATATGGTGTTGTCAGGAATTTTGATATCTGGAAGATCGCGAACTGCCTGATATTTGCATGCTTTCCTTATTTGTGAGAAGCTTAGATGTCCCAACCTTCGATGCCATAACCAGTGCTCTTCATCCTTGCTTAGATAGCATTGTTGTTGTCCTTCTTCAAATATGTACAGATTATTTGGAGTTCTTTTGCCTTTGAGTACTGTTTTACCTGTATCAAGATCACGAACAAGACATCCATTCGATCTGAAAATAACCTCGGTTCTTTGATCACACATCTGGCTGACACTTAGTAGATTATGCTTCAATCCATCAACATACAAAACATTTCCAGCCTTGACCTTTTCTTTTAAAGGAGCAATACCTTTTCCTTTTATAGTTGCAGGAGTATCATTTCCAAAAGAAACTTTCTTTCCTTTTTCTAAAGTAGAATAAGATTCAAGTTTTTCTTTATCACCTGTCATATGTTTCGAACATCCACTGTCAATGTACCATAGATTTTCCTGTCCTTCTGCATAAAATGCTATCCCACATCTTTCTGTTTGAGGTTCCTTTATTCTCCATGTTTTGGTGCTTGTGGCTTGTTCCTTTTTCCCTTCTTGTTCCTTTTTCTCCTGAAACCTGCTCCTGCATTCAGAGTCTTCATGACCAAAATTATTGCAAATAGAACATTCAACTTCATTTTCAAGAGCCGAAAAGTTGTTATAGGTCCTTTTTGTAATCATACTTCTTTGTTTTTGAGCTTCCCTAGTCATGATTGTTTTATATGCAACACATTGAGCTGCTTTGTGACCAAAGTTATGGCAAGAAAAGCATTGTCCATTGAAGAAGCTTCTGCGGTTATTGAATCTACCAGCCAACTGATTGTAATTTCTATTTTCATCTATTCTTGAACCAAACTGAGAAGATTTTACCTGTGGCTGGTTGTAGCTTTTGTTCACCCTTAAGATGGATTGCCCCTGATAATTTCTGTTTGTAATTCGTCCCTGCTTTACCTGATTATCTTCATTGTTCTTTTGCTCATTTCTTCTTGCTGCATCAAGATAACTTTTTGAGGTGGATGCTTGAGAGGTTTCTCCATTATAGCCCAAACCTGTCTTGTTTAGAGGAGACCGCTGCACATTGATAATCTCATCCAAAGTTTCAGATCCTTTGACAAACTTAAGATTAATAGCTTTTGTTTTCTCAATTTCTTTTCTGAGACCAACAATTTCACCTTCTAGTTTTTCAAGATGTTTTTCCTTTTCATCAATTTGAAATTGTAGAGTATCAATGATCACATTCTTTTCTTCTATACATCTCTTGAGTCTAGTAATTTCATCATAGAGATTATCCACATCTACAGCATCCTCATAATCATCATCTTCAAATGCCATTAACAGCGTATATTTATTACCTTGTTCATCTTCATCACTGTTTGATAAGCCATCACTATCTTCATGGGTGTAGTAGCTTTTCTTATTTGCACTTTGTTTCTTGTTCCATCTAGCAGGTTCCTTTCCTTTATCTTTATAAGGACATTTTGCAGCATAATGACCTACTCTTCCACAAGCAAAGCATTTGAAAGGTAGCTTACCTCTGAACCTTCCAGAACCCCTTTGAAGATTTCTGACAAAATTTGATTCTTCTTCCTCTTCTTCTGGAACATGGCTTGCTTCATAGTAATCTTCTTTGCCTGATGCCTTAAAAGCAGCTTCCCTTCTGTCTGATGGACCTCCCTTTCTCATTTCATAAGCAGTTAGAATTCCATGTAGCTGAGACATAGTGAGAACACGGAGATTTTCTTTTTCTTCTATTGCAGATACTTTAGATTCAAACTTGGGGGATAAAGATCTTAGAATCTTTTGAACTACTATAGCCTCTTTTATTTCTTCACCCAAATTTTTCATACAATTAACAATCTCATCTACCCGAAGAAAATAATTAGCCACACTTTCATCATTATACATCTTGAGAGTCTCATATTGAATCCTGAGAGTTTGAAGTTTAGCTTGTTTTACCTGTTCATCTCCTTCATAGCTCGTGACCATTTTGTCCCATATCTCTTTTGCTGATTTGAAGTGCATTACCTTCATGAATTCTGTTTGGGATATACTTCCTAATAAAGTACTGACTACTTTTGCATTTGTTTCATACTTCTTTTTCTCAGCTGGATCTGTAGGAGTAGCTGAAGGAAAAGCATAGCCTGTTTCTACAATGTCCCAAACTTCTGTACCAAGAGATTGAAGATATGCAGTAACTCTTACCTTCCAATAATTGAAGTTTGTCCCATCAAAAATCGGTGGCCTGATTGATGCTTCTCTCTCGTAGTTGCTCATGATGAACGATCTACCTTCAAGCGATCAAGCTTCTCTGAAGGACCTGCTCTGATACCAATTGTCGGAAATAATACTGAGAGGGGGGGTGAATCAGTATTATCAAGCAATTTAATAGATCTTCCTTATTTGATCTTTGAATTATTTTTGCATGTCAGTACCATAAAATGATGAGCATGAAAAACAGATAGTCACACCAAAGAACACAAGATGTAAGGTGGAAACCCAATGTGGGTGAAAACCACCTGCTGCAATATGTCTCTATCTTCTTTCAATTTAGAAACTTCTTTTACAATGATTTTGTACTGGTGCAGTCCTTTACCAGTACGCAGGCTGCAACCTGCAGAGAGCTACAACTCTCTCTCTTTCTCGTTTTCCAGTCTACTCCTGGAAGGGAGCTACAACCCCCTACTTCTTTTCATAAAGCATCAGATGATCAACAAGTACATAACAGATATAGACCACTACAGATATCAGATCAGCAATAACAGAACTAACCCAGAACACCTTATCAACAGAGAAATTCAATCAACAGAACATCTTAAAACAGAGACGCAGTTTTTCTTTCTGTGGCCTGCGACTAGACGCAGTTAACCTTCTGCTACTCTGCGTCCATACGCAGATATCCTTCTGCTGTGCTGCGTGCCCACGCACTCTTCCTTTGACTTCTCTGCGTTCTGTTGCTTCAGGGACGCACCCAAAGATACTATCGCGCCGCGTCTTTTGCTACAGAGACGCACCTGAAAACACTATCGCGCCGCGTCCTTCTGCTTCAGAGACGCACCTGAACCTTGATCGCCCTGCGTCCCCACGCCGGTCTCTCTCTACTGTACTGCGTCCCGGCGCACTTTCCCTTCACTGAACCTGCGTCCTTTCAGATATAAATGATATGAAGACTTCAGGACTAACCCAAACAGTCAGATCTACAGATCTGATCATGTGCCATAGAGATCACAGTCCATTAGAAGATTCGCCCTCTTAGATCTGGACTAGATCTCACCAAATAAGATATTCAACCAAAGACAATGAATAATCCAAATGAACTCCTTTTCTTTATATAGGCAAGCTCCTCCCCAAAACATGGAACAATACCACGAGCCGACACCATAGAAACACAAAACCGTCGGCTAGATACCACACAAGAAACCCCCACGTGCTTTTCTCTGCCTTGAAATGTGTGCACTGGGTAGACGCACCCCCTGAACGGCTGGCCGGCGTCCCTGGACGCGGGTTCTGCATGGTATACCTGCGGGGACGCACTTTCTGAACCGATTGCCTGCGTCCTTCTTAATTTTCAACAAACTGAGAGCCTTACCACTGGAGTTGCCATCAAGTACAACATCTGTAACATACAGTCATACCAGAAAACATAATGCCAACACCAATCAAGTTTGATTCATTAGTGTTAGTTTTAATTTTATCTACTAATGTAAGGAGATTTTGTAGAATTTTGCAATGTAAACAGGCTCTAAAAATACTCTCTGAATACTCACTGCTTAAAAGTTTCATCACATCTTCAATACAACTATGTACTTGTTTATGGGCTAACTTAATAAGAAAGTCATGTGTTATTAATCCTCTTAACTAGAGTTTTTGTATCTTTTCTTTCACATCTGTGGAAGGAGATTATTCCTCACTAAAATGTTTGAATTGTTGCGACATTGCAGAGGTTTCCCTGTTTGATTGCATGCCATACTAGGAATCAAGATGAGAACAGACAATGAACCATTTAAGGTGATTTTAGCTTGTATTTGGCTCAGTAATATATGCTGTAGGTATATGCTTATTTTATATTTACATGATTTCATATTAATCAGCAATGAACTTTTCGGGGTTTTAGGGCATGGTTAGTAATATATGTGATAGTTACAAAAAAATTGTGCATACTTCAATAATTCAAATTAATTAACTAAATAGACTAAAAATGGGAGAAAAAATCAACTTGTCAAGATTTTTATATTAATTAACTAAATAGATGAAAAATAGGAAAAAATGGCCTTGTCTAACTATTCTAAGTTTTGGAGAGATTTTGTGTTATTTAAAATGGTTTTTGAATGCATAAATGGATTCAAGGGCACTAGGATTGTGTAGAGTTCAAAAATCAAACATGTGTTTCCAACTAATCTAATACTAATTTCCAGTAAATTTCACTGTGAAATATAGCCAAAAAAGAAAACTTGTGTTTCCAACAAATCCGTAACTAATTTCCAGTAAATTTCACCTTGAAATATAGCCAAAGAGGCAAACTTGTGTTTCCAACAAATCCGTAACTGATTTCTAGTAAATTCCACTGTGAAATATAACCAAAAAAAGATCCAAAACATAAAACCTAGACTACTACCAAAAACAAATAAAACAACCTGTCAAGATTTAGAAAAAAAAATTAGTGTAAAACAAATTCTTATTTGATTTATCGTGCGTAAAATTGGTTGTTTTTTTTTCAATAACGAAAGAGTACCATTGTTTCAAGCTTAGTTAAAAGATAAAATAGTTGAACAAATTGTAAGTTCAATGTTTAAGCTTTTGTTTACCTTTAAACGTCTCTGCTAATTTTAAAGGCTTTTATCTATTTTCCTTAGTATGAGATGGATACATTTACAACAAAGATAGTGAAGATGATGAAACAAGAAAATCTTTTTGCATGGCAAGGTGGACCTATTATATTGACACCGGTAAGTCCTTTTTGTTGTGATATTTATTTACAACATTTTGTGTATAATAAAGTATGGCTTTCTGATTTGATTTAGTTATATGCAGATTGAAAATCAATACCAACAAGTAGAACAATATTATGGAGAGAAGGGAAATTCATATGTGACATAGGAAGTAAACATGGCAATATCATTAAATACAAGTATTCCATGGGTGATGTGCAAACAAACTAATGCTCCAGACCCAATTGAGAGTATATTGTGTGTAATAATAAAAATCTATCTTTCCA
This sequence comes from Pinus tabuliformis, assembly GCA_031772625.1. NCBI lineage: Eukaryota > Viridiplantae > Streptophyta > Pinopsida > Pinales > Pinaceae > Pinus > Pinus tabuliformis. The sequence continues at coordinate 246,040,187 of CM062811.1, forward strand.
CATATCCCTTCTATTTCCTTAGCAATTTTCTATAATATAATGACATACTGATGTATGAATCAATTCTTATATTGGTATATTAATCAATTCTTTTATAGATCAATACTTGCAATAATTTCTACTATGACTATTTCCAACCTAATTCTCCAAAAAAGCCAAAGATGTGGACTGAGAACTGGGTTGGATGTTAATGATTTGTAACCGCCATCATAACCATTATAATGTGTAATCTTCTCCTTCACATACAATAATTGTAAGAGAGTAAAACATATATGCAACAATGGAGAGATCCATGCTTTCAGGGAAGAGTTTCCTGCTTATATATTGACCCTACACCTGGTTGAAAGGGCCTATATCATTCTTTATTCATGATTATTTAAATCCTCTATTTAAATCAGCTACAACCTAATGCAAAGTAGAGCTTGAGTATTTCCAAGTATAACGCCTTCTTATTCATCTTTCTTAAATATTGTTTTTGTTTTACAGGTTTCAGACATTCAAAGGGAGGACCCCTCACAGGCCTAATTTTAAAGGCTTTTATCTATTTTCCTTAGTATGAGACGAAAACCTTTACAACAAAGATAGTGAAGATGATGAAACAGGAAAATATTTTTACATGGCAAGGTGGACTTATTATCTTGACACAGGGAAGTCCTTTTTGTTGTTATAGTTATTTACAACGTTTTGTGTATAATAAAATATGTCTTTCTAATTTAATTTAGTTGTGTGCAGATAGAAAATGGATACCAACAAGTAGAACAATATTATGGAGAGAAGGGCAAGTCATATGTTACCTAGGCAGTAAACATGGCATTATCATTAAATACAAGTATTCCATGGGTGATGTGCAAACAAACAACTGCTCCAGACCCAATTGTGAGTATACTGTGTGTAATAATTAAAAATGATCTTTCCACATATCCCTTCTATTTCCTTAGAAAGTTTCTATAATCTAATTCCATACTAATGTATGAATCAATTCTTATATTTATATATGAATCAATTGTTTTATAGATCAATACCTTCAACGATTTCTACTATGACTATTTCCAACCTAATTCTCCAAAAAATCCAAAGATATGGACTAAGAACTGGGTTGGATGGTAATGATTTGTAACTACCATCATAATCATTATAATGTGTAATATTCTCCTTCACATACAATAATTGTAAGAGATTAAAACATATATGCAACAATGGAGAGATCCATGCTTTCAGGGAAGAGTTTCCTGCTTATATATTGACCCCGCACCAGGTTGAAAGGGCCTAAATCATTATTTATTCATGATTATTTAAATCCTATGTTGTTTGGTATTAATAAAAATTTCCTCTATTTACTCAAATTAAAAAAAAAATCATCTACAACCTATGTAGGTTTTAACCCCGTATAGAAATTACCTGCATACGAATTCTAAAAAACAGAAAATAAACAATAGTGAGAGCATAACACATAAAAAAAAATATACACAAATATTTTCCCTTGGATCCCAAAACCAGGGCTACCAGCTTGATTTTTTCATTATGTTCCTTTCAATGTTACAATACATATTTATACATGTTGAAGCATCCAGTACCATGGACCGAAAACCATCGCGCCCAAAACCATGTGCAAAAACCATGCACAAAACCATAGGTAGGTTCAACCCACCTAATATAGGGTCCAAAAAAAAATTCCTCGAGGTACTACCCCAAACCCCGTAGAGGAGGGCTACCCACCCCCTCACTGCACAATCGACCCAACGAAGCGGGGGCTCCACCCCCCCCTCTAACCCCCCGGTTAACTAAGGGAGCTAGTTGTGGAAAGAATATAACACAACCCAACATTCTCCCACCTGTTGTTTTCTTTCCACAGGGGGGCACAGGAGAGCTTAGCCATTTATCCAGCCCTGCAATGCCCATTGGTTCTCTACACCAAGAAAACTTCTCAGAGCTCACAAATTTTGTCAATGCATATGCAGTATTCTTCAAAGTGTCCACCTTTACCAGCAACACATTTTTGTCTTCTATCATATCCCTCATAAAGTGATACTGAACATCAATGTGCTTTGTCTTTGAATGATAAGCAGGGTTATTTTCCAAGAAAATTTCATTTTGGCTGTCACAGTCTATCATTATAGCTCCCTTTACTAACCCCATACTTGAACACAAGATCTACAATCAAACTGCTTCCTTGCTTGCACGAGTGGCTGCCATGTACTCTTCCTCTATAGTTGATAGTGCCACTACAGATTGTTTCTTACTCGTCCAAATGACTGCACCTCCTAATAGTTTAAACGCATACCCACTTGTAGATCTTCTATGATCTAGATCTCCAGCCCAGTCTGCATCAACAAAGCCACGAATATCCATAACTCTGTCCAATCATGGTCTTCCTTGGTAGCACAAACCATAATCACTAGTGCCATGCAAATACCTGAAAACCCGCTTCACTGATGTCCAATGCTCCTTCCCTGGTTTTGACATAAACCTGCTCAATACTCCCACTGCATATGCAATGTTTGATCTAGTACATACCATCGCATACATCAGGCTACTGACTACAATTTCATATGGAACACTGGACATGTCCTCTTCCTCTTCTTTTGTCTTGGGACACTGATCAACAAATAAATTTACACCTACAGGAATAGGGACCTTCACTCAATTACTATCCTACATATTAAACCTCTGTAGTATTTTCTCGACATACTTCCTCTGGTTTAACCAGAGCTTCGTCTTTGCCCGATCTCTTTTAATTTCCATGCCCAAAATATAGTTTGCAGTACCAATATCTTTCATGTCGAATTTGCGGACAATTGGGTCTTCAAATCCTAGATAACTTCTTTCTCATTTCCAACCAGCAACATATCATCCACATACAAAACCAGATAAATAACACGGTCACCAATTAATTTAAAATACACATAGTGATCCTCTTTGCCTTTGGTGAAGCCAAGTCCTGATATAATGTATCAAATTTCTGATACCACATCCTTGGTGACTTTTTTAACCCATACAGAGACTTTTTTAACTTGCATACTAGTTCTTTCTTACCCTTCACCACAAAGCCTTCAGGTTGCTTCATGTAGATCTCTTCTTCCAAATCCCCATGAAGAAATGTTGTCTTCACATCCATCTGTTCTACCTCAAAATCAAAAGCAGCAGCAACAGATAAAAATAATCTAATAGAAACTACCTTGGCAACAGGAGAAAAAATATCACCAAAATCAATTCTCAGCACCTGGGAATAACCTTTTGCTACCAACTGAGCTTTGTATTTCTCCACCTTTCCTTCTGCATTTGTCTTCTTCTTGAATACCCATTTTCTACCAATGGGTTTCCTTCCAGCCAGCAACTCCACCAGATCCCAAGCCTCTTTTTTGTGCAAAGATATCATCTCATCATCCAGGGCCTCTTTCCAGAGTTTTCCATCCTCTAAATCTACTTCTTCTTTTATAGTTTTGGGATCATCATCAGTAATAGATAAAGCAAAATTTGAATAGAAAGCAAATGGACTATACCTTTCTGGCTACCTTCTTTCTCAAACTAATCTTCTCACAATTGGAGTTTGTGGCTCTTCTTCTTCTGATTCCTCTTCTATTATAGAGTCTGATTCTTCCTCCTTTAGCTCAAACTCTATCTTCTCAGGTTCCTTTGATAGCACTTCATGTTTAATAACATCGTTCACCTCTCTGAACTACACATCTCAGTTGTACACAACCTTCCTTGTTACTGGGTTCCAAAGCTTATAACCCTTTAAACCATCCTTATACCCAATAAAGATGCACTTTTCAGATTTACTATCCAACTTGGTTCTTTTCTCCTTTGGAACATGTACATATGCATCACATCCAAATACCCTCAAATGTGAAAGAGAGGGTTTCTTACCAGTCCATACCTCTTGTGGAGTCTTATCCTCCAACGCTAATGAAGGTGATCTATTGACCAGGTAACATGCTATCTCCACCGCCCCTGCCCAGAATTCTTGTCCTAACCCGACACCACTAAGCATGCTTCTTGCCCTTTCCATCAACGTCTTGTTCATTATTTTTGCAACTCCATTTTTCTTAGGTGTCTATGGAGTAGTCTTCTTTTGTGCTATACCACACTTCTTACAGAATTCTTAAAATTCCTTGTTGCAAAATTCTCCACCGTTATCTGTCCTCAGCACCTTCATCTTCTTCTCTGTCTGGTTTTCCTCCTGAGCCTTAAATTGTTTAAACCTATCAAAGACTTCAAATTTTTTCTTGAGGAAATACATCCATGAATTCCTTGAGAATTCATCTATAAATGATACATAGTACCCAGACTTACCTAGTGATGGAACCTTCACAGGTCCAAACACATCACTGTGCACAAGCTCTAATATCTCTTTTGCCCTCTTACCACCAGAGGGGAAACTCACCCAATTCTGCTTCCCATATACACAATTTTCACAGAAATCAAAATCCAGAGAGCTATTAGTAATACCTTCTACCATACATTTACCATGAAGTATTTGAAGGCCCTTCTCTCCAATATTCCCAAGCCTTTGATGCCATAGCATGGTATTTTCTCCAAAGACCACTAGATTTTCTGCTCCACTTTTAGGAACCACAGAACTATTGCACCCATCAATAACAGTGCTACCTTGCAGCTTGTACAGAGTTCAAATCCTAACTCCCCGCATCAATACTAGTGCTCCCCAAACCATCTTACAGGTATCTTTCTCGAACATTGTTTTTACACCTGCATCATCCAGCTTGCTTACAAAAATCAAATTTCTTCCAATGCAGGAATATGCAGAACACCCAAAAGTGTCCTAACCCTTCCACCTTGCAACTTCAACTTTAATTTTTCCCCTAATAAGACATCACCACCATCATATTTCTCATACTTGCAGAACCACTTTCTATGGGGAGTGAAGTGAAAGGATGCACCTAAGTCAATCAACCAGGCCTCATCATCTACATGTGTACTTGAAGAAGCCAAGTATACATCTCCACCTTCATCTGAGGTGGTTTTCACCTCTACAGAAGGAGCATCATCAGATCCCTTTCCTTTGTCAGGAGCTTTAGATTTACAGTCCCTTTTGTAGTGCCCTTCCTTTCCGCATTTCCAGGACACCTTTATAGGTTTTCCTGAAGATTTAGATCTCCCTTTAGATTTAGATCTCCCACTCGATGACTTATTTTTATTTCTATTCTGGGACCTTCCTCGTACAGACAAGGCATCACCATTCTGGCTCTCCATATTTTTCTATCTCATCAACTCCGTCAACGAGGATGAGACTATTTCATAAAACTGCAAGGCAGTTGCATTGCTACCTATTGCAATAACCAGACTATCCCAAGAATTTGGTAGAGAACACAACAAACTGATGCACTTATCTTCACCTGAAATTTTAATATCAACAGATAATAATTGACTTACCACAGTGGTAAATGCGTTCAGATTCTCTGTCAACGAGTCTCCATCTTTCATCCTCATGTTATACATCTTTTTTTGTAGGAGCAATTTATTCACCAGAGACTTAGATTCGTACAAAGTCCCTAACTTGACCCACAAAACCTTAGTTGTAGCTTCCCCTGATACATTCAGCAATACTAAATCTGAGACACACAATCGTATTGTGCTCTTTGCCTTCTTATCCAACTTCTTCCATTCTTCATTGGACACTCCCATTGGTTTAGTAACCGGATCTACTGCAATCCACTGATCTTTATCTACCAACAGATCCTCCATCTTGAGTTTCCATAACTCAAAACTCTGATTGTTAAATTTCTCAATCTCTATCTTTCCACTGCTCGCCATCTTCTTTCACCACCAAAATCAATCCCGCAGATCTCCCATTGAACAGGGTCTACCACAGGCCCGAGCGAAACCCCTTAGCAACAAAGGTGTCCCCTTGAAGCCAAAACAACTCTGATACCAAATGTAGGTTTTAACCCCGTACAAAAATTACCTGCATACAAATTCTAAAAAACAGAAAATAAACAATAGCGAGAGCATAACACCTAAAACAAATATACAAAGAGATTTTCCCCTGGATCCCAAAAATGGGACTACGAGCTTGATTTGTCATTATGTTTGTTTTAATGTTACAATACATATTTATACATGCCGAAGCATCCAATACCATGGACCAAAAACCATCGCGCCCAAAACTATGTGTGAAAACCATGCAGAAAACCATAGGTAGGTTCAGCCCACCTAATATAGGGTCCAAAAAAAATTTCATCGATGTGTTGCCCCAGACCCCGTAGAGGGGGGCTACCCACCCCCCTCAAACCCCCTGGACAGGTGGGGCTTCCGCCCCCCCCTCTACGTAATCGGCGGAATGAAGGCCCCCCCCCCCCCCTCTAACCCCTCGATTAACTAGGGGAGCTAGTCATGGAAAGAATATAACACAACCCAACAACCTATTGCCAAGTAGAGCTTGAGTATTTATAAGTATAACACCTTCTTATTCATCTTGCTTAAATATTTTTTTTGTTTTACAGGTTTCAGACATTTGGAGGGAGGACCCGTCATAGGCCTACTTAGGATATTGTGTTTGCAGTAGCGTGATGTTTCCAGAGAGGACAAACATTTCAAAACTTTTACATGGTTGATTTCATCTTCTTTCATCATGAGATCACGCTCATATGCATTTATAATTATGTCCCTAATCTAAACCATTGCTTTAATGTTTTTTATGTTGCAATACCATGGAGGCACAAATTTTGGCCAGACAAGCAGAGGTCCATACATTACCACTAGTTATGACTATGATGCGCCTATTGACAAATATGGTATGCAAGAGTTGGTGATGAAAAATTTTGTTCTACAATTAAAGAGTCTATGGGGGTCTAGGTTCCCCCCCATCCCCCACTTTTTTTTAATTTTTTTGTCACTTTCCTTGAAAAATTTGCCCCACTGGGTTGCAATTAGCATTGCAAAAGAAGTATTCTTCAATTATCCTTCCACAATCAGAAACTTAGGAACTTTTGTAAGTCCATATTTCTATTTTTTCCTTTTATTTGAAACAATTTCGTACTTCATAACCATTTCGTGGAATATAAGACAACCAAAGTGGTGGCACCTGAAAGAGTTGTACAAAGCTATAAAACAATGTGAACGTGTTCTAGTCTATGGAGACATGAGTACCATTTCACTGGGAAAAAACCTTAAGGTTCGTGTTCTTTAAATGAAGAAATGTTTTGTAGAAGGTTTATAAAATTGATAAATATTCCATTAAATACAAGTGTTTACTTCTTTCAAGGGATTGTTGTTTTAAAATTTGTTGAGAGGGAAATGAATCATTGAACACTAGGCATCCAACTTACATTGAATATGTAGGCAACAATATCTTCTATAAATAATTCTAGCGTGCGTGGCATTTCAATGGGGAATCTTACAATCTACCTACTTGATCTATCAGTGTCTTGCTCAACTGTAAAAGCATGGTCTATAACACTGCACAGGTTAGTGATTATTCTATTTATTGTCATCACAATAGTTGAGGTGATGATGACATTTAGTATTATTATAAAGGATCTCTAACTAGATATGTGCATATAATGATACAAATTAGTGTACAATCTTCTCTAATGGGAATGGAGTGGGTCAGCATGGAGTCTCTTGATCCTGTTGCACTTGCAACATCAAGCGCAAATACAGGAAAAAGATTTGTTAACTTGTCATGGCACAAAGAAGATGTTGGAATTTGGGGACAAGACAAATTCTTTGCCAAGGGCTTGTTAGAGAAGCTAAACATAGTTCTAGATAAAAGTGATTATCTATGGTATACAATCAGCTATTTCAATTTAGCTAGCTCGATATGAACCTATTCTTAACTTATGGCAAAGGGCGATTTATGAGTTGTCCTTCCAAATACTTTTCCAATTAGGAAGTGGGTTATAGTGCAAGTCCATGGATTCTGGTACTAATCTTTTCAATAATATTAGTTTCTTGTCTTGTGAGCGTTGTCTAGTTTATGGCTTCTATCTAGACATTTTTCTATGATGGGATTTGGTTTCCACATTAATCTCAACTCTAAATACTTTGAAGATATGATATGATTGTTACTTCTCAAATTTGCTAGGATTTTGATTTTGATTTTATCAACTCTGGTACTAATATTCTCAGGAATATTTGTTTAATGTATTGTGAGATATTTTTAGCTTGTTGTTAGCTTCTTGTTGTCATCCAAATAAATTTCTCTATGATGGGATTTCGTTCCACAATATTATCTTAATAAATACTCAACTCTAAGTTCTCTGAAGATATTCTACAACTTGTCACTTCTCAAATTTGTTAGGATTTTGATTCTGTAATTTATCAGCACTGGTATTCACATTCCTAGAAATCTCAGTTTCATTTCTTGTGGGCTCTCTCGCTTGTACTTCTTATCCACTCATATTTCTATGATGGCATTGAGTTCCAAATTAATAAGTACTCTACTCTAAGTACTCTGAAGATATGAGATCACCTCTCAACTTTGCTAGGACTTTGATTCTATATATGATACCACATCTCAACTTTGCGAGGACTCTGATTCTGTGTTTTATCAATACAGTGTAAACATCGATGAAGATGATCTATTAGACAATAGAACTCAATTTATCTTAGACGTGGATACTCGAGGACATACACTTCATGTGTTTATCAATGGGAATTTTGCAGGCAAGTAAGGTATTCAACATTTCTATATAAAAAGGATATAGAATGCTACTATTTTGTTAGACTTGTGTTAAGTCTCTTTGTTGAGTGGGAGACTACATCTCAAATGTCAAACACTAAGTCATCGATCCACTCAAACTGTTTTTGTTGAAATGACTTGAATCATCAACAACATAACCACAAGTTTAAGATAACAAGGTATAAAATGCATATTCTTGTACGCAGGTGTTGATGGTGATGGACCTGCCAACATGTCAGGGGATCTCCTTGGTAAGAAGTCCCAACTAGACCTCAGACCATTTGGTGTAGGAGTCCTAGTAGTGGGTCGTACGGTATTGCCTTGGCCTTGATTTCGTGCAGAGGAAAGTAAGATGTCCTTGTTGGTAGCAAGGGTGTGACATGCGCAGCAAGCCAAGGTAGGTGTATGAATGGTTCTAACACATGGAAGGTGGAATGAGTGTGCCCCTTGGAAATCTATGTAAAAACGCAGCTTGGAAGGGAACAAACAAGCAAATATGCATCAGAAACTAGAAGGAAGGTGAACCAACAATACAAAGTGATGGTGAAACCAACAACACATCTCAGTAAGATTCATACATACATATACAGAAAGAGTCTATATATACATGCATAAAAAATCAGATACATATATCACTAGAGTAACCAAGTTAACTAAAATGCAATAACAACATATGCATGAAACGTGTTGGCTCTGTTATATTAAGAAGTGAAAGTTCCAATCATACAATACAACCATGACCAACCACTAGTCCTGATAACGGAACATTACAGTCACTGTCACCTACTCCTCCAAAGAGATGTACTAGCTCTGCACTGTGGAGAGGCCAAGGCTTGTTACAATACTCTCCAAGCTTTCTCTAAGATACTCTTATTCAAAGCTTGGCTTCCCAAAAGCCCTTACAATGAGTTATGAGGTTCTATAAATAGCAAAGGATGGGGTGACCCTTGACATTCTCCTTTGTGACTCTTCACCTAACCTCATGACTCTTCACCTACTACATGACTGTTACATTCAACTATCAACACTTGGACTTCCACTTTACAAGATGTTACATACAATCTGCACATGTACCCATGTGAGACAAAATAGGCTTGAGCAAGCCATGCAATCTATCACTAAGATTCAGATAGTTGTGGGAAGACCAACTCTTCGACATCCTCGCGATGATCAATAGTGGCGAACCAATGCCAAGCTTGGTCGTTTGTGATGGTGCCCACGTGCTCAATGGTGACATCCTGTTGAAACTGAACTCTTGCCTCCATTGCATCCAACTACACTGATATGGCTCCTCTATCCAACTCATCTGATAACATGTGCATCATCATCTTGAGTGCAGATGGACCAACAACATTCTGATGCATAGTGGCTATGTTGATCTTCAAGTGTGTGCTGGTGACTATGCGCATCAACCGAAATACATGTTCAGTTTCGGTCGAACTTGGTTCTTATCTTCACCTCGGTGAGTGTGCCCACTGGTGGGATAGCATGTGTGCGAATAATGACATTCATGCCCCTAAACACCCTTACATGTGATCGACAGCACTGCTCACCCTCTCTGCTCCATGCTAGCTACTAGGCTGGGTCTATAACTTGTATGGGTGCAGTTTCATCAGTCTGTGTATGTTGCACCTCCTGTTGTACCTGTTCCTGCTGCAAATCCTTCTCTCGTCTATGAAACTCCTATTCTTCCTTGAGTTACCACTTCAGCACTTGCAACTCCTTCTCTGTTTATCTCTCTACCTTTGCGTGATCGTCTTGTCGTGTTGTCACCTCATACCCTCAATATCCAAAGTTTCTTTCATCACAAGTGGACCTTCTTGAACTTGCAATTTTTCTCTGCCTCTGCGTTTTCAACAACCTTCCTCTTGCATTTGTTGCATGCAGGTCTACTACCTTCTATTGCTGCTAATGGTACTGCTTGTTGTGATGCCATTGCCATTTCATCTTGATATCCTTGTTCATGAATAAATTGATGTCTTCATAGATAGGGAATTTCATAGACACATGATCGACTATATCCCCAATTACAATCTCAACAGTGTCTTTGACTTTTCTCTCCTAGAAGCCATTGTACATGTGCCGCTGAGAAGCAGATGAACATCTGTGATACCTAGAGACATAGCAACACTCATGGCAAGGAATCTGTGAGTTGAAAACCAAAACAAATTGGAGGACTAACATGCAACATACATGTGCGACTATTTATAAAGATTGCGTTAACCGGGAGGCTGGGAGACTGCCTACCAAAATTGTGCAAGGCGCAGTCTAGGCTGTCAGGAGGCTGACTGACTTTTGGAACTAGGAAATTCATAGTCCAACCTAGCCTGCTGAGGACTGAAAATGTGCAATGCGCAATTTCAGTCAGTAGTGGCATGCAAACCAGAAAACTGCATTGCACAATTTTTAGGGCTAGCAAGGCACTGGCTTTCAGAATTGCGCAATACAGGCTTGGAGGTCAGTGTTGGTCTAGACTTGCAAAATTTCTAGAGGGGAAGTAGAGCCTTCACTTCCATAAATGTTCAATGCTAGCGGGCAGGGAAAGGTCCGGGCTAAGGCAACCTAGACCCGCCGACGGGTGACTGAAAACATGACAAGTCTGAATTCATGGTTAAACTGAGTGTAAAAAGAGTGAATGGTCATGCATGCAAACAGTAAGTGAAGGATTCAGAAAATGGGGAAACATGCATGTGTGTGAAGCGGGTCACCGCAATGGCGACTGTCGATGCAAAAACAATGTCATGCATGCAACAGCAGTGAGGTACAAACGAAAACTTAAATAGTGCTTCTACAAGATAGCATACTTTAAAACGATAGCAAGCACTCATTGAAATCAAGCAGACAACACTTACACAAATCGAGACACAAAAAGTGACAGAAATGAAACACAAAACTTTGAGAAGCAGACTTACCCTGAAACAGCTAAGATGAAAGTTTCGAAGACTTCTTGATGTGATGTGGGATATCATAGTTGTAAGATCGATGTGAAGAATGAGCTTTACAGCATTTGGTTCATAAGTTTTTATAAGATCGATTTTATCACACACATGCCACAAATCTAGTAAAAAGTGAACTTAGTGAGAGGTTTCTAAAATGATCTATGCATGTAACGTCCAGCTACTAAAAATAGATCCCTAAAATCTAGGGATCCTTTTGCATGCTTACTTTTGTTATTTCGGGAAAAGAAACTCATGCATGAAAATCAGTTTTGCTTACTCCCGGAGGGAACCGGTCAACCTGAAGACACATGCATCGGTCTGCGAGCTTGGGATGAAACTTTTCGCAGTTTCTAGACTAGGTTGGGTTGGTTGTCCCTGAGGGATTGTGCAATTTATGGGGTTAGAAGGTGACTGTCTCCTAGAATTGCACAATTTTTGGGTTGAACTATAGTGTCAGGATAGATTGTGCATTTTTCTAAAGGAGAACTGCCTGATAGTTCTACGCAATTCTAGAGCCCAACTGTTTTCCACAATTTCTGGAGGGAAGACTCATTCCCTCCAAAATTGCGCAATTTTCTGGGGGAGTGTCTCAACGAACAAATAGCCTAAGTCTGGAATGTCAGCCTATGGGAGTGAATCAAACTGACATGCATATGTTGGCAAGCCACTAAAAACCAACTGAAGCCTATGTACTTGATAGTGCAAGACATGCTGCTAAGGATGGTTGGTAGGGAGGCTCCAAAACAAAGCTAAGGAAAAATTTTGGAGGGTGGTTGTAGCCACTAAAGCACTTGGTGACACAATGGTAGAACTCCAACTCTTTGAATGGACCTTGTTTAGTGAAAAGCAAGTCTAACACCTCAGGAAGTAATGTTCATTTCTCAGTTCTTCTTGGTTTCCACACTTGCTTGATTATAAGATGTAGCAGCTGCCAAGCTCTTGGTCGGTCGACACACGTTGCAAGCCAAGCCAACACAATTGTTTCGATTGGGATGAGGGGTATATTGGTGCACAAGCTTTATGATTGTCATAGTTTTAGTTTCATCTCTAGTGTTTCTCTGCTACTAGCAGGCCTAGACAGTACCCCGACGGAGTCACATAGGAACACAAGCATCGCTCCGCTGCCAGCGAGCCTGTTAGTAACTTGGCAGAGTTACTTGCATCACCTCTTTGCATATGAATCCTTTCTCTTCTTTCACCTTATTCATTTTCATCTTTTCGAAATTTTTCACATTTTCATTTTCGTAACTATACATAATGCTTATTCATTTCAAAGGTGAAAGAGGGATCCCGACTTATTGAGAGAAGAAGAGGTTGTTCCTTCAGAGAAGTAGTTTGTATATACCTATGATGTGCTTGTTAAGGTTTTCCCCCTCACCTTACTCTACTTGACTAAGTTGACAAGGATTAACTAAAAAACAACCGGCTAGAGTAGGTGACACTAGTTAGCGCACAAGTGTTGTGTTTTCACCAAGGTTCACTTCGAACAGTACGTATTTTCCATTGATGTATCATGGACTGAAGACAACAAGTTCTTCATACATAGGCAAGATGACAGATAACCAAGTATTGATAACTACACAAGTCCTCTTGTACTTTACCTAGCTTGTTTCAAGAGTCACACACGGCTTCATGCGAGACTAACCTACGAACATAAACAAGCAAATGAACAACAAAGCAAAGAAAAAGAATAATTAAATGCATAAGCAAAGTGAGTAAGCAAACAAGCAGACAAGCAAGCAAATGAAAAAAGTAAGAAGCAAACATGCATGCAAGCAAACAAACCAAAAGCAAACACTACTCCTACTCCTAATCTAATGATGCATGGGTTTTCTCACGTGAAGTGATACCTCCAATGCAACCACCGGTGCATTGGTCAACCCATGTTGGTGAAGGCATGGTTCGCGACCAACACAGCTTTGCAAACCAGCAAACATGAAAGATATAACAATGAAGACAAAAACACACTGAGTTTAAAAGCATCCACAGAACATAAGTGAGTGCAAGTGCATGATATGCAATCCGTGGACTTACCATGATGTTGTGTGACACTACGTACAGATGTTAACCATGCGCATACTCGTGATTGTGTCATGCAAGAAAACGAAAGAAACAAATACAACTTTTGTCGGGCACGTGTGCTTGCTATGTAACATTCCTCCAATGCATGAGCAATGAGATCATGTAGTTCGAGTGGAGGAAGCCAAATCTGAGTGTTAGATTGATCTTCAGTGCATATAGATGAGTGATGAGGAGCGTTAGGTGTTTGAGAAATTTCCTAATCGAAAGTGAAACCTACCTCAGCACAGCGAGCGCCTAACATAACCATCAGCTCGAGCTCAAGTGCCTCGACAGTCTGTAGGGTTTTGACTTTGTCGATAGATAGATCATCATAGACTAGGGTCTTAGACATATTAGCAATGATTGAATCAACATCGTGATTGGATGAAGAAGTAGAGAGATAACAAAAATCAAGATCAAAAAATTCAGGATATTTGTCGACGTCCTCATGATTTGATGAATCACACAGAGGGGTGGATCAGAAGCAAGAATATTCACCCTCTTCGTTTCTGTAAAAAGCAGATGAAAAATCAAGTGGATCTTCAATGAATGATTTTTCCTCTCCATTTTCGTATGATGGACTAACATCCGGTGTGCTCCGCTGGTGATCAAAAATAGGTGCATCCGTAGATGGTGATACATGAGAAAAATCAGGGATGGCAAAATCATCGAAGATGTCAAGGAAAAGTGAAGGAGGCACGGACGGAATCCTTCGTTGCGGGTTGATGGTCAGGCTCCCAGCCATACTCTTCATGAATGACAGCTTCAGTTGATTGTGAAACACCAACTCCGTTGATAGCTGAACCTTGTTCACAACGGGTGTAGAGTTTGGAATGGAAGAACACAAGACAGTGCAATCTGGAGGATCAACAGAAAATGAAGTTGAAGGTTGAGGTAAGACATGCATGTGACAACCAATGGGCTTCGCAACCAAGTCTGCGCAAAAATTGATAGAAGTGATGTTGGGAGGATGTGACAGTCGAACTAATGTGTGTGCATGTTCTCCCACATCACTCTGTGGTGGTGGAGTTGTCTAATGAGGGGACGATGAACAGTCACTTGTGACAGTGACTGTGTCCATCTGTGATTACACAGCTCCATCACCGAAGCATGCTGAGCAGGGTTTGAGCTTAAAATTCTTCTTGGGATTGACATATTTGTTAAGACAATATTCAAATATTTCCATGAGATACTAGAATTTCATCTGAATTCTCGGAGCTTCAAACTACAATACACAGAAGTGGTCCCAAAAATCCTAAGGTGATTCTTGAGGAGTCTTCCGTTGTTTTAACCGTTTTTGGAAAAGCGGTTCTCGATAAAAATGATGGAAAGTAGATTCAATTAGATCACATAAATGCTCAAGTGATTTCACACTGCTAGGTGGCAGACTCCAACACCACCATTGTGGGGATTCGTGAAGTGTGTATGCAAGCAGCACATTGGCATCTTCTGCATAGAACTCATGTGTAAGAAATGCATAGAAGTCTTATAAGTACTCAAGCCAGGCTACTTCACCTTCACCATCATACATGAATTTAGAAAAGAGATCACAAAACTCCCTCATGATGTCGAGAGGTTTGACATGCGAAAAACATCGTGGAGGGATGAGTTTGACAGTATCCATGATAGATGCACAAAGATTGAAAACAAGATGAGAGGACACAACTTGTCATCTATCCCTCCTTCTAGCACTAGAAATGTTGATGGTGTTGGACCTGCCAACATGTTAGGGGATCTCCCTCGTAAGAAGTACCAACTAGACCTAAGACCGTTTGGTGTAAGAGTCCCAGCAGTGGGTCGTACAGTATCGCCTTGACCGCAGTTCCTGGGAACAATATTTTATAGTCTTGTGCCTCCTTTCAGCTATCTAGAGTGCTAAAATTGTGCCACTTTCATATAGTCCCATCACCAAATCTCTGGTGTATGGCTTCAAGAGACTTCCATTCACCTTTCCTGGGAAGTGTTCTCCATTTAACTTGACCAGCTATACTGCACCTTCGTCGGTAATCTCCTTAATAATATACGACCCTAACCAGTGCATCCTGAACTTTCCTGGGAATTTATAAAACTTACCATCATACAACAACACCATATCATTTACCTTGAATGTGAGTAGCTTGATTTTTCAGTCGTGCCATGCCTTTTCATGCTACTTTTGGACCTGCTGGTGAAATCCAGCAAAAATCATTCTTCTTCAAGCTCATCCAACTGCGCGAGCCTACCTACAGGTGCGCAGTGCCTTTTGGTAGAACACTTTTGGAGGCCTTACCAGAGTCCAAATTGGGTGTAGGATAGCTAGCTGGAAAGCTTAGTGAATCTACTTTCGAAAACATCTTTAATTTTTCAATTTTGAGTTTATTTGGCTTATCAAAAGTCAAATATCCCAAGACTGGTCAAAATGTGGAAAATGAGGCTGCCTAAATGCAGAGTGTTGTTGCAGTCAACTTTTGAAGGTCTTACTCAACTCAAAATTGAGCTCATGATAGATAATTGGAAAGCTATTTGTGTCTAGTTATCATTTGACTCATCAAAAAAGTCATTTGGCCAACCAAGTTAGGGTAAATCTTGATTTTCCCAAGGTCACTACAGAAGTGCATCAATCCTCATGAGGCCAATGATGTTTTCAACATTTCTCCCAAACCATGAAACCTGTGTAAAAAATGAAAGAGGTTTTTCCGCTTGGATCATTGATGGACAAAAACCTCTCTCACTTTTGCTAAATTCATCTTTTCTTTCTCAAAAACATAGTTTGAAGAAAACCTATCCCGATATGTGGAATAGGGGATTTGTAGAAATGAATGGAAATGAAGGGGATGAGGAACTTCTAAATTCTTGAGGAAATTTTAGGAAGTAAGGAGGGATGTTAGGAAGCAAGGGAAAGTGTAATTCCAAATATTGAGTGAGGGGAAGGGGTCCAAAAGGGAAAAACACAGGCCTATCCTAAAAAATTGTCAAATTGTAGCAACAAGCTAGGGTTTGTGGGAAAATGATGAATTTGAGGGATATCAGTGATGGGAAGTGTTTAATAAGGTACATTAAGGATAGGGGAAGGTGTATGGGCATCATAATACAATTTTTGTTGATGATTTTACCATCCAAGAGAAATTACCTTCAAAACCCTAGGAGAGGGAAATGAATCTTACCTAGGCACAACTGGAGCACGAACAAGGTGTAAAATGACCCATTTGAACCTGAAATGATGATGACAACTCTTTGAATTATGGTACATTCAGCTAAATGGTGACATGGACTAACACTTGGAAAACTTTGGAAGGAGTAAAAACAAACCCTAGACCTAATACCTAGTGACCAAATTTTATTTGAAGACTCACTGAAATGACAAAATTTGACCTTGACACCCTAAGACCACTTTGTAAGAGCATGTTTGATCACTGGTGGAAGGCTTCAAAGACTGACACTAACATTGGCTCCAATGGGGATGGTAGCTCCTTGGAGGTGCCAAGAACCGCAGATCTTTGGGAGAGCAGACCAGTGCCTTATCCATTGGGAAATATGGAATCAATATCTTGGCAGAAAAAACATAAAAAATCAAGGCTAAAAACTCATAACTGAAATGACTAAGAACTGACTAACTCAAAACTAAAAGAAGATCTTTGGGAGAGCAGACCAGTGCCTTATCCATTGGCAAATATGGAATCAATATCTTGGCAGCAAAAACATCAAAACTCAAGACTCAAGACTCAAAAGTCATAACTGAAATGACTAAGAACTGACTAACTCAAAACTGAAACAAGACTCTCAAAAGCTAAAACTAAACACTCAGCTGAAACTAGACACTCAGCTAAAACTATCTCAAAACTAACGAAAACAAAAAGTGACTCAAGACTTACTTAACTGAAACAAGTACTTACAAATATTTTTAATGGCAGTAGTCCATCGATATTTGAGGGCTTCAAATCATGATGACAACCACCTGCTTACTGATGAAATATGTACAATTATGTGAAGTGGGCCTTCCAATGTAACCAATCCAGCAAATGGCTACTTACTGAAATCCTGCTCTCACTTTCCCTGAGCAAATAGAACGATGTACATGTAGGAAAATCACAATAACAACTAAAACCAAGGCTTATTCTAATGAACCAGGCAACATTCATCTTTTCTAAAGCTTGCAAAATAATGCCGAAGGGATCTTGAAAATCCTGAAGCACTAGCTTGTCTTGAGATCCAGCAGCAAAAATACAAGTACTCCCTTCATTCTGATATGAAAGAACAACTGGTTGCTGATTGATAGGAAGACCTAGAAAAGTATAAGCTTTTGCTATCTGAGTGTTCGCTGTAAATTCCTCGACCATGAGAAATTCTGACTTGAATTCTGGCATATTGTCTCTTTCAAGCTCATACTCCTCATTTTCATAGTCTAAGTCATTATTAAACAGAAAATATTCTTCAATATTCTCAAACATGACCGCCCCATCATTTTCATGAAGGAAAACAATATCTATTCGTTGATCTATAAATCTAATTTCAAGACTATCATCATTTTCAAAAGTGGAAGAAGTTTCACCAACACCTTCTTGACCATGTGCACACTGCAGACCTGCATTAGCTTGGGCTGTAACCTGACCTTTAAGGAGTTTATCTATCTCATCTTTAGACAGAGGAGATAATAATTTTTGTTTTCTTTTGCTCAAGCAATTATTGTCTTCTTGAAATAACATTTCAAAACATGAAAAACCTGAATGACAGTCCTCAATTCCCTGGTCTTCTGAAATTTGAAAACATTGTTGATCATCTTCATATGACATGGCAATCAAATTGTCATCGCACTCATCAGTCATACGAGGGAAAAGTTCAAATAGTTCTTGAAACTCAAAAATAACACTTCTATCATTTACCATTGAGTTATCCAAAGAATATTTTTCACTTACATGAACAAAGATCTCATCTTGTTTGTCATAAAAGGATTGGATTACCTCCTTGTGAAGACTTTGTTTTAATGAAATGGGAATACTTGGATCAATAACTTTGTCTTCTTCTTTCCAGATGATCTCAACAACAGAGCTCTCCTTCATGGGATTCAGAACAAGGTACTCTTCATCATCACAATCTGAAATTGAAACTTGATTTCCCTGCATAGTGTCTTCTGCTATGAGCAGATCTGAAATAAGACCTTCTCTTTCATCATTTTCCATTGTACTAAGATCTTGATCCTGCTACAAATTTTCCTGAGCATCTTGATAAGTATCCTCTAAGTTGTCTTTATGCTGCTGAAATGGATTTTCGTATAGGGTTTCCAAGATCTCATCATCCATGAAGTCATCATCTTCATAAATTCTTTCAATATTTTCAACAAAACTATAAAATTTTTGCAACAGTTCTGAACTAATATTAATGATGGATAAGATTCTTTATACCTTTCAAAGAACATAATATGAAAATCCTTCAAATAGTAAATAAAAGCAGGCGGCAAACTTTCATACCAAGATCGGGCTTGACCTTCCATAGGGCATGATTATCTTCATCAAGCAGTCTTCAGGAAAAATCAACCTTCAACTTGTGAATATGCATCTGAAATCTAACTAGATGTAAAGCGACATCATTCCTATCATCTTTAAACATGGGCAAATTCCTTTGCCAATCTATCTTAGGAATTTTATTTGGGAAACCTAGAATGTGATCTCGGCTCATGGGAGCATACCCTCGATCCAACAAATCCGTTTTGATAACAATGAATTCACCAAGAAATTCTTCAGGCTACTGTTTATTGCAAAGTGGAGTTGCCATAAAAATTCTAAACCTTGGGATTTTTTGACACTGGAGTTGCCAGGGGAATGATTTCAACCTTCCGGTGTCTGATCATTGTCCACCATCAATAATCAGATCTAAACTTGATACATTTTGTTGAGGAACATAAAACTACTTTCCCCAATATGGTTGCCACTATGTTAGAGCCTAGATCAACCTCAGGCTGAAGGGAGGCAATCCTAGGGTAACTATAAACCACGCTTAACCTGGTAGCTAGCCCTACTAGGTCGGGAGAGGGCTTTCACCTTGTCAATCTCAGTGAGGATGGTTGCAATTATGTCTTGAGATGACTGAAATGAATGCTGATTTTAGGCTAGGTATAGTAGATTAGGGTTTCTGATTTGATTTTTAGGTTTTGGTTGCTGGATCAATTGGAGAAGGCAGATTGGGTCCAGGAAATCAACTCAAGGATACAGTCATGTTCTGTGGGGCGAGGTAGACAATGGTTTATGTACTAGAAAAGGATTTAGATGGTAGTTTAAGATAGCTGAGGAGTTGAGGAGGGCATAAAGAAACTATGATTCCTCTTCAAATAGTTGAAAACATTGAAAACCAAATGCATTCCCAAGACAAAGCACAGCAGTGTATTTTGCCTATTCACCTTGATTCATTTAGTTTTAGAAGAGAAAGATAGATGTGGATATATATAAAACATCAGAAAAACTCATTACAAAGAAGAAACAATACATAAACTCAATATCACAAGAATCCCACAAAAATAGTTGTGAAACCTGGTTTTATTCCTTGCCAACTGCTGTAGGGATATACAATAGAGCTCAGAGCTTCCACAAGAGTCCAACCTTTACAAATGAATCAAAGAGTACATGATATAGGCAAGGAAACTACTCAAGCTAGCTATCAGGGGTCGAAACCATGAGAAGAGGAGTGGTTTCAACCATATCTAAACTAAGAACACAAAAGTAGGCAGTGGAACAGCTTGCCTCTAAAACTTAGGAAACCAATTCATTCATCATCAAAACCACTTGAAACTTGATGTATCTACCCTATAAGGTATTTTTCATCCATATTTACATCAATTTCATCATTTACCATGCATACATTTACCAAGGAATGAGGAAAAAGTCGATTTCCAAGAAAACTAGGAAAAAACTGGAAATTTAGGCAAAACTAGCAAAATTAGTTTAATGTGGAGTGCCAAAATTTTAATGCGTAGCACCATTTCAAGGCCAGTTTTGGAGGCCTTCCGTTGTCCAAATCAGGTGCAAGTTGGCTTGTTGGAAATCCTTGCCTATCTAGTTTCTAGAACAATTTTATTTTTCTAATTTGGAGCTCATTTGCGCCTCCAAAATTTGATTCTCCTAACACTACTTCCTGTGTAGCAAAAAAGTGGCAAAGAGTGCACTTTTTGGGTGTATTTTTCCCTTTTGGTGACCAAGACCTTGTCCAAAATTTCTCACTAATTATGGGTTTACCTATTCTTCCATGCTGATTCTAGATATGTAAGCCATTTTGCAAGAGGATGTCCCCATCAAAAGCGCACCACCAATGGCTCTGCACACCTATTGGAAAAGCCTGTTTTTCAATTTCAAAAATTCAAAAATGTCAAAAATTTCTCCAAATTTCTTGAAATTTGGTATGAGTGATCCTTGTTAGGTGCTTTGTTGAGCCAATGATGCTTTAGCCAATATTTTGAGTTTATCTTGCTCTTTCTTGTTCCTCAAAACTCTTCTTAGCTTGGCTTTTAGCCTCTTTGTCCTTGCATTGCAAATCTTGTTCCGGGTTAGGTAGTGGTAGGCCATGTGGCGAAGCATTTTCTTCTCTTTATTGGCCTTCTCTAGCAACTTCTCAAGGTGAATGTTCACCCTCTCTAAGCAAGTTTCTCGTTCATTTTCAATTTCTTTCTCAAGGGAGGTCATCGTGACCTTTGCCTTCTTTGCCTCTTGCCTCTCTTCTCTAATCATTTGCAACTCCATGATAACCTGCTTGTTAGTTAATTTCTTGTTTTCTTACTCAAGGTAATTGATGATCCACTTTGCTCTCTCAAGGTTAACTGACAAGGCTCTTATTTCAGCCTCCTTCTCTTTGATAATCATGTCCTTGATTCTTGAGCCTTGAGAGCCCAAGTTAGTGACATCCTCCTCAATCAAAGTAAACTCTCTGTCTTTCCCTTCAGTAGGGCTCTCCTCATGCATCTTTTGCTTCCCTTTGTCTCTGCTCTTTGACTATTGGCCAACTTGTATAGCTGGAGAAGAAGGCAAAGCCCCTTCCACCCCCAGTAGAGATAGCATTTGTTTGTAATCTGGTGAAGAAGGCGAGACCCCTTCCACTCCTGGTGGAGATAGTACTCACCTGGCAGCAGCAAAAAGACTCATTGTGCCTCTCTCATAAGTAACAAATACTGGCACACCTGTAGTCTCGGTCTCATGGACACCTAGCTGTCCTGATGGTCCTCCTTCCTCCTGAGGCACTGACAAAACCTGAGGGCCTTTGAACATCTCATGGGCAATAAAGGTCTCCCATGGTATGTTCAGCAAGTTTAACTGGTGCAACACAACAATCTTAATCAATGAGAAGTGATAAATGTTGTTGAGTTGCTAAGGAAAATGTTTTCTTTGAACATAATGGGCCATCTTCTCAATGTTCCTATATATAAAGTAAGGGAGGTTCATCATCCTCACCCTAGTAAAGTGCATCAACAACCTGATATGATATGCATACAAGTGGGAAAACCTTCCTTCACAAATGATATATTTAATGATAAGCTTCATAAGAGGAACAAAAATATTCTCCAAGTATTTGAAAGGAAATACTCTGCTGATTTGGTTGTGATATGGCTCATAATGTTCTCTGTCCACATACTACCCTTTATTCCATTGCTCACCTACATTAGGGATGCTTGTTGCTTCTGAGATGGTGGTAGGTGACAAGGTGAAGGAGACACCAGCAAGATTCACTTGGCCATTATGTAGATGGGTGACAAACAATCGGGCAAGCTCATGATGAAACTTTACCCTCTCCACCATTTCACAAAACTCATAGCAAGACTGATGTCTGAAACTAGATATAGCAAGAGGACAAGCAAGCAATTCTGTCAGACTGATAGGTTCCTCTCGGATGATCTTTCCCCCTTTGTGTGGCTTTCTTGACACATGTGCTTCTCTGGAAGTATCACTGAAAGTTTCCTCCTCCCTCTCATAGTCTGAGTCTCTCTCCATGGTCTTTTGGTGATGTGATAAGTGATGAGAAATGAAAGTTTGTAGTGAGAACAGATGAGTATGAAGAGATTTTAAAATATAGGGTAAGGGAGATGTATGGGGAATGTGACTGCTTGAGGGAATGTTGGGGTTTTAGGGAATGAAGGGAATGAGGGGAATGAGGAGAATGGGTAGGTTTTAGAATGTGGAATAGGGATTTAGTAATGAAGTGGGTGTAGTGAAGATGTATTTGGGAGTTTAGGGTTTAGGGAATAGTGTAATAGGGCTAGGGTTTTGTAAATGAGAGTGGGGTTTTTAGGGAGTGAACTTTGATGATTGTGGGATAGGGAATAGGATTTGGAAAACTCACTGTGAATGGAGTATGAGAGAACAGCAACAACCTTTGATAACTTATGAGAGGTGGTTTAGTAATTATTTAGGGTTTGGTTTTGACAATTTGTTAGGGTTTGTTCTAAAGGAAACCAAACACAACCCTAGCAACCAAACATTACTCTTCAAGGCAAGGAAGAATGATGTACTTACTTGGAACAAGCATCAAAAAGATTTTAAGGAAGTTTGAAGGTGATTTGAGGCAATTTTGGGCTTCTCCAACAAGTGCGTAGCGCTCACTAATAGGTGCGCAGTGCCAGTTTAATGCGCAGCGCCAAACCAAATTAACACTGTGAAACTGCAATAGGTGTGTAGCACCAATTTAATGCGTAGCGCTAGGGAAATAATGCGCAGCGCCAGCAACTCTTTGCCAAATTTCCTCTCTTTTCCTCCCTTGGCTCAAAATCGTGTTTTCAATTCTCCTTAGCTCTTCAATAAACAAGGAATGAATAAAATATATGAATTGGCCCTTTATACTTTTCCTCTTTTGATTTTTCATAAACCAAAACCCACTTTTCTATAGTTTTGTCACTTTTGAAAAATACTCTGTTTTTCTGAATTTTGGACTTTTTTGACTTCTTGCAGGTGGACTTACTCTCTTCATGGACGTTTTGTAGTGGCAAGAGCTGGCATTGTTACCAGGTTACCAGGAACACTTATGAAGAATTATTACATATAGGAACTATAAAATTACATAATTTACATGAAATGAAACCATGAAGTACAAATGCTCTGTTTCACCTCAAAACATAGTTTGGAGGTGAAAGAGCTTTATTTCAGCATATCAGAAGTAAAATCATGACTATATGAACCTTTTTATGTGCAGCTAGAATGTAAAAGACTGCAAGCTTTTGATCAAGTGAGATTGTTCAATATTGAAAAATGGTCAAAAACAACTAGGAGAGGAGAAATAAATATGCACCAAAACTGTGTGGAAGGAAACAATTTTAGCATCAAGTGTACACTTCGTATCCTTTTCCACTTTTTGGGAATAGAGTCTACTTTCTGAGGCATAAAAATCCTTTTTCGTTTATTTATAGGCCCTTTCCTCATCAAATACATAGCCAAGTCTCGCATAATATCATGTTGAATAAAGGAAAGCTCATGGCTGCTACCATAAGAGTTCACCATGGTACCTTTGAATAGTGAATTAAAGTTGTTATGTTAGCTAGAAGAATTATTTAATCAATGCTCAACAAAAGATCCACTTCTCTTCTATCAAACAATGTAAAGTTGTTATGTGAGTGATTGGCTTTATTGATATATCTATTTCGTAGATTTGCTTTAAACTAGTTCATCTAATGGTAAATTTTGAATTTTTCATTTTGGAAAAAATATTTGAATAAACCTCCTATGTCACAAACGAGTCCAAATGCCCAAAATAATTTAAGCAAGGACAAGCAAAGCCAAATCCAATCACCTTAAGAGAAAGTGGTAAAAGACTATAAGCTTTTGATCAAGTGAGACAATTCAATATTGAAAATAAATGCATCTTTTTGATCAAATATTTTCTATTAGAACTTGAAAGAGCATCTTTGAAGATTGCAAGGCAATCTATGTTGGAAAGGGTATAGAATCTGTAAATTTGGCATAATGTAAGCGACTTATCTTTATCTTCTAGCTTTGAATGGAATTTTGTTCACTAATTTTTATATTCAGTGATCAAATATGTCACAATTCTTCTCAAATTTATGCCTTACGATGTTTCCTTTGCAACTATAGTTTTTAAAAGCTATGTTTTCATAGGCATTGAAATCAAGGCCTTGCTCTTTAATTGCATAGATCAGGACTTTACCAATCAATAAAACTTAAATTGATGGAATTCTAAACCTTAACACTAATTTGAATTCAACGTTTTTATTGTAATTTAGCCATATTTAAACTAAGCGGCAGGACTAGCTACTATGTAGTGCTTGTTTATATGTATGCATGTGTATGTGTGAAAAGCAATTGAAAGTAAAAAAAAAAAAATCATCATGGTTATTTCAATGGTGTGCCACTTAGTATGGGGGGGTGTAATTCCTTCAATGCTCACACACATTAGAGTTATAGATTAGATGCAGACACACACACCCACACACATTAGAGTTATAGATTAGATGTTTTAACTTGAAATGGTTAGCAATATATTTCTATGGGATTCAAAACTAGATGAAGACATATAGGAATATTAGAAACAAATACTATTGAGCTAATTTGATGGGCCAAAATAGAAAGTAAACATTAGTCAGTTGAGGATGGAATGATAACGATGTAGGGTCTCATGCAACAATGTCAATGTTTCACCATTGCAATTTAAGGGTTGTGACTAGTTCATCTTCATCAAGCTATCAAGATTCATATTTTATTCCTTGACTTATTTTAGCGGTTCTACCTCATGGCTCAATTATACTTACTCCCCTCAGAACATTTTGCTCCAAAATATTAAGATAATCATTTAGACTCTAGTTTGAAAAGATGTGGCTATGAATATGAACAACTCATTTTTTCCCTACCCTGTTTTTATTAAAATTAAAACAATACCCAGGGATAGATTAGTTCAGCTTCATTGAGGTATGAATAAGAAGTAATGAGTTCAGTTGCTTTACCATTTTAGGGAGCTATGTGGGTAGACCAATTAAGTGGAATGAGAAGTAATTTACAAAGTGAGAATGTGAAATCAGAGTTCTAATGTAGGATCATGGTGTTTAGGGTTACCATAAGAAATAAGTTTTCAATTAAGTGCTTCTATCCAAGGGTTTAGCATTGTTATCCACATTCCATTTTTTATGGAGGATGATTTGGTTGACTTTTTGAATGGCTCATTGGAAGACCAACATATTTAGTTCAATCTGATGGATATACATATTTTCCTTAACCCACTCCCATACTCATGTCCAATGGTAGGGACCAAATCAATTGAGGTAGACAAAAAGGAACTTTTATATGAGTTAGAAATGGTTCAGATCAGATGTCATGATATCAATCTTTCCTCCTTAAGTGAAGAAATGACAACTATAGTGGCATCACCTTGGCCAGAGTATCAAGCTCCCAACTGGAAGGTTTTTAGATCGTGTACCTTAGGTAATCTGTTGAGTCGAGGAAGCATTGCATACAAATCTATTAAGGGACATAACTTTATCACAATAAGTTACTCCCCATGCATTTGGTTCAACTGGCTCAACACCTTTGTATTTGATATTTGGTGCATTTGGCTTTAGGTATGATGGAGGAAGTTTTGATGAATGCCATAATCAGGCTCAAGGT
Organism: Pinus tabuliformis; assembly: GCA_031772625.1. Lineage (NCBI taxonomy): Eukaryota > Viridiplantae > Streptophyta > Pinopsida > Pinales > Pinaceae > Pinus > Pinus tabuliformis. The sequence continues at coordinate 246,066,388 of CM062811.1, forward strand.
TTTGTTGGTAATGGCTTAACAAGTAGCCTCATCAAGGCATTTCTTCCATTGATCCCAACGCCTCAGCTCAAAAAGGAATGGGATAGGGAGGACTAGGGAATCCCCAAAACCACATAAAGTGTATCAAACATAAGACAAAGGTCAATAGACACAAGTTTTACCATGCAAAATCCAATCCAATTAGGATGTTGCCATCAACACAATTATGCTCTTACCATCAACCTTACCTCTTTCTTAGTTAGAAATTTTGATGCCATGAATAGTTAAAATGAGAACACCCATTAAAATGACCACACCCATTTTTTCCAAGTATGTTGATAGAAACTTAACATGATTAGACCATTAACATCTACCTAGCCCCTTTGTTAACTAGAAATTTTGATGCCATAGAAAGTGAAAATGAGAATATCCATTTCCTTTGCATATTATGAAGCTTTGTCATTACATTTTTACATATATCTTGGAACATAAAGAAGTAATACATTAAGTACTTTCTTGAGAGAAAAAGTAGGGACCTATAGTGAAATATAATGGATAGCTCTATGGTTCTTATGTATAGACTGTGGTTGCATTTATCTATGCATAAATTGAGCCTAATAATAATTTGAGAGTAAAAGTGTGAATGATAGATAGGTGATCAAGAACAAAACAAGTATAGTAATAAAAATCTAACGCAACACCCTTCCTTTACTTGAATGTGTAACAAGTACATTATTAACAATCTCAAATAGCGTAATTCTGATAAATGATAAAGTGTATTACAATGCGTTATGTTGCATGTGTTTATAAGGGTCTATAACGTATCACATCACTCTTCATCTATGCTCTTTTTTCATATTCTATCGACTTACAGCATTTCCTTTGCAACATTTGGTGCAATTGTGTTTCCAACAAATACGTAACTTATTTCTAGTAAATTTCACCGTGAAATATAGCCAAAAAAGAAAACTTGTGTTTCCAACAAATCCGTAACTGATTTCCAGTAAATTTCACCGCGAAATATAGCCAAAAAAACAAACCTATGTTTCCAACAAATTCGTAACTGATTTCCAGTCAATTTCACCGTGAAATATAACAAAAAAAGCTCCAAAACATAAAACCCTCGACTACTGCCAAAAACAAGAAAACAACCTATCAATATTTAGAAAAAATGTTTTTTTTAAATGTTTAGTTAAAAAAATTCTTATTTGATTTGTGGTTTGTAAAATTGTTTTTTTTTTTCAATAACAAAAGAGTATCATTGTTTCAAGCTTAGTTAAAATACAAAATAGTTGAACAAATTGTAAGTTTGATGTTTAAGCTTTTGTTTACGTTTAAATGTCTTTGTTAATTTTAAAGGCTTTTATCTATTTTCCTTAGTATGAGATGGAAACCTTTACAACAAAGATAGTGAAGATGATGAAATAGGAAAAGATTTTTGAATGGCAAGGTGGACCTATTATCTTGACACAGGTAAGTCCTTTTTATTGTGATAGTTATTTACAACGTTTTGTGTATAATAAAATATGGCTTTTTTATTTAATTTAGTTATGTGCAGATAGAAAATGAATGCCAACAAGTAGAACAATATTATGGAGAGAAGGGAAAGTCATATGTGACCTGGGCAATAAACATGGCATTATCATTAAATAAAAGCATTCCATGGGTGATGTGCAAACAAACTGATGCTCCAGACCCAATTGTGAATATACTATGTAAAATAATAAAAATCTATCTTTCCACATATCCCTTCTATTTCCTTAGAAAGTTTCTATACTATAATGCCATACTGGTGTGTGAATCAATTCTTATATTGATATATGAATCAATTCTTTTACAGATCAATACCTGAAACAATTTCTACTGTGACTATTTCCAAACAAATTCTCCAAAAAAGCCAAAGATGTGGATTGAGAATTGGGCTGGATGGTAATGATTTGTAACCACCATAATAACCATTATAATGTGTAATTTTCTCCTTCACATACAATAATTGTAAGAGAGTAAACATATATGGAACAATGGAGAGATCCATGCTTTTAGGGAAGAGTTTCCAACTTATATATTGACCCCGCACCAGGTTGAAAGGGCCTAAATCATTCTTTATTCACGATTATTTAAATCCTCTGTTTTTGGTATTAATAAAATTTTCCTCTATTTACTTGAATTAAAAAATTCAGCTACAACCTATTGCCAAGTAAAGATTGAGTATTTCCAAGTATAACATCTTCTTATTCATCTTGCTTAAATATTGTTTTTGTTTTACAAGTTTCAGACATTCGGAGGGAGGACCCCTCATAGGCCTAATTTTAAAGGATTTTATCTATTTACCTTACTATGAGATGGAAACCTTTACAACAAAGATAGTGAAGATGATGAAACAAGAAAAGATTTTTGCATGGCAAGGTGGACCTATTATCTTGACACAAGTAAGTCCTTTTTGTTCTGATAGTTATTTACAATGTTTTGTGTATAATAAAATATGGCTTTCTGATTTAGTTTAGTTGTGTGTGGATAGAAAATGAATACCAACAAGTAGAACAATATTATGGAGAGAAGGGAAATTCATATGTGACATGGGCAGTAAACATGGCATTATCATTAAATACAAGCATTCAATGGGTGATGTGCAAACACATTGATGCTCCATACCCAATTGTGAGTATATTGTGTGTAATAATAAAAATCTATCTTTCCACATATCCCTTCTATTTCCTTAGCAAGTTTCTATAATATAATGCCATACTAATTTATGAATCAATTCTTAGGTTGATATATGAATCAATTATTTTATAGATCAATACCTGCAACGATTTCTATTATGACTATTTCCAACCTAATTCTCCAAAAAAGCCAAAGATGTGGACTAAGAACTGGGCTGGATGGTAATGATTTGTAACCACCATCATAACCATTATAATGTGTAATCTTCTCCTTCACATACAATAATTTTAAGAGAGTAAAACATATATGCAACAATGGAGAGATCCATGATTTTAGGGAAGAGTTTCATGCTTATATATTGACCTCGCACTAGGTTGAAAGGTCCTAAATCATTCTTTATTCATGATTATTTAAATCCTCTATTTTTGGTATTAGTAAACTTTCCTTTGTTTACTCAAATTAAAAAAATAAGCTACAACCTATTGCCAAGTAGAGCTTGAGTATTTCTAAGTATAACGCCTTCTTATTCATCTTGCTTAAATATTGTTTTTGTTTTACAGGTTTCAGACATTCAAAGGGAGGACCCCTCATAGGCCTACTGAGGATATTGTGTTCGTAGTAGCGCAATTTTTCTAGAGAGGAGGAACATTTCAAAACTATTACATGGTGGATTTTTACTTCTTTCATCGTGAGATCGAGCTCATATGCATTTATAATTATGTCTCTAATATGAACCATTACTTTAATGTTTTTTGTGTTGCAGTACCATGGAGGTACAAATTTTGGCCGGACAAGCGGAATCCATACATTACCACCAGTTATGACTATGGTGCACCTATTGATGAATATGGTATGCAATATTTTGTGATGCCAACTTTTGTTCTTTAATTAAAGAGTGTGTGGGGGTCTAGGTTCCCCCCCATCCCCCACTTTTTTTTATTTTTTATTTTTTATTTATAACTTTTCTTGAATAATCTGCCCCCCTGGGTTGCAATTAGCATTGAAAAAGAAGTATGCTTCAATTATCCTTCCACAATTAGAAATTTAGGAACTTTTCTAAGTCCATATTTGTATTTTCTCCTTTTATTTGAAACAAATTCATACTCTGTAACCATTACAGAGAATATAAGATAGCCAAAGTGGGGGCGTCTGAAAGAGTTGCACAAAGCTATAAAACAATGTGAACCTCTTCTAGTTTATGGAGACATGAGTACCATTTCACTGGGCAAAAACCTTGAGGTTTGTGTTCTTCAAATGAAGAAATTTTCTGTAGAAGGTTTATAAAATTGATAAAAAATCCATTAAATACAAGTGTTTACTTCTTGCAAGGGAGTGTTGTTCTAAAAGTTGTTGAGAGGGGAATGAATCACTGAACGCTAAGCATCCAACTTACACTGAATATACAAGCAACAATATATTCTATAAATAATTATGGCGTGTGTGGTGCCTTTCTTAGAAACGTAGACAACAAGAAGGATGCATCCATGCAATTCAATGGGGAATCTTACAATCTACCTGCTTGGTCTATCAGTGTCTTGCTCGACTGTAAAAACGTGGTCTATAACACTACATAGGCTAGTGATTTTTCTATTTATTGTCATCACAATAGTTGAGGTGATGATGAAATTTAGTAGGATTATAAAGGATCTCTAACTAGATATGTCATATAATGATAAGATTAGTGTACAGACTTCTCTAATGGGAATGGAGTGAGTCAGCATGGAGTCCCTTCATCCTGTTGCACTTGTAACATCATGTGGAAATATAGGAAAAAGATTTGTTAACCAGTCATGGAACAAAGAAGATGTTGGAATTTGGGGACAAGACAAATTATTTGCCAAGGGCTTGTTAGAGAAGCTAAACATAGTTCTAGATAAAAGTGATTATCTATGGTATACAATCAGGTACTTTAAGTTAGCTAGCTCGATATGAACCTATTCTTAACTTCTGACAAAGGGCGATTTATGAGCTTTCCTTCCAAATTCTTTGCCAATTAGGAAGGGGGTTATAGTGCAAGTCCATGGATTTTGGTACTAATGTTTTCAATAATATCAGTTTCTTGCCTTGTGGGTTTTGTCTAGTTTATGGCTGCTATCTAGACATTTCTCTATGATGAGATTTGGTTTCCACATTAATCTCAACTCTAAATACTTTGAAGATATGATATGATTGTTACTTCTTAAATTTGCTAGGATTTTGATTTTGATTTTATCAACTCTGGTACTAATATTCTCAGGAATATCAGTTTAATGTCTTGTGAGATCTTTTTAGCGTGTTGTTAGCTTCTTGTTGTCATCCAAACATATCTCTCTATGATGGGATTTCTTTCCTCAATAGTAACTTAATAAGTACTCAACTCTAAGTTCTCTGAATATATTCTACGACTTGTCACTTCTCAAATTTGTCAGGATTTTAATTCTGTAATTTATCAGCACTCTGTTGAAGCCTCGGATTTCTGCTGCTCCAACATGGGGGATAACCAAACGGTCCATACCTTAAAGACAACTCCTTTTCTGTTTGAAGTGGTGGCTCTGACTAGGGATGATGGGACCAGTTTCCCAATGTGGGTTTTAAAATGAGAGTGGGTGGTTTTCAAGCAATTGAAGTAAGAATAATGATAACTAAATGGCCTATTCTATCATGCAAATCTCTAGCTAACTTAATCTAATATAAACCCGAGTATTCTGTGTGATATCCGACCTAAAAAGATATATGTTTGACATGTGATAATAAAGATCAATCATGCATTAAACAGAGATGATAACGTGTAAAGATAATTTCTTTGACTAAATAGTTAGTCAAATAAATGTATAAACTATATCGCATATATCTGATGGTTATATCTGAAGATAAACAATTTCAGCTAGGTATCATACAGTAGTGCAATTAACGCATAACAGAAAGAACATATTTCATATAAAATTCATGAAATTGATATGTTATCACTAATTAAACAGAAACAAAACTAATCATACAATATAAAAGTACCATATGCGTGAAGTTCTACTCATTTGACAAATGACATATATCAGCTCCTTCCTTCCAATCAAATTATCTTCCAAGTATACAATAGTGCATCAACAAAGGAAAGTAGTCTGATATGTAAAAGAAACGACCATGTTCCATAATTTCATCAAGGCATTCACAAACTTACAGAAGTGAATTCTTTGCAAATGTTTTTGATAAAATTATGGACCCTTCTCTAAATGCATGAGAAGGGTATAAATATTATTCTAACCAATGTTCAAAAATAGATTATACAAAAATTTGAGGAGGTTTCAAACAAACTTCCTCCTAACTAGCAACTAACTCTAAAAATAAAAGTGCCTTGACGAGCAGAGGTTATGAAGATGACTTGTTGTCTGCCAGTTTCTCCTTTAGATCGCATATATCGGACATCGATTTCACTTAAGGAGGTGCCCCAAATTGTGTTCTAACCTGTCCTGCAAAGATATCATCTGTGAGAGGTGGAAACATCCTCTGATTTGAATGGAGTGAGCAATTGAGCGTCATGATTTGGTTGTGTGGCTTGACAAGGTATTGCCAATATGCCTCCTAGTCAGTCTTTGCTAACTTTGTGATCACCTCCCTTTGGATTTCCACTCTTTCCTTCCAAATTTTATGCAAGTCATTTAAATCTGGCAATGATTTCGGGTTACCTTCTTTCACCAGGTTGGTGGCGTGTAAAGTGTGGTTTACTGCTTTTACTATGTTCTTTGACACCCCTACTGCTCTTCCCACCACTAATTCAGCTTGCTTGATCCGTGCATCCCAATCCGTGAATAGAATGTCCTTATGTGTGTTACACAGCATTTTGTCACTATCCTTGTACTCCCCATTCCTTGATCCTGGAGGACCTCTACAGTGAACCCCGCATGATTTTCCTTCATGGAGAAACTCCCATTATGTCCCTCTTCATGAGCAGATCATTTCCCTTTTGCACCATTTCCCTTGAAACTTTTATTTTTCTCAGTTTACAAAGCTAGTGCTAATGACCTTTGTCTTCCCCATGCCGATGTGTAGAGATTAGCACTATTCCCTGTGCCGATCGGTGCGACTGAGCTGTGTTCTAGTCACGTCGATCCTGTTATGGAAAGTTTTTTAAATTATAGATGAAGCTTCCAGCTCTAGAATCTTCGTAACGGAAGTCTAGTAAATGGTTTGGCCGGATGGGGTCGAGGATGATAGTTTGGGCTCCTTTCCCCTATAATTATGGAACTATCTCAAGGGATAAGTCCTTCTCCCATGAGAAGAGGATCCATCTCCCATCCATATTTCCTATATAAGCCTCCCTTCTTCCCAAGCACAAACTAGTTGCAGTTAGAGTGTTGGCTAAGTGTGAGTATACTATTTTGATTAGACAAGCAAGCTATTACTAGTTGTAGGCATCTAGTTGTGTGAGGGAGAAGTGTGTTTGGTTTGGAGTGAAGCCTAAAGGGAAGAGCCTTTAAAATATTGTTGTTTGAAGCTATCATATAGTGCTAGCAGAAGTGTGTGGGAACTCGATCTTGTTAGAGGAAGACTGCAACGTCAAGACGAATGGTTGTAATCTCTCTTTGATATTAATATATGCAACTATCGATTAATTTCCTACATGTTTTGTAATATTACATATTCGTGTCTTAATGCTTCTTGACTCACTACGTAGGTTGAATTACAATTTGTCTATTATTATGTTTGTGTTGTTGTTGTTTACTTGTTTCAGGAACTTGAAGAAGGAAGCGAGAGATTGCTGAAATGATCAAGCGAGGACACCATCAAGCAAGATAAGTGACCAAGAGGTAGGCTCTTGATTGATTCTAGCCTAAGGATATCTTCCATAGAATGTATCTGTTGTGGTTAGACCCATTATCAAGCTAGAGGAATTCATTTGTGTTCGCATTTATAATTTTACTTCACCACAAATTGGCGACTCCGCTGGGGAGATCCCATCTTTTGTTTGTTTTGGATTTCATGATTTGTGAGAACTTTGCTAGTTTTACGTTTTCCGTTTGGTTCTATTTCTTTTCTCCTGCTTACTGGCCTAAGTCTAAAATTCATAGTAGCAGATCTGGTCCCTATTTTGAATTTTTTTATTTTTCCTTAGTTCCCTCGATCGGCACATTTAATCGGCTAACAGTCGCGCTGACCAACGCAAATTGTGGATGAACAATCGCGCCAACCCGCCTCTGGCGCTTGGTTTCAGTTAGGCAGTCATGCCAATCTCTGTAAGTGAAGATTTGGGCCTGACCCCAATCTTGGCCAGTGTGTTCTACTCTTGTGATTTTGACCCTGTAGGCCTTTTAGATTGTTTTCTCCCTAACTAGAAAGCTTCATTTAGCTTGGTTTGTGTGCTTGCTTCGTTTAGCCCACCCTCTCATGTGTTAAGTCTGGCCCTATGTGAAGTTATTTTTTATTTTTTCTTTGACTACCTCAATCAGTGCTAGTTGTCAATTAGGCAACCGCACCGATCAGCCATCATCGCTAGTTGTAATATTGGTCAATCGTGTTAGTCGTGCCGATCGGTGCTAGTTGTAGTACTGTTCACTCACTCCGGTCTTAGGGGTAAGAAAAAATCAGAATTTCTCCCATTCCAGGGCTAGTGTGTCTTGACCCTCGGACTCTCTTCTTCCTCCAAGAAGTGACTAGGATGCTTTGTTTTCAATTGAATGAGTGAAAGAGTCTCGCTTGTTCTCTCATTCGAGTGTCTTTTTTCTCTTTCCAAGCATAGATTACATTGCTTGGTTTGTCAATTGAAGCATTTATGTGTTTGGTTTGTTCGATTCAAGGAAGAAGTTTCTTTTAGTTTCATTTATAATGCTTTGGATTTGGTTTATGCTTGTTTGTTCGGAATTGTGAAAATATTCATTAAAGTGCTTTATGTGAAAGATTCATTTTTCATTTTATGAAAAGAAGAACATCATTCTAGTTCACTTAAGCGAAAATATTGCATTAGTAGCATCATTAAGAAGCTAGAATTGCATCATCATAAGCATTGGAAATGAAATGGAACTTATTTTGTTGTTAAGGGAAGATTAAGTGCTTTTACGACATGCGTTAGAGAAACATTTCATTCTTTGATTGTTGCATTGATTTTGTATTCCCTATCTCTCAATTAGTGTTAACTTTCATCGAAGACAAAGATCTCTTTTCTCATATAGCTACATGTAGGAGTTTTTTCAAATGACAGCGGTAGGGCCTTGCAACTGAAATCTAATTCAAGATAAACCATTAAAATTTATTGAATTAACCTAAGGAAGCATTGAAACTTAATGCTCACATTTAGTGGTCTAGGCTCGTGACATGTTCCAGCGTCTTTAAGCCTAGTAGCTGTTGTTAGCTTCGGCATTAGATAGCGCTAGTATGGATTTGTGTTCCCCGTACCGTCGAGTATATAACAAGAGACCCCTCTAGGCTGCAATCCTTTATCCATATGAAGCTGAGTCGGCCGCCTTGCAAACGTGATACACCGAACACAACATTCGGGAAGATTGCCTACCCGTACTTCTCGGTTCGTCGAGAGGTATTCTGCAATTCACGGTTGCCTAATAATCATTTCTACCTAGATCATCCAGAGCAGTCATTCAATCTTTTTGACTCATTAAATTTAAAATATCATTCGAGCACTTGTCCTTTCGACTCTTAAAACATGAAAAGGTAAAGTTTTGTTTTAGTGTCTTAAAATTAACTGCCCACGAAATATTCCTGGTTAAATTTATCTTCCTTAGTGTTTCTTTAGGGTTGTTTCCAATGGCAACATTTCCAAAGTCTACCAATCAAGGGTTCCCCTCGGATGGGAATCCTGGTCCTTTTCCTTCTTTTGGGAATGTTGGTGCTCCTTTTTATGGCAACGTTGTCCCTCCCTAGGTTAACCATTGGTTTACCTGTCTGGTTATTTTCGACCTCGGTGGTCCTGAGTGTCCCAAATCCTACCCCGCCATCTCCTTCATTCGAATCACGTCACTGTAGAGCCTCTAACTTGCACTTGATTATCCATCATTACCTACAGCTTTTCCTCACTTATCCCTCTCTTTTGCTCTATTTTCCGCATAAACTTACCCATATCATTACATTTGATGTCTTTAAGCATAATCAGTTAAATTTGCTTATGTTTTACTGTTGGTTTAGATTTTTGACATATAAACAGAGTTTCCGCAGCTGTTCAGTGATTCCGCAGTTGTTCAGCAATTCCGCAGCTGATCAGAGATTCCGCAGCCTTTTTGTTGTTTGATATGCTCCACGTGTCTTCTCAAGGAACAAGCCACATGGGCATGTTGGGTTGGATGTACACATGGATCGTATGCTATTGGTTGAGCCAAACCAGTCACGCATGCCCTTGGTCAACGCAGGTATTCCCTCGGTCAAACGGTCAAGTTCTGAACGGTGGCACGGGAGCCGTGAGCAGTTGGGACACGAAACTGTAGCTGGCACCTCCTCCATGCCACGAGGACAGCTAAAGACATGATCCAAGCATATATTTGTCTCCCATGATGACCGTTTCCCTCAAAAGTGCACGGGGTTACCTACGTGTTTGCTGCACAAGTTAATTAGCTATGACTGCGTGTTGCTGCGTAGTTAATAGGTTAAGCTGTAGTTGCTTAGTTCACGCAGAGAGTAGTTTCCTCTGTGCTTGTAAATAAGCGTGTTCCAACGCTTGTAGATTAGCTTTTGGATTATTGTAATTGCTGCGCTGATTTTGTATAAAAAACTCTGTTTTAGAAGGTTGTTCCTACAACACTTTTCACTGTATTTTTGACATGCTGGTTTTATAAAAAGAAGACTGTTCTGTTCACCTTTTAGTAGCTGATCTTTCAAATTGGCTGCGTGGATGGAGGGCCCCCATCTGTGACAGCCCGTGTACATAGTGTTTGATTTCATTTTCATGCTTTCAGCAATCTTTATTTCTTTTATCATGTATAATAGTATACCATTTGATTTCATGTCATTTTATTTCCAGCATTCATTTTAAACTGATCAATATTGTTTTTGCAGGTTTTTAACCCGGGATTGTTTTGTCTTTGTGTATTTGCTTTATATCTGATGGTATTTTCAGTTGACAGATTCAAAGTTGCTGCCTTTACTCTATTTTCATAGTTTATTTCTAGTTTAGTTTCTCAAAGTTGTATGTTAACATATTGATGGTCTCTTTATCATAAATTGTTCATCTTTTAGAGATCAGAATACTAATAAATTACAGCTGGCTTTGAGTACTTTTTAGACTAATCTTTAACTACTTTCTAATCGTGCTTTACATAGTACCATATGTTAGAAGCAGAGAGTTAGGAAGAGCTGAACATTATAACTAGTCTTTAAAGTAGATTTTTCTCATTTTTGATCACTTTTTAAACTCATCTCTAACTACTTCCTAATCGTGTTTTACATAGTACCATATGTTGGAAGCAGAGAGTTAGGAAGAGATAAATATTATCATTGGTTTTTAAAGTGGTTTTCTTACCTTTTTATTTGCAGCAGCATGAATGGTGTCTAGTGCCATTAGAAAGTGGTTCTTTGCTTTCAGTTCATTTCAAGTTATTTATTTCTTTCAAGCTTTTTCTTTGCAAGTTTAGAAGGTAGTTAGAAATCACCTGTAACACACACTCACTCATCTAGAAATCACCTTACACACACACTCACTCATCTGTTTATAAAATCTCCATTCCATCTTAGGAAGATAAATTGACCACAAACAACACCCCCAAAACGACAAAAAGATCTAAGAGGTTGCTTAAGTACATATAGTACACCTTCACTTCATCAGCTTACGAGCCCCGGGTTGACAATTAATGACATCAATTTAGAAACACTAAATTGACTAAACAGTCACGATGATTCTAAGGTTGACCCCTCACCTTCTTCCCCCATTTATTCACCCTCTTCTTCTACTTTGCTTGGTGAAAGTTTGAAATCCAGTAACCAGGAGGCTAGGAAGAAGAAGAAGAAGAATACAAAGAAGAAGAAGTCAAATAAGCGAGAGGCCAACCATGCAGCTATTACTCCAAATGAAACCCCCATTGAAAAACCTTCTTCTCCTTCTCGGAAGATAAAATTCCCTTGCAGGCTATGTAACACTGACCATCTCCTTCAAGACTATCCTGGCATTCCCATAGTCTTAGAGGTATGGTCCCAAAAGTTGAACCGACCATCCTCGTCGACCTCTGGAGATCATGTCAATGCTACACCTTCAGCTAGCAATGGTAAGAAGAAAGGGAAGATTATATTCCCCTATAATTTATGTGAAGGAGAGCATCTTCTTCAACTTTGTCGTCTTATGGATAAAGCTTCCAAAGTTTTGGAAAACCTTGCAACTCCTCAACCCTGACTTCCTATTGGTTACCAGAGGCTTTCTTATGACCCTCTCCTAGTTGGTAAAGAGATTGAATTGGATTCATATCTTTCCCATCCTGCTCTTCCTGAGTGTGACACTCTTGTGTCTATTCCCAACCAACCATTGGTCGAAAAGAGTGTCAACTTGGTTCCGCCACCAGTTGCTCACTTTGTTCTAGAAGAGAGTGGTGATCATACTACTCATGTTCTTCTCGTCTCCTTGTATTCTCATGAATCGAAGAACGACCCTCCCATCCTATTTTTTCAGGAGAGTCCTTCTCCTATTCCAGTACAACATGGGGGCAATCATATGATACCCCCACCAAGTAGTTTTGTCGTCTCTTTCGATTGGGGGCCATTGACTACTTTTCGCCTCCCATCTTATGTGTCTTTCCAGATTACAATACAAGCCTATAATATGGTAGTACCTGGCACTATATTAGATGATGGCACACATGTCTTCTACTACTTGGCAAGCTTTGGGTTCCCCACAGCTTGTGCCTGTCACCCAGAATCTGTTGGCTTTCAATGGAGGAACCAATCAACCTTTAGCGAAAATTTTGAAGTTACCTATTACTTTGGGAGGAAATATCATCTATATATATGTGATGGTAGTCCAAGGTCCATTAGATTTAAATCTTCTCCTTATACGCGACTATGTTTATGTCCTGGGAGCTCTTGTTTCTTCGCTTTTCCATGTGGTTTTTTTTCCACACAAAGGGAGAATTGTGACTATTGATCAACTGTCATTCATTGGTCACCGGGAACCTCCTTTGCAACCATTGTCCCCTATCGGATCTTGTTTGCAAGTAGTGCCTTCCTCACCACAGGTCAATTATGTGGCTACCAGTTCTGTCTCCACATCTGCTGATGATCACACAGGTGGTATAGTACGTCATGTACTGGGGGCATTGAAACCCGATCTGTCTATGGTACCAATTGACATGTATTCCTCCCAGAGTGTGGTTCTTCCATCTAGTGAAGACCTCTTGGGAGCCATGTTCTTGTATGGTTCATGAACAGATGCCACGAGGATAGTTCTTTTTCTTGTGTCAACCTTGTTAAAAAATTAAACAACGTATAAGGATAGTTCTTGGTCTTGTGTCAACCTCGTTAAAAAATGAAACAAAGGGTGTGAGCATAGTTCTTTGTCTTGTGTCAAGCTCGTTAAAAAATGAAACAAGGGTCTCGAGGATAGTTCTTTTACTATGTCAACCTCATTAAAAAATGAAGCACCTCCCTTTTCCAAATCGAGTCTTTGATTAAGATCTCGTAAAATCCCAATCGAGTCTTTCCAGGATCTCAAAAGTGAACCTTCATTCCATCCATCTAGTTGATTGAAATGAAGCTTGGGGGGCATGTACCTCGATTGAGTCATTATGCCAGGGGCATGCAAACTTATAGCAAGCATAGTTTTTCATTTCAAGCTTGTGTAAACATGAAACTGAATCCAAGCAGAGTTCTCCATGGTTCAAGCTTGTGTAAAAGTAAATCCATGCCCAATTTACATCTCGTGATTGTCGTTTTAATCAGCTGATTTCTGCCAGATGAGCCTCGGTTGTTTCATTCCATCGCAACCATCTCTTTGGCCGATCATATGCTTTCACTTAGTTGTTTTTCCTTTCCTAAGGGACCATAGCGATGAGTGGTTTTATTAGCCAGCCTCTTAACCATTACATGTTTTGAGCAGTTCCTCCATTGTCGAAACTCATTTCTACCCCTTATACCACTCGTTCCTCCAAGACGATTCACCTTTAAGCTCTTTTATAACTCGTAAAAGATGAAATGATTGCCAAGTATTTTTTCCCTTTTGACTCGTTAAAGAGAATAAGAATGAGGGGTCCACTTTCAGCTCTTTTCCGACCCTTTAAAAGCGAAAATATGGTCGAGCCCTTATCGTTTTGAACTTGTTAATGGATATGAAACGTCATGCGCCCAGTATAAGTTTATCCCTTTTTCAGGCTGGGAGGCACTATTTATGAAAATGGTACTCCTTGACTGAAATGGTCAAGAGGTTCTCTCAAGTATTGTTTTCTACCTTTTCAAGCTCGAGAGACACAAATGTACGAAAAGGGACCATGTGGAGTTTTTTTTTACTTGTCTTTTCAAACTCTCTAAACATGAAAAAGATACCGAGTTACACCTTTGTCAGACTCGTTAAACTATTAAGACGACATCACATTCGTCACCATGATGAACATAAGCTTCTCCTTCCTAGGGCTCTTTAAACTTACTAGGTCGGATTCATCCGAAGGATGAACTTACAATGCAAGCATATGTTGTCCCTTTCAATCTTGCGATTAAAAAATAGTTGGGTACTCGCCAGAAATGGTGGGGGGGGAATTTGGAAATCTATCAGTCGTGTCAGTAGCTTACTCTTGAAAATGACACTCTTTGCTTTGTGTCAAGTTGGGACATCGTCCTCTGCATCGTTGACCTTCCTGGGTTTGGGTCATTCATTTTTTCCTTCCATTTGATCTCTGCCACATCATCATGACCACTGATCATATGGATCCAAAAGCTGCCAAACTCCTATTTGTGTCGCCAATATGTTCAAGAGTTGTCCTTCTGCAGTTACACATACTTCTGATTCTCTGTATCATCCAAAATCATTTTACATGCTCTCGTCTCACGTCGATGATGTGGGATTCATTATGGCCCTCCTTCGACACGGTCGCTTTCCATCGACTTCGACTCATTATTCGGGAAGTTGACCGAGAGACTCCCTTCCAGTACCTTAGAGCTTGCATGCCCTAATGGCAATTTCTTCGCACTCGACAACAAGTTCACATCATTGGCTTTCGATCGAGTGATTTCACGGGTGTTTGACTTCAGTTCCTGTATTCACATTCCGTGAATTGTGCTGATAGTACCTTGAGGGCCATTGTCATTATTGGTGGTTTCTCTCGCACTTGTTAATAGTTTACATCATTGACTGGTAATCAAGCGACTTTCTAGCATGTTCGACGTCAACACATCTATTCGCATGCTAGGATATGTACTTTGATCGGGTCGTGTTGGAGCGCAAGACCCTAGACTCAGATCACAAAAGTCCAGGTTACGAAGTGATGTGACATGGTTATGATGATATGCATGTCTCTTTCAGATGGTTGGCTACGACCAAACCATGAGTTATCATATGTGATCCTTCTCATTATTGGATGGCTGCAACCATACCTTGGTTTCATTATGATCCTCTTTGATGGATGGTTACGCCCATACCTGGATCCATTTACATGATCATTCTCTGGATGGCTACGTCCATGCCACGATTCATGTATCATTTGACAGAGATCTTATTTTATGTATATGTATCTATACTTGCTTGCAGGTTTTCCAATGGCAGACTGGTTCCCCGCACTGATTTATAAAGCATTTCATCCCTTACTCTGGTTCAGCCTTCACGCTTTAGGGGGCATTTGTTACATAGAATTTTGTCATAGTCCCTATACTCCCCATTCCTTGATCCTAAAGGACCTCTACATTGAACCCTACATGCTTTTCCTTCATGGAGAAACTCCCAATATGTCCCTTCATGAGCAGATCATTTCCCTTTTGCACCATTTCCCCTAAAACTTTTGTTTTGCCCAGTTTACAAGGCTAGCACTAATGACCTTTGTCTCCCCCATGTTGATGTGCAGAGATTAGCACTATTCCCGACACCAATCAGTGTGACTAAGTTGTGTTCCAGTCACATCAATCCTATTATGGAATTTTTTGTAAATTAGAGCCGAAGCTTCCATCTCTCGAAGCTTCGTAACAAAATTATGGTAAATGGTTTGGCTGGATGGGATCGAGGATGACAGTTTAGGCTCCTTTCCCCTATAATGATGGAACTATCTCAAGGGATAATTCCTTCTCCCATGAGAAGAGGATCCATCTCCCATCCATATTTCCTATATAAACCTCCCTTCTTCCCAAGCAAAAACTAGTTGCAGTTAGAGTGTTGGTTGAGTGTGAGTATACTATTTTTATTAGACAAGCAATCTATTACTAGTTGTAGCCATCTATTTGTGTGAGGGAGAAGTGTGTTTGGTTTGGAGTGAAGCATAAAGGGAAGAGCCTTTAAACTATTGTTGTTTGAAGTTATCATGGAGTGCTAGCAGAAGTTTGTGGGAACCCGGACTTGTTAGAGGAAGACTGCAACGTCAAGACGAATGGTTGTAATCTCTCTTTGA
Organism: Pinus tabuliformis; assembly: GCA_031772625.1. NCBI lineage: Eukaryota > Viridiplantae > Streptophyta > Pinopsida > Pinales > Pinaceae > Pinus > Pinus tabuliformis. The sequence goes on from CM062811.1 coordinate 246,082,512, forward strand.
TATTAATATATGCAACTATCGATTGATTTCCTACATGTTTTTTAATATTACATTTTCGTGTCTTAATGCTTCTTGACTCATTAAGTAGGTTGAATTACAATTTTTCTATTATTATGTTTGTGTTCTGTTGTTGTTTACTTGTTTCAAGAACTTGAAGAAGGAAGCAAGAGATTGTTGGAGCAAGCAAGCGAGGACACCATCAAGCAAGATAAGCGACCAAGAGGTAGGCCCTCTTGATTGATTCTAACCTAAGGAAAGCTTCCATAGAATGTATTTGTTGTGGCTAGACCCATTATCGGGCTAGAGGAATTCATTCGTGTCCGCACTTATAATTTTACTTCACCACAATGTGTCTCCTCAATATCGTGTAGATTAGCTCTCCTTCCTTCTTTTGTTTCTTGCCATTCAATGAATTTAGAGATCCTTGTATTTAAATCATTAAATTCAATTCTCTGGTTAATCACCTTATCCGTTAACTGATCATTGGTGATCAGATAAGGAGCGATATGTGACATTCTTTGGAAAAATAGCTCTTGCTGTTTTGATAAAAGGGAATTTAGCTCTAGTGCCTCTTTGATGAATTCATTGACAGTAGGGACATCTTCGTATTTTTCCATGGCTTCTTGCAACTCTTGAATTTGCATGTTCTTTGCAGAGATGTCTACTTCATGGCTTATCTTTAACACTTCCATATTCTGTTGCAATTGAGTGATTTGTTCAGCAGCTTGTTGATTCACATTTGATTTTTCAATTTCAAGCTGCTGCTCGAGTTGTGCTATCTTTTCCTCCCTTTCCTTTAACAAAATAGATATGTCCTTCGCTTTATCCATGGTGGCAGTTGCATATTCCGCTGTAAACTGTGACAGTCTGGTCAAGTTTGCAGTTGGATTGGAAGGAATATCCTTCCAGACTATGTCCATCAGCTCATTCCTAGGTGGGATCTCGGGTGTCTCTACCCTCCATCTTTTCCTCTGTCTCCTTACTACAGCCTTATGAAGTTAGCTGTAGAACACATCTAAAGGAGGAATTTCATTCACCTTTAGGACAATTTCCGATGTGGGCAAAGCAAGAACGATTTCTGTCTGTTGTGAACTTGTCCCTTGCTCATCCATCGGCTCAGACTCTGTAATTTTCTGAGGATGCAGAGGAGTGTGATATTCCGTGGTTTCCTAGGCATCTGTTGTCCTAGGAGTGTCTTGTAGTTTTTTATTAAATAGGTCCCACTCCTTCTCCAAACTATTGCTTTTGATATAAGAATCGGTATCTTTAGTCAGGTCACTTATGACCTGCTTTTCAGCTGACCTCCTGCTGGATTCCGTTGTATTCCCAGTCTCCTGGGCTCCTTGTATCCTGTGCTTTCCCTGTAGCAACTTAAGAATCTAAGCTAGAATTTGGTCCCTCACTGTCGATAGTTACATTGGGTGTAGGTTTGTCCTCGACTCTTAACAAATGTAATGGAATTATTTCAAGCCTTTTGTTTCTGAATTCCTGAAAGCTTTCAAAATGTTTAGGACTCAAATTGGCCCTTGCCCGCTAGAACGATTGTTCGAATGATTCAGCTGGCTGTAAAAGGTCTTCAAAATTATTAGCCTCATGGTTAAAGGGCTTAATCTTCACTACAGTAGTAATATTATGTGCTATTTTGTGTGGATCAAATTGCCTTTTCGACAGAGTATGGAGCCTGAGGCTCTCTAGGCTTAGTGATTCCTTGGTTGCATGGTTAAAATTTGCTAACGAAAAGGAACCACAACGAATCAGAAAATATGGCCACAATGACTTTTTGTTATCTTTTAGGGTCTTGGTTAAGCATTTTCCCACAGTCTGGAGAGCTATTTCTCTTGCTAATAGTTTATTAGAGACATACAAATGGCGGACATGCGGGTCCGCTGTACTGCTAGAAACCCTGATGTATGTAAACCTTTCTTCAACAAAATACTTGCCTACTACGAGAATGTATGTAGCGGCTTCTCTAGAAAAACTGGGGGCTTTCTTATTAAAAATCAATTGATGCAATGGTAAAATAACAACATGGCATGCTTTATAAAAATGGGGTATATAATGGGATTCCCAAATCTGTTTATGGCTGATATGGATGGGTTAGGGGTCCTGCAAAGTCCATTTCCAACCCATGATTGGAAATTTAGTGCAGAAACAGATGGCATCCATGATATAGACACTAAAATAAAATGGAGGAAGGTTCTCTATGGAGGAGGATCTCTTCTAACGATACTCGGAGATGGCAGTGGCTAGATTATCAGATAGGATAGTGGCCCAATTCATTATGTGGGAATTGACACAAGCATCAATTAAAGGAATCCATTCTATGGAAAACTTGGTATTATTAGGTAATCCATATAGCCTACATAACATAGAAGCTGCATAGTTGTAGGGGTTTTCCAAAGAAGCTATGGGATACATACCCGTTTTATCATATTTGAACTTGTTCTCGAGTACCCTCCAACCCTGGATCATCTTGAAAGGTTCTTCATTTTTCTTTGCGAAGTTGGCTAGGTATGATTTGTCATATATGTCTTGAGGGTCAGGTATATGATACATTTGCTTCAAGTCTTTAGATTTGAATGAACCCATGAGCTCCATCCTCAAGTTACTGAATTGTATGTCTTCAATACTGAGATTTTCCACCACCCATCTAATCATATCAGTGTATGGGAGTATTTTCACTCTTGATCCTATTCTGTGAAGGAAGGAACAAGCAACATATTTGAATTGGACTCCCGGAGGTTTTATTGAGTCAGGCATCGCCTTTCTGACAGTAATATTAGGATGCTCATCTTTAATCCTATTTTATATGACTTCCCATGTTGTCACTCCTCCATTGGCATTGCAAACTATATCAACGAATATAGGCGACATTTCTGATACCTCAGACTCTGAAATTCTTTGTTTCTTTTACTTTTTCATTACCTTTCATAATGACATGTCTTTTGAAGCTTGCCTGAAATGAAAGAGATATATCAGTGCAGAAGATATAGGGCAATTAAGGTTGAAAGCTCTCTAAAATGACTTTGAATCATGGGAAGATTTTGAATGAGATTTCAGTGTTAACTAGCCATAACTTGAAAAATCATTACCTCTCCTCAAGCTGCTAAACATCAATTACCCTGCCAAACCACTCATTATTATATTAAAACAAATTAAATTCCCATGCTTCATGCTTTATTCACGCATCGCAACTTTTAAACATTGTAATATAGCGTTAGCTATAGATAATGCGAAATGCGATTGCGAAAATCACAATATCACATTTCGCAAATCATTAAAGGATGACACAATGGCATGCATTATTTATTTGCGACTTTTTGAAGTGCGATCACGTGTTCTGAAGGCGTTCTGATCGTAATATCGCAACGGGGGGCTTCATCACATATCCCGTTTCGGGATTTTCTTAAAAATGTTTATAATTATCACATGGAAAACTGTGAAATGTGATTTGTAATAAAGGTCCTAAGCATGGGTTGTTTTCTAAGGGTTTCAAGGCAATTTATTAGAGTTAGCATTTATTTTTGAAAGGCTAAAAATTTAAAAAAGGGTCCCCATTTATATGTCAAATATTAAATATTACTCGTATAAATGGGGGGGTTGTTACATAGTATAACAATTAGCAATTCACTTGGGAGAACTAGCTATCTCTGATTGATCTTTTGAAATCTCTAAAACCTTCAAAATAAGAAAAGTTATAGGAATAAAAATTACATGAGTTATAACCTAAACCACATTCCTCGGAAATCATAATCCCTCACTGAATCTATCTATTCAACTACTTTACACTTGTAGTGATAAGAATACAAATGTTTGCATCAGTCAATACTAAGATTTTAAAGAGATATAGCATGTGTCTTCTACAGATTAGTTTTTTGGTTTTCTCATTTATCATAGATAGAGCCTCTGCTGCCAGCAGGCATTCATAGCCTCGACAGGGTTATCATTTAACCAACAATGGTTCATTGTCCCATCCGAAGAAATTTTCAGAATTAAAAATGACATTCTTTTGCTTTTTTCTCATTTGGACCTTGTTTTTCTTTTCATGTAATTTTATTTTCAAATATCTTAAAAGACATTGTCTAGGCTTGGTAATCCAATAATGACGATGCCACTCACCAGTTGTAACTAAACTGAACAAGATGGCTCTTGATGAGACCCCTTTTCCTTTGATTGATTAGATCATTGGCTATTACCCTGTTTTGATATGCAGTTTTGGTAATATCAGTTTAATTATTCCCCTATGATCATGGTAAACAAGCTCGTAATGAGACTTATTATCTTTTAAGTTTTGTATATTTTAGAATTACACTGTGAAAAAAGAAATTTTATCAGATGGGGTGAATCATTGGCCCTTTTAAAGAGTTTTGGATGATAATAATAGAGTTTTGAGATACTCATCTGTAGAAAGTCCTTACTAGGTTAAAGATTCTTTTCTTGACTAATAACAAGACATCTATACTTTATAAAGATAAGAGCTTGTTCATTGAACAAGTGTTTTTAGCAAGGTCAAGTTTTTCCAAATAAATAAGGTTCATTTTGATACTCAAATTCTCTAATTATTTCTTTAACTTTCCTACTTATAGAAGCGAAAAATCAAAATATTATCAGAGATTTTTGTGTTGAGAAGCCAAAAGTAAATACTACTTTAACATTTATTTTCTTAAGAATCTTAAAGACAATATGATACAAAATTAGAAGAGGTTGTCTTCTAGGGAAAGTATTTTTTCATAATTTTCCCATTAACGGGCAAGGAATCCATCTTACTTGACAAGTCTTGTAAAATAAATGTTGATTTACCAATTTTCTCAATGATTTGGAATGGTCTCATCCATAGTCTTTGGAACTTGGTATGCTTACCTTTTTCCTCATGTGCTTTGTCCCATTTCAAAACCAGATCACCTACTTCAAAAAATTTATGACTGGAAGAGGTTGTATCTAAAGAGGCTTTGACTGAATGTTGATGATGGGAATGGGTAGCTTTAGCCTTTCTCTTTCTTCTTCAAGCTTAAAGATCTGAAATTGTCTTGCTTGAAGAGAATAGGAAGGATTTTCATTGATAAATTGCACTAGGGCAAGAGATGGGATTGCTATGTTTGTGGGGAGAACTAATTCTTTTCCATAAAATAAAGCAAAAGGAGAAGAACCTATTGAGGTCTTCTGTGTTATTTTATTTGCCCAAAGAGAAAATGTCAATGCTTTATGTCAATTCCTATGATTTTGGTTTATAGCCCTCTTAATGATTCTGATAAGGTTTTTGTTGTTGATTCAGCTAATCCATTACCTTGTGGATAATAGTTGGCTGAATACTTCAATTTGAAGCCTCTTTTCAAAGCAAATTCTACCACAGTATTTCCATAAAAATCAGATGCATTATCAAACATTGAAGTTGTGGATAGGCCAAACCTGGTGATTATGTACTGATCAATAAAGTCTATAATACTTTATGTATTAGCTACCTTTAGTGGGATAGCACTACCCACTTTGTGAAATAATCAGTAGTTGTAAGGATGTACTTGTGTTGTTTAGAAGAGTTAGGAACGATCTCACCAGTTATATCTAATCCCCATTGTTCAAATGGTTGTTGGATATTCACTGGCTGCAAAGGGAATGTTGGCTTCTTTTCTCTTCCAACTGCAGTTTGACAAGTTTTACATTTCCTTGCACAGTCATGTGCATCCTTAAATAGTGTTGGCCAATAATAACCTGCATGCAAGATTTTGTGAGATGTGGTGTGTTCTCTGAAATGACCTCTAGCTGGTCCATCTTGTAAGTCATGCATAACCTTTTCAGCTTTAGGTTTTTCAAGGCATCTTAATAATACTTAATCATAATTTTTTCTAAATAATACATCATCAATCAATTCATACTGATTTGATTTCAACCTTAAAGCGTGTTTTGTTTTGTAATTGAGATGCATAGGAGCATATCCATTATTTAAATAAAACTTCAAATCATCATACTGTGATTGTGCGTCAATGAGGCTTACCTCTAATATTTGTACTTGATTACCTTGGTCTTCTTCTGTTGATAAGTGGGAAGATCCAATTAGCATCCTGCAAAAACCTTGGCCCCTAACAATTTTGGTTGGCTGGATTTCTACATCGTACTCTTGAAGTGCAGTGACCCAATTGGCCCTTTTCTCCCCCACTTCTCTTTGAATCAATAGTTGCCTTACTGCAAGGTAAGGTACTATTATTTTTGTATGATTTTTGAGGAGAAAAGGGGTGAAATGTTTCAAGGTTTTAAAGACAACAAAAGCTTGTTTCTCAACAACTGAGTAGTTTAACTCGGCACCTTGTAAATTGGAACTAAAAAAGGAGATAGGTGCCTCTATGTTTTGATCATTCAGTTGTGTTAAAACTGTTGCATATGATGTATCAAATGAAAAAGTATACAACACAAAAGGTTTGAGAAAGTTTGGAGTTGTTAAAGAAGGAGCATTGATGATGGATTTTTTTATTAACTCAAATGACTCTCTTTCATCTTTACCCCATTTGAAGACTGCATTCTTTCTTATCATTGATTGAAGGGGTAAAACAATCTGTGAGAAATCTGGAACAAATCTTTTTACAAAATTGATTTGGCCTAGGAATGATTGCATGGTCTTTTTGTTATGTGGGAGAGGAATCTTTTCAATTTCTTGGATTCTATCAGGATCAATATAAATTCCTTTCTTGGATACTATGAATCCAAGAAGCTTGCCTTCTGCTAAAGAAAAGTATGACTTTTTTGGATTCAAAGAAATGCCATATTTCTTGCATCTTTCAAAGATATGCTTTAGGTCATTCAAATGATTGTTTCTGTTCCTAGAGTAGACTGTAATTTCATCTAGGTAAATAACAACTGATTTATTAATTAGACCTTTAAAAGCCATATCCATGGCAGGTTGGAATATAGCACTTGCATTGATAAGCCCCCGCTTGGTCTTGAATGTTGTCTTTAATATGTCATCTGGATGTACCATAATCTGATTGTATCCTGAAAATCCATCCAAAAAAGACATTAACTCAGAACCTTCAACTGATTGCAATATTTGCTCCATGTTGGGAAAAGGAAATTTATCCTTTTGACAAGCTCTATTTAGGTTTCTAAAATCAATACAAATCCTAATATCACCATTCTTTTTCCTAACAGGAACCATATTTTATACCCATTTTGAGTGTCTAACAAGAAAGATTATATTTTCTTTCAGAAGTTTGTTCAACTCAGATTTGATTTGACTTTCAAGGTTTGGATGAATCCTTCTAAGCTTCTATTGAACTGGTTTCTCATTAGAAGTCATTGGTATGGTATGTTGAATTACAGAGGTATCATAGGTCTTGAGATCTGAATAATCCCAGGCTAAGACATCTTTATATGTTTTCAACAACTTAATGAATGATATTCTTTCTTCAGATGATAAACCAAGACCTAGGTTGACATTTTGAGGTTTTCTGGTTGTACCTAGGTTTACCACTTCAAATCTCAAAGTAGAACTCTAAGTCTTGGAGTTGGTAATCTTCTTAAATCTGTCTTTCAAATCATAGAGATCTTCCATTTTGACTACAGACTTCAGAATTGGGTTTTGATCTTGTTTATGGTTGATTTGCAAGTCATGCTCATGTTCATCTATGATTTGTTCCTCATAAGATCCTTCTGATGTAAGGAAATCGATTATATCAGCATCATTATTAAACACTCTCCAATTTGTTACATTATCAGGAATGGATGGTCTAAAAACTAACTCTATGGAAAATATATCTGGACTAAATTCCTCTGAAGGTATAAGCCTAGATGCTACATTGGCAAGTAAGTTAGCACTTGCATTTTGTAATCTGGGGACTGAAGAAATGTTAAAAGCAATGAAATGAGAAGTAAGATTCTGGGCTAAAGATTGATAATGTTTGAGATGCCCAAACACACAATGGATTATGTTTCTTACCTATTTAATAACTATTTCAGAGGCTCCACATACTTGCAAATACTTGACATTAAGGTCAATGGCTTTGTACAACCCCTGAATCAATGCTTCATATTCTGCAATATTGTTAGTGCATTGAAATTCAAGCCTACAGGATAACATGGTTTTCTCTCCTTGCGGGCTGATTAAGATACATCCTGCACCTGCACCATCTTCATACTTGGAACCATCAAAATAAAGAGTCTAGAATAGTGAATTATTTACAACTTTATCAACTACATCTACAAACTTGGAAGGATCTGTTTATGAAAAAATTTCTATCTGAGATATTACAGCGTTATCTGGAAAGGGAGATTTTTTAGCATTAAAGGATCCCAAGAATGACTAAGCCGAGTAATTTCCAATGATGTTAATGGTGAAAGCTACAGGTTCATTGCTTCCCTCGAGATCAATGGGTGTGTACTTCATGAATTTTTCACAGTCTACTCTGATTTGGTTAGGTATACCATTGTGTGGCAACCATATGTGAGACCAATCAGTTGCAAAGTATCCGTGTAACTTTTCAGACCAATCCCTACTTAGAATTAAACCATAAAATTCAGGGATATCAGCCACTAGAATATCGATTATCTGCGAAAATTTTGGATTAGAAGAAAGCCTTATTGAAATTGATGTTATTTCTCCAAGTACCTCTACTTTGGTTCTATCCAGTTGAACTATGTGTAAAACAGATTTTTGAGGTGTAATATTCAATTTGGTGCACACATTTATTGGCATAATATTTGAAGAGGCTCTTGAATCAACAAGGCAATTATGGACATTTCTGTTAAAAATCTCATAAGTAAGAAAAATGGAGGTGTGTGAGAAATAGACCTATCACCTATCATAACTAAATCTGAGGGATTTACTTTGTTTGAAGATGAAGGAGGTTTTCCCATATCATAAGCATCTTGAGTGACTACGACAGATGGTAGAGGGGCTACAGGAACTATTTTTGACTATCTTAATATATTTTTCTGTTGTTGCTTGAGTTTAGTCAGTTCATGCAATAAAATATTTTCTTTCATCTTTTTCATATCTTTGACTATGTTGTATTCTATTGTATCCAAGATTACTAATGTTTTGGAAGAAGTTGGAGGATCTAGTGGAATAGAATCAGTTTGAGTAGTCTTAGATTTCTTACTTACTGTCTTCTCCTTTACAGGAGTAGAAATTTTTTGTTTCTGAATTGTTGTAGACGTATCAGGAGAGTTTTTACTTCTCGTAGTCACTGGCATAGCTTGTGCTTCCTCTTCAGTTGGAAGAATGAAGTCCCACATTCCATTTAACTCAACTTCTTCTTCAGTTTCAGCTTCTTCTTCGGTTGGTGAGTCTTCTTCCAGCTCTTGATCAGATTCAACATTTGAAATGGTATTTGGTGGCTGAGATGTGGAAGAAGGATTTCTTTTAAATGAGCGAAAAGGTTTCTTGGGAGTAGATGATTCTGCAACTTGTTTCTTGATTTCGACCATTTCATTTGACATGGTCTTTAACACCTTCTGAAGGCCTTCAAGGTCAAAAGGGTCCTTTGGAGTTTTCTTTTTTGAATCATCCTTGAATGTTACTTTCTTTGATTTCCTTTTGTCTATCTGTGACCTCTTTTCTAAGGCAATAATTCTTCTTTCTACAAACAGAGCTTCTTTCATGTTTTCTATGAGGGTAGCCTTATTGGCTCTATCTACAAAAATTGTGATATTAGAAGGAAGGGAGGATATGTACCATTCTATTTGTACATCTATTGCAGGTTTAGAGGTAGCTAGGATTTTGTTTAGTAACTTGTTAAATCTGGAGCTATATTCTTTGATCCTTTCATCTGAATTTTCTTTTAAGTTGGAAAGATCATTGATTAAGGATGCTATAGTCCTGTCATCACCAAATTTTGCAAGAAATATTTCTTGAAAAGTATCCCAGTTTCTTATTGAGCCTACTGGAAGGGAAAAATACCAAGATCCTACAGATCCCTGGAAAGTATAAGGAAACAGTTTGATTACAACATCTTCATGTGCAACTCCATTAAGATTCATGGCTAACATAAAGTTATTTAGATGTTCTTCAATTGGAAGACCATCATCAGGATTGTACTTAGGTAACCATTTTTCTGGGTTTTCTGGGAGAGCATTTGGATAGCAACCAGAACAGTGCCAAGATTTGTCCAAGGTTGAGCGGGTTGATTGGCCATAGCTTGAGTTGGATACTGGAAAGATGGAAAGGTCAGTCTAGAAGTAGGTATAGATGGTGAAGAACTTACTACTGGGTTAGTACTACTAGTAGTAGTACTAGTTGAAGGAATGAATAGTTGAGAGGAGGTGAATTGAGTAGAAGTGAATGGAGAAGTGAATGGATGGAAAGGTGAAGTGATCTCACTAGTATCCGATTCAGATCTTGATGTGATAACTTTCTTATGTCGTGAATGAATGGGAAACTCAAAAGGAGTTACTCCAAGCCTTTCACTTTGTAATCGAGTTAATACACCAGTTTCTCGTAATAAGGAAGTAACACTTTCTTCAGAGGCTTCGGGTCTCTCGGGTTTCTCAGCAGAAATGGATATCTGTTCCAATTTCTGTATCAAGGAGTAAACTTCAGGATACTCTGGAGTGTAATCTGGAGAAGGTGGTGTCTTAATACTTTAGGAGACGAGGGATATGTTTCTACAACTTCAGATTTCTAATCTGAAGATTTTGAATGAGATCTAGAAGAAGTAGAAGTTGTGGAGGGGTTTTAACTCTTATGAACATTTTTTAATTGATCTTTAGGTTTATATGACATTCATAGTCGTATGGCCCTCCTTCTAGTGCCAAAATGTTGAAGCCTCATATTTTTGCTACTCCAACATGGGGGATAACCACCCGGTCCGGACCTTAAAGACAACTCCTTTTCCATTTGAAGTGGTGGCTCCGACTGGGGATGATGGGACCAATTTCCCAATGTGGGTTTTAAAATGAGAGTGGGTGGTTTTCAAGTGATTGCAGTAAGAATAATGATAACTAAATGGCCTATTCTATCATGCAAATCTCTAGCTAACTTAATCTAATATAAACCTGGGTATTCTGTGTGATATGCAATCTAAAAAGATATATGTTTGACATGTGATAATAAAGATCAATCACGCATTAAACAGAGATGATAATGTGTAAAGATAATTTCTTTGACTAAATAGTTAGTCAAAGAAATGTATAAAATATATCGCATATATATGATGATTATATATGAAAATAAACAATTTCAACTAGGCATCATACAGTAATGCAATTAACGCATAATAGAAAGAACATATTTCATATACAATTCATGAAATTGAAATTTTATCTCTAATGAAACAGAAACAGAACTAATCATACAAGATAAAAGTACCATATGTGTGAAGTTATGCTCATTTGACTAATGACATAGATCAGCTCCTTTCTTCAAATCAAATTATCTTCCAAGTATACAATAGTGCATCAACAAAGAAAAGTAGTCTGATATTTAAAAGAAACGACCATGTTCCATAATTTCATCAAGGCATTCACAAACTTACAGAAGTGCATTCTTTGCAAATGTTTTTGATAAAATTATGGACCCTTCTCTAAATGCATGAGAAGGGTATAAATATTATTCTAACTAATTTTCAAAAATAGATTATACAAAAATTTGAGGAGGTTTCAAACAACCTTCCTCCTAACTAGCAAATAACTCTAAAAATAAAAATGTCTTGATGAGTAGAGGTTATGAAGATGACTTGATGTCTACCAGCTTCTCCTTTAGATCACATATATCAAACATTAGTTTCACTTGAGGAGGTGCCCCAAACTGCGTTCTGACCTATCCTGCGAAGATAGCATCTGTGAGAGGTGGAAGCATCCTCTGAGTTGAATGGAGTGATAAATTGAGCGTCATGATTTGGCTGTGTGGGTTGACAAGGTATTGTCAATACGCCTCCCGGTCAGTCTTTGCTAACTTTGTGATCGCCTCCCTTTGTATTTCGCTCTTTCCTTCCAACTTTTATGCAAGTCATTTAAATCTGGCAGTGATTTTGAGTTACCTTATTTCACCAGGTTGGTGGAGTGCAAGTGTGGTTTACTTCTTTTACTATGCTCTTTGACACCCCTTATGCTCTTTCCACTACTAATTTAGCTTGCTTGATCTGCGCATCCCAATCCGTGAATAGAATGTCCTTATGTGTCTCCTTAATCTCGGGCAGATTAGCTCTCCTTCCTTCTTATGTTTCCTACCATTTAATGAATTCAGATATCCTTGTATTTAAATCATTAAATTCAGTTCTCTGGTCAATCGCCTTATCCATTAACTGATCATTGGTGATTAGATAAGGAGCGATATGCGACATTCTTTGGCAAAATAGCTCTTGCTGTTTTGATAGAAGGGAATTTAGCTCTAGTGCCTCTTTGATGAATTCATTGACAGTAGGGACATCTTCATATTTTTCCATGGCTTCTTGCAACTCTTGAATTTGCATGTTCTTCACAGAGATGTCTGCTTCATGGCTTATCTTTAACACTTCCATATTCTGCTGCAATTGAGCGATTTTTTCAACAGCTTGTTGATTCACATTTGATTTTTAAATTTCAAGTTGTTGTTCGAGCTGCACTATCTTTTTCTCCCTTTCCTTTAACAAAATAGATATCTTTGTAGATTTATCCATGGTGGTAGTTGCATATGCCCCTGTAAACTGCAACATTTTGGTCAAGTTTTCAGCTGAATTGGAAGGAATATCCTTCCAGACTATGTCCATCAGCTCATTCCTAGGTGGGATCTCAGGTGTCTCTACCCTCCTTCTTTTCCTCTGTCTCCTTACTACAACCTTGTGAAGTGGGCTGTAGAACACATCTAAAGGAGGAATTCCAGTCACCTTTAAGGCAATTTCTGATGTGGGAAAATCAGGAATGGTTTCTGTCTGCTGGGAACTTGTCCCTTGCTCATCCATCGGCTCAGACTCTGTAATTTTCTGAGTATTTAGAGGAGTGTGATATTTCGTGGTTTCCTGGGCATCTGTTGTCTTAGGAATGTCTTGTAGTTTTTTATTGAATTGGTCCCACTCCTGCTTCAAACTGTTGCTTTTGATATCAGAACTAATATCTTTAGTTAGGTCACTTATGACCTATTTTTCGACTGACCTCCTGTTGGATTCCATTGTATTCTTGGTGTCCTATGCTTTCCCTGTATCCTGTGCTTTCCCTGTATCCACTCGAGACTCTATGCGAGAATTTGGTCCCTCGGTGTTGATAGTTACACTGGGTGTAGGTTTGTCCTCGGCTCTTAACAAATGCAATGGAATTATTTCCAGCCTTTTGTTTCTGAATTCCTGAAAGCTTTCAAAATCTTTAGGACTCAAATTGGCCCTTGCCCACTCGAATGCTTATTCGAAAGATTCAGCTGACTGTAAAAGGCCTTCAGAATTATTAGCCTCATGGTTAAAGGGCTTAATATTCATTGCAGTAGTAATATTATGTGTTATTTTGTCTGGATCAATTGCCTTTTCGACAAAGTATGGAGCTTGAGGCTCTCTAGGCTTAATGATTCCTTGGTTGCATGGTTAAAATTTGCTAATGAAAAGGAACCAAACCGAATGGGAAAAGATGGCCATAATGACTTTTTGTTATCTTTTAGGGTCTTGTTTAATCCTTTTCCCACAGTCTAGTGGGTTATTTCTCTTGCTAATAGTTTATCATAGACATACAAAAAGAGAACATGCGGGTCCACTGTACTGCCAAAAACCCTTATGTATGTAAACCATTCTTCAACAAAATACTTGCCTAGTACGAGAAGGTCTGTAGTGAATTCTTTGGAAAACCTGGGGGCTTTCTTATTAAAAATCAATGATGCAATGGTAAAATAATAGCATGGCATACTTTATAAAAATGGGGTATATAATGGGATTCCTAAATCTGTTTATGACTGAGATGGATGGGGTAGGGGTCTTGCAAAGTCCATTTCCAACCCATGATCGGAAATTTAGTGCAGAAACAGATGGCATCCATGATATAGGCACTGAAATAAAATGGAGGAAGGTTCTCTGTGGAGGAGGATCTCTTCTGATGATCCTTGGAGATGGCAGTGGCTAGATTATCAGGTAGGATAGTAGCCCAATTCATTATGTGGGAATTGACACAAGCATCAATTAAAGGAATCCATTCTAGGGAAAACTTGGTATTATTAGGTAATCCATATAGCCTACATAACATAGAAGTTGCATAGTTGTAGGGTTTTTCCAAAGAATCTACGAGATAGTACCCATTTTATCATATTTCAACTTGTTCTCGAGTACCCTCCAGCTCTGGATCATCTTGAAAGGTTCTTCATTTTTCTTTGCGAAGTTGGTCAGGTATGACTCGTCATATATGTCCTAAGGGTCAGGTATATGATACATTTTCTTCAGGTCTTCAGCTTTGAATGAACCCATGAGCTCCATCTTCGAGTTCCTAAATTTCCAGTATTCAATACTGAGATTTTCCACCACCCATCTAATCATATCAGTGTATGGGAGTATTTTTGATCTTGCTCCTATTCTATGAAGGAAGGAATAGACAGCATCTTTGAATTGGAGTCCCGAAGGATTTATTGAGTCATTTTTCACCTTTATGACAGTAATTTTAGGATGCTCATCTTCAAGCCTGTTGTATATGACTTCCCATGTTGTCGCTCCTCCATCCGTGCTCCAAACTGTATCAATGAATATAGGCGACATTTTTGATACCTCAGACTCTGAAATGCTCCGTTTCTTTTGCTTTTGCATTACCTTTCGTAATGACATGTCTTTTGAAGCTTACCTGAAATGAAAGACATATATCAGTGCAAACGATATAAGGAAATTAAGGCTGAAAAATCTCTGAAATGACTTTGAATCGTGGGAAGATTTTGAACGAGATTTCAGTGTTAACTAGCCATAACTTGAAACATCATTACCTCTCCTCGGGCTGCTAAACATTAATTACCATGTCAAACCACTCATTATTATATTAAAATACAGTAACTTCCCATGCTTCATGCTTTATTCATGCATTGCAACTTGTAAATGTTGTAATATAACGTTGCCTGGAGATAATGTGAAATGCGATTGCGAAAATCGCAATATCACATTTCGCAAATTGTTAAAGGATGACACAATGGCATGCATTATTTATTTGCGACTTTGCGAAGTGCGATCACGTGTTCTCAAGGCATTCTTATCGGAATATCGCAATGGCTGGCTTCATCGAATATTGCATTTCAGGATTTTATTAAATATGTTTATAATTATCACATGGAAAACTGTGAAATGCGATTTGCGATAAAGGTCCTAAACTTGGGTTGTTTTCTAAGGGTTTCAAGGCAATTTCTTAGAGTTGGCATTTATTTTTGAAAGGCTAAAAATTTAAAAAAGGGTCCCCATTTATATGTCAAATATTAACTATTACTCGTATAAATGGGGGGTTTGTTACATAGTACAATACACTGGTATTGACATTCCTAGAAATCTCAGTTTCATTTCTTGTGGGCTCTCTCACTTGTACTTCTTATCCACTTAATATTTCTATGATGGGATTGAGTTCCAAAGTAATAAGTACTCTACTCTAAGTTCTTTGAAGATATGATATCACCTCTCAACTTTGATAGGACTCTGATTATATATATGATACCACCTATCAACTTTGTGAGGACTCTGATTGTGTACTTTATCAATACAGTGTAAACATCGATGAAGATGATCTATTAGACAATAGAAGCCAATTTATCTTGCATGTGGATTCTCGAGGACATACACTTCATGTGTTTGTCAATGGAAATTTAGCAGGTAAGTAAGATATTTAATATTTATATATAAAAAGGATATATAATGCTATTAGTTTGTTAGACTTGTGTTAAGTCCCTTTGTTGAATGGGAGACTACATCTCAAAGGTCAAACACTAAGTCATTGATCCACTCAAAAAAAATTTGTTGAAATGGCTTGAATCATCAACAACATAACCACAAGTTTAAGATAACAAGGTATAAAATGCATATTCTTGTACGCAGGTAAAATTTTTCCCATATAAAAATGTAATACTTACAAGTGACCGCAATTAACAAGCTCCTTCAACTCGACAGACAGTTATTCTCCACTGATGGTATTGTTGGACAAATCGCAATAAAAATGGGGGAGTTCAGAAAAATTAGCTCTACTTCATAACCTCAATATTCATTGGAGAAATGGGTTTGGATGGTATCAACTCTGTGGTACCCTTACGATTACTTCATCAATCAACTTACAGAACTTGTAGTGTTGAAAGCCACCCAATTTCAATCGGCAGTTTTCCATTGAGATCCATTGAAGATAGATTCATGTAAAATTTTATCCATGGAAAGATTCAATCAGAAGAAACTCCCAACATTTTCTATAGCACTCAAGCAATTTCCATGAATGATAGGGATATTCATTTAGAAGACGAAATGTTGTCATGATTTGAAACCAAGAAGCACAAAATACTTACAAATAAGTTATTTGGTTACCGATGCAAGAAACACCATCCCATTTTAAACCACACGGATCTCATCCTTTCCATGTGGATAGTGTATTTCGCAATTGCTTTTTTATCAACAACAATGTGTCCACTTAACACATTGAAATGCATAATTGCCCACTTACATCAACATTAACACTGTTAAAAATTTTCATAAATAAATGTACTTATTAGGTGCCCATTGACCAATATCGATAGAGCTCACCATCATCGGAGTGTGTAAATCATGCAGTAAACACAAAGGCATGACATGGAGTAGCAAAATAGATGCAGAGAGATGAGACATGGCTGACGTAGATACCAGTGAAACAAAAACAGGAAACATAAATGTATCAAATATCATCTATATGTTTTGAGCTTTATGTCATGTGAAATTATGTTGGGGTTAATTTCCACATCTTTCCAATC
The DNA here is from genome assembly GCA_031772625.1 of Pinus tabuliformis. Classification (NCBI taxonomy): domain Eukaryota; kingdom Viridiplantae; phylum Streptophyta; class Pinopsida; order Pinales; family Pinaceae; genus Pinus; species Pinus tabuliformis. Next base: position 246,099,337 of record CM062811.1, read on the forward strand.
AACATCAGTTCCAATTATATGGGAAATATGATGGTGGGATGGTATGTCATGATGATGGCTCCCTCTCAGTATAGTTGATTCTTGTAAAGTCTTGATTAGACTCCTTAATGGTAGACACTAGAGTTTTTCTCACTACAAGTTTAGCGACTATTAGAAAGACCACTTTATGATGTAGGTGTGTAGGTTTCTAGATTATTTTCTTTGAAAAAAGGTTTAAGATGGTTTAAGAGGCAATCTTAGTTGCCATCTAAGTGTTGGGAATGAGTTTCATCATCCAACATAAACAATTTTTAATAACTTCATAGTTATAATCATGGATACATTACTAGAGTTCATATCTATTTGCACATTAATAAAAGAATGTATCTCACTCACTATAAATTTCAATACAACCTCCATTTGACTAACTCTAATTTTAACCAATCCTCTCTAACTATCTACATCCAAACATTCTATGTAGATTCTAGGAAGAAAGATTTTACATAGTGGAAATTGTTTTTCCTCTGAAAATTCCCTAGCCATGATCTCATGTTTGCCTCTGTGGATTCCCTCACCTAGATCTAAATCAGCCTGACAGGAACAAACATATATGGATTTATATATACATATGAATAAGAGGTAGATTGGTTCTAAATGTTCTCCAGTGATTTATAGCATGCTAAATTTTGCACCATCATGTAGGCTCAATATAGTTTCATTCAAGGCCAATATACATTGACCTTAAACAAAAGTACCCACATGTTTGCCATGTAAAGTATTAATGTATTAATATTAGGCTTAGGCATCACTGGTGAAGCTACCAACAACATGGAGATGACATCTTGGATGAATAGATGATTAATGAGCTACCTCCTAGCTTTCATGATGAGGATTCATCTATAGTTTTTAGGGATATTTTCCTTCTATAACAAAAATGGAATGCAGGCATGAAATTTTCAATTGAAACTACAAACTTAGTTGTGCTTCATATCAAGCAAGCAACCAACTGCTAAGATAGAAATAACATAGGTTATTGGAGAAACATTTTTTTGAGATCACACATTAAAACAACAAAAGGAGAGGATTCAAAATTTCATGAATGAAGACTCTTAGGTATAATATTTTCAAACATAATGCGAATGAATTTGTCCTCTACTTTCACAATTGTGAGGAAACAATTGTGCCACTTATCATTGACTTCCTAAATGATATTCTCATGAACAAGGATTATGATGCCAATATCATCATGGTCAAATAACAATTAGAATGGGGAATTTCACAATTGTGAGGAACCAATTGTGCCACTTATCATTGACTTCTTAAATGATATTCTCACGAACAAGGATTATGATGCCAATATCATCATGGTCAAACAACAATTAGAATCGGGAATTTCATAAGTGGTGAGAAAGATTCAAGATTTAGATGATATCATCACATGGTAAGAGCAATACAATTTCATCCCAACCAATGTACACTACTTACAAAGTGAAATATATTGGTTTTCCACCAACATTTATTAAACCAAATATATGAAATGCATTTGAAGACATTGAGTTAATATGGAAAGAAAATGATGGGCACCTAGTTGAGGCTATGGAAATGATTGAGTTAGATAAAATACAATGGTCCAGAGACACAACGAATAATATCATTCTTTTATAGTTTGGACATTTTACATGAGTGAAATAAGGATAAGAAGCAACACGTAACTAAATTAACAACATAAAATAAATGACGATGGACTTTATTAATTTTCTCCTTATTAAGCTTTCTTCATAAAATTAGACCAATTTCTAATTAACAAAAACTATTATCCATTTCATTGTGAATTAAGGTGATATGAGATTACTTTGTTATGAAATGTTTGATTTAAATCATTTACTTATAAAGGTTCCAGAATCTTAATGAAGAGCATTTTCATAAATCCTTTCAAGTGAAGTGTTGTGCATTACCTTCACTTTGAACATATCCTAGTTGGAGTCTCCCTTAAACACAACATATGATAAAAAAAAGAAACACCAGTAAAGAAACAAAATTGCACAAAATTTTGACTTATTTCTTCTATGCTATTGTTTCTTATGCCATTGCCTTATGGCGTTTCCTTTGCAACATGTGGTGCACATGCTATTTTATTTCAATATCAACTTCATATATATGAAGTTGATATTGAAATAATTTAGTTAGCACAAATATTCAAATAGTTTATAGCTTATTTAAGCTCTATATTGAAATACTTCTAAATATATAAAATTTATACATCTTACTTACATTATAATATTTCTTTTACTTTAATTATTTTATATTTTAATTTGTACATTTTAAATACATTATATTTCAATGCCTAAAAATGATAAGTATTTGAAAGTAATAAGAGGGTATTTATACTTCATTCAATACTTAATATAAAATTAAGATGTGATATTTAAAAGATATTATTGAAAAAAATTGGTTAATGTAAATCATAAATAAAAAAAATCAATGTTAAGTATGGGTGCAAACTTTTTTCCAGATTTTGCACTTTAAAGGAAGTTTGCACCTCAAGAGATTTGATCCACTTGACGCTGCTAAATCAGTGATTAAGATGGATCTATACTAGATTTTATATATGAAGTCTATAAAAATATGTAAAACAAATGGTTTTGTTTTTCTCTTTTATTTTTTCCAATTTTGATCGTAAAAATATTTTATTTGGGAATAAAGTTACCAACTTAGTAAGAACCATTTAATGTTTTATTTTTTTAAAGGTTACATTAGTCATTGTCTTTATCCTCATTTTGCCAAAAAGAAAATAAAAAACACAACCCCAAATTGAAAAGTGGTGCTAAGAGTAGCACCATTTTTGGGGGTTATCTTTTGCATCCATGTGAAACACACACACAAACACACATATATACTCTTTAAACACAAACTTATTTATTTTTATATTTTTTATATGGCACACCAGCGCCCTCTTTTACTTTTAATTTTTAGAATCCCTAATATTTTATTTGAAAAGGGGGGGAATATACAGATCTAAAACTAAGCACATACATATATGACAATGATGATGATGATGAATGTCTAGTAAAACCAAATTTGGTATGTCATACCTTAGGAAAGGTAAGGAAATTACACGGGTTTCTTTAGAATTCTATTTATCTGCTCAAGATGCTTTAAGAGAAGTATTCCTAAATCACCATAGCTGGTCTATAAACTATTGTGTATTTCCCACTTGAATCATTTCTGATAATAAATCTTATAGTATTATGAAATATTAGATTTTGTAGGTTTATTGCCTTATCTTATAACTTGAATTTAAGAAATAATAGAATACAAAAATTAAAGAGCAAACACAAGTGTACACCATCCACACAAATGAACACAAGATTTACCTTAGGAAGCCCAACGTGGGAGAAGACCCAGCTAGAATATGAGGTCTATGCTCTTCTCTCTTTTCTTCAATTATAAAATCAAACACAAAGGAATTATAACTATGGAGTTTCCTTTTAACACTAACGTCTAAATGATTACTACATAATCTTCCTCCTCATAAAATTCCACTCTCATGTTTTTCTCAACTATGGGACAAGATACAATGCCAAATAATGGAACCCCTTCTCCTACTAGTGGTCAGTAGCCCAATAACCATATACATGTGGCTAGCCCCACATGTCTAAGAAATGGGGGGGTGACATGGCATCCACTCATACCACAGTGATCAATAAGGTAGGTCAATTGTAGGAGTCATAAATTTCATATCATGAGCTCCAACTGATATAATTTTCACATTTTTGTAAATTTCTCAGTGTGTCAATCGACATCAAGGAAATGTGCACAAATTCTAGAGACTACAACCCAAAAAATGTTATTTTATTCCTCATAATAGTTTTAGACCTAAATTTTCTAAACTAAGACCTGCCACCAAAATGGGCCCTCCATGCCAATTTCTCTAATTTTCCACCCAAAGAATACCAAGATAGTTGAATTTTTTTATCATGGTCCAATCCAAATCACACATCTCCATTTAGGGAGGCTTTTGGTCACCAAACTATTTATTAAATGAGGCGAGGAAAATTTTCCTTTACCTTCTACCTTCAGTACCAATTTTCTTTGTGTAGAAGTTGTCTTTTCAACCCAATCTATGAAATGTCATGCTAACCCTATCATGTTGTTCTATACTTGTTCTATAAAATTGTGTCTTCTACCAGCACTGCTTGAGAATCTAGTGTTAGTTCCTTTATGGTATATAGGACCTTCTCCTTCTGATCCAACATGGAAAACTCATCAAGTTTCAAATTCTCCACATTCACCACTGAGTAAATGTGCATGCATGGAGGTAGACTGAGTTTGTAGGAATTATCTCCCACCTTCTTTAATACATCAAAAAGGTCATACCATAAAGCCTTGATCTTTTTACCAAGACCATTTTTCCTTTCCTTGTTGAATTATATCCAAATATTATCTTGTGTAGCCTTATTCTTTTCCTGTGACTTCTTTAGTGTACCCCATACTTGCAAATGGATATCCTTAATCTTAAAAAAAAAATCTCCCAATTCTTCTCTTATGATGCCTTCCCTCACTCCTTCCTACAGTGCAGATGCAATATCAAAGGGTGAAGGTGGCCAGTTTACAAAACAAGCTTTCTAAGGGAACTTACCAATAGAAGTGTGGACTGATTTATTATAAAAGTGTTGAATAGATCAAATTTTCAACCTAGACCTTTGGATATTTCTTATTATCTTTAGATGCTACTTATTGTAAACCCTCAAAAGATGCACCAAAGTTGTATTGACTACTTTTGTTTTTCCATATATCTATGGATGGAATGTTGTAGATTTCTTCAACTCAGTGTCCATCTTCTACCAAAGTGTAGTCTAAAAGGCACTTAGAGATTTGGTATCCTTGTCTTTGATGATGCTCCTTAGTATCCGAAAATGGATCGATACCTATTCAAAAAACATGTTTGTTGTTTCTTTCTTTTGATGATATTTTTACAAGGAATAAGAATGCACATATTACTTCACCTATCAACTACCACAAATAAATAGTCATGTCCCTTCTGATTTGTTGGTAAACTACCCATAAAATCCATGGAAATGATTTCTTAGGGTCATGTGGGTATATGTAAGGAATGGCATATACCTTTATTTATATTATATATCTTGTTGTACAACAAAGTATGCATCCTCTCATATATTGTGTTACATCTTCTTGTATTCTAGGCCAATACACATACCTTTACAAGTTAGAAACTACCTTCCCAACACAAAAATTTCCTACAAACTTGGAGGTGTAAGCCTCTCTAATAAGCTACAATATTTCACCTTTGGGAACATAGAGCTAATATATCTCATAGAGTAACATTTTCTAGAGATCATTGTTAGCATCACTTTCACATTTTTATACATTATAATTATTGAAACGCCTATTTGAAGTCCTCATCATATGTATTACTCTTTGTATGCATAATGGATAAGAGTATCCATGTGCATAAGAGTTCCAAAATTTGTAATCTTAGATATGGATTATTTTAATAACATGATTATCAACCTATTAGTGCTACCCTTCTACTTGATTACTAGATGAAATTGTTGTAAAAACCCCATCCACTTGTAATTTATGGTTTGTTGAAGCTTACTGTAGGCCTACAAATATTTCCTATGATTGGTGATCTACGTGGATGATGGTTTCCTTTCCCATCAAATAGTGCTTCCACTTCTTAACAACCTGTACGAAGGCATAGAGTTCATCATCACAGGGAGGGCAGTTTAAGGCTCCCTCATGCAACATTTATGAATGATAGCATATCAGTCGACCCCCTTACATCAAGACTACTCCCATGACATACGCACTTCCATCTATCTCCACTTTGAAAGGATTCTACAAGTTTGAAAATGAAAGAACTAAAATTTAACTAATTTTTTAATTTCAGTGCATCAAAATCCTTCTATTGATTCTTCCCTATTGGAAAATCTTGCCACTTGTTATTATGGCATGAAGTGGTGTAGCTACCACCATAAATGATTCTATGAATTTCAGTGCATCAAAATCATTTTATTGGTTCTTTCCCTATTGGAAAATCTTTCCACTTGTTGTTATGGCATGGAGTGGTGTAGCTACCACCATAAATGATTCTATGAATTTATGTAGGTACTTTGTTACTCCAACAAAGCTCTTAATTCCTTAACATTTGTAGGAACTCACCATTTTATGATGGCCCCTTCTTTTTGGGATCTACCTTGAGTTCCCCTTCGTTGATCACATACTCCAAATACACCAATGAATTATGAGTAAACTCACATTTCTTGAGGATAGTAATCAACTCATGCTTATTTAAGTGTCTAACACTTACATGAGATGTGAGATGTGCTCCTCCTAAGTAGAGATATAAATCAATATATCGTCCAAATATACTATGACAAATGAATCTAATTATGGGTGTAATGCATCATTCATCAATCTCATAAATATAGTTGATGTATTACATAAACCAAATCACATGACCAACTCTTCATGATGATGATGATGATGATGATAGTGGTTAATGTCCACTGAGACCAAATTGGTCTATCGGACCTATAATTTTCTTAGTTTTTAATTGTCTAGCTTCTCGTCTTTCTTGGCGAGATTGACGTTGTAGATTTATTTTTTTTGCCTATGGTCTTCCAACTTCATGTATCTTGTATCTCCTTCATCTCTTCTAGTTCTTGGGACATTGGTGTCTTAGCTTTGTGATATATTGTGTTCGTCCTCTTGAAGATAGATGGAGAAGAAGTTTGGTCTAGGAGATCTACTTTGCTGCTAAATGAAGATTTCATTTGTGCGGTATCCGAATCCAAATAATTGTTGATGCTTGAGGGGTTGTCGAGTTCACTTTTTTGTTGCTGGGCGGGGCTTTCTCCCTGCTTGTCTTGAGAGTTGTTTCTTTCTTGTGATTCAGAGTTTTCTCTAGAGTATTCTTCTTTGATGACAGTGTAGTGTTCTTTTTGTGCTCCTTCCCACCATGTAGATCTGTGGTGGTTTTTTCTAGCAGAATTTTTCTGGGAGGCTTTTGGGCAATTTTTGGCTAGATGGCCCATCTCAAAGCAGGATCGACATCTGAAGAGGACACTTTCATAATCGAGTTTCTGGTTCCACACATAGTCTTTACTTGTTAGGTTTATTTCAGCTGGGAATCCGGCGCTGAAGTCCATTTCCACACAGATCCGTGCATAGGTGGTTCTGGAATATTCCTCTGTTTCTAGGCACCTGCAGTAAAATTTCCCAATTGCATGTCCAATGGCTTTTAGCGAGGAGAGATTCTAGAGATGAAAGGGTAGGCTTGGTAATCTCACCCAAACTGGTTCTGAAGTTATGACTGTTGTTGAGGGATTGAATGATGGGTTCCATGGCTTCATGAATAGGCCTGAGTTTTCCCAAAACTAAGGGTCGGAATCTAGAATACATTGTCTATTTTCAAGATTTTCAAAATCTACTGTAAAGAAACCCCTAGCACAGGGGTAGATATTAATTTCATCAGAAATGACAGGCTTCCATACCTTCGAGATCCAATTGTGGAGAGCTGTCATCCGCGGCCAAAAGCCATTGAACCGGCAGATTAGGGCACTTTCGGAAAACTTCAAAGCCTCATCGAGTGAGGCCTGGACCACCTGGACCGTGGGAGCTGGGGCTTCACTGACGATATGGGCAGGAGCTTGCCCTCCAGAAGCGGACGGAACTGAGCCAGCAGCTATTTTCGTGAAGCTGGGAGCCATACAAACCTTACCTTGTCTTAAAGGCAACCTTCCAAGTGTCTTCTTCTTTGCCATGTACCTGGTGATATCATGATTTGAGATCCAACTTAATGAAGTACTTAACATGCTAAAAATAGTCTAACAAACCGTCGATCCCAGGTAGAGGGTACCAATTCTTAAGTTTAATATTATTCAAAACCCTATAGTCAGTGCACATCTACCAAGTCCCATCTTTCTTGGGTGTAATTATCATAGGTTACCTAGAAGGTGAGGTTCTTGGTTAGATCACTCCCTAATCCAACAACTACTACAACTACTTTCTTCACTTCATCCACTTTCAACACAAACTATTTACACATGCCAATGTTTGGTAATGGGGATTCACACAACAAATGTATCTTATACTCCAATTCCCTCTTAGATGGCATCCCTTTAGGCTCATAGAATGCTCATTTATTTGATTGTAACAACTCCTCCAACTATTGTTTTTTCTCTTAAATACATCCCTCTAAGGATGCCTTCACCCTTATCGATCCATCACCTGGTTGATTTTGTCTTAAGGAAAGTAATGCATGTTTCTTACTAGAACTAATAAATTTTTAAAATATTGGTTGACACTTTCTAATGAGATACTAAATTTAGATTTGTTTGCATTGATGATGCAGGACTTCCCATCCTTGTTCATATAGAATATTGCATCCCTCATATATATGTATGGGATTCCAAGCACTACATTGCACATGTAAAGGGGTACTACATATAATTCCACTTCATGAATAAACTATGCACTTGCGAACAAATTGGTCTTGCACTATTTCTTGACCTTGATTTTGCATTCTTGTTCACCCACCCTAATGGGTATGGAATTGGATGATCATGAACCTCCAAACCAAGCTTGCAACCAATTGGATACTATGATATTGGCCTATAAATCTAAATTGAATAAAGTGTCTACCTCAGCCTTCTTGGCCTATATCTTGGTATGGAAGAGCTTTTTCATCTCTTTCTTTTCTTGGTGAAAATGGCTACTTAGATTCACCTCCTTTATGCACTGAAGAGTAGGAAATATTCTCATCTGCATCTGATTTTTTCTCTACCTAATTTCTTGAATAACTGGTTAAAAGGTTCTTCTTCTTGGCATCCTTTTGGAGATTCTTAAAGTTCAATTCTATATGTAGTTTCCAACACTTTTCTTTAATGTGACTATCATATTGCAATGGTTGTAATAGTTACTTGGATCCTTGTATTTATGTGCATTGACATCATCTTCTTTTCTTTCACTTTAAATTTTTATTTCCCTCCTTAGAAGCATCTTGATGTTCTTTCTGCTTGGAAGCATTTGGATATCATTTTTTGTGACCTATTTATTCTAGATATTGTGCTTGTGCATAGGCTTCATCCATTGTCCATAGCTTGAAAAGCATCACTTGCTTTTAGAAATGACTACGTAATCCCCCTAAATACTTGAAGAGTACATCTGGTTTCTTAGGATAAATACCTAGCATGATAGTTATCTTCCTGAAGTTTGTGGTGTACTAATGCACATTCTACCCCTACCTTTGCTTGAGGTAATGCAAATGGATTCATTAGTCCTCTAAATATCTAATAGGGTAGAATTGGGACTTAATGAGGGTTTTGAAATATTCCCACCATGCTAATGCATGGCAAGGGCAAGGGAAAAGCCCCCTCCCTCCCCTTCATTCCCATACCCTGCAACTCAAATAAGTAGCGTAGCAAGGGGGCCAGTTGGTAGGAGGGAGTAATATTGGGGATGATTCCACGAATCCCCTTCCCTGACACCCACCCAAACTTCAAAGTAATATTAGGGAATATTCCATGAATCCCTCTTCTCTACCCCCATCCAAAATTTTCTTTTTAGGTAGTTAGGCATGTATTTTAGAATAGGGCTTCCAAGATTTTAATTTAGTTATCAATAATTATTAGATGGATGGGAGAGATTTAACCTCCACAAAATATTCTAGAATATTTTTAGTAATAGTCACATATCAAATGTTGAGATTTATTTGAAAAGTAATATCATTTCTACCATTTTAATTAAATTGATTAATTAAAAAAATTATATGAAGTTATGAGTTTTGGGCATGTGTTATTAGTAAGCCATGATATTGTAACAAATTCTATTTACATGTTAAGTATATCCGTGGTAAAGTGAGGGTCAATATCCATAATTAATAATCTTGTTACATGTATTTTTAAATGTATATATTTTTAACTCATATATTAATTCTTTTTATAATTAATAACAATAACAATTTAAAATAAAATTTAAATATAGTTAATTTTTATTATTTCTTTTTAATTTTGGCAATGTGTGATATCTCATGGCATAAGTATTTTGATGTCTATTAGCTTTTATTAACCCTTTAATTTATATAGTTGTGCTAGTTATATGATTTTCATAAACTTTTTAATTTTTTTTGTTTTGATTTAATTTAATTTCTTTAATATTTTTTATTTTTTTAATTGTTTTAAATGCTTATATTTTTTATTTAAAAACTAAATCAACTTTAGGGTTTTGAAAAAATAAAAATAGAGGCTTTGTATATTATCTTTTTAAAGAATCTATTAAAAAATTGTTTTAAGTATATGTATTTTTTAATAATTGCAAAAAGTAATACTAGGGAAAAAATGGTGTTATTGTAGGATTACTTTTTAATTTGGGGTTTTATTTTAATTTTTTGTTGGCAATATTATGAGGCATTAGGAAAAGAAAGAACTATAGTCACACCACTTTTTAATTTGATTTGAGAGTTTTTTGAGATTTTATTTTAAATTTCTATTAACAAAAAATAATAAATTGAACTTTTAAAAAATAGTGTTATCATAACATTACTTTTTAATAAATTTTTAAAATTTAAATCATTATTAAAACTAGAAATATTTTTAAATTACAATTAAAATTTCCATTTCAAACTTACAATTATCACCCCATTAATGACCATGTTTCACATGGTATTCTAAAGAAAAATGGCCAAACAAAAAAAACCACTTTAAAGGCTTAAAAACAACTCACATGACATTTTTAAGAAAAATATATATGAAAATTGTTAAATTTAAAAAATATATTAAAAAACATTAAAAATAATACCACCTTTTGAATATAGCATAAAAACAACTGCTTTACAGAATAAAAACAACCTTTAAATAGATTTTTGGAGAAAATAGCTGAAAAAAGCTACAAAGTGATAAAAACTATGTAAACTTACAAATCCAAACAAACCTAAATGAAATTATGAATTTAAAAATCACATCCCTTTCCAAAAACCAAAACTGTCCACCTTTTCAGACGAGGAAGCCGAAGCCCTTGAATTGTCTCTGCACAATGTGGAGTGCAACTTTCTTTCGACTTGTGTATCTTTCCATGGCTTATTTTCGAGAACATACCCTCTAGGGGTGTCACTTAGAAAAAAATATACCTCTAAATTTCGACTTGTGTATCTTTCCATGGCTTATTTTCGAGAACATACCCTCTAGGGGTGTCACTTAGAAAAAAGTATATACCTCTAATAGCGAATTTAGTAATAACATGTGAGCAAGAAAGCTCTTAATCAACGTGGTACCGCTCCATTGGCAGAATCCTGACCATATGACATTTTTACCCATAAATGGAAAATGGGGAGTGAAATGTGTTCCACAAAACATTGGCTACTCATACCGTCACTTTCTAGATTAAGCAAATGGTGGGAACTTATTAAAAATCATGGTAGGCCAGGCTCCAGAGAAGTGAGAATGTGGAATCTCAGAGCTCTGTAGTTCGTTAAAAAGCTTACCCTAATCATCCAATCAATCAACAAATTTGTTCGCACCCATGTTGAACCGGTGGTGATGTGATTATTCTGTGATTTGCATTGGAGGCAGAGCCATTAGAAAGATGCAATGCGAACTGTAAAGCTAGCTATAATGGCAGCCGGACAGCAATAACACATGGGATGCCCTCAGGATAAGATAAGCTTCATGAAATCACACAGCTGTTACTGTGGAGCACCCCGGGGTTGTTGCTTTCGGGTGCACTGTGGAACCATTCCCAATGTCTCTGCCGGCTCGCCCGTTTTTTATGGCGGAGAGGGGTCCGCTTGCTGCCACCTGTCCGTTGCTCTCTGCGCGTGCGCGCTTAATAAATGCGTTATGGGCTTCTATTTTGACAGCAGAGGTCTCCCGGGACCGGTTTCTCTAGGGTTTTCCCAGTCCCCACACGTCTGTCCTGGCGTGCTGTGTTGTCATTGCTCCTCGTAGTCTGTACCTACTCTGTAGGCCTCGGGACCGTAGGATAAGGAACAAATTTCTCTCTGGCACCACTTTCCACGGGATAAGAAGTCAAAGTTTTCAATTTTTTTTGGAACTTTGCTCGCAATGTTTTTTCAAAGCCAGGTGTTTCGTCCAGGCCCTAGGGTTTATCTTTTCCAATTGATCCAAATCTTTAAAAACCCATTAAATTTAGTTATCGATCAAATCATTCAAATCCAACGAAGTGCTCGATAGAAAGAATATATACGATGTTTCTGTTTTAAAGTTTTGTTGGAGGGCAAATCAAGTCCTTTTCTTTATCTGGGTGAATTGCAATTTGTTAAAGTAATTTGAGCAAAGCTTAAAAATCAAATTTCTCCGCTGCCACTATAAAATAAAGATGGTATCCAGCGATTTTCCAGACCTAAATCAAAATTTTGAGTTACTTGCAAGCCAAATATACTAGGAATATATAACTTATGAAAACTTAAGATCAAACTTTCCAACTACCACTATATATGATTTAGACGTCCTATATTGACAGCTAATCTAGTAAATTATTCTGTGCCCCGTATTATACCAGGAATATATGACTTATCAAGACCCAAGATCAAACCTTCCAATTACCACTATATATGACTTAGACGTCCCATATTGACAACGAATCTAGTAAATTCCATGGCCCTGTTTTCCTCTAGCCTCAAGACAGATGGTGAGGGAGTTAAGAGTGGACCTCAACCACTAGGTCTACCCTTACTTAACAAACTAGCTTTCTCTTTAAAAACCCTAATCAATCCTAATCATGGGAACCATTCCAAAATAGTTTTCTAGTTAAAAAGAGTTAACGACCATTTGGTCTACCCTTACTTAACAAACTAGCTTTCTCCTTAAAAACCCTAATCAATCATAATCATGGGAACCATTCAAATTAGTTTTCTCTTTAAAAATCCTAATCATCGGCACCATTCTAAACTAGGTTTCTCTTAAAAGCTCTAAATTTGATCCTTTTGCTTGGTAACTCCGGAGTTATGGATCTAAGTTGATTTAATTTCCCTCTTTAAATAAGTTATATTCCACATGAATACCATGAATCAATACATCAGTTTTCATAAACCTGGAGCTCAAAAACCATTGGTAATAATTTATTTGTATTTTTGTTTTTTATTTTATTTTATTTTGACCCAGTTAAAAATGTTTATTAGACATTACATTACATTACAACATGTCTACCATATCGACAAAGGGATAAAATCTCTTTTCACTTTAAAAGAGATTTGCACCTCAAGAGATAGAGAGTTACAATGTATCTATCAAATATTTTTTCACTCTAAAATAAGTTTACACCTCAGGAGATTAGATCCCTCCCATCCCTTGGTAGATCTGGAATAGATGGATCTAGGCTACTTTAATTTCACCCTTTAAGACATAGAGCAGATGGATCTAGGCTACTTTAATTTCACCCTTTAACCAAGTTTTTTTTTTCCAAAGAAAATAGAGTTCATAATTTCTATTAAAGAAAAATAATAGAAATTACATGCTGTTGATGCCGAGGCATATGCTGTAGTGTGGTTGTTCACCACTGTTCAAATTTTTTTACAAAATTACATACCTTTAACCAAGTTATATTCCAATTAGTCAATATTATGGGTTCTTATACCACTGTTGAATACTATGAAGTTATTTTTATCTTAAAATTATTTTTTTTGTTTTAATTTAGTAAAAATATTTTTCAAATAAAATTATTTTAACATTATTGTTTTATTATTTTTATTTTCTTTTGATCTAGTAAAAATGTTTTTATTATTTTTATTTATAGAATTAAATAAAACATTATATTAGATTAGATGACCAAAAAAATATACACTTCAATATTTCGACTATATTAAACTAAAAAGCACATCTAAACGATCACCATTCCAAACTAGGTTTCTCCTCAAAACCCCTAATCATGGTCACCATTCCAAACTAGCGTTCTCACTAAAGTCAGGTCAAAAATGTTAACAGAAATCATAAATTTGTTCTAACGTCGAAGTCCAGTGCATGAATGGATTCTTATCTCCGGGTTTGGCCTACTCAATATTGACCCGGATTCTTAAAATTCAGGTAATCAATGGAAAGTATGCCTGTAACCTTTCACGCGATTCAGACATGGACTCTAGTGCTGTTACTTATCAACAACACACCTTCATCGCTGTGGACTTGACACGTGTATAGTAGAATTTGATGTCGTGATCAAAATAATGAGGATGATCTAAGGATATGTACTTTAGTCCATGTGCGCCTATTGTCTGGTCTGTGAGGGAAGTTTGCGTGTCCTCCCGTGGTGAGGCCACCATATTCTCCCAGGATCACCCCCTCTCTATATATATGTTGAGATTGCGTGCTCATGCCTACAAATTCCGAGATTCTGTCTTTGGTTTTTGCAATTTCGGACTGGTATATACATGTATGCGAGAGATTGGAAGAATGGGCTGCAAATCAGGACCAAACTCTGAGCAGATCAATCTGCCCCCAGGTTTCAGGTTCTACCCTACGGACGAGGAGTTGATGGTGCACTACTTGTGTAAAAGAGTGGCTTCACAGCCCTTTCCAATTCCTATTATTGCAGAGATTGATTTGTACAAGTTTGATCCATGGCAGCTACCTGGTATACAGTAATATTCATATAATAACTCCATAACTCCATTGCCTTTTTGTATATTAAATTCTACTTTTCTGATGGGGGATTTGGGATTCTTGTGCAGAGAAGGCATTATTTGGGGAGAAAGAATGGTACTTCTTCAGTCCACGAGACAGAAAATACCCAAATGGATCCCGTCCCAACCGAGCTGCAGGATCTGGGTATTGGAAAGCTACTGGGACAGACAAACCTGTTACAGCTGGAGCTAACAAGATTAAGGTTGGGGTGAAAAAGGCTCTGGTGTTTTACAAGGGGAAGGCTCCTAGAGGTGTCAAGACCAATTGGATAATGCATGAATATCGTCTGGCCGATAGTGCCAGTAAGGCTGCAAAGAGAAAAGGAAGTATAAGGGTAAGTAGATTGATTCTTAATATTCAAAGTTTCAAATATATCATGATCTTTATTTTCGATATTATTTTGAAGGATACTTTTCAAATGAATGAATGAAGTAATTATAAGTTTTCATATAAAATAAAATGATTTTTTTTTGTATGATTATGTAATTTAGTCCATATACCAAATTAATTTATGAATTTTTTTATAAATTTTAATTTATCTATTAACCATGAAATATAAAAAACAATTTAAATTATAAAAAAACCCAATTATAAAATTAATAAGCCAAATCTCTAACCAAATTAAGTTCAAGCTACATAAGTTAATACATCTTTTTTCTTTATTTTTAACTCAAATTAAGTTCAAGCTATATGAATTAATACATCTTTTTTCTTTATTTTTATTTTAATGCATAAAGAAATTCTCTATCATTTATCTCTGGTTGATGTTGAGAAAATGCTGGAATCAAACAAACTGAAAGCGAAATCAAGTTTTTTCCCTCATTTCATTACTTCCCTTTTAAATCCAAAATATTCCCAAAATCGACACTATCTTTTTATATTGAAACATTTTGAAATAACTTATAACCAGGAAATTTCCCTGGCCATTGCTTTGTTTTTACCATTAAATTTCCCCCCTACATTGATGTTGAAATTCTTGGACTTGTTGCAGCTGGATGACTGGGTACTGTGTCGAATATATGAAAAGCACTACGCCGCCCAGAAGAACGGGCCTAAAGAAAGCAATGAGTTATCATCCTGTGTGGATCAAGAAGAAGATCAATATATGGTGGCCGCTGCATCCACATCCCCTGCAGACATGGACGACAGCAAGTTGCTCATCAATCTGCCGCGAATCAATTCCCTGAACAGAATAAACTCTCTTCTGAAATTCCCCACCAGGGAGGTCATGAAGATGCCAGACCCCAATTATAACCAGAGAGAGCAACAATATTCCAGAGGAGAAACAGATGCTGGTTCTAATTCCGGATGCCAAGCGATAGAGTATGATCAGAATTCACCATACTGGAGAAACCAGCAATTCGGATACAACTATGATCAGATGGTGCAGAACCCGTTTCCTAATCAGTTAGAGAATGTTACATCCTTCGGAGGCAATTCTAGTGTTTATTTTGCAAACCTGGCTGCAGAGCTCCTTTAGTATTCATTCTGCTCTTCTTTGAATTACCCATGGAGCTTCCGCCTTTGGCAACGCAAACTACCTAACAGTGGCGATTCTAACTCGATTTAATCTCCTCCTTCCCTGCAATAACTTAACCTGCACGGGCCATGGTTTCCGGCTGCTTAAATTTTATATTTCCAATCCTTTTGTCTACATTTTGTAAGCTTGTTACTTATTGTATTCTCCAATGGCATGAGATTCTTGGCTTTGTATTATACACCTAAAATTATTTTTGAAGGTATTCCTTAAATACCTCCTTTATTTAGCAGACATGAAGTTTTGTCCTTGCCTTTCTATATTTTGAGATATAAAAAAAATTTAAAGAAATTTAAAATAGTTATTTAATTAATTTTCTTTTTACTAAAAGATAAAAGAATTATTTGCATTTTTTCAAAATTTTATTTTTAGGTACAAAAAGTTGTGCGGTTATTAAAGTATCATAAAATCTAAGAGAAAGTGTTTTTATAGTATATTTAGAAATTGCAAATTAATGTTGGTGTATATTAAAAATTTAAGAGAGTGTTTTTTATTTTTAATATACAAATTCTTTTATTCCATGATGTTTTAGGATTTATTATGAAGCTCATGAGGTCCTTTTTTTTCCTTTGTTGGACAAAATTGCTTGTGTTAGTTGATTTAGATTATTATTAGTTTAGCATTAACCAATGCTCATACTCAAATAAATAATATATTTACTATCAATGACTACTTATCATAATTTAAGCAACTATTTGAATAAGGAATAGATAAGAATAAGATCTTCATAAATATACTTACCAAAAGAGTGAAAATATATATGTGAAGAGGATACTAGCCATTAAAATTTATTCAAGTTTTTCTATTTTTGTAATCAATTAATATTTCCATTTCATATATATCAATTTGCAACTTTTCTAAAAACATAATTTCCACTTGAATGACAGCAACTAAGCTGCCCTACAACACTTATTTTATAAATCTTTATCACACCAAAACTACTCAAATTTAAATATAGTAATATACTTAATATCATCATTATAATAATATGCTTAATATTAACGTTATTTCTTAGAATAACTTCTTATTTGATATCTAAATAATTTAATCAAAACTTAGAGTCTTTATACAACATTATTTAATCTACAAATAATTTTTATTACATTTAAAATTAATTTTTTAAAAATTTATATGGTTTAGTTTAAACTATGCATTGAATAATTAATAAGTCATATTCTTGATAAAATAAAGACTCATGATTGATTTTAAATTTAAACTTATTAATATTAATAAAAAATAAATTCTTGAAATTAAATTTTAATTAAATTTGAAAGGTTCTGCCATATATGTGAGAATAGGAACATCGAGGATGAAAACCACATCCTCTTAGACTGCCCCACGTACAACCACATTAGATCTCAATTTCACAATCTTTGTTACAACACTGACCTTCCTAGCCTTTCACAATGTCAAAATTATAGTGAGCTAGGGAAGCTGCTCTCCAAAATTTTTGAACATAGGAATAAAATCTTAAAACAAAATAAATAATTTGTTTCTTTAAATCCGACACACCAATATTTAGTCTGAACAGACATTAACCACCATCAAAACATTTATAATCATCATCAAATATTATTAGTTTATAACACACTGCTCGCGTATTATCATTTTCCCGTGTGGCTTTAAAATTAATAATATTATCCTTTCAATATATCTCGCACTAAGCAATGTTCTCAAGACCACAAAATTCCAATTATTCTTTTTATTTTTTAAATTTCAAAATTTAAAATTTAAAAGTAAGTTGAAAAACCTTTTACATTTGGTATTCAACGGCGTGTGAGGTGGAAATATTTACGAGATGCATTGAATGCATTTAGATCATGCAGTAAAGTATTTTAAGGAGTTACAGAGATATTAACAAAGCTCGTCAATATTGTTCATGAGGAATGAAATTTTGACAGGCAAATTACTTATTATTAGTTAAGTATTTTTTTAATTAGTATTTTTATTGAAAAATGGTTGGAATTGATATTAGAGTATTCAAAATTATTAAATTTATCAAATTTAATAAGCACTCTGGTTTTGAAATTCTTTATATTAATATATA